>OV651828.1:2565058-3765058 GCA_927349885.1 Psylliodes chrysocephalus
GATAAAATCTAATGTATTTATTTTACCAAGTAAAACAATTTGAGTTTTATAACAACCCAGAAGCATTGAAGGCTTGCTATGAAACGGAGTGAGTCGTTGAGTATTGAGCTTAGAATGAAAGATCGTCGCCGGGAGCAGAAGATTTCCGGATTTAAATATACCGGGTGACGCGAAACAATAGTTTATGGACCTTGGATTGGAAAGACGAGACAACGAATGGAACTTTGGACGACGTTGATTTGAAGGTGAGTGTTTATTAATTTCTGTTTTACTTTTTAGAAATAAAAATATATTTTATAGTAAAATCTATATAACTGTATAGGACTTAACCAGGTCAAAAGAACGGTTTTAACAGTATTTTATAAATTTTAATTAAAAACATTATGATAAATGGACATTTTATGAACAAAAATCGTTAAAAAGATAGTATATCATCAAGAATTAGGGACATTTTGGTAAAAATATGCTATTGTTAAAGTGTTTAAATCAAAGAAAATATTATTAGTATTATTAGTAACAAAAATATTGCAGGATTTCCTCTTAATATGTATGAACTTCTTCAATGTTTTTTGATAAAGGTGATATTAGTAATCGACCAGAACTTAAGATATTTTTTTGGCATGCTGTAAAAGATTATATTCTTTTTGTCCCTAAAACATTTTGATTTGCTTCTTGATATTTTTCAAAATTATTTGTTTCTTTGTTGATAATATATTAAATACAACTGCCAAAAAAGTTTTTATTGCAATATTGTTTCAAAATCAAATTTTTTTAACTTTTTATATAAACATTTGTTTCTAAAAGAAATTTTATTATAATCCATTTAGGTACAAAAATACAGACGGCTAGTCGAACACAACTATCCGTAGACTCCAATAATAAAAATATTTTACACAAAATCGATGGTGACACATATGTTTTTCACAAACTTCAATTCAAGCCTGTGTAACGTTTATTAAATAGTTCTTTACAAAACAAATTGTTGACCCGAAACACGTTTCTGTAATAGACATTTTCACTGAGAAACGTTACAATATTTGCAGTAGTATCGTGGTAATACATTACTAAAGGAAATGCAGAGGAAAGAAAGATCTATAAAGTTATGGCCCGGCTTCGTGTACATTCTAACATCCAATTCGGATAGAATTGGAAGTATTAGAATTGAAAATCATAATAAATTATTTTTATTTCAAATATACTTCCTTATAAAAGCAAAACGCTTTAGGCACTACAATTTCCAGTCAAAAACTTCTCTCCATACAAAAATATTTATGAATCTAAAAAAAGTTAAACCTCTAATATTCAAAACATCGAAGAAATGTCACAAACTATACATATTTTCCATTAATTAATTTTCTACGAAACTGTGCGCCAAAATATAGACAGTAAATTCAATGAATTCCAAATAAAGCTAAGTTCTCAATAATAAAAATAACCCCGATTTAATATCGACCGCAAAATATGAACAACGATTATTTAAGAGACGGTTTTCATCAATATCAAAGCTGAACTTCAGATTAGCAACTTGGAGCGATCCGAAGAAATCTTATTACCGAGGTTGAGTTCTATTGGATCTCGCCGTACAGTCAGACTAAATGCGAAAAAAGGTTTATTAAGTTTTTTCTTTTTTTTTATCGGAACTAAAGTGAAGCCAATGCGAAGTCGAGACCCGTCCAACTTAATAAACTTCTGAATCTGATAACTGTGGAATCGGCCTCAGTTTTACAATTTAAATTCGGAAAAGGAACGATGCAACGCGAGCGTTTGTCAGAGCTTATTTCTCTTGAGTTTTATAGTAGTATTTTTATAATCGATATAAGAAGGGACAATTACAAAAGAATATAATATGTTCTATTTACTTTTCTTGGAAGAAAGTTAAAGGATAACATTTTTCTTTTTATGAATAAGAAATAAATATATTTTATTATTTAAATATGCGTGCAATTATTCGCCAATCAAAAATAGAGTCTTACTTTTCACGTACAGGGTAAGATATCTGTAGATGCGTTGATATCCATGCTACCACGTACAGCTCGCTTATACAGGGTGTTTCATAATATTATGCGCAGGACTTCAGCACGTGATAGCTCGTCCAAAAATATGAAAAAACGTTTCTATTAACTTATCCTCTAAAATACACCATTTTCGAGATACAGGGTTTTGAAATTGAAAAAAAAATTCTACGTCACTAGAAAAAGTACGGTATTCAGACGCCCATTTGAACCGCCAATGCTTTCTACACAAAAAAGGTACTCTTGGTCATACGCTCTAAAGTCGACCGTTTCCGAGAAAAATCAAATTTTGTTTCAAGTGGGTTTTAAATTTCAAAACGAACGCTACCTCCTGTCAAAATAACAATTAGTTTGTGCCTGCAAAAGATAAATTTGTATTATAAAATTCAAAATGAATTACACAAACGCTGAAATGTGCGAAATGCATTACCTTTACGGATTGGCGGAGGGTAATACAGCAGAAGCAAGGCGGTTGTATCAAGAAAGACATCCTGATCGCCAAGTACCACACCATAACTTGTTTCAACGCATTCATTAACGACTATGGGAAAATGGAAGTTTTAAAAAGAATACTGCTGATAGTGGGCGGGGCGGCCTATGGAAGTTGCAATTCCCCAAGAAGAGGCTGTCCTCAACGAAATTGAAGAAAATCCGACCACAAGTACCAGACAAATAGCTCACAACTTAAACTTATCTTACTTGACGGTGTGGAGAATTTTGAAAAGACAACTTTTGTATCCTGTGACAGGCTCCTGGTTCACCTACAGTGAATCAGCGAGTCTGTGTGGCGCTATGAAGGTGATTCCCAAATAGGAGTTGCTCAGGCGCCAGTTTTGATATCGCAGTTTGCTCTGCGACCCTGTGGTACACCAGAGTGTACTCAAGGTGAACTCAGTGGAGGTAAAAATAATTCCAGGCGGTCACTGCTAGGTAATCACTATACTAGAATTAATCAAAAAAATAAAATACTTATCTCCTTTACACCTCGTACCCTACGGTACCCTGAAAGAGAACGGTTAAGAACCAGTAATAAGAGAAACACAGGAATAGGTACTAAAATATATATTTACAAAAATTAATAATACAACGGCAATTAAATATGAACGGCTCCCTATATGCGAAAACTTATTAAAAATAAATTGTTACCAATGAAAACTAATTAAATATTAACGGCTCCCTATATGCGGAAAATGGATAAAAAAATAAATTATTATTATCAATGAAAACTAATTAAATATTAACGGCTCCCTATATGCGGAAAATTGATTAAAAATAAATTATTATCAATGAAAACTAATTAAATATTAACGGTTGAAAGTTTCTCTCATGCAGACATCTGGTAGTCCATAGCTTCCACAAGAGAGAAACCCTTTCCCACGAGCTGTTAAAAAACAAAAAAAAACTAGGGGCTGAAACAGCTCTGACCATCGACAGGGGGAAGCAAGCGAATACCTCTATCACCCCCTGATTAACGCGAAAATGGATTATTAAAAATAAATTAATACACTCGAAAACAATTGAAATATGACTGTAATTAAATGCAAGCAAATAAATGAAATCAAAGTTTTCGGAACGTCCCTGTATCTTAGACGAGGCGATCGGCGGCGCTCTGGTAATTATTGAATGAGAATAGGTTTCAGCGCGGTGTTTGGGAGAAAAATACAATGTTTAACGTAAAAATTATTTTGAGATTTGACGGTGTGTGAATTGATTTTACAGAAATCGTCGGCTTCGTTCAATAATTAGTTGTGGACGGAGAACGGAATGATTCAAATACAATTGAATGAGTAAATAAAAGAAAAGAGAAATTTACATGAAAAATACTGGGTGCTTCTTATAAAAAAATTGCCAACGGTTTCCACTAAGGAATGAAATAAAAAATGCTGAGCATGAATCAAAATTCTTGATTTGTAACACGGGTGTCCCAATTAATTATATGAAAGCCAATATAAAAAAAATATACGGTTCCTACCTTAACAAATCCAACGGGTTAACCAACTACTTATTTACGGTCACGGCACTATACGGCGTCGTCACTATAATTTTTAGAAAGATCAGTACTTCTCGGGTGTCGGGAGTCAAGAGGCGGCATTTTTAGCTTTCCATCAATTTATGCTTTTTCGGTAAAGAAAGATGGAAGACTAGTACGACAAAGTGGGGATACCAGTACTACAGCCGACTGTTTACAATTCAGAAATACAAAAAATGTCCTTCTTGTACCTTGACAATTAAAAGTAGATAATTCATACGAAATCGACTCTAAAAATGCCCATTCGGATTTCGGCAAATAAAAGGATATTTTAACCTACGAGGGTACTCGCAATTGTTGAAAATCGGTCATTTTTGGGAAACAAAAATACGGGGGAACTTCTACATGTTCTCAGGCGGGAATTAATTGAAATATACATTTTTAAGATGAATTAAAAATAAAATTTAGTGACTTCGTCACAATCCCTATCATATAAAAAGAGTACAAGCCTTATTGCCAAGAGATTTTTCGCCAAGATTGGCTTTTTGTAGATGGATGCAAGACAAAATAGCTCAAAATCCTCTTTTTGGAGCCGAGGTTCTGTTTACCGATGAAGCATCTTTCTCGAGAGATGGTATTTTTAATTTTCACAATAACCACATATAATGAACATTTTCGATTTGGTCAAAAATAAACGTACTTTACTCTTGAGCAAAATTCATATTTTTTGACAAACCTCGTATACGGCTTGAAAACTGTATTTTAGGTTTTGGGTCATGCAGGACTTTTATCAAGAATCACTTTTTTTCCTAAAATCAATAATAAAAATGTTTTCCATATGGTTCCAACTTAAGTAGACTGTATATTAATTAACATTTTAACTTGATTGATATTAGCTTTTTTTAACCTCTTTCGGGAGAGTACTACATTCATCTAAAAAATTAAAAATATTCAGTATAGTCTTTTTAAAAGTTTACAGAATGTCTTGTATATTATTATACTGTTTGATTATATTATATACCTGTTGATAATGCGAAGTGGTCCCTGTCCCCGACATCATCTATTTCAACATTAACTGAATTCAAAATAAATGGATCTAAATCATCATTTTCTTCGGTTTTTATTTTTTTGCGGTCCTTCTCCAGTTAAAAATTATTTTTTTTTCGGCAGCTAAATTCTTCTTTCTTTTTGTTTTGATATTGTCCCAACATTTTTGTAGCTGTGTTACTGATCTAAAAATATAGGTTGGGTAAAATAATAAAAGTTAGCTCTAATATATCATTTTAAACCTAAATAATGTATTTGCTTTTAAAAACCTTTATGTAGTTGGGTTTTTTATCGAACACTTCAGTAATCTGTCTCCAAATATTTCTTTTTTGCTGCAAATTAGCACCATCGGTTTTTTACACTCAATAATTTTTTTATTTTTATTTACTAAATAAATTAAAAAATGTTTTTTTTTCTTCTATGAATCTTTTTCTATCTATCTCTTAAAATATGAAACCAAAGTTCAAATGGAAAACGAATATTCTGAACTCAAGTCAGTAAATGCTGGCGTCCCACAAGGAAGTGTTCTTGTGCCAGTATTATATTTATTATACACTTTTGACATTCCAGTGACAGAAGATATAAATTTAGCCACATTAACATATTTTACTGTAAAAAAAATATAAGACTTGCAAACTCATAATATTTTTGTCATGAACCGCCACTTGTCTGTATGTAACATATTTTCAATTTTAGTCATTGTAATTATACTTATTAATTTAAATTAGTTTATACTTTTACTTATTTGTATCATATCAAAATATATAAATATAAAACATCACTCTTATTAATTTGGTAAATAACAAAGTGGCAAAGTTCAAAAACTCTGATAAAAATCAGTTCAGCTTTTCATAATAGCGGATTTAATATGTTTGGTGTACTCAATTTGAAATGTAATTCAATATTATTCCAATGTAATTCCAATGTAATTCTATATTATTCAAATGCAATATATTTTTATTAAAACAGTTTAAAATTACACAACCCGTACAATTTATTTTTGCGTTAAACAAAATTTAAATACACTGCTTGCTCAACTACTGTTATTTTATTAGCCTTGGAAATAATAATGTTATTATGTTGTGGAAGATTTTTTTAATGGTCTTGTTATCAAATGCCACATTGGTTGTTTTTTTATTTGTACCCATTGGGTTATATTTTTAAAATTTAGTCGTTTATGTTCAAAAACTCGAAGTATAATCGCTTATTGTTATAAAGATATACCTTCACTTAAAATTTTTATGCAAGTAATGTGTGAAGTATTTAAGCATCCACCCTATCGCGCAGACCTGTATCCGCGCGATTTTTATATTTTTAGGACGTTGAAGAAATCATAAGATCAATCGCATTATTTCTGATGTAAGAAAATCTCATGAATATACCTTTATAAATGTCTTCTGCTTTTTCTGCGTTTTTTATTTTTCTTCCTTTTCTTCTTCTTTATTTTCTCAGCTTTACACTATCTACCTAGTCACGTACGAGTTGTTTTAAATAGATTTTTTCAAACTAACAAACAAAAAATAATAACAATCCCAATGTCTTCACTAATGAAGACAAGCAATGTGAAGAACTTATATGTGAATCACCTTGTATACAGCAGTTTCATCTCCTTTCTAACAAAATCTACATACAGTTTTATCTGCCTTATTTCTTTCTAATAGGTCAAATACTTTGGGATAGGTTTTAATTATTTTATAAAAAATAATAAATTATACAAAACAGATGTTCGGAACAAATTGAAATTACTGTACTATTACTATTTTGTTGTTATATGCAAAGGAATAAATATTAACGCCATTCGTGTCCTTTAGCTGTTATTAAAATACTTTAGAAACTATTTCAAATGCTTTCAGTGACAATATTTTTTTCGTACATGTTTCCCTGTAAGAAGTTCAAGTAAAGATTATATAAACGAGATTTTCTTCAAACGTTTGATGTATCGCGTGACCTATGATACAAATAAAAAAGAAAAAAAAAATGTTCATGGAAAAATATAGAATAGACATCCAATTTAAATCTTGGAATTTTTTTGACCTACATCATAAAAATGTTGGTAGAGTTTTGATAGAATCTTTTATATCTACATCTAAAGATTTGAATAAAAGAGATTATTTCAAATATTTATCAATTTTGTTTTTTTAATTTACTTCTGTTTTATTTATTTTATTATAATAATACGAAGAAATATTGATATAAGTCAGAGGTCGCCAACCTCTCAATGTGTTGAGCTACTTTGTTAATTTTGGAATAAACAGGGAGCTACCCACACGGAAGCCACGTAACGCAACGTAAATGAAATAATCCACAGTTAATTTATTATTATATGTATTTATTTTAATAAATAATAAACTAATAACAAAATAACTAATATTACTAGTACGTACTTTTTCATAGCTACATTCCTACCCACCAAACGAAGGTGTTTGAAAAATAAACACAAGCTTTTATCCAGCCACAACGGCATGTCACGTAAGATTTAAAAATAGTTATTAATAACAACAAAAAAGTAACACACTATCATGAACATAAACATTGAAAAATAAAAAAGCACGTTCAATGAGAAGGCTGACACTCAGACTCATCGATAATTTTTTAATGTTTGCAGTATAATTTAATACAGCCATTTGAATACAATTATCCAAATGTTCATCTATAAGTCGATTGCGATATTTGTTATTAATAAACTTCATATTGGAAAAAGAAGATTCACACAAATAGGTTGAACTGAATAATGCTTTCACTTTCAAGGCAACACGGCATAGAACTGAATATTTGTCATTACTTACAATAGGCCAGATACATTTGGTACTTGAGACTAACGATTTTAAGGCTAAATCATTTTGAAACTCAATTACTTCCATTTCTGTTGCAGCGATGTCTTCGCGCCAAAGTTCTGCATAACACAAGTTGCAAACTGTTGGATATCAATTTCCATAAAGGGTGAAAGAACAAACTGCGCTACTAAACCAATTTCGTTGAAATCCTTAAAACGATTTTTGAAATTATTCTTCAGGGTAGAAACTATTTCTACATGATATTTGCTGTCATAGGATTCTAATGGATTTTGAGATATTTTTTCTGAAAGAATAGGAAAATGCTTGGCATCGCTGTTAATTAGGTTTTGTTCCCAAAACTCCAGCTTTTTGATAAATGCTTTTATATCAGAAATCATTTCCGCTAGTTCTTTGTCTCTCCCCTGAAGCTGCAAATTAAGTTTGTTTAATTTCTCTGTAATGTCCACGAGAAAACCAAAATCTCTAAGCCAGATTGAATTTTTTAGTTCCGGAGTCGGTTCATCGCGTTGTTTGAAAAATTGAACTATGCCAGATAGGACATCATTAGAACGTTTCAGCACCCGTCCTCTACTTAACCATCGGACTTCAGAGTGAAGGAGTAGGTCCCCGTATTGACAGTCAACTTCATCGGCCAAGGTTTTGAATAATCTTCTTTGTAACGCTTGAGCTCTAATCTTGTTTACAATTTTTACCACCAGTTTCATAACGTTGTTTAGTTTCAGGAAATTTCCACATAATGCTTGCTGATGGATAATGAAGTGGTAACAGAGAAATTGCGGAAAAGTTTCATCTTTACGACATAACGCCACCAGACCCTTATCACAACCCACCATAGCTGGAGCGCCATCGGTTGTCAAGTTTACCATTTTCGATATTGGAATTTTCTCGGAAGGAATAATATTTTTTAAATGAGAAAACAACTCCTGTCCAGTAGTGTGTCCTATCGGTGGAATAAACTTCAAAAGATATTCTTTAATCGTAAAATCACTAAAAACCATCCTGACGAACACGGCCATCTGGGCAATGTCAACGACATCTGTTGATTCATCCAGTTGAAGTGAAAAATAAACACAGTTATCTAAGTCAGTTCTTAACTGTAAAAAAATATCATTGCTCATTACTTCTGCACGTGTCATCACTGTATTAGCAGAAAGTTGCATAGATTTTATAGCTGAAACTATCTCTTCTTTATTTCTAAAGTTGGCAAATAACGAATTAACAGCTTCTAAAAACGACTGTTTTATCATTTCCCCGTCTTCATAAGATTTCTTTTTTTGTGCAATTATCTGGGACACACGGTACGATGCTTCAGTTGCAGCCTTATTTTTGTCGACTGTTCTTAAAAATATTGATTGTTGTCCAATTAACTGCTTTTATAACTGTTTTAGTTTCTCCTTTCTGGCGGCAGAATGTAGTGGGAATGATTTTTCAAAATTAGAATGTACAGTTTTATGATGTCTCTCAATATTTTCTTTTTTAGCAACGGAGACCGAAGTATTACATAACAAACACACATTTTTATCTTTAACTTCTGTAAAAAAGTATTGTTCTTCCCATTCCGAATGAAAGTGGTATGTCTTTACCTTCTTACAACTGCTTGCCATAATATTATTTTTTGTTGTTTTCTACTAACCCAACCGCTGGACGTTGGTTACGCGTTCAGTTTTAAAGTAAGCGCAATGTCGCCACGTCTTGCGTATTTATCCCGTTCAAAGCAATCCTGATCGTTCTCGAACACTAACGCGCTGGTCCGGCTGGTCGGTTCTAGCCGATTCTAGCTTGATGGCGTCAGCGGCAGATCGCTCAGCGCAACGTTGCCGCTGTATTATGACAATTAGATTTTTTGTGGAATTTTCGGAAGCTTCTCTGATTTTTGCAGTTTGTATTTTTTAAATTAAAATCGTTGTAAGAGCTACCAGAATTGCCTCCGCGAGCTACCGGTAGCTCTCGATCGACAGGTTGGCGACCACTGATATAGGTAAATACAAAACCTTCATTTACCATTAATTTCAATAATAATAAAATATCAAACTTGGGGTAACCATGTAAAAGTTGCTTTATAAAATAAAGTTTTTATTAAATTTAGTTTCATCCCCTAGTGGATTAGAGAATATGGCGTTCCAGAAAATGAAGTTTCCGACTTCAAAATTGGTCGCTTCAAAAAGAAATACATATTATTTTGATATGTAAAATACTTTTTATTTCTCACCCTTCATTTAATAATAAAAACTTTAAACAACGGCAAAGAAATACCCAAACCATACGTAACAAACTAAAAGCTGTTTTAAAAATTTAGTAACTCCTGTAAACTCAAGTAAATACCGCACATCCGCCCAAATTTCCGTTCCTTCTAAGAGTTAAAACTTTACAATTGCCCCGGGAAAAATAAAGGCAAAAGAGGCAATAGCGAACGTTGAGGTTTCTGTCGGGGACTTCTGTCGAAAGAATGCGGTGGAATTCAATAAAAAACAGATCGTAGAAAATATCTCGGAACTACCGAACTCAAACTTAATTTAGTATTGAAAGATTGACATTTATTCAGGAGAAAAAAAAAAGATTTATACTTTCGTGAATCGTGATGTTAGTAATATAATAAGTTACTTTTTTTATTTATAAACCAGCTACAAAAATAGTACTAATCTTAATTATTTACCCCATTACCAAATAAAACTATTTTCGTAAATAACCTGTTAATTTATGGTATAACGAACCGCTATGACTAACATCACTCATCGAGTACAATATTATTACAGCAATTAATTATATTAATAAGCCTACTCCATGCGTTGACCTGCTCAAATTCAGTCAACGACTCGGTAATAAAACGCCCGTTTAAATAGCTGGAGATTAAGGTGGAAGCTAACGACAACATAATTATAATTATTAGTTTTTTTTATAGAACCTCTATGCGGAGGTGAAACATATGCATTAAAAACTTTTACCATTTAACAAAAATTAAATTTGTTTTTGTAGATCTTAAAGGTTTAGGTTCTTGCCATTTTTTTGGACTACCGATTAGGTCTGGAAAAACATTTGACTGTTGAAGAAAAACGCTATCGAGTTATAAAGAATGGGACATCAAAAAACTGAAGATTCTCCGATTAAAAATATAGATCGCTAAATACCTGGACAGACAAGGAAAAAAACAGTTAGTATTTTCTAAAACAACACTCCAGGAGAAGATTTTCTGGATGCATTTATCCAGAGAAATATGCCCTCTATTCGCCTGGCATCGTACATTAAAAGGTCCAGATTCTCCGTGGACCGTGGAGATATTTTAATATTGTTCACCAATATAAATGAGGCTCTAAACCAGTGGTCGCCAACCTGTCGACCGAGAGCTACCGGTAGCTCACGGATGCAATTCTGGTAGCTCTCACAACGATTTTAATTTAAAAAATACAAACTGCAAAAATCAGAGAAGCTTCCGAAAATTCCACAAAAAAATCGAATTGTCATAATATTAAACATAAACAGCGGCAACGTTGCGATGAGCGATCTGCCGATGACGCCATCAAGCTAGAATCGGCTAGAACCGACCAGCCGGACCTGCGCGTTAGTGTTCGAGAACTATCAGGATTGCTTTGAACGGGATAAATACGCACGGCGCGGCGACATTGCGCTTAGTTTAAAACTGAACGCGTAACCAACGTCCAACGGTTGGGTTAGTAGAGAACAACAAAAAATAATATTATGGCAAGCAGTTGTAAGAAGGTAAAGACATACCACTTTCATTCGGAATGGGAAGAACAATACTTTTTTTACAGAAGTTAAAGATAAAAAAGTGTGTTTGTTATGTAATACTTCGATCTCCGTTGCTTAAAAAGGAAATATTGAGAGACATCATAAAACTGTACATTCTTATTTTGAAAAATCATTCCCACTACATTCTGCCGCCAGAGAGGAGAAATTGAAATAGTTAAAAAAGCAGTTAATTGGACAACAATCAATATTTTTAAGAACAGTCGACAAAAATAAGGCTGCAACTGAAGCATCGTACCGTGTGTCCCAGATAATTGCACAAAAAAAAGAAATCTTATGAAGACGGGGAAATGATAAAACAGGCGTTTTTAGAAGCTGCTAATTCGTTATTTGCCAACTTTAGAAATAAAGACGAGATAGTTTCAGCTATAAAATCTATGCAACTTTCTGCTAATACAGTGATGAGACGTGTAGAAGTAATGAGCAATAATATTTTTTTTACAGTTAAGAACTAACCTAGATAACTGTGTTTATTTTTCACTTCAACTGGATGAATCAATAGATGTCGTTGACACTGCCCAGATGGCCGTGTTCGTCAGGATGGTTTTTAGTGATTTTACGATTAAAGAAGATCTTTTGAAGTTTATTCCACTGAAAGGAGACACTACTGGACAGGAAATGTTTTCTCATTTAAAAAATATTATTTCTTCCGAGAAAATTCCAATATCGAAAATGGTAGGCTTGACAACCGATGACGCTCCAGCTATGGTGGGTTGTGATAAGGGTCTGGTGGCGTTATGTCGTAAAGATGAAACTTTTCCGCAATTTCTCTGTTACTACTGCATTATCCATCAGAAAGCATTATGTGGAAATTTCCTGAAACTAAACAACGTTATGAAACTGGTGGTAAAAATTGTGAACAAGATTAGAGCTCAAGCGTTACAAAGAAGATTATTCAAAACCTTGGCCGATGAAGTTGACTGTCAATACGGGGACCTACTCCTTAACTCTGAAGTCCGATGGTTAAGTAGAGGACGGCTGCTGAAACGTTTTAATGATGTCCTATCTGGCATAGTTCAATTTTTTAAACAACGCGATGAACCGACTCCGGAACTAGAAAATTCAATCTGGCTTAGAGATTTTGGTCTTCTCGTGTACATTACAGAGAAATTAAACAAACTTAATTTGCAGCTTCAGGGGAGAGACAAAGAACTAGCGGAAATGATTTGTGATATAAAAGCATTTATCAAAAAGCTGGAGTTTTGGGAACAAAACCTAATTAACAGCGATGCCAAGCATTTTCCTATTCTTTCAGAAAAAATATCTCAAAATCCATTAGAACCCTATGACAGCAAATATCATGTAGAAATAGTTTCTACCTTGAAGAATAACTTCAAAAATCGTTTTAAGGATTTCAACGAAATGGCTTTAGTAGCGCAGTTTGTTGTTTCATCTTTTATGGAAATTGATATCCAACAGTTTGCAACTTGTGTTATGCAGAACTTTGGCGAAGACATCGCTGCAACAGAAATGGAAGTAATTGAGTTTCAAAATGATTTAGCCTTAAAATCGTTAGTCTCAAGTACCAAATGTATCTGGCTTATTGTAAGTAAAGACAAATATTCAGTTTTATGCCGTGTTGCCTTGAAAGTGAAAGCATTATTCAGTTCAACCTATTTGTGTGAATCTTCTTTTTCCAATATGAAGTTTATCAAGAACAAATATCACAATTGACTTACAGATGAACATTTGGATAATTGTATTCGAATGGCTGTATCAAATTATACTGCAAATATTAAAAAAATTATCTTTGAGTCTGAGTGTCAGCCTTCTAATTGAACGTGCTTTTTTATTTTTCAATGTTTATGTTCATGATAGTGCGTTACTTTTTTGTTGTTATTATTAACTATTTTTAAATCTTACGTGACATGCCGTTGTGGCTGGATAAAAGTTTGTGTTTATTTTTCAAACACCTTCGTTTGGTAGGTAGGAATGTAGCTATGAACAAGTACGTACTAGTAATAATAGTTATTTTGTTATTAGTTTATTATTAGTACCTATGTATTATGTATTACCAGTTAAATAGTAAAATAAGTAACTGTGGAATATTTCATTTACATTGCGTTACGTGGCTTCCGTGTGGGTAGCTCGCTGTTTATTCCAGAATTAACAAAGTAGCTCAACACATTGAGAGGTTGGCGACCACTGCTCTATGTGATGCGGACGATTTTAATACAACTACGACGAAACTAACGTCACGGACGATCCTGGGGCCAAGAAGATGGTGGTCCCCCGAAACGCAAAAAGGATAGAAAGGGTACAAAACCACTCTCGTATTCCATTCCCTGCAAACGCCATGCATCTAATGCAGTCACTGGATGTGTCTGTACTTAGACCGATGAAGTAGTGCTGGAGAAAGATTTTAGACCAAAAAAACAATTTCCCAATTTGCTCTCTAGGTCATGGAACGACATGTCTGACACTGTCAACCAAAATTTGATATATGGATTTCGAGCCACTGGGCTTTATCCACCTGATCCAAACGAGATCTAAGATAATTCCTGATGGAATTATACCAGACGATCGAGAGGCAATTGGAAGATCCCTTGATGCATCATTGGTAGATCTTCTGAGAGAACACAGAGGGTTTGGTAGGGAAGCAAATCCGAAGAAAATAAGGAGCAAGAAAATTCAACCTGGTAAAAATTTGGCAAGAGATGCAAATAATGAAGTGATTCCCACAGATGCCACAGATAACACTATTGTAACTGTCCCTGTAGACCTTGTAGGGCCCAATAAAACCATTACTTAAGCATTGGAGCCACTAGATGTCCCAGGATCGTCTGTTGTAGTTAGAACGAAAAAAAATTAAGAACAAATCCTTTGTTTTTGTTATTGGAAAGACTTTCATGGCGGACAAGATTGGATTAAATGTATCCAGTGCTTCAAGTGGATATGTGGCTCATGCAACAACGCAAGTAAAGATCTGTGATTACTGTGATGATTCAGATGAATCAGAATCGTTAGAATATCAAGATGATTCTGGAGCAGACAAAAACTTCATACCTAGTGATTAAGTTAATTAAGTTAAGAGTTTTCTAAATTTAAGTTAAGAGTGTTACTTGAGTTACATTTGAGAGTTCCTTTTATGGTTTATGTTACTTTTGTACATATATCTATAAGTTTATTACAATTTTTCAATATTTTTTTGTCGTGGTTTTAGTTGTTGTTTCCCCACTTCTTGCATACACATTTAAATCTCTATACTTTTTACCCACAAAGATCATAATATGATAAATTGGTTGAATCGAAAAAACTTTCTCTCTCTAACAAAAAAGGGTGTTATTTTACGGTTAAAGAATATCATTCGAAAATATCTGATTTAGATTTAAAAACGATAAGGGATACAAACCCACCCTTTCTGATATTTATTTTTTTGTTCTGTAAATTTTTTGTCATAGAATCTACCCCGTTAACATATATCTGTCGAGGTCCTCTCCCTATTTATTTGATTTTCACGATTCGCGTACAGCACGGTGTAGAATATTGTCTCGTATTACTTTAAATGTGTGTCGCTTTGTTTTATTCGTCACGGATCCGTGGGTACATATTTTTGATGCCGTGGTTCCTATTACGAGAATGTTGGATAAATAGCTATGAGGCTTGATCAATTGAAACCTATATTTCTTTGAAGAAATGAGAAAAACAAAGTCTGTCAACCAAGGATCTTTAATTATGGTAATGTTTTGTTTATAAATTATATTTTTTCTGATAAGATACAACACATCTACTTATTTTCATAATTCTTCCTAATCCAAATCGCAAGTACTTGAATCACTGTCACTGGCTATCGATGTTAGTTCTCTCTCTCTCTCTCTCTCTTTCTTATACGATTTTAGTATTTTTTTTTCAGTGTGTTCAATAGAATTTTTCTATAATTGGAATGTAATTGAAACATATTTAAACAATCTTGTTCTTTATTACCATCCCTACCTATATGTTTATTATAATATTGCTTGGAAATGCCCCAAATTAATTCAATGGGGTTAAAAACACAATGGTAGGGACGAAGACGTAACACTTTATGTCCATACTGTTCTGCTAAATTATTTACCTTTGGTGGTTTGAATCTAAAAAGAAGAATATGTTTTATATCTACTTGGGTTTCGTTTATCATGTGTCACTATTCTAAACTGTCACATTAAAACGACATAGCTTGTTGATATTTTAGACAAGGTGCAGAAAAAATATTTTGTTTTTGGCTTCTATTTATTCATTTTCAAGGACGCACCCCTATTTTAAACATTTTAATTGAGTTGACCTTTCATTTAGTACCCTAATAAGTAAAGATATATAATATATCCATATAAATAATTTGTTCGTTTTCCTGCTTTTAAGCATAAATGAAATAATTAGATTTTCCAATTAAACCTAATAATCTATTCCGTTTGACGCTACATCGAGCGTCTATCTTGAATACATTTTTCTTTTACTGCGATGTCTACGTAAAGTAAATGGGTAGAAACCCTCATTTAATATATAAAGATACCTACCCTTCGACATATGTCATTTCCCCTATTTCCCTAAGGTGGATAATTTATATAAAGTGAATACTCCATGACGTTCATTATAAGCTGATTTGTACGGTCCTTTCCAGTTTTGGGGAAGTTGGTGTTTTACGTTAGGGTGGCTACCCCTTAATTTATTTCGTTTTTCCCCGGTCACGGTCGACATGATAAATCAGAGGATCATTTTTGAAGCCGGTTGAGGTGGTTATTGCAGTTTATTTCAATCGATAATTATTTTATTCTCCCGTTATACGTCAAACAAGTTAGAAAAAGTTCTTGAAGATAATAATTAATTATATAGGAATTGAAAGAAAGAAAGTTGTATTGAGTGGAATTCGTTTTAAATTAAAGGTTAAAAACATAATTAAATGCTTTCAAAAATTACACGAAAAACTTAACAAAAAAGTTTTGAATAAACGCTTAGTAGAACAGGTTTTGAACAATAAAGTAAATTATAAAGGAACACTGTAAGAGAGACCAAAAAATTGGTTTTCCTTCAAAAAAGATCTGATAATAATATTATTAATAATAATTGTAATAAAGAAAACCTCAGAATTTATAGGCTCAAAATACAACCATATAATTGACAATAGTAATGACAATTATATAACGAAAATAACATAACAGTCTCCTAGTGGACAGTACAAAGGTGTAAATAATAATAATATTATTAATGTTTATTTTCCAAAAGAAACAACAATAAGTATTCAATAAAAATTTCAATACAATTGAGAAATAAACAATAATATCATTGAAACATCATGGGTGCGTGTGTATGATATTTAAAATATACATATACCTTAAAATAATTTTAAAACACAATATACAATTAAAACCAATTTTTTATGTAGCAATGTTATAAATTAAAAATAAAACTGTATTAGAATAAAAATGTAGGAATATTTATATTTTTTAACCGTTTTTATACCTTTTGACCGTTTTTTACATTTATTATTTTGTTTTTAACTACTACTTTTCTCTTTATATTGATTTAGTCAAGAAATTTATAAATGTCAATTCTTGGTGATCTTAATATACATTTTTGAAAAAATTCTTGAATTTTTTTGTTTATCGTTTCGTTTACATTTTTTAAATTACATTTTTAATGCTTCTGGTGCCAGAAAATTGAATTGATTCAATCACAAATGAAAGTTTTAATATAGAAAAGCTCATTCAGTTGTCTCGAATTTTCAATCAAAAATAAAATCTCAACTTTTATTATCTTACTACTATTGAAACGAAACGTCATTATTACTATACATTTTTTTCCCATTTCCACCTACCAAAATGACTTTTAGCACTCTTATAATCTCATTTTTCCTTCTACTGACATTTTATTTATTAACGAAGCTTGTGCCCCTGTATCAAGTAAAAATTTTATGTTTTTCTATTTTTTAAATCATACCTTCATAGACACTTTTCATTCCATAATTTTCTTCATATCCATTTCTTGAAGTTTTCCCAAAATCTTGTTCTTTTCGTAATAAATAAATATTCAACATATTCATTGTCTTTAATTTTTGTAATACAATAGTCTCTAGCAATTCTAGTTTAAAATGACTTGGAATCTGTCTCACTATGTCCTCTTCTTTTATTGGGGGATTAAAATATTACATTGTGCTATAAACTTGCAGAGCATAATAGCTATAGCTTGTTCCTCTTCTTTCATCAAATTTTCCTAGATATATTTTTCTTTTATATTTGTCTGTGCATAGTTTCTCTAATAATACTTCATAAAATATTTTTCAAATCCTTTAAAAGATTTTATTTCCGACTCTCTGCTAGAAAACCATACCAAAGCTTGATTGTCTAATGTTTCTCTTACACTTTCTTTTAAATCTTCTATAATATTTAAGTTTATATCTGAACATCTTCACAAATACTTTTAGATGTAATTTGTTTAAATTTCCATCAAATTTATATTCTATCTTCATATATGTATATCCATTTCCAATTCTGTTACCCTATGATTTTCTATCTCCTTTAGTAAGGTTTTTCATTCCTGTTGTTGCTTTTTATTTTTCCATACTTAATATTTTTATTTGAGAAGCTTTCCTTATTTCTTCGGTCATATTTTCATTTATTATGTTAGTTTCTGTTACTAAAATAACTAATTTTTTAAACTTTTCTTGACTCTGATTGTCTTTGTTCATTATTTTGGCTATTTCTTCTTGAATTAATTTGCTATTACTTTATTAAATTATACTTCTTGTAAATTTTCTTCTTCTGTTATTCTGGCTGTCACTTTAGTTCTTATCTCATTCTTTCTTTCTTCAATTATATCATCTGTGTATGTTTTGTAAACTATTTCTTCTTTATCTTGTCTCAATTTTTAGATTTATTCTTTTATGTTATTCATTTTGTTACCCATTGCTTTCTTATTTTGTTTAATCTGTTCCCTATTTTCTTTTCGGATTTATTCATTTTCTTCATTAATTCTTCCTTATCTTTTTTCCTATTTATATCCAATTTCTTCATTAATTCTTCCTTTTTTTTTAGTTTAGTCCAATTTCTTTGTTAATTGCTATTTATTTTCTATTATATTTTTTCCAATTTTTTTTTATCAATTCTTCTTTATCTTCTATGCTGTTTTTATCAAATTTCTTCAATAATTCCTTCTTATCTTCTCTCCTATTTTCATTTATTTTTCCTATGCTCTCATTTATTCCAAACATTAAGTCCTTTATCTCCATTTCTTCATTCCGTTGATTTTCTTCCATAATTGTGTCTTCTAAAACGTTCTGATACTGTACATTCATATCTCCTTGTACTATTATTTCCTCATGTTTTCCCAGCAACCCATATATCTTTACCACTCTTATATCTATTTACTCTGTGTTGTTAATATTACTAGTTATACTTACAAATTCACATACATATAATATTTACAGTAGATAAGGAGTAGATTTAAAAGTAGTTGGACATGTCCTTGTCCATCACCACGATTTTTGATTTATTTTGGAACTCAGTTTTTTAGAGTATGTCGTCTAGTTTGGTTTTTTGTAGCTTTGACAGTGGTTCCCGTATGAAGTTGCATACATTTGGCTTTTCTTCACCTAATGTTAGAAACCTCAATCTAGCTATGCCTTTACACTGGCCCAGGACGTGGATTGATGTTTCCTTTTCTTTACACAACCTGCACAAAGTTGCTTCTTAGGCGACAGTATCTGCTAAGAAAACCTACTGTTATTTTAACGATTTCACGTTTTTGATCCAGTAGTTTTTTCGTGAACTTGGCCGATGGTTCGTTGGCCTGCCTCAGTCTTGAGTAGTTATTCTGCCATTCCTGAAATTCTTTTTGCATCAAATGTTTGATGGATGCCTTGCGCCATGCCATAGCAACTCTGCAGAAAGGTTCGAGGCCTGTAATGACCTTATCTGAACCTTCTCGAGCCTTTTCGTTGCCCTAATATCCCTTGTGGCCTGTCACATAGGCTAGGGTCACCTTGTTTTGAATACTTAGCTCTGCCAGGTCAAATATTTACACTATGTTCTGTCATCAAAACAAGAAAATCTTACTTATTATTGTTGTTCTATCTGTATTTTATTAATTATGATATTCTGTATAATATTCCAAGCTCAATTTTAAAATACTTAAATAACAAACAGACATTATACATTGTTACTGTTATACTGGCCTAATACAACACTTCCTAACTCAAAATAACAGTTCAAAACAATTAAAAATATAAAATTCTTACCTAATTTTGAATTCTCAATTTAAATTCCAAATTTTTTACTTAATTTTTTCAAGCCATAAAGTGGACGCCGTTTGATATGAAAACCTTCTTCAGTTGTCTCTGATTTCCAATCAAAAAATAAAATATCAGTTTCATGGTAGTTTTAATGATCTAAAATTTTGTTATAAATTATTTACAAAATAAAAAATAATACATTTTTTCTTGTTTTCTTCTACTGTTACTTGTTCACTATCGTCTTTACCTCTTTGCTGGTCTCTGCCGCCTCTAGCTATCTATGTCTGTCTGCTTGTCTCCGTCAAGATGAAGTCTGTGCTGATTTTAATTTGAACTAAAAAAAATGAACACACATTTTAAATTACCAAATTTTAAATACCTTGCTTATAGTTGTTAAAATTTTGAAATAGTTAATTGGCAAGTTTAATCCCTTGTTAGTTCCACTTGCAAGGGTTCTAAATACATTTGCAATTTTTGAGTTTAAGGGAGGTTTATTGAAAAGTAATTGTAAAAGCAAATAGAAACAGTCAATCTGACTATAAATTATGCAAAAAAATGGAATTTAACTGGCATTTTATATTTATTTAATAACTCCCAAATTGTCACATGAAATGTATAGAAATAAATAGTTAATAAAAATAAAAATATTGCAACTACAGAAAATATCTTATATATCATAGCAAATAGTTATAACTATCAATAGAAGAATATATTGGGATAGACTGCACTTGAAAATAAATCTTGCAGTAAAAAGGTGAACAGCAGGAAGAATATTGTATAAAAAAAAAAATAGAATATGAAAAGAATACGTAAAGTAACAACCTTCAATTAAAGAAATCAACTAAAAATACAAAGATACAATCTTAAAAAGTTAGATCGACTCAAAGTAACTATTATTCTTATTCTCAAAAAAATATTTGATGTAAAGAAAGAATAAAATTATTAGTAAATACATATTCACCTATATAAGTTGCTCAATTAAATACTGCTTAAATAGCACCGTATTTTTCATGCGATATATCTCGCATTCCATATAAACTTTTTTTTTTATTTTCTGTACACGATTCTGAATAAATTTATCGACACAACTTTAAACTGAATGTTTTCCTTTCAGTTTTGCGATCTTCACTGAACATCTCAATATATTTGTTCATAGCCGAAAAAATAAAAACAATAACCTGCTGAAAATAGTCCGAAAGGATTCAGGATCAAAATTGATAGGACCATTCAGGACAGGATAGGGTGTTTCGACGTGTAGGTAGAGTGGGGTCCTTTCGCGCGCGCAACCTTCCCGTATTTTGAAGCGTTTAGAGCTCAGTATCACGCGGGCCACGAAATCTTATGTTTGCTGACGTATTTATCCGTCGTTTTACGTACTGCTGTCTACCGAGCCGCGTCTAGTGTAAGACCCGCCCACTCATTGATGCACTCCTGTCAGAATTGCAGGTGTCAATTCTTTTGAACTTTGACAGTTTGGTGGATGAGCGTTCTGGATTATTCGCGACCGGTTTTTAAATGGATTTATTTGACTGTTTGAAAGTTTTAAAATACTGAAAAAAAGTTTTTTGTGTACTGTGGTTTTTTGTGTTTGATTTTTTTTTTGTGATGTGCAACTAATGTTTATAACGATGGAGATGTTTTTTGTCGAATTATGTGCGATTCTGCTTCTGTTTTCACAAACTTATGGATCTTATACACAAGGTAAAAAGAAAATTAAAAATATGTATTCTAATTTTTATTGAAATTTTATTATTGTCGGCATGGGCGCCGTTTCCAAATATTTCCCGGGGGAAGAAGGGTGGATGGAGGGCAGTAGAGTCAAAAAAAGTTATAGTCGAAAGCTATGACGCAAAATCCAAAATTACAAATCCAGGGGAGAAGACGCCCCCCGGCAGATGTGTATATTATTTATTTTTATTTATTTATTTACAATGTCGTACAGGGCTTCCCCATTTACAGAATAAGTTGTGGACAAATAATATAAATATTTAAACATTCAGAGACAACAAAGTACATTCTGAAAAAAAAAAAAACTAATAGAAAAAAAGGTGCACCCATCTGACTCAAGATGTATATCATCCCCCTTTAAAAATTTAAAAATTGTAATTAATTTAAAAAAAAAATGTATTTCATAGTACCGACTTGAATGAAAATACAAAATTTTCCTACAATTTTAAAACAGCAAATTTTGCTCTATTGAACTTATTAGAACTACTGATTGGGAAGAAGTGACTGCATAAACTAATGTCAATAGTGCATTAGATGTCTTCTATAATATTTTAGGTAATATATTTTCAACTAGTATACCAAAATTCAGTTTATACCAACACTATAATAAATATCCTAAATGGTATAATACAGAAATAAAAGAGCTTATTAAAGTTAAAAAAAATTTAGTAAAATTAGGCGAATTTCAGATTTGCACTAAAATGAATACATAGAAATAAGGAGAATTAAATCACTGACAAAAATCGAATACAAAAAGTATATATTAAGAACATAGAAGATACAGCTAATAAAAATATAAATATTTTTTGGATTTGTATTAATACAAAGAGAGGTAAGAATACAAGCAAATAATTTACTACAAATTATATAACTCTGTTCAAAACAGTATCACTGATGAACAGCATGGATTTGTGAAAGGCCGATCAATCAATTCAAATTTATTTCTTTTTACCCACCATGCAAATGAGGCATTAAGTTACAGATGGACACAATTTTTACTGATTTCAGTAAAGCTTTTGACCGGGTAGATCACGATATTTTAATAGGAATAATTAGTCAGTTTGGGATATCAAATAATATATTGATGCTATTTAAGAGTTATTTAAAAGATAGACATTTTTATGTGAGGCATAATGGTAATGCCTAGGAAAAATTTCATGCTCTTTCCGGAGTTCCACAGGGATCAAACTTGTAGCCATTACTGTTTTTACTAGTTGTCCCAACAACACTTAATTTTTAATCCACTTTTGCTAAATATTAATACCATTAATAATGACAAAATTAATTTGAAAATTACATTGATCTTCTTAAAGACTTTCGATAACACTTCTCACTCTTTCGGGTTCACTTATAAAGGAGCGTTACGGAAGCGCGATTAGCCAGAGCGCAGTGGCGTACCCAAAAATATATATTAACACGTATGATGAAAACAATAAAAATTTTAAAGTTAAATTAATATGTTTATATTATTTATTTTATAATAATTTGTTATAATGAAATGTAACTGGGTGTTCACTGCACAAACGAAAAAATGGAGGAACCGTCCCTGCCTATAAATGGTACAAAAAGATGAAATAAAATAAATTATGAGCATGAATATGAAACAAAAATGAAATAATTCGAAAGTTTTTCTTAAATATTTTATAATAATGCCAAGTATTATACAGGGTGGCCACTTTTTCATTGAAATGTATTGCTATCTCGTAAACCGTTGGTAACACAAAGTTCGTTAAATGGGGAAAAAGTTGCATATTTCGAAGTCCAATCTGAGGGCGTTTTGAAAACTAAAATATCAGGTCCGGTTTCCAAGATATTCGATAAAAAACAAATAAGTACCATTTCTTTATTCCGCTACAGAACGTTTATTTGCAAAAATAGACAAAAACTCATTTGGAGATTTTTGTTTTATATCAAATTGTGCGTATGATAGCGTATTTAGTTTTTTTTATCCGACGTTTCGTAAATGCAGGACCACCATCAACTTCTCTATTTGAATATGGACCAATGTTTTCCTGGCTCATAATTTTAATGCATGTTCAATGTTGAATACAA
Source organism: Psylliodes chrysocephalus (assembly GCA_927349885.1). Taxonomy (NCBI): domain Eukaryota; kingdom Metazoa; phylum Arthropoda; class Insecta; order Coleoptera; family Chrysomelidae; genus Psylliodes; species Psylliodes chrysocephalus. The sequence continues at coordinate 2,588,627 of OV651828.1, forward strand.
TGATGTAATAACATATTGTGATTAGTCAACATTTCGGAAGATTTGAACATCATCAGGTAAGTTTACAAGTACGGACCTGTGTTTTGTTAGTTAAAAATATTTGAATTAGTAAATGATGTATTATCAGTGTAAGAAATCAGGTACGTTTACTTGTACAGACCTGTATTATAAATTATTTGCAATACACAACTACATTTTAAATGCTTAAAATAATTTAATAAAAAAAAATATGTATTTAACTACTTAATCACGTCAGAAACAAATAAATGAAAACAATGATTAACGATAAGAGAAAAACTACAGTAGTTGCTCAAAATGTCCTCCTTCTTCTTGAATACATAAGTCAATACGGTCTGTCATTTGAGCTATGCTGGCAAAAACCATTTGTGGAGTGATATTATTAAACGCATTAATTATTCTATCTCGTAATTGATTTAAGTCATTTGGAATACCATCATAATATACTTTATTTTTGATATATCCCCATACAAAATAATCCATAGGATTTAAGCAGGGTGACCTAGGGGGCCATCGAATAGGTCCATGTGTACCAAACCACCTCCTGGGAAATCTTTCGTTTAAATAATTTCTGATTAATGCAGCATTATGTGGCCCACAGCCATCTTGCATAAAATAAATATTTCTTCGATAACCTAAAGGAAGATTATCTAACATATCTTCTAGCAATTGTAAATAGTTGTGTTGGTTGAGGTTTCCGTCAATAAAAATAGGACCAATTATTTTATTATTGAGTATTCCACACCATAAGTTTATTGAAAATCTAATTTGGGGTCTTACTTCTTGAATTAAATGTGGGTTGTCGGTGGCATAAAAATGTTTATTTTTTCTATTAAATATTCCACTATTAGTAAATGTCGATTCATCTGTCCATAAAATTCGTCCATGAAAGGATACATCATTATTTAATTTTCGTTTATACCAACGGCAAAATTCTATTCTACGATTATAATCTCCAGGATGTAGCTTTTGTACAGTTTGGAATTTGTAATCATGGTACTTATGTTTTTTAAGAATGTTTTTCACAGTACTTGCAGAAACTCCACATTCTCGGCTTATTGCTCTAGACGACGTTTCAGGGTTGATATAAACTTGAGACAAAACATTTATTTCATTTATTGTATTACGTTTTAAATATTTACCACGTTTTTTTTTCAATATTTCCTTCGTGAGCCATATTTAACGCTATCCTATAATAAATTAATAAAGATGGTTGCCTCCTTCCTGGATACAACTGAAGGTATCTTTCTGCAGCTTCTCCACTATTTCTGTTACATTTTATGTACACATCGTACATATCTTTTTTCTCACTTCTACTGTAACGAACCATATTTTCAATAACCTAATTAAAAATATACCAATGCTTTTATCCGATACCAGACTGTCAAATATACAATAATAAAATGTGACATGCCAGGTTAACTTGATTTAAATTTATCTGTATAATAATCAAGACGTGTTGCTAGATATACAATTATTATTGTAAGTAGGTATCTATCTGCAGTTTGTTAACTTTTTCTTTTTTATACTATGAGGAACCATATCAGTTTAAAAAATCCAACAAAATATGACAAATCAGGCTAACTTTATGTATTTAAAAATCGGGATGTACTTTATTTATAGATTAGTATTGGGATTGGTCAAGTGCAAAAACCATAAAAATGGAAAATATTTTTTAGCAAATGTGTAAACGAACATGTTGTCTTGATGTAAAGTTAAAAGTTTGACTTTGGTATTTATTATTTATAATCTCTTACAACGATAATACATCATTTACTAATTCAAATATTTTTAACTAACAAAACACAGGTCCGTACTTGTAAACTTACCTGATGATGTTTAAATCTTCCGAAATGTTGACTAATCACAATATGTTATTACATCATTGTATTCAACATTGAACATGCATTAAAATTATGAGCCAGGAAAATATTGGTCCATATTCAAATAAAGAAGTTGATGGTGGTCCTGCATTTACGAAACGTCGGATAAAAAACTAAATACGCTATCATACGCACAATTTGATATAAAATAAAAAACTCCAAATGAGTTTTGTCTATTTTTGCAAATAAACGTTCTGTAGCGAAATAAAGAAATGGTACTTATTTGTTTTTTATCGAATATCTCGGAAACCGGACCTGATATTTTAGTTTTCAAAACGCCCTCAGATTGAACTTCGAAATATGCAACTTTTTCCCCATTTAACCAACTTTGTGTTACCAACGGTTTACGAGATAGCAATACATTTCAATGAAAAAGTGGCCACCCTGTATAAGTGCCATTTGCGATTGAGCAATTGGTCCTATTTAGTTTAAAACGATATTGATTAAAAAATTACTGAAAAATGTTGTATTTAAATTATTTACTTTAATACAAATAAACAAGATGGTATTTTTTTTTTTGATACAGTTAATATTTTAGATTAGATAAAGTTTCAATAATTAAGATTTCGACTACTTTGTTATGTAAAACAATTTTGTTTGTATTATGTTTTATAAGTTTTATAGTTTTTATAAATTATAATCATGACGAGTAATTACCTTCATTACACCTCCTCCCCCCACCCGTAAATCCGCCTTTAATTTATACAGATTTTTCTAAACGCAGGGCTGCCTGCTTTACTGATGATTCTGAGCTTGTTTAACTTCATTGGCTTTAGATGTGCAGTTCGTAACAATGGCGGCTTGGGACCAATATTTTGGGGGTTTACTATGGCAGAATATAGATCTCAGAACATATGTAGGAAAAAAACGTTCAGTGTTTTAGAAAGGTATATTAAAACCTTTCTAAAACAGTTATCCTCCTTTTTAAGGTGGAAATAAAGTCTAATACAGAACATCCTGTGATATTTTTTTATTCATAAAATATTTGTTTCCAATATTTATTAAAAATTGTGTCTTAAAAACATTTACCATATAATTTTATGCCCCAAATTTTCATGAAAACAAATTATCGGCACGAACTTTAGTATTTATTTCATTGTTACTCAACTATTTTCATTTTTTTCTAAAAAAAATAAACTTAATTCCAGTACTAGGTATTATAATAATTAGTATTTGGCGTTTTCCTAATTATGGTATTTATTATCTCCGAATAGATAAAAAGTTTAGTTTAACCTGTTAATTAAACTAATGGAGATATTTTCAGGATCAAATTAATTGTTTTTTTTTTAGACGATCGGGTTTTTAAATTAAATATTTTATAGAGCACCGGCTTACTATTAAAATAAGTTTGTGGAGTTTTAGATTTCGTTTAAAACCCTAAAATTACATGAATTTTTAATAATCTTTAATAATCAATAACCTACACATTTGAAATAATAGTAAGTATATTCATAACCATATTGTTTAATAATAATTATTTTCTTTACACCCATATGGATAACACCATAATTGTAGATAGTTTAAATTGTGTTGAATTTTCATCATAGATAGGAATATGATTTTGTCGCCTATGGTTCACCTCATTTCAATTTATTCACGAAACCTATGTAGCATGATCCCCTTTATAGTACGAGAGCTAGCAACGTTTCCGAGAAAGAATTTTAGATCGACTGGTCTTTTGATATTTCTTATTGAAGCTTTGTGGGTATACGGCACATCTGGCTGCTGAAAGTGGTTGCGTTTTCTTCTGCGCATCCTTTTTGTACAGGTACAAATTTCGTATTTTCAAATCATTTTAGGTCGATTTTTTTTTCTTCATAATTTTTTATATCCTTTCAGCAATATAAATGTAACGTGCCATACAGTTTTGATGTTGCTAACTCCGTGACAGATGCCATTTTATTAATAAAAAAAAAAAAATAATTCGAACCATTTTAGTATAGCTGAAATTTTATTATAATATAGTGATGCTATTAAAGAATCTAAAATTAATTTGCCACACAGATATTCTGTTGTTTAATTAGTGCCAGATCGATTTAAGTCTCGGATACATAGGAAAGTGCAGTAAGTCTCCTTTTAGAGATTGATGTTGAAAATATGTATTTATATCTTACAGTTAGCAACAATAAAATATGATAACATCATTCAACGGCAGCCATCATGAAATTCGGACCAATCAAAGCCGGATAGTCACAAAACACTTCGGCTCTGTTCCCTCAGTTTTTAAAATATTATTTCTATAAGAATATCTTTTTGAGTTTCAGTCAATATATATATAGACCGAAATAATTCTGAATTTCATTCTTTTAAACCAATAGCATAAATTACGAATAAGAGGCATTCGTAAGTATTGTAAAAATTGCAAAATACTATTATACGTTAAATGGTGTAAATTAATATATTTTATTTATTTGTACAAAATAAAATATTAAGTCATCTTCTTGCTTTATTTATTCTATGCTGAAAAGAGGGCATCCAAGGAAATATCTTTCTGTAAACAATTATACAGTCTACAAATTATCAGATCACTACAACAGCAGACAGCAACAAAATCAGGAAAAACTTGTAAGTGAAACTATTTTCTCCACGTTTCATTCACAGATAAGTCAGAAAACATGTAAATTATTAATATAATATGAAACATTTGTTAAATACATTATTTATAAGGCGGATTTATAGATTTTATTATATTAGTAGCTTAGTTGATATTCTTTGCAAAATGAATTATTTTAGAAAATATAATATATACCTACTATACAAATATAATTCTTCTACTCAATTTTTTTACAATCAAACTATGTTTTAAATATATTGATACATCGCAAGTTCTATATTAAAAACAAAATTATCTTATGTAATAAAATTTTTCTCTTCGCACCAACTGAGCAACACTAAATTTAAGTTCGATCCTATATGTACCCTTATTCCGTATCTGGCCAGATTTCAATACTAGGTAGACGAGGAAGGCAACAGCACCCATCCTTCGGTATGAACACGAAACGTCTTGAGAGGGGATATCGTATTCATATTTTTCAATCATTTTTATAGTCGAAATTACTTTGCTATTTTAACGATTAAGGCTTTATATTAGGTCCAATTTTAAAAATTATTCTTTGATCTTATTAAGAAAAATTTGGAGTGAGGGTAGCCATATGTGAGTAGTAGGGATTAAGTGTAAAGGTTAAAGAAAAAGTCCTTTATTTCTCACAAAGTCAATTTATTGGCGACCGGTTTCGAAGTTATCACTTCATCATCAGGCACACCTAAATGGAATATCAAGGAGTCAGTTGTAATAAAAACAATTATAAAAGCATGAACGGACTTTAACATATACAAAATAACAGAAAAAACACAAAAGAAAGTTAAACAATAACCTTGACTCACCTTGACTAATTCCATAAAGGAAGCGCTACAAAAAGTTTAACAGAACGAGTTAAAAAAGTCATGTGTAATAAGTATTTTTTTAAAAAATGTTTTAAATGTAGGTTAGGTTAAACCACCAGATGTCTTTTTGAATAAAATAATTAATTAAAACACATTTAAGACAATTATTAACTAAACAACACAAAATAGTTTTACAAGCACAAACAGTTTAAAAAATTTTAAGGAAATAATGTTAATTACTGAAAGTAAAAAGTAAAAAAGTAAAAATTATCAGACTGTCAAGACATCTATCTAGATTTTTAACGAATCAATGCAGTAAACTGTAAATTTTAAATTAGCGGACAAATAGTGTACTAACGGAGGTGTTATTTACTGAAAGTGAGTATAGGTGGCGATGACAAAATTTATTGAAAGTAAAATATATTAAACTGAGAATGAGAAAACAAAAAATTTTTTATACTAACAAGAAAATTAGAACACTAAACAAGAAAATATGAAAATTCATATGTAAAAAGGGAAAAAATTTGAAGCAGATAATCAAAAAGAAAATTACTGTTACAGGAAACGGAAAATAGGTTGACAATACTAATGTCAAAAAAGAGGAAAGTCAAATTTTGGCGTATGACAACCACGTGGGAGAATTTGAATAAGCTAAAAAAATTTTAATAAGATGCGAATGGACAAAAATTAATGGAAAGAAAATCTAAATTGGGAGAGTTAATTGTGGTAAGTAACTGACTGAAGATCAAATGAGTGGGGGTAAAAGTCTGAAAATAATTTAAATAAGCGCAGAGAACGTTGGGGTACTAATAAATTGAATTTGTGCATTCAGAGAGCAGGAGGGGCCAGATTTAATATTTTTTAAAATTTCCAGGTTCTCAAAGTTATTCAGAAGGAATTTATTAGAAGTCATATGCAAAATGTCGAAGCCAATGCTAGAATCAAAATCGTGACCAGTGTCTAACAAATGAGCAGCAAAGTGAGAAAAACCAGTAGTGTTAGTGTTAAGACAGCGTGTGTGCTCTTTCAGGCGTATTTTAAAATTACGAAAGGTCCTTCCCACATATGAGCATGGACAGTTCAAACAAGTTAGTTTATAAACACCAGACTGATCCATAGGATCAATCTTATCCTTATTCCTAACAAACAGGCTACTGATCGAGTTGGACGTTCTAAAGCTAATTCTGAAGGAATCTTTGAACAAGTTGGCTATACGATATGAGAATTTTCCAATAAAAGTAAGTGAAACATACTTACGATTATCTGCTTCAATATTGGGAAGGGGCTCAATTATGTAACTATTGTTCTGATTACGTTTATTCTGTTTTCTATGAAGCATTTTATCTATTAAGTTCTGATCATAATTGTGACTATTAGCAATTTGTTTGATAACATTGAGTTCTTTATTAAAGTTATCTACTGATAGTGGTACTTTCAGAAGACGTTCCAAGTAACAACTTATGTGTAACTGGGTGATTGGATAAATTATCAATAACAACCCCTGTGTGAGTAGGTTTTCTGAATATGTTAAATTCCAACTTAAGATCTGTACAATGGGATATAGTTAAATCAAGGAAGTTGATAGATTTGTTGTTTTCTATCTCTAATGTAAATTTGATGTTACTATGTATGGTGTTTATATAATTTAGGAAGTTATTTAACTTATCCAGATCACCAGTCCATAGTATCAGTATGTCATCAACATATCTATGATAGAATTTAATAGCTGAGCAAAAAGGATTGTTGTTTAATATATTGTTATTCTCAAAATTATGCATAAAGATGTCTGCAAGTATAGGAGATAAAGGCGAACCCATAGCTAATCCTGTTGTCTGTGTAAAAATTTCATTATTAAAGAGGAAGAAGTTTTGTTCAAGAAAAAGATTTACTACAAGTTGACATTAATCGTTCAAAAAATAATGTTAATGTATTAATGTATTGATAATGTTAATTCTCTATTAAAAGTTGTCCTTTTTAAAACAAAATTAATAAACTTTATAATTTTTTGTAGACAAAATGGACCATTTTTTCAAAAAAGTATGAAAACCCAGGGCTAGTGTTACTTATTCTCTTTGCACATAAAAAAGTATATGGTATTTTCTTTAAAACTGTGTCTTCTAGGATTAAAACAGAATACCTATTTTTAATACAAATTTCCTGCTATTGTCATCGGAGCAATAACTCTTAACTGTGGCATTGTAACAAGGTGGAAATTCATATTTCGATTCTTTCAAATCAAAATTAAAATATATCATTTTTGCTTTCTGATTTATATGGGGGTCTAACTTTCTAAAGGTGATTTAGTTTTTGTGGATAAACCTTTGGATAAATTAAAATCTAGATAGCAATAGTGACATTATTTTAAGTGAATTTAATCATTAAATACAAAATGTCATTACTCGTTATGCTCGTGCACACATTATCATCGAGAGTAATAATATTGATCGTTGAATAATATACGTAATGTACATTTATCATAATCAAACTCTTTTTAAAAGTAAATAACCTACTCAAAATTTTTATGTGAAAAAATAAACTCGTCGATATTCAAGTAGGATCTGGGCTATATTTTGATGTTCTTAATACTTAATAATTAGGTTGAATAATTTAACGCTCCATTTTTTGCACGCGAGAAATTTACTCTACCTCACCTGGGAGGTAACGTTCACCCTTTTAAATACCATGTACAGAAAGTTGCCGACAATAACGTGATCAAAAAAATAACACGCGAACTTTTGGGACTTGTATATCATAAATTCGAAAAAAAAAAAAATGTAATGTGTGATACAACTGATGAGATATTAACGGGATTGGGATGGAACCCACTGGGGTCGATGTATAAGGTTATTTATTTTTTAGCTTATTTTAATATAACTAAAAGTTGAGTTTTAGAAATATAATATTGAATGATTATAGTATTATTCGATGCTTCTCAAAAAGTTTAAATTTAAACGTCTATAAAATTGATTATAGTTAACAAAATGCTCGTCTGATATCTTATATATAACAATGTGTTTTTAGGCGACAAAGATCTACCCAAAATAATATACTTACGCTAGAACCAACGCGCATTTCCCAACTTTTATTTTAAAAGTTTTTAGGAAAGAAAAATGCCCTTTGCTTTGCAGGTACAAAAGATGACCCTTACTTCGAATATCTCCATTTTATTGTATTATAATGGCAAAGTGTGTAACAAAAGACATTATGAGGTCGTGCCGCACAATGAACAGATGTGTGAATTGAGGGGGAAGATTTTGTGAATCACTCAATTACAACTGCGTGTGACATTTAATTTGACAAAAGTGCATTATAAATTAGGTGTTAGTTTTATCTTTCGCTTCTGTCTCTTTCTCGTCTATAGAATAATCGTAATCATAATATATTTTTAACCCTAGAATGGTATCATTTAATTTTCATCGCTTTTTGGTATTGACAGGGACGCACCGTTCCTATAGGCAAGGTCGTGCGGCGCACGACGGCGCCAAGTCATTAAAGACTCCATTGGTTGTTGAAATTTAAAAATATTAAAACATGAAACAGAAAAAAATTATCTATGAATATCAATCCATTTTTATGTTTCGTCTAAATATGATTGTCATATTTTTCTCTGTAATTGGGTATTATTTATAGAATAGTGTATTAAATAAATAAATAAATAAATACATTATCCAACGGTGAAATTTTACTACTCCTCTTCCTGTGGAGGTGCGAAAATCCGCGTTTAAAAAACAGATATCCTTGAAAAGGTACCACACTTTTTTCGTGAAAGGCACAAATGCCACGGACGCATGTCGTAAACAACTTTTTAGGTTTTTGAGAGTTATCGTTATGTTAATTTTACATGGTAAAATAAATTGTATAAAAAATGAATTAAGTAAATATTTTTGTATATAGTGATTTTATTTCTCTTTTCAACAAGCACCAATATTTTAAATAGATTACCCCTAAAATATTAATATAAAATAGTCAAAGCACAAAAGAACTCTAACTGTCGTATCTGCGTATTACCTCTGACACTAGTGTCATAAATAACTATTTTAACAGCAACATAATAATACGTTGGATTATACATTAGACTACACTCCATTATAAATCATTATTTTTTTTTTTCGAAGTTTATTCTTATATAAATCCTTGTTATGTTCATAAAATAACACAGTAGGTATAATATATTCAAAAAGTATTCAGTGTACATATTGTGGTGATGTATTACATTACCAACTTAAATTACAAATGAGGTAAAAGTTTTAGAAACTATGTGGGTAGGTATTTATAACAACCTTTAATATATCAATAATAATCCACAAAATTGAACTGCTTATTACAGTGGGAGTTCTATTACAGTTAGTTAATATAATAGGATAATAGTTAAGGTAATAACATATATCCGTTAATAATGGTCTTACCAAAAATGCCTAAAATCTAGGTTTATTAAATATTTAAAATAAAAGATGACATTATTTCTAAATCTCAGTTTGGTTTTAAAGAAAATGTTTACCGATGCAACATCAACCCTATTAATTAGGATATAAATACCTTGATGCTAGTAAGTCTAATTTGTGTGTATTCTTAGACTTAGCGAAAGCTTTTGATAAGGTCCAGCATGGAAAATTATTGGAAACATTGGAGAAGATTGGTACTCGTTGGGTAACGTTAAAAAATTTACAATTTGGAGTCACTAATGTCACTAAGATTACCATAATTGAAACCTTATCTAAAAATATTAATTATATTTATAATTTTTGGTTCTTAGGATTATCTTTGTTAAATTAATAAATTTTAAGAATACAGGGTGATTCATTACTAATTGGAAATATTTCAACTATAGAATCCTGAGGTCAAATTATGAAGGTTTAACCCAAATCACCTAGATAAAATGTGTCTGCATTTTGTTTAAAAATTTAAAAATTATTTCTGCCCAGTACTTTAAAACTATTTTTCTACATTCATGCAAAAAACAAAACTTTATTGAACTATATTTAGTGAAAAAACTGGGTCTTTATTGCACTCATCTGTCATTTTACTACAGCGTTTTATGATCATGACAAACATTAATATTCAAATTAACGGCAAATAGTTAGTCCATTTTCATTTTCTGTGTTACCTTTTAAAAACAATTGCATATTTTATATTATTTTCAAATATTTAATAAATAAATTAATAAAAAAATTTATTTTATTAAAAATGTCATTACAAATTATGAACACAAACGTAAATAAATGCCTCAAACAAAGGTACACGATCACGGCTACTATGATTTTGATAATACAACTGCTGTTCTATAAAACATTTTTTGGTTTTTGCATGAACGTAGAGAAAATATTGTATGCAACTCGTGCAAAAAGTGTTTACTGCACGCGTCGTGAAATTGTCCAACTCGGCCTGACGTCGCGTGCAATAAACACTTACTTTTTGCACTTGTTGCATAAACAACTATTAACGTATTGTCATATTTGGCAGGTATGGATACTATACACCCTACTAAATTATGTTAAATAAACGTTTCTGGCTACCATTAGAGGCGTACGACAGGGGCAAGTGACTAGTTAATCCTTCTCAAATTCTACGCCACGGGCGGAATTACATTTTATCACAATTTTTCAATTTTTTTAATTTTTCTGTACAGAAATGTTGGTTTCTTTAGGTTTTTTGTCGTTCTTTAAGATTTCATTTCTTTTAATTTGTGATGTTAATGTTATTAATGTAGGTCGAATATGTAAGGTATTTTTTATTTGAGATATAAATACCTTGATGCTAGTAAGTCTAATTTGTGTGTGTTCTTAGACTTTCATCATGGAAAATTATTGGAAGCATTGGAGAGCAATAGGTAAGATCGAAAGTAGCTTTAGTACAATTTCGTAGTTACTAATATCACTAAGATTTCCGTAATTGAAACCGCGTCTGGAAATAATTATTATAATTTAATTTTTTTGTATCGCCGTTAAATAAATAAATTTTAAGTATATATATTTCAAGAATTTATAGTTTAAATTATGAATCGGAACTAAAAAGCAAAAATAAGAAACGAAAAACTCAAAATGAATAAATTAAGTAGTTTTCGAACCGCTCTAAAATCACAATGTGCACGCGACTTCAAATAACGATCGAATAGCGTTCTGTTCATGTTTTATTTCCGACAAGGAAAGTCTGGGTTAAACAGAATTTCAAACTTTAAAAATTATAAAATCAATCGGTAATTGAATGTTGTCTTAGGCTCAGATATGTTTAATTAAAAAATGCACGATTTAGATTAGCACAACAGTAGAACATAGACACATCAATGCACCAAAACTATCACAAATAATATTTAATTATATAAACGTTTTTATGGAAAAGTTGTTGAAGCTTCTAAAACAGTGTGTTCCGCAAATTTTCTGTGGGGGCTACGCAAAGAAAATAACAGTCATAATAATAAAAAAACGCAAAGGAGTACTATGAGGAAGGAGACATACAACCCATTATTGCTTCCCCCAGATTATCCTCTTTGTCCAGAACAAATGCAGTCATAATAAGAAGATTACGAATTGGACACACTAAACTTACAGCCACTTGATGACAACCAGTGAGGCACCCATATGCACCTACTGTGATAGTGTCTTGACTGTAAAACATATTTTGATAGACTGTGGCCACTTTTCCGAACAAAGAAGACGAAACAAGCTGAAATCAAGACTAGAAGAAATATTAGGGGAACCTACAGAATACCAGTGCCTTTTCAGTTTTTTAAAAGACGTTCAACTTTTACAAAAAATTTAAATCAAAGTAATTTTATGAAAACAATATTGTAAAACCACTCTGTAGATAATTGTAGTTGTGTCAATGACCTCAGCAGTCGAGACACGTTAATTTTAATAAAAAAAAAAAAAAATTAAACTATGAAGGAATTAAAAATGTTAGAGATAGACTTTAAAGCAATTGTATCTTATATATTAATTTTGTAACAAATAAGAAAACATATTTTTATTAAATCTTTGAGACAGATAGAGGTATGTCTTCGGAATGATTAGGAAGGCATCACTAGTGAAGTTTGAGTATTTTAAGGCGATTTTTAGTATTTAAAATGTTTAATTAGGATGCTCTTCTATTTTTAAACAAGACAACAGAGAATATCGAGAATTTTGAGTTAAAATGTATGCCATCTTTTTATTCTATTTTTAAACCCTATTGAAAAAATTATGAGTTTTTATGCTTTTTAAATTATATAAAACTTTTCGAAAACATTTGTTATTAAAAAAAATACAGTGACGTTTCGTTATATTCGAACAAAACCAGCAAACCATTTTAATTTTAAGCAACCACATAACAATTTTAACCTACCTATTTTGTATATATTTCTTTTTTCTTTATTTGACAACTGCATATTTACAATCTACTCTCATTGGAGTAATAATTAAAGGTATTATATAAAGATGACTTAAAAGAGAAATCGTCCAGTGACGAACCTCTTATCTATACCATGGCTAGGGTTGTTGGCTGAAGATTAATCTTCGTCGTGTATCTACTGGATCAGGTCTGTGGGCCATTGTCGTTGTAATCATCTTGTGATGTTTGGAGGGATGTTTAACTGCGATATGTATAGATTTTCGTTATCTTGTAGTCTATTATGATATAGTCTTGACAGTTTATTTATTTCCTCTGTGACGAAAGAGACTTGTAGGTCATTGTGCAATGTGAAGTTGCTCACGTACCATGATGCATTGGTTATTGATCTCAATACTTTAGACTGTAGGTTTTAAATTATTTTTGTATTGGATGGTTTGGTACATCCCCATAACTGTACTCCATACGTCCAAATCGGCTTCAAGATACATTTATTTTGTAGTAGTTTGTTGTCAAGAGATAATTTGGTTTTACGTCCTAGGAGCCAGAACATTTCTCTTACTTTTAAATTTAGTTGTTGCCTCTTTGTTTGAATGTGCTTTTTCTAAGTTAGCTTCTGATCCAAGTGTAATCCTAGATATTTTACTTCGTCCTGAATGGGGATTTAAATGTTGTTAAAACTAAAAGGAGGACATACTGATCGCTTGTTTGTAAAAGTCACTTGTGCGAATTTGGTTTGATTAATTTTAATTTTCCATTGCTCAAACCACGGTTTTAATACATCTAGATGATATTGGAGTTGTTGCGACGCAATAACTGGATTAATGTGTGTTGATAGAAGGGCTGTATCATCTGCGAACATTTCTATTTTAGTATTGTTTGTAGTAGGTAAGTCCGCGGTGTATATTAAGAATAATGTAGGCCCCAGAACACTCCCTTGTGGTACTCCAGCATTTATTAGGTGACAACTTGAAAGTGCAGAATTATGCTTGGTTTGAAAGTATCTTTCGGTAAGATATGATTTTAGTAGCAAGTAATAGGGACTTGGAAGAGATTTTTTGATTTTGTGCAATAAGCCACTATGCCACACCTTATCGAATGCTTGAGCAACGTCTAGAGATGCGGCCATACAACATGTTTTTTCTTCGAGACTTTTGGTAATTTGGTTAATTATTGTATGCGATTTCAAAAATCTAGAATTAATTATTTTAAAATTGCTATATCTAATACATGAATACATAGTTAAATGTGACAAATTTTGCTTATTCTTGTGTTTAAAAAATAGAAAATGTTTTATGTTATTTTAGAAGCCTAAAAATAGCGTAATAATTATATGTGGTTTTTTTGGAAAAAAGATATTGAAAAGTTTTATAATATTTCGAGAACCTAAAAATGTGGCATAGTTAAGAATGTCAAAGAAGGCAGCAAATATCCTAGGCAATTTTGAAATGAAACCTCTGCCATATTTTTGGGCTATTTTAAAGCTTTTTTTTTTGCAAAAAACAAGGTGCTCTCCTAGCTTCGAATGATACAGGGTGCTTTGCTAGCTTCGAACGAATATAGCGTACATCGGTTTTTTAAAACTTTTTTCTAAAAACAACCACACTAAAGGTTTAAACTATTTTTAGGCTCTTGAAACATTATAAAACTTCAAACTACAAAGTTGTTTCCTCCGAGGATCCTAGAAGCAAACCTGATTGATTAGGAAATTTACCACACGACAGAGATGTAGATGAAGCATGTACATGCTTGTATTTCTTTGATGAAAAAATATTTGTTATCCTCGTAGATCAATCACACCTGTATGCCATCCAGAAATATCATAATAAGCCTCTATCTGTTACCAAGAACTAAGATGTACTGGTCACACTCCACATGAATTCAACAAAATACCTATGCAACAGAACTTATGTGTTGATGAACAAATAATGCTCTTCAAAGGTCAAAGTTTTCTAAAACAGTAGAACCCCAAAGTGGTGCTATAAGATTTTTGTTTTATGCGATGTAAAAGGAATCATCTACAATTTTGACATTTACACAGAGATAGATCCAAGTTCCAATTTTTCCGATATCGGTGCAAGTTCTAATGTTGTTTAAAAATTACTATTTATCTTCACTGTCCATAAAATAACTCCTACAGCGTTATTCTCCACCAATATTTATATACCAATTTAAAATTATGGTGGGAGGTTCCTTCAGGTTCTAGAACGTTCTCGCCAAAAATTAGAAACATCACGTTTTACCTGGAAACGTCTCGAAAGCACCTCCGCCATACTCGTCACATAGGTTTGGTCTTAAGGGGTTTAATAATGTATGATAATCGGACAAGTTGAGCCTCAAAGGCCAAATAAGAGAGAGGGACTTGGAGAGTTAGAGCATGTCTGAATAATAAAATGGCTCACGTTACAATATTTCAAGAGCCTAAAAATGCGGTGTTTTTGTTTAGAAACAGAGGTGCTTTACTGGATTCGTTCGAAGCTAGCAAAGCACTTTTATTTTTTAAAAAATACTTATTTCTCTTAAAAAACCTAAAAATATGATGTCTTTGTTTTTGGAAAAAACTTACAAAACTGAAATGCTTTGCTGACTTCGTTCGAAGCTAGCAGAGCACCTTCATTTTTGCTAAAAACGAGGAGCGTATAATTTTAGAATAGGGTATAAATATAGCTTTAAAATAGCCTAAAATATAGCATAGATTTTAACTCCAAATTGCCTAGGTGCTCTACTGCCTTCTGTGACATAAGGAAAAACATTAAAACATTGAGGTGCTCTGCAATCTTTATTTTAACCCTAGAATAACATATGGCTTAAGATACAATCCAAAATTTGTATGATACTCAAATTGAGAGTATTAATGTTGTCATTATGAAATAATAATTCTTACAGGGTTTATTTAGTACCAATTGATTAAGAGCAGAAAGTGACAGATCGTAGCAGAAAAATAGTAATAATTTTCTGTTGCAAACTACATTATTACTAGACATTTTTCATCATTTCTCTCTTGCAATGTAGTAGCGGTCATTGGTCCCTAATTACCGTCCTATTGATCCCGCGTTGATCCATCCGATGATGTATTACGTAATAGAATCTATTGTGTATTACTCGTACACTAAGATTCGATGATCAAAAGGTATATATGTGTGGACTATATCCCATTATTCTCGCCGACCATTTCGATTTCTACCTGACTTCTCCCCTTCCTCGAAAATAATAAATTATAGCAATCAATAGGCGATAAGGTATTGTGCAATCAGTTGTCATTCTATTGATCTAGATGTCGCTGTTATCCTCGGTGAATTATAGCCGAACATTACATTAGCCAGCTTTAAAGATACGTTAGTCATCCTATAAAGTCAAGTGAATGTTACCTGATCACGATATTGTATAGATTAGATAGTTATGGAATTGTTTAGAGAATTTGTATGAATTAGAAATGAAAATATGAAAAGATTATTTTAATATTCAAGTTGGTAGTAAAACTATAAAATAAAACTACCCTGTTTTCTTTATTTGATTAAACTTTTTTTGTTTAATGAGTGTTCTAACTCTTTTTACTTTCCTATCTGTATACAGATATGAGGAAAGTATAGGAATCATGATTTTTTCGACCTCGAGTTATCGACGGATTTTTACGTTTTGAGGTCCCCTGAATCCGTTTTGACTATTTTCGCGATGATGTCTGTGTGTGTGTGTGTGTGTGTGTCTGTGTCTGTGTGTGTGTGTGTGTGTGTGTGTGTGTGTGTGTGTGTGTGTGTGTGTGTGTGTGTGTCTGTGTGTGTGTGTGTGTCTGTATAACGCATAACTCATGAACCAATTTACAGAAAAACACCAAATTTTAAACTTAAGCTTTGTTTCAACGTCCAATGAGCTGATTAGATTTTGGGCAGAGTCGGAACATCTGGGGGGGTACTTTATAGGGGGTCATTTTTATATTTTATGGAATATATCTGTTATTTACGTTTGGAGAAGAAAATTCTTTAAATAAAAGTTACTTCTAATATAATTATCTATAATTTTTGTTCTATGCAAAATTTTCCGAGAATAGTCCGTATTCGAGAAATTTGACAAAATGTAAAAAAAATTATTTTTTATAAAAATTGTTCAAATAAAAGTTGTTTGTAATATAATTCTCTTTAATTTTTATTCTATAAATAATTTCTCTAAAATGGACCGTATTCGAGATATTTGAGAAAATGTGTAAATTTCGAATTTTGAAGAAAACTCAAAAACGGATAAAGAAAAAAACATTAAATTTTAAACTTAAGGTTTATTTCGGCCTGACGTGAAATAATAAGATTTTGGACATAGTCGGAACATCTGGGGGGGTACTTTATGGGAGGCCACTTTTATATTTTATGGAATATATCTGTTATTAATGTTTGGAGAAAAAAATTGTTTAAATAAAAGTTACTTCTAATATTATTATCTATAATTTTTGTTATATGTAAAAATTTCCTGAAATGGTCCGTATTCGAGAAATTTGACAAAATGTGCAAAATTCTGATTTTTATGAAAGTTTTTGAAATAAAAGTTGTTTGCGATATCGATCTCTATAATTTTTGTTTATACATGATTTTTATAAAATGGACCGTAATGGAAAAGTGCTAAATTTAAATTTTTCTGTATTTTCGTTTTCAATGAAAATCTATAGAAAAATGTTTCGAGGTAGATGTATGTGTAAAATGTATATATTTAGTTTATCCTCTAAACATTTATAGAGATGCTGCATTAGGTTGTACAAAATAACCGGAAAATGCCTATAATAACTAGATAGGAAAGTCATGTGTTGGACACATCAGATTTTTTGTTTTATTTTCTTTGTTATTTGTTCTAATTTATACTATTTCACTATGCTTTAATTTTAAAACCCTTTTACTTTTAATTTATAGAAGATCTAAACATTTTTGTACGAATAATTGTATCTCTTCCATCTACTTTCTGTTTTATGTTGATCGCGGAGTTGAAGCATCTAGATAATAACATGCTTCGATTTCCATATTATTTTGGAGTACTCTCTTTTAACTGATACTAATGGGACCAACAGTAATTATTTATTTCAGTCCAACCACCCCAAACCAAACGCTTTTTTTTATGACTTGGGCACTTGCCATTCAGCCAGTCGCGAAATATATTATATAAGTTTAAATTGCATTATCACTCTAAATAGGTACATTCAATCATACACACTTTTGTCCTAAGCAAGAAAAGAAGAAAAATATGTAAAAGAAAATAAGGCAAGCAAGGAATAAACAAGGGAAAACATTTCTTCTTGTCCAGGGGCCCGTCAAGACATTTTTTTTAACACACAAAACTAGGCCACGTTAAGGTAGGTATTGTAAACGCCAAATCTAAAGAACCAGCGCAAATGCTCAAGTTCGTTTACTTTAAAATCGTCACGCCCATTCACAATTTGAACCTTGTCCTTGCTTACAGTCAGTAGCGTAATGACTAGATCATTGTTTATTTCTTGTTTCTGTGTTTTGGTTAAAGTGATTGGTTTTATTTTTGATAATGTCTTCTATTGTGGGCGAAAAAAAGCGCAGATCTGTTATCAACGGACAAAGTCGTGAAGTAATATACAATGTTTTTAAATATTTTGACGCAACAAAAAATGAAGGAGTTACTTTAGATGATATCAAACTTCAAACTGCACAAGCAACAGGTAAACATACTCTGTAGTTTATTTGCAATTAAACTTGCGTAGTTTTCCATATTTTTTGCATTTTACACACATTTACTATACGTTGTTTGTATTTACTTATAGGCTATATAATATAAAATTAAACATGTTAAAAAATCGTAAGGATATATTACTTTATTCACATACTATTTCATATTTTGTTTATAAAAAAATTAATGTCAATTAAAATACAAAATACTAGACCACCAGAGCTCTCCTTAAGGCTGTTTTTGCAATACACTATTTTACCTCTTACCTCATATCTTGCTTATTTATGATCGGAACCATTTCATTTTCTAATGAGGTATTCAGAAGGAAAACCCTAACAATCTGTAGGTTTTAAATACTTTTATTACAGCCTGATTTTTTAAATAAAAAAATTGGAACCAAAATTAAATTTTTGCTTTATCAGGAGTAGTAAGTACTTAATATTATTTCATTTTAATTTCTTGATAGTTTCGGCATTTACTTGATGAAAATCCATATTATTAAAATGAGAAAAACCAAACATGGTAGATTTTCACACTTTTATTTAACGAAGAAAGAATCAAGGATAATATCAATAACCTCGCTGAGTCTACTGGTTACAAAAGTAGGTTCGTTTCTACGATTCAATATTTCCAGGTTAGTGATTAGAATGAATTCAAGTATACTCACCCTTTTATTGTTGTTCTTGCTGCCCCATGTTATATGGTGTGAATTTGCGTCAGCAGCAATAAGTTCATGCAAGTTTTCGACCCGACAGCTATCTAGTAAATCCCTCAGCTCATCTGTTGGTGGAGGGCTGGGCGAGTCATAGGGAAGTTATGCAAAGATTAAAACGAGTGGCCTCTTGTTGCCTGCTATGTTTATTTCAATCCTGATTTCTATTAGGTCTCTAAAACAGAAAACTTGTAAGTTGAGGATGTCTAGACCATTTCGTATGTATATACCTGCCTTAGTGTTTCCACATTGGGTATTGTGTATTAACTTACCTTTGGTTTTTCCGAGCCTCATCACATGTCTTTTGTAGATCTTGTATTAGGGCTACATCTATGTCCTCCCTAATAATGGTACGTACAAGAGTTACGGAGGCGGCCTTGCAGTGTCTTAGATTAGCTTGCAGTATTCTGAGCATCTGAAGGTTCTTCCTTCCTCTCCCTTTGCACTCTGAAGATTGCCTGAGTTAGACCCAGATAGGGTTTTAACTGCAGGTTTTCTAAAGCCTTCAGAGAGTCGTCGTCAATCAACAATACAATGGTTTAACCGTTATCTTCCACTTGCCTGTGAATGACTTGCCACTGTTCCGTTTGGAGCACTTGGTTTTGGAATTTGAGGAACGCAAGTACCTTCGTTGTTTCCATGTTCTGCATGGGTTTTGATATTTAGGCCACAACTTTGTTGGTTCGGACGATCTCGTTAGAGGGTCCCACCATAAGTTGTGCTCCCTGCCATGGTTGGAGCTGGGGGATTATTTCGGAGAGCTAGGTTTTAGCGGTCTCATTGGCACAAATCAAGAAGAGAGCTTCGTGCACCAGTGGAAGTTTTGGAAGTATCTATGTAGATCTTTGTGGAATCAGGCCAGTTTTCTAGTTATGAGTTTAAAATAATGGAATTTATTTTATGATTTTCATGATAAATAATTAGTTGTATAACATTAGCATTGTTAAAAAAGGCAAAGAAGTCTTCAAAGTCTAAACACTAATCTATAATGCTGAGATCCTCATATTTCTAAAAGCTTCACAAAGTGGAGGAGATTTTTTATGTATCCAATATTTTTGTGTTACATCAAAATGATTTAATTTACAAATATTAGCATACAAGGTAGGTTTTATACATCGGACTTTTATTAGAAATTTGTTGTTAAGATATTCTCTTCTATAACATAATGGAACTGTAAAACTATATATAATTTTATTCTGCACTGAATTAGTACCTACGTTTAATAAATTTTTAGTAATTTGTAACTTTTCCACGGGTTAATTTGCTTTTGTACATACGTTTTTGTATTGTTTATTTTAGGTGGTAAAACGGTACATTTCTCCCTAACTTATTCAAACAATAAATTAGAACCACAGTGGCTATTTGTTCTCATAAATAAAGTCCCCTTATTTTCAATTCCTAATCAACCGAAAATTGGATCGGACCGTCCCTGCCTTGGCAGAAGACTAATGACTCTGGCACCCACAAAATTGCTTCATAATTTTCTCTGGTAACCTTTCCGCTATCAATTCGAAGCGACAGGGAAACCCAGTTTGAAAAAGCCATACTTCAATAACTTGGGCTTTATGGGCCTCCACAATTCGACAAAAAACTTCGTAATGAATGTTTTTTTGAAATGTTATAATTGAAGGAATTTTATCGCTCTCTACAAGTGCTCTTCATTATAGTCGGCGATTTGAAAATTATTGACTTTTCTGATTTACGATTCCGCAGTGGCATCCCATAAAAGTATTAAAAGTGTATTTTATGGCTTGGTTTCGGATAAAATTGAATTTTTCGCTTTCGTTGATAACAATCTGTTTCTATTTGTAATCAGTATAGTGTTGTACTTTGTCACACTATCTATCTACCATAGACAGACAGCTAAACAGTTGTTATTTAAGACTCCAGTAATTAATATTTTTATCATTTTTCTATACATATTCAATATTGAAATAAAAACATCTACATTATTGTTTAAATTCAAAAAAACGTTAAAGTAAATGAAAATATACCTATAATGTTGGGCAATGGACTCAATATGGAGGAGAACTGATGGAGTTATTTAAAAAGAGGTATTTGCCTTATAACTAGACATCTTGAATTCAGGACTAGAGGTATTTACAAATCATAGCTTGTTTCCATATATGGCGCCACTTAAAGACAACCTAAATACTAAGGCAGTAGAAACTTATAAAGCTCTTAAATGAGGTTAAATTCTTGACAGATCAATTTATGCTCTAGTCTATCTTCACTTGGTAAGACTTAACAATGTTAATTCTGGGTTGACAGGAAGATGTCGAAGGAAAGCTAACAATTAGTGAAACTACTAAGTGATGTTGCATGTATTTTCAGCTATCTTTAGACAAAAAATCGTTAACAGAATAAAAGGAACCACGAGTAATTAGTTTTTACATTAGATTTGAATTTAGTGTAAGATAATGCTTGAATATTTTTAGGTAATTTATTAAAGAGTTTTATGCCTATATATTGCGGTGACTTTTCAAACAAAGCTAGTCTATGTTGGACCGAAATAAACGTGTTTGCATTTCTGGTGGGATATCTGTGAAAATCGGAATTTTTTTTGAATTTGTGTGAGTTAGACTTTACATACAGAAGTGTTTTATAAATATAAATGCATGGTAACGGAAAAATTTTATGTTTTATGAACATTTTATGCTTACAGCAGGGGAAAGCCTGAATTCCAAATAATATGCGTATAACGCGCTTTTGTTTAACAAAAACTTTGTTAGACGTTACACAGTCTCCCCATAAGCTAACAATATTTGATAGGTGAGGGTAAACTAAGGAAAAGTAAATATTTAATAATATATAATAATTCGTTTTAAAAGAAAATAAGGTATTAACCTTTAAAGCCACAGTGTATATTTTTACCAGTGTAGAATAGTAAAAACACGCTAAAAATAGTTCAATATTACCCTGTCGACTTCTCTGCTTAAACTATTTCTAATTTCTATACAAAAAAAGTTCGCTAAATTTTTAATTGAGCATTTTAATTACACAGATACAACAATTGTCATTTCAAATTTAACCCATTTACTGATACAAATCCCTGAACCGTATAAATTATCAATGGAAATTTTTTATTCATATATTCAGCCACCAGTTTCTGCCACTTATAATTTTGTAAAACGTCAGCAATGCTTCGTGTTACATATCAAACAAGTATTGTTTGAGTGTGTGAGGTTTGCCAGTGGCACTGCAATATTAACAACTTCGCAAAGCAAGCGAGAATTGTTCACATTTTGGGTTTAGTTGTTATGAAAATGTAGCAATGAAAAAAAAATAATAATCATTATACCCTATCCGACTCTCGACGTCAAAAGAATGGATTCAGTTTTATTACCGAGATGCAACACACTCGTTTAATATACAATAGAAATTCATAAGAGAATACTTATAGAACTGTCATAGAATTTAGTTTATGATTAATGAATGTTATTATGTAACTAGTAACACAATATGAATATTGATGTAATATGAAAATACTGACGTTGTTCTACATCTGGTGATAAATGAAGAAAAATGTTTTATTTAACGCTATTTCCATATATCCTCTATAAGACTTTTAGTATATATTTGTAATTATTATATATGTTCAATCATTCGTCCCTAGTTAAACAAAACGGAATACTTACAGAATAATCTAGGTGTCTATCTATCTGTTGTCTGTTTGTCTGCTCGTCTGTCCCAGACTCTGAGCAAATAATCTCTAGAGAGCGCGTGTATGGAGTTTGTAGGCGATTTTTATGATTTTAACATCTAAAGAGGTAAAGCGAGCATAATGGGAGAGTTAAACAGGCTCTCTTGGAGATAAACATACTATCTTGGAGGTAAATAGACTATCTACTTCAGTTGTGTAGAATTGCTTTGTAAGGATACAAGTATTTGTTTATCCTCGCTAAATATAAAGAAAATCCTTCTGCATTTAATCATAATAATTTAAAGTAGTACCTTATACTTGTAAAGTAGAAGCGTATCCTAATACTAGCAGAAAAATGAACACATAAACCTTGATCCTTTACTTCAAAGAAAAAGCATATCCTTCAAAAAAAAAAAAATAGATTGGTCAGTAGCAGACTCAGCACTGTAGTAAAAGTTTGTTTTATTCGAGTTTCAGGGCGATGACAGATAATATTGTGAATGTTAGAGATGTTAAACACTATAAATTCCGCGTATCTACACTTGTTCGTGATTTTAAAGTATTAAACTCCACTATTTCCCTAATGTAAACGAAGTACAAAATATGAGCATACTTAAAATTACTGCAAAAGGGAAACCAGATGTGTCAAATGCGCTGAAAAGCACTCATCCAAAAATTGATGAAAACCAATAAGTACAGCGAGAAAATAGACAAAGCATACCAATGTGAGGAAGAACAAGACAAAAGAAGTAATCAACAAATTTGGCATTACAACGGATAAATAAAATTGTTCGTTATGTTAGGCTTTAGAAGGCATTGTTCAGCATAAATGTTAGTTTGTTTTACCAGTAAATTTATCACGTTATCGCTCAAAAACAAACTAAAAAAATCATATGATGTGGCAGATACCATTGTTCCGGCTAAGTCTGGATTTATGTCCACTTCGTCTAAATTTGGGTTATACATTATATGTTTTAATCGGGATTAATCAGGCACTTGCCAATTATCAATAATACTTTGATCCACAGGTACTGGTTGTTCCTCAGATTGTTCTTCATTGGTCGGGTTATGTCCGTCATTGATCGGATTATCTTCATCACTTTCCTCGGAATTCAGTAAATCACTTTTAACAGTAAAATCGGGATCTGCATTACTATCAAAAACTCACTTGAAGAATGTTCACTGACTGTTTCTACCGTTTCATATAAATGTAGTAATCTATTCTTCTCATTCGGATCCATTTTTCAAGTATAAGTTGTTTGTGAACAAGTTAAAATAACTCTGAATATCTTATCTGGTACTCATGGCAGTCAAACTGTTAAAATAGTAGTAAAAAAAATAATACAAATTCCCTTCAAATTTACCCAACCTTTCGCTCATCAGAGTCTTAAAAGGGTTTAAAATAAGGGTAGCCCATTGTTACGTTCCACAAAACCAGGCAGCACAGGTAAAATTCTTAACGAAACCAAACCTGTTAACTGTTGGCTCTTTAAATTCACAGATTTTGTTTAAGCCACCTGTGCCGTAAAACTCACATAAAATTTTGTTCATCTGGCTTTAAATACTCCATTATCCAATATATTTATAGCTTAGAGTTATTTGTTTTCACCAATTTACTTTTTTTATGAAACAATATAATTTATGATATGTAAATTGTGATATTATGACAATGTTGTTTATCTGTAATAACTGTATGCATACATTTTTGATTTGTTTTAAATTTTAGAGTATTTTCAACCGTGTTCGTTAACGAAACCACCAGAATTATTATGGATCAACAACGTCGAGCCAGAGGGTAGAAACCATTGCTGAAAATAATGATTTCGCTGTACCTTCTAACGCCTGAAGTGATATTTAATCTCGCATGTATCAAAATAATCTAAAATTATCACTGTAGGTATCCATTAGCTTAATTAAATTTCATGCTCGCAGGATCCAGATAATGAACAGAAAGTGAAATTAATGTCATGTATAGGAATTTTGCCCAGCTAGGGGATACCCGATACACTTGCTTACTGCGGATAAATCGCTGGATTTTCTCCTATTTAGTTTTAGGATAAATGTGTGACCCTTTCTTACGAAACAATGCGTTTAATTAAAGTACAAGTTGTGTGTTTGGGTTAGGTATGCAAATATGCTCTTTAGATCGAACGAAGGTATTTATGCTGACCTTAAGTTAAACCAAAATGAAGATATTGTTTACACAAGGTCAATTTTAAATAAGATATTTTAATTTTTATTAATTATATTTATTTATTTTTCTTAATAAGACCTTTTGGCTGATTAAGGATTAAATACTTTTATTTTTTAATAAATATTCAGACCACCTATAAAAAAAAACTCTTTGTAGCCAGACACGGCTCAGCATCAGGGGTAACTCCAAGAAAGCCAAAGCAGTTTCAACAAGTCAATAACCTAAGAAAAAAATAAATAATTAATTAAATAATTAAACACGCTCTTACATTTTTATTTTTCTTTTTATTTTTCAAGAAACTGATTCAAATCATTAATGTACTTGTCTTTCATCTAATCAAAGAACAGACATTTTATCTAGTGTTGTTTGTGTCGAATTTATTGTTTTATATCCTTTCAATGTATTGAATCTTAAACTAATTTTTTATTGATAAATTAAGTATATACCTATATTTAGTACATACGTAGTAATACAATTTATTTTATTTAACAATGAACCAATATACCGGGTGTCCCAGATTTTTTTGCCCAGCGGATATCTCGGTTATTTAATGATATAAAATTGTAAAAAAAAATATGAATAATATTTGTCTAGTAGCCTTTTAAATTCCACTACATAAAGTTATATTCATCAATCCACCCCATAGGAACAACCCCTAACTTTTTTTTTCAAATGTCACCCCTATATTTTTTTTCGCTGATATAAATACTCAATTTGTCCCGAATACAACAATATGATTTTTGATATACTTTACAGAGTCATAAAGCCGGTAAAGACTAAAAACCAATGTTGTGGTTAAAGTCATTAATAATTAGTTTACATTTTATCATTTTATTATATTAAAAAATAACAAATCCAATGAATAGGTAAACCTCTTAATATGTTTTTTAAATAATTGAATATTTACAAAAATTGTTCGAAATGGCCCCCATTACTTGCCAAACATGCTTCAAAACGTCGAATGAGTTCACGAGTACATGACGCTGTAATCATTTCTGGTGTAATGTTATTGCAGGCTTGTACTATTTTATTTTGCAAATCTTCTAAATTCAATGGCTGTGTTTCAAATACCACGGTCTTCAGATATCCCCATAAAAAAAAATCTAGAGGCGATAAATCTGGTGAACGCGCAGGCCACCTCAAAGGGCCGCTGTTTCCGATCCACTGATTTTCAAAGCGTTCGTTTAAAAATTGGGTAACTAAATTACTATTATGTGGAGGAGCTCCATCTTGTTGCCACCACATAGCACCTCTTTCTTGTATTGGAATTTCTTCAAGAAGTTCTGGAAGGTCATTTTCAAGAAAGTGTAAGTACCTAGCACCAGTTAACGTACCTTGAAAAAAATAGGGACCTATCAGTCGTCCCTGAAATAATCCATACCACACATTTACTCCCCAGATGGTCTGAAAGTTAGTTTCCCTAACCCAGTGAGGGTTTTCAGGAGACCAATAATGCATATTGTGACGATTTACAGTAGCATTATTGTGAAACCTTGATTCGTCACTCCACAATATATGGTTCAAAATGTTGGGATTTCGTTCCATTAAATCTTCAAAATGTGCTATTAATGTTATCCTTCTTTCGAAATCTCCAGCTCTAAGTTCCTGATGCAAATGAATTTTAAACGGATGAAAATTATAGGATTTTAGGATTCTTTGTACTGACGACTTACTAATATGAACCTCGTTAGCTAGGTTTCGCGTCGATATCTGGGGATGTACTTGCACATAAGCTAATACATTAATGCACATTTCTTCAGTTCTTACAGCAGCAGCATGTTGACGATGTTTGTCTTTTCCTGGAAATGACCCTTCTCTCATCCTAGTCTCAACATAAGAATATGTTTTACGTGATGGTTGTCTGCGCTCAGGAAACCTCTGTTGATACAAGTGTACAGCAGCACGAGAATTTTTTTGGCACTCACCAAAAATTAAAAGCATATCAACATATTCGTTTGGAGTGAATGTAAAGGGCATTTTGTCTGTTGTTTATAGCTAGCGAACAATTTCAGAAATGGTCTAAGCATATCGTTAGTTAGTTATAGGTAACAAAAAAAAAAACAAAAACGAAGCAATTCTAATCAAAATAAAAAGAAAATACCAGGTGATACAAAATTAATGACTTTAACCACAACATTGGTTTTTAGTCTTTACCGGCTTTATGACTCTGTAAAGTATATCAAATATCATATCGTTGCATTCGGGACAAATTGAGTATTTATATCAGCGAAAAAAAATATAGGGGTGACATTTGAAAAAAAAAAGTTAGGGGTTGTTCCTATAGGGTGGATTGATGAATATAACTTTATGTAGTGGAATTTAAAAGGCTACTAGACAAATATTATTCATATTTTTTTTTACAATTTTATATCATTAAATAACCGAGATATCCGCTGGGCAAAAAAATCTGGGACACCCGGTATAAGAGAATTTGATGTGACGCAGATTGAAACATTCAGCCTAAAAAACGAAAACGAATGCAAACAAATTCTAAAAATTAATGAAAAAAATAACAATTTTACAATTATAAATAATAATAATCGCAGTGTAGGGAAAAACTTAGACGAATTTAAAATATTTTTACAACATCTAGATAGTGATATAGATTGTATAGTACTAACTGAAACTAGACGGTTACTAAATACAGATATTTTTAACATCCCAGGGTATAACCACATATACAACGAGGGCGAATATAATCAAAATGATGGTGTTTTAATATATATAAAAGATTGTTATATTTATGAACAGGAGATTATAGATATACACAACTTTAAATTTATACTGATCCGTATTAAGCTTCGGCACAAGTTCATTGCTGTCACCGCGTGCTATAGGCCTTATGGGTCTAACGCCGATATGTTTGTATTATCTCTTTAGGAATAGTTTGAAAAATTAAAAAATAAAAATGAAATATACCATATATTTTCTGGAGATATTAATATAGACTTGCTAGCGGAAACTCAAACAGTTTTTGAATATTTGAATGTTATGTCTGAACATGGATACATCTCTACTATAAACAAACCTACTAGAGTACAAAACAGAAGTAAGTCGTGTCTAGATCACATTTTTATTAAAACGGTATGTGATATTGACAATATTTTACCAATTGTAATTGAAAATGACATAACTGATCACTATACTACCATCTTACAAATTATTATAAATGACAATTATGCAAATAATAAACAACAAAAATACATAAAACATAATATAAATTATAAAAAATTACATGATGTTACAATAGAGACATCTTGGAATCAAATATATCAGGCAGAAGATCCAGAATCTGCAATCAATATGTTTATTAACAACTTGACAAATATTATAAAACAATGTACCTTGTCCAGGCGAGTAAACAGGAAAAATACGAAGATCGCACCATGGGTCACAGATTCGCTATTAAAAATAATCAATGAGAAAAATAAACTATTTAAACAATTACAAAGAGATCCAAATAACGTTGTTTTGAAATATATCTATAAAAACAGTAGAAATAAAGTAACAGCTACAATTCAAAAAACCAAATATGAGTTCTACAAGCAACAAATTGCATCTAATTCTGGTAATTCTAGTGAACTGTGGCGAGTGGTGAAAACTCTAAGTGGTCATAAGAAATCGCATAAAAAAATTAAGGCAATTACAGCAGAAGATGGAGAACTATTAACTGACCTTAAAAGTATCTGTAATGAATTCAACAATCAGTTTATCAATGTAGGAAAGAACTTAGCCGAAAAAATTGAAAGAGACGATGAAAAACAATCAAATGATAGGTTTACACTGCAGAACTCAATAGTATTCTTTGAAACAAATCCGTCAGAAATTATTGCAATTATTAAAGATTTAAAAAATAAAAAAGCACCAGGTACTGATGAGATTTGCTCAGAAGTCCTAAAAACTATTGCAACTTTTATTGCTGAACCGATGTCATATATATTGAACCAGTGTATCGACAAGGCCATTTACCCCTCAGCATTTAAAACCTCTATTGTTACTCCAGTGTTTAAGAAAGGAGATAGCACTCTCTTTAGTAATCATAGACCTATTTCCCTACTCACTCATCTATCGAAGATATTCGAAAAATTAATAAAAAACAGGCTGAGTTCTTTTTTAAATAAATATAAACTATTGTCTCCTAAACAGTACGGATTTAGGGAAAAAATGTCAACAGAAGATGCTATATTAGATTTAGTATCTCACATACACAGTGCACTTGAACAAAGCAGGCTGTCTTTGTGCATATTCCTAGACTTAAGTAAAGCTTTCGATACAGTTGATCATTACCTTCTCCTACAATCTCTAGAAGATATTGGTATTAGAGGAAAAACCTTAAGACTATTTGAAAGCTACCTTACCAGCAGATATCAGTCTGTAAAAGTAAGTGGAGAGGAAAGTGATCGAAAGCCAATAAAATACGGGGTGCCCCAGGGCAGTGTTCTAGGTCCAATTTTATTCAACGTTTATATAAATGGTCTGTTTGCAATTTCTAGTAAGGGCAGAATTGTGGGATTTGCAGATGATACTGCAATCTTCTACGAAGCCCCTGATTGGGATGAACTCAAACGCATGGCTGAAAGAGATTTTCTCAATATTAAGTCTTGGCTCGACAACAAAGTACTTACTGTAAATTTAGACAAGACTAGATACGTACCTTTCAGCTGCAACATCAGCTGTCTTCCCAAATTTCATCAACTTGACATTTCTATAAATAAAAATCATCTTGCTCTTCAACCTTTAACACAAATAAAATACCTTGGCATATTTATTGACAGTCATCTGAAATGGGAATACCATATAAATTATACCGTAAAAAAACTGCAGCGTATCTTATATAAGTTTAATTTTCTGAAAAGATATCTTTCAGTTAGCTGTTTAACAACTTTGTATTATGCCTTAGTCGAAAGCCATCTTAGATATGGTATTCTAGCTTGGGGAATCGCACTAAGGTGCCATATCCAAACGCTTGAGATAATACAAAAAAGATTTTTAAAACTTATGTTGTCGAAAGAATATCGATACTCAAGTGACCTATTATATGCCGAAAGTCAAATCATGGATCTTAGGCAAATATACTTCTACTGCATGGCTCAAAAATATCAACTTAATACTAAACATGCTAACTTACCTTCTCACTCCTATCAAACTCGCAATAGAAATCTCCATATCGTGCCACAAGTAAGTAAATCACTTAGTCAACGATCTTATACCTATCTTGCTCCTAAGATACATAATGAACTACCAGAATCAATAAAAACAATTAAATGTAAAATTAAAATGAAAAAAAGCCTTAAAAAATTTATTTTAGTAAATCCACGCAAAAATTTAGAGATATAATAGAATGTAGAAATACTTAACTTGCGTCTGTTTCTAGTCTCAGCTTTAGTTTTTTGAATTAATTGTTTTTTTAACACTCAATAATATAGATTTTGGTTGTCACGTTTTCCCTTAAATTCACTTTAATCTTCTAATTATAAAAATGGATCAATTAAATTTCTCTTATATATTTATATATTTATCCTATTTTATTTATTCTAATTTTAGTTAATTTAGTTTTAGATATTTGTATATTTTAATCTTGTGTTTTTTTTATCTTTACAACATTAATGTTTTTAAATAATAATTTATTGTACTTTTTTTTAAGTTTCATGTATTATAATCGAAACAAGTGAGTACTCACTTATCGAGTGTACCTTTATTCATTCAATTACTTTTAATTTTTAAGCTACCATTTGTATTTTTATAACTATATTTTTTTGATGAATAAACTATTACCTATGTTAATTAAATGACTTAAAAAAAAAAAAAATTAAATTTGGAAAAAATGTTTATAATGCATTTTTGGAAATTATTGAAATAGAACAGAATATCACAAAAAACAAATTCTTGTTTTTCCCTTTTAGTATTGTCACAGGTATTAAGCGTTCTCTATTATTTAAAAAGATACCTCTGTTATTCACAATAATAAGACTTTTGAGTGTTAGCTGAAACGTTTGTGACTATGTCTTTGTTTCTTTTAAAAGAAATGTTAGTATTAAAAATTCATTGACTAGCTCTTAATTTATGGAAATTATTATGCGCAAAAAATGCATGCAACTTTGCGACATCGTCCTCTTAATTACATTTCGCTTTATAGTTTTCTGCATTTCGAGCTTTGAAAGTAGGAGAATCATTTCCACTTAAACTCTCAGTTTGTTAATTCGAGTTCATTTTTTATCGCGGGAAAATCTTTCTCGCAACTTCTCGCGGAAGTCAGACGGGATAATATGGGGCGTTTCGAGAAGGGTCATTAATTTAAAGATGAAATTTTCCTATTATAATGATTAATGGACGAATTTCTGCCGAAGGTGCGGATATTAGAGGTTTGAAAATTTTGCTTTCGAGTTCAGATGACCTTGATGGGAGTTGAAAGCTACGAAAAGTGCTTTGGAAAATTTGATTCTTAAATTATAAGCACAACGTTCTTATATTTTTTTTTGCTTTTTTATCCATCACTATTTCATGACAGGAACAATAACACAAATTAACCAATTTTTTTATGAATACATGTTTATTTATCAATTATTTTAAAAGTCAAATTAAATACTTTAGTTTTTATTTTAGAAAACGGTACATCAATCTTCCTTTTATATAAGTGAAAACATTTAAATTCGAACGGAAATAGGCTAACAAGCACCTTTAATTAAACATTCCCTTTTCACTAAAATTAGAATCGTTCTGTTCAAAAGTCGCACTTCAAATTTTATCTTTATGTTAGGAAAGCGTGTATTCAAGTATCACTGCTAATTTGACAACAGAGAGAAGTTTCAAATCAAGTTGATAAAATATTACCTAGATTTTGCTGAGAACAATCGCCTAACAGTCAAGTGGAAATTCTCGACAAGATTCTGATTACCATTTTCAGCAACAAAGGGCATTCCTTTTCGAACCGAAACGAAAAATGTACACGATCATATTGTGTTAGTTTAATTGCTTTTTAGCTTAAACATTGCGTTGTAGGATATCGTCGAAAAGGGTAAAGAAATGGAACGTCAAAAAGTTTAAATTTGTATGAATTAAAGGAGATATTCTTAATTAGAATTATACGGCAGTATAGTAGGGCCATATTATTATTATTTTTTCATAATATTGAAATAATTCCGTGTTTTTGAATAAGGAATTTTAAATGTCTGTCCAAACAGAGTGATAATTTAAACACTAATATTGAAAGACAATACAGTTTGGATACGAAGATATAATAATAATAACAACAACAACAACAACAACAACAACAACAACAACAACAACAACAACAACAACAACAACAACAACAACAACAACACCAACAACAACAACAACAACAACAACAACAACAACAACAACAACAACAACAACAACAACAACAACAACAACAACAACAACAACAACAACAACAACAACAACAACAACAACAACAACAACAACAACAACAACAACAACAACAACAACAACAACAACAACAACAACAACAACAACAACAACAACAACAACAACAACAACAACAACAACAACAACAACAACAACAACAACAACAACAACAACAACAACAACAACAACAACAACAACAACAACAACAACAACAACAACAACAACAACAACAACAACAACAACAACAACAACAACAACAACAACAACAACAACAACAACAACAACAACAACAACAACAACAACAACAACAACAACAACAACAACAACAACAACAACAACAACAACAACAACAACAACAACAACAACAACAACAACAACAACAACAACAACAACAACAACAACAACAACAACAACAACAACAACAACAACAACAACAACAACAACAACAACAACAACAACAACAACAACAACAACAACAACAACAACAACAACAACAACAACAACAACAACAACAACAACAACAACAACAACAACAACAACAACAACAACAACAACAACAACAACAACAACAACAACAACAACAACAACAACAACAACAACAACAACAACAACAACA
Source organism: Psylliodes chrysocephalus (assembly GCA_927349885.1). Classification (NCBI taxonomy): domain Eukaryota; kingdom Metazoa; phylum Arthropoda; class Insecta; order Coleoptera; family Chrysomelidae; genus Psylliodes; species Psylliodes chrysocephalus. The sequence continues at coordinate 2,621,453 of OV651828.1, forward strand.
ACAACAACAACAACAACAACAACAACAACAACAACAACAACAACAACAACAACAACAACAACAACAACAACAACAACAACAACAACAACAACAACAACAACAACAATCAATTTGAATAATAATATGAAATAATTTAAAATTGTTAATTTTTCTCTTTGTATGAAGCTCCTTCACCACCTCCCACCATCTTTGACCGTCTCCTTTTGGTAAATGGATGTTGAGGGTCACAAATTTTAAACTAATCATCATCTTTCGCCATAATTGGATCATCATCATTATCGAAATGGAAGGATATGATAAAACCAAGATTCTTCATCATCTTTAACCACAACACCCTGCTCTTGCTGCTGCTTGCTTGCTGCTACTGCAGCTGTCTCTTCGGTTTTGCTTTGATCCTTCTCTAGGACTGTCTGAAATTTAACTTTAAAGCCATCCAACAAGGCTAATGTGAATTGTTTTCTGCCTTTACCTTTTTTATGCATACTTTTCTTTATACAGGGTTGCGCATCCTATACGCGTTGGTCTCTGTAGGGAAAACGAATTTGAATTTTTTTATCTTAATAGGGATATACAGGGCCATTAACATTATTAACTAAAAATAATTTGTATTATACAGGGTGGCCCAAAAATGGGAATTTATATCAAAGTTATGTCTTTTAAAGGGAACACCATATATTTGATAGTGTCTTTTGATTCCCCGGATAAAATAAAGTTTCTGTAATGTTTCTTATACCTATCTTTTTTCGTTTTTGAAACATTTAAAGGATTCTTAATGTCGCGGTTATTTAAAACACATCAACAGTCATCTGCAATATGCGTAGCCAAGTTACTAAACTATCGAATAAAATGCAAATTTTTTCATTACATCATACAGGGTATTCATTTAGTCTAATTGAATTCAACTTACATATATGGAGTTGAATAATATTCTTATTTTAAATGGCATACCCTGTATTTAATAACTTAAACTGATACACATTTAAATTATCTCTTATTCCATATAAGATTTCATATAAGATTCCCTATACCTAAATTCAACGGTTTTTTAGTAAATATCTGTTTTTATGTTTAGCATAGTTAACTTTTGAAAATACTTTTTCCCGCCAAAGTGACCATTGAATTTTAATGTCATATACGAGTTTGACATTTCTATTTAGTAAGTTAGATATCAAATGTACGAAAAATCGAATTTGAAACATGAAAACTTATTCTAAAGCAGAGAGAATTGATATGATACTTGTTCTTGGTGAGGGTCATGAAAACTGTGTATTGGCTTCTAGAGTTTACGGTCAAAAATACCCAGATCGAGAGAAACCTGATTTTATTTGCATATATTTGTCTCCTTCTTCCGTCTGCCTGTCCTTTTATGTGTCTGTATTTTTGTCTGTCTATCTTGTCTTTCCGTTTATCTACCCAAGATCCTTTTGGTCATTTTACTATTTTTTCAACGCATGTAATTTCCCCCACTCCTTCAGTCCCCGTATGTTATTCTACTTCAGCCTACTCTCCTCCCCAGCCTTCAGCTCTTCATATCTTCAGTCATCATGGTTTTCCGTATATGATACTTAGGTCTCCACACATCCGGCCCAGTCTCCAGTTCTTCAGGCTTTAGGCCTAAGCCCTCTTTCTTTCTCTTAGGCCATCCTCCAGTTCTTCATGTCGCCTGGCGTTAGGTTGGTTGGCTTACGGTTACGTCGTAGGAATTTTCAACGCATGTAATTGCCCCCATTTTGTTTCCCCCATTCCATTCAATGAAGATATAACATATGACTGGTGACTTTTGGAAGATGGCCATCTTGGATCGCTTAGCCGTGTCGCACCACTGACAGGTGGCTTCTCCCTACTCCACCACTCCCCCCTTCCTAAGGTAGCAAATGGCAGGTTACTTTGGCCAAGCTGTTGACTATTGGCAACTCAGGATAAAAATGGCGCGGATAGAAAATGGCGTTAGACATTAGGCAACTAATGCTGTTGACAGATACCATATGTTGACAGTTGACGTAGGTTAGATCGTTGTGTCCATGTAGGTTGGATTGATTTTTGACATCTGCCATTAGGTTAGCCAACTTCGTAGCTATGGCCGCGCCTGCGTAGGTTAGGTTGGCAACACTGTTGACAGATGCCATAGGTTAGATTGATTTTTGACATCTGCCATTAGGTTAGCCAACTTCGTAGCTATGGCCGCGCCTGCGTAGGTTAGGTTGGCAACACTGTTGACAGATGGCATAGGTTAGATTGATTTTTGACATCTGTCGTTAGGTTAGCCAACTTCGTAGCTATGGCCGCGCCTGCGTAGGTTAGGTTGGCAACACTGTTGACAAATGCCATAGGTTAGATTGATTTTTGACATCTGCCATTAGGTTAGCCAACTTCGTAGCTATGGCCGCGCCTGCGTAGGTTAGGTTGGCAACAATGTTGACAGATGCCCTAGGTTAGATTGATTTTTGACATATGTCGTTAGGTTAGCCAACTTCGTAGCTATGGCCGCGCCTGCGTAGGTTAGGTTGGCAACACTGTTGACAGATGCCATAGGTTAGATTGATTTTTGACATCTGTCGTTAAGTTAGCCAACTTCGTAGCTATGTCCGCACGTCACGATAGCTGCCATCTTGCTTAGCTGATGATTTAGCCAAGTCGCAAACCTTTATCCTGACAGGTTTTTTTGACAAGTAGCGTCATATTTTGGAATCATGTTACTTTTACTTTTACGCAAACATTGTTTCTTCTCCCCCCCAACTGGCCACCTTCACCTTTATGTTAGGTTAGATCGACAGTTGACATGTTGGTAGGTTAGATGCCTTTTTCAGATGTCTTTTCTCAGGTTAGATGACTCTTAAGTTAGATGACGCTTATGTTAGATGCTTTTTTGGCAAAATGGCGTTTCAGTTAAATACCTTTTTGCCAAAATGGCGCTTCGGTTAGATGCCTTTTCCCAGGTTAGATGACACTTAAGTTAGATGCCTTTTTGGAAAAATGGCGGTTCGGTTAGATGCCTTTTCGCAAAATGACGAAAATGGCCTCGTTCACGTGAACGCCATGTCTCGGAGGTTAGCTGTTTTTGCTGTTGTCCCATACGAAGGTTGTTCATCTACTGACGTGCTTTTGAAAGATTACTACAACAGTTGATGGTGGGTGAGGTTTTCCGGGTTTTCCTCACCTGTAAGTCAAATGGCACCATCAATCATTTTTAAGTCGCCCCGAAGCGCCACGGCAAATAATAATAATAGCCGTCCCTTCCCCTACACAAGTCGTTCAGTCGACTTCAGGGGTTGAAATTCACTCGTAAGGGGGTGAATTAGGGAGAGTATTATTATTATTATTATTATAGTTTAAAGTTAGCGAAAACGTAGATTATAAAAAAATTATTCATCCTCAACCTATTGTAGGAGATCATGATGATGCATTTTGGGTAATTGGCTAATAGAAAACCCACACACAAGTAAGTAGTAGAGAAACTGGAATAAGTAGGAGAAGTATTGGACGAATAATAAAAAAAAAACATAAATTTCATCTTTATAAGATACAGCTGCACCAAGAACTGTATCAAAGGGACTTTCAACAAAGAATCGATTTTTGTTTATGGGTTATGGATAAAGTAGAATCAGATGCAGATTTTTTTGATAATGTTCTGTTTTCGAACGAGTGCACGTTTCATTATAACCGACTCGTTAATCGCCATAACTTTCATTATTATAGTGATGAAAATCCTCAAGTCTTTCGTACTCATCAGCATAGGTGGTCCTTGAATGTGTGGGAAGGAATATTAAGTTTACATATTATTGGTCCTTATTTTTTTACCGGTCATCTTAATGGCAGAACATTTCTGAAATTTTGCGGAGAAAATTACTTGGGCTCCTTGATGATGTACCTTTAAATACTAGGCAGAAAATGGAGATGCAGTTGGATGGAGCTCCCGCACGTTTTCAACTTTGACTACGGCGATACTTAAACCGGCGTTTTTTAATAAATGGATCGGAAGAGGTGGTTCACATAATTGGCCTCAAAGATCTCCAGGCTTGTCGTCGTTCGATTTTTTTTATGAGGACGCATACAAAGTATATTTTATAATACCCCAGCAACTACTCCGGAAAATATGAAAGCTAGAATAAGAGCTGCTTTTTAGACAGTAACTGGAGAAATTCTTTTCTAAGTGAAACGATCTTTTGAAAAACGAGTTCAGTTGTGTTTAGAACAAGATAAGCGTCACTTTGAACATTTTTTATAATTCATTTTGTATTTTAATTGAAGAAAACTGAATAAACGATCCACCTTGCTATTTTATTTATTTTTATTTCTTATTTCCTTATACCACCGTTTTTTTACATTTAGTTTACCTTTACTTATTTAACAAACTTCACTGGTCTTTTTATATACAGTGCCGACCAGATTCTTGAATATCGTTTACTAAATTGGATAATAAATAACTTTTGCATATGCACGAATAGAAGCAATATAGTTTATACGAAAAATATCGAAAATGGGAGTATTTTTATCCTGAAACAAGGAAATATCTGTCATTGAATACCATTGTACGTTCGAGAATGTGCATTTTTGCTATTCACTATTTCTCTTCGAGCAAATCGAATAAAGTTGGTATTTTGTGGAAAGAAAAATGGTTATTTTAAATTGAACTAATCGACGTCAGTTTTGTTTACAGTTGTTTGTCTGCTTTCATTATAGACGACTTCAGTTATCATTATCCAACCCGAGTAACGGATACTTTTAGAGAATCGCTTTAAGTAACTGAAAGCCTTATCTAATTTATGTTTTTATCTTAGTAATAGATTTTTTATGCTGCATAATAAAAATATTTTTATTTAACTTTAAACAAGATTAGCTCTTCTTACGAAATAATATAAGCTTAAAAAATATAGCAAGGTTTCAACAACTCAATAATGGCTCTTATTTACAGAATAACGTTATGAGGAATGTATTTATTTTTTGGATTCAATCATCATTCCCTCTAGCAACAAGAATGTATGAAAACAACTTAATATTGTATTTTTAATTCTTTTATTTTTTTGGTTTAAATTTTGTTCCTCAATTTCCATTATCATCTTTAATAATTTTGAAATATTTCTCAGATTAGACGAAAATATTCACATATTGGGTTCCGTTCGATATATTTTCCAATTAAGCTATCATCTATGTTATATTGGCTTGTGTTCACGACAAGGATATTATACACATTAAAATATAATTTAATTTCAGTTTTGGAATAATAAGAGATAAAAAAAATAAAAGTAAATGTCAAATAATATTCTAAATATTCTAGGTGTACGTTCCCGCAAGTAGGAACAGTTGATAGCCTAACCAGTAGACAGAGAAAAATAGACTGTATGTCTTTCAAAATTATTCTATTAATTGTTTAAAAAAATGAATAAAAAAGAACAAAACTGTTAAGAAAGAACGATTGAGACCCCCCAGAGTTTTTGGAAAAAAATCGAGGGCCGAAATGATTTTGGGAGCAGAGATATCAGTTTGAAAAAAAAAAAAAATAAAAAAAAAACGTTTTATTAAAAACTCAATCATCAGATAACAAGATAAGCAATTTAGCACTTAAGGAAAAATAACAAATATTTAAATGTAGTAAATGTGAATATTCAAAGGTCGCTCGAAAAAATCTAAAGTAATGATTGATAAATTAAAAAAAATTATGAGCGACCTTCCAAAATTTAAATTTTGATCTGAAACTTTCAGAAACTTATTTTTTTTTGTCTGTAAAATTATACCGTACCGAGAAAAAAATAAAAAAAAAATCGATTTTTGACGATATTTTAAATTTAAAAAAATTTGGAGCGACCTCTAAAAAATTTATTTTTGAGCTATCCTTTGGAGAGGCCTCTTAAAACATAAAAACAAACATTTTTTCACTCGAGACTCAAAAAAAATAGTCTGTTTTTTTGCGCCACCCTCATATTGAGCTAAAATAGTTAATTGTTGAAATTATGAAAGAAAACCATACTTTTTATTAATAATGTCTACACGGAAAAAAAATTGTAGAACAAATTTCTACAATTATAGATTTTTTCTCTACAATAAATAGTACATATAGGGACAGGGACAATTTGTAGTAAAAATTTCCAAATATTTGTGGAGAATGTATTGTAGAGTTATTATCTATAATATTTAGTAAACATATCCAAATGCATCATAAGAATTGTTCTACAAATTGTTATAATTTTTGCTATTCATTGTATGAATTTATATTAAAAATGTATTGCGTTTTATGAAAATAAATACGAAAATTTTACACAATAAATAGTAAAAATTCATACAAATTGTAGTAATTTTTAATAAAACTTGTAGTAGTATTCCATAATTATTATAATTATAACCTAGAAAAAAATGTTCCTTAATAAAATATTCAATTTATTGTTTTAATATAAAAGATACAAAGTCTTAATTACATTATGTAATAAATAACAATAATAATAGCACCCTCAGTCTCAGTTGGCTTTTCTGCACCTGAAAAATATGAAATAAAAATTAATAACAGTTGAACTGTTCATACCCTTAAAACGGGGATATTTATCACCTTTACACTGATTTGGATATTAAATGACTAAGTCAGATAACTAACAAAAATGAGAAAGTAGGTATATAACAATTAAGACAAAAAAACATCATTGAATTTGGCACAAAATTCGATCGTTGGGCACAACATTCGATCGTTGGCCACAACTATTTTTTTTAAAATAATCTACTAAGGTTATTTAAATTAGTTATCTAAAGGTTAGATTATTCAGAAACAATAATAAATATACTTACCACCAATAGAATTTATTATTAAAATTTTCTCAAACGCATCGGTGCTTATAATATAATAATGTATTATAGGTACTCGTATATGTACCATGCTTTGTTATGTGAACATGGCGAACGGCTACTGCTGTCTGGCCATTTATGATCGACGTCAGAAAACGTTGGCCAATAGCAGAATTCTGTTTTATTCACATGACTTAGAATTTATACAATATTATAGAATATTTTTGAACAAAATTGAATATTTTTCATAAGAAGGGATGTAAATTATTACTATTTTTTGTAGAGATAATTATTAATATTTGTACAAATTTTTTCAGAAGTTAGTAGTAGTAATTGCGATAATTGTAATAAATTTCTACTTCTACAAACAATAGTAAAATATACTAAACATTGTGGAATTCTTTCCTATTGTTGTAGCATTTTATTCGACAATTCAATTGCTACAATAATGAATAGTTTTTGACTCTAAATTGTAAAATTTTCTACAAATTGTTAAGTATTTTTCTACAAGTCTATTACTACAACATTGTAGTAAAATTTTCTAGTCACAATTTTTTTCCGTGTATATTCATTTGTTGGAAACAGTCTGTATTAAATCTGGAAGTTCTTTTGCTAGTGATTATTTGTCTGTGATTATTCTTGTCTGTTTTTACTATTGTCTTAGGTTTTCATTGAACTGCCTTTCGATTGGATTTTATTATAAACATGGAAGAGTATCCTAATTGTGGACTATTTTGATGTGGTTTTTATCGTAGAAAGCATCAACAAGACTTCTTGAATGATAATCATCCTCAATTACGACCAGAATTTAGGGCTTACATATAGGAATATGCGTTTTTAGAGGTTAGTTATTGAATATGTCTTCGATACACCGGACAAGCATTACTTGGCTCAATTTTCGTTAGCTAAAATCAGTTATGTAGAAACTGTTGTCATGACAATTGTGATGGCAATAACTAAACAAAAATATAAATCCAATGATTAGAAAATGCATAGTTCCTGAGTTATAGATGATTTAATGTTCATTTTAGTTTAGGAGAAAATATTGTCATAGTAATGTCTAAACAGAAACTCAAATCTCATAGTGAGGAACTGCTGCCAAGTTTGTAGATAACAATTTTTTGAGGCGAATTTGAATTATAAAATATAGTAGCTTTAATAGTTATTTATCTTCCAGAATAAAGATAATTTTTAAAAACTCATATGATATAGTCTGGACCAATGCGTATAAGATGCTTCACCCTGTGTTCCAAATGGCTTTATATTCGTTCTAATATAACTGGAGTAATAATATTTATGATATTATTATTATGTTTGTCCATTAACTTGGTTTGAGTCCATTGGACCTGGTCCTTTGGAGGATACATGTAGGGCTGTGTAGCCAACACGTTGATGGCCTTTAGTAAAGAATAAACGTGATAGATACAATCCTCGACTGTATCATATGATATAGTTGGATCTTATAATTATTGTTTTTATATTACTAAGAAGTGATAATTACTATTATTTGCCTGTTATAAGCACTACAATAACAGAATATAAGCACATGCATATCATGTAATTCGATTAGTTTTTAATCTTCCTAGTTAATTCTATGTTGGTTTAAATAATGCTAATCATTGAAATTGTCTTGGTTACTTAAAACACAATGGATTGCTGAAGTCATTGAATATTTTTCAACAGAAGCAGAAAACTGCATTTTTTTCAATAGAATATAATAATCAATGAAGCTGAAACCATTTAACAAATTTCGGTTACATATATATCGGAAAACTTTTGTTCACTTTTTTCTTTAGGATACATAGTTTAATTTTGATAATGCATTTGACCTTTTTCGACAAGTTCTTGTACCTAGATTGGACAGAATACACTTGGCTAAAGCCCTGGACAGAAAGGAGCACTTCTTCGGATAATTCGTCTTGCTTACTCGAACATGATGGTACCGACACTGACTGAAACGTATCAGGATCTAATTCTTTTGGATCTTTATTCTTATTAGCTTGCTTTTCTTATTCTGATGACAAGGTTGATTTTGTTGAATGTAGAAAATCACTGTGTGTCCAAAAAAATTAGTAGTCCAGACTTTTTCTTTTTTTCTTCTCTGACCATCTAAATAAAATAAATTATAATTATTAAACACAAAGACTTATTTGTTTTTTAAACAAATTGTATTAAAAAGAAAAACAACTATTTTAATCCCTGTTAATTAAATTATCTAATCACAAAAATAAAGGTACTTAACTTTTGAGCAAAATCATATTTTTTGACAAACCTCGTATACGAATAATAAAATTTAATACCACATGATTGCGTTTTAGGTTTTAGACTCAACGAGAGGTACTAGTAATACGAATGAGAAAACTCGCCCCTATATTCCGTATAAGATTTCTCACTTAGCTTTTCTATTTTATAACTAATAAAAGCGGACAAAGCTTTGAAGTGTATTTTTCGTCGGCGAGAGATAGGTTGGGGTCTCAAGGATACGATTCAATTTTTTCTTCTAAAGAAAGAATATACCTCAAAATCGATATCAAAATAATACAAAAAAAAATAAGATACGAAAATGTTCCGCCTCTATGGCCAATGTTGGTAAAGAATTAAAAATTGAAAAAATTTAAGAGGTTTTTGATAAAAAATCTTAAACAATATGGATAAAATGAATTAAAAATGTTAACTAACTTATAAAGTAGGGAAGGAATAGTAAGAAAAAGTATGAAAATAATAATTAAGGCTCAGAATATAGGCAATATGCATTCTTTTGCCTATTTTGTCTATTCTGGGTGTTTTTTTGAACATCTTGTCTTTCTTTCATACTGCTTTTTAGTAGATTTTTTGAAATTTAATGCTACCTACCCAAGATAATATTCATCTTACTATTACTAAACCTTCATTTAATGAAATTTGGGATCATATCAATGGTTTTATAAGAAAATTTACCTGTTCCAGACTTGAGGCTTAAGTTTTGAGGCAAAACTTAAGTAGTTGCCGTTAAAATATAAAAAAAACAACTTAGTTATATAAGTAGCTTTATACATGATAATTTAACGAACCTTTTCTTGTCAAATGCTATACCAGTCAATAATTCTAGTCAATAGTTCTAATGCTTTTAGATGTTGCAGCATATATATTAAAGGCTGCTGTTTAAATATTTTTATTCTAACTCCATTGCTGCAGAGGAAATAGTTCTAAATCACCTTGTCATTATTAGACAAGCTAGTTTTTGTACCTTGTCTAATTTTTTGTAAACTGTTATGCTTTTAGTCTTGTATCACCATATGATTAAGTAAGTTATAACAGATTGTACGAGTATAGTAGAAAGTATAGTTTAGGCCCCCATGTGCTCCCTACTATACGTCCACAGACTCATAGTATTCTTACAATTTTTTCTGTTATTTTTCCTAAATGGCTGCAGAAGGGTTTCAATGCCATCACAGAAATTTTCTTTGGCTTTCCTAATTACATGATGACCATGTTTACTCGGTACTCGTAGTGCCCCAACTTTTTGGCTAAGTTAAAAAGTTTACGAACTTCTGTTTTTTTTTTTTTGGAAAGGACTTGTTTCTGCTATACAGCATCTTGATCCTCTTTTTAGAGGTCAGTTAAGGTCTGACATAAATCAACTTCCACTGAATTCTTTGGTGTCGGAGGACAGTCCTGCAGATCCTGTTTGAGCTTCTCCTTAAAGGTTTCCCAATTACAAATCCTAGGATTACGATACATCTTCTCACCTGAAATTTGTGTACCCAGAGGTTTATTAGAAAAAATTCTCCTCGGTTATTAATGTCACTGCTCCTCCACACTATATGGTGAGCATTCGCATCACACCCTAGGAGAAGTTGAATTTTGTTTTTTGTTTCACAGTGACTAACCAGTTCTCTTACCTCATAGACGGAGAAGGGAGAGTCCAGGTTGCTCATATGATAGATATACGGATCCAATTATCAAATTAGTTTCTCCATCTAGCTTGAAGCATATGGGTCACTGGGTCATTTGTACAAAATTCAAGCTTTTATTTGGAAAAAAATACAGGTTCTTGGGTACCTAGACGCTAAATTAATCATATCATAGTCCGCTGATATAAGTAACCTTCTAATTTGCCTCTTGTATACAAGAGGTGCTTAGATTAGAGCAAGATCAATCACTTGTTTTATTATACATTGTTGTAGGACAACTGTTGTGGCCTAATTATATATATATTTTTTTGATAATGGAACTCCATAGTTTTCGACAGGGTCATCTTTCTCCATCGGTACAGAAGCCGGGTCAGACAGAGGTGAGTCCCCTAAAAGAGTAGTTAGTCTCCTTGTCTTCACCTAGCTCATGTGCTGAGTATACCTTGCATCTTCTTTATCTTCTCCAAAGAGATGTTATGTTGAGAATGGGCTGTTAATACACTGCGACCTAAAAGATCTATTGTGCCGCCTTCTGTCGCCAATGCACTAAGGAAATGTCTCAATGCCTATAACGACCCTTCCAATCCTCCAAAGAGATAGAATTAATGTTAATAAAAAGTTATTGTTCCATAGAGTCAGACGTCCTCCAGTTCTCCGTTTATAGCCTGGAATTTTGAATTCTTGATCTCTTCAATATTTGGTCTGGTTCCACTACTAGTTTTGATAACCATGTCATAGTAAACTTGAGTTTGATTACATTTCCAGAGTCTATGACTTTTATTTTAGCACCTACATAGAGTACAATAGTTTTTAACCTTTGCTCAATCCAATCTCTTGTTGATTAATCAACGCAAGAACGGTTACAGCTTCCGTATGAGTTTCTAGCTAAGGAGAACCTGGCTGAAAGTCCTCCCTCGCATAGTCCTTCTAACCTTTCAAACAGTGCAGTCCTTATTAGGTCCTCCTGCCTCTAAGCTCTGTTGGGATAGTCTATTAATACATCCCAATATAAGAAATGAATCGAGAGTTATTGAAGTGTATAAAATTGAGTTTTATTCAATAAAACTCTGTAAAAGTTTGTCTAAGCGCTTTCGGCCTATTAGGCCATCATCAGAGACTACGTCAAACACTATAGAAGAAACATGAAAAGTTAACTAAATTAAAAAGGACAGCCTCAGACCAGTCCCAAGTTTCCATTATAGCAGCTTGGCTAATTGAAAATAAAAGAACCTCACCGAAAATGTGGTTAAATTTTACCAAATGAAGTGGAGGTTCATCCGAACATGTAAAACAGAACACTCCAAACCAATCAGAGGAAAAGAAACTGCTGGTATTCAACATGAAGACAGCCAGATGATGATGATGATGGCCCTAATAGACCGAAGGCGCTTAGACAAATTTTTACAGAATTTTATTGAATAAAACTGAATTTTAGACACTTTAAATACTCTTGATTCATTTCTTATTACCCAGTGTGTACACAGCATTCAACCTCTTCATATCCCAATATGTTTTGTCTTTAAAGCATAAGAACACAAGGCTTGGTCCTATCTGGTCCCACATTAGTTATCTCGAGAAAATGGGTATTACCAATTTAGAGTCTTTCGAATTTTGATTTACAATTATTATAAATAATGAATATTTGGATTAAGGCCCAAAAAATATTGACCAATAGTTAGTTCAACAATTTCACTCATAAAACTGTAATATGTGATCTAGAATCGTAATATCATTCCTTACAAAGTTTTAATCAACTAAACATCTTGATTAGAAAGAATTTTAGGACCTTCTTCATCAGTTTAATAATTTCCTGAAATATGGGAACGTCCTTAACATAAATCCTAGATAAAAACAACAGCTGTCTACAGTAATAATAAAATGTTTCTAAACACCCTAGAATATGACGCGGAAGCGTACAAAACATTTCAAATTTAATCCCGAATATACATCAAAGGATAGTGAACGTCGAGAAAATATCCCAGGCACAAGATTTCAAGAATTTCTGAAATGCAGTTGCACAATATGCCCACATGTAAGCCCACGATATACGTATATGCATGCACATACTTGTTGGATATTCATGTGATATATTTTTTTATATTTGTTGTAATTGACTTTGATAAGTTCTCAACTAACTTTGTCTATAGCTATATGTTCCAGTTTGTTTATACTAACCGAAATACCTAATTATTGGATAATCCCAAATATGCAGGAGTTAGGGTTGTCATAAATGTTGGACGTAAACAAGAGTTTAACTAACGATATTAGCCTTTTCGATGATTCGAATCGTACATGTTGTGAATCACTTTCGTTAAAGATAATTAATGCACATTCCTGTGTAATTGATATGGAATTGACAGGTAGTGAAATTGTATAGTAGAGTTTGATTTGTCACTATCAGTGTTTTGAAATTTAATTGGTAAAGCTGGATAGTTGAAGTTCTTAGTACTTTTTTATAGGTCTGTGAACTTGGCACCACAACATTACAAAAAGGGTCAAAAAATGTGTGAGGTTTGCCCATCGTTTGCCCATTATTGCCCATGAAATAACTTTTTTTGCCCACCCTCTGTTTTCACAATATATCGAAAATAATTTTCGCGGCATAATAGCATTTCGTTTGCCCATAAATTAGTTTTTCAAAAAATAAAAAAAAATATTCACAAAAATACAATATGGTAACTGCATTAGATAATCATTCGTTAGGCCATGTTTGCTCATTTTTTGTTTCACAAATTTCCATAACGAAAAAAATTTAATTAAAAAAGGGATTTCATGACAATTCCACTATCCGAGATTTATACGAGTTTATTTGTTATAAAAAAAAATGGGCAAACATCGAAATAACGCCAAAATATTTGTGAGTTACTAAAAAATGTTTTCTGAGGATTGCCCATTTTTTTTTAAAAAAATTCTCGTTCAATAAGTGGGCTTAAACTACAATAATAGTGCATTTATATGTGTTTATTAGTGATATTGTCATGAAATGCCTAAAGCCTACCCTGTCTATTGTTTATTCCCGCAGTATGGAGTCTAGCGGCGCGCTGGCAATATAGAGACAATCAAACGTCTCTCGAATATACCAGAACAAGCGGTAGGTACGTGACGTTGTCATAGAGATGGAAGTTTAGGACATTCCACACCTTCTCGAGTATTCTGGTTACAGAGTTGGCTTGATATAAATATCGCGAGTGTGAAGACGGAAGTCAGTTGTATATATAGTTTAGTATAGAACATTGTAATGAAAAGTTAAAGTGTAAGAAATAAATTAGAATTGTTAGTTAGTGTCTAAGTATATAAATTAAATAGTACGTCATAAATAAATTGTAAATAATGTGTTTAAATAAATAAACTATAAATAAATTAGACTATCATTACAATATAAAAATGGGCAAACATCAAAATAATTCCAAAAAAAAGTGTAAGTTGCTAAGAAATGTATTATGAGGATTGCCCATTTTTTAAAAAAATCCTCGTCCAATGGGGGGGCTTAATCTCCGATAATAGTGCATTTCTGTGTTTTTATTTGATATAAACAAATTGGTAAACATTAAAATGATTCCAAAATAATTGAAAGTTGCTAAAAAAATTATTTATTATATTACCCTGTAGTTAATGAATTGGATAATTATACATATGATAAATACACAGAAACAAAAAACCCGTAAAAATTATAGAAATCCTTTGTTTTTAAAAAAATTATGAAGGTACATAAATTTTCTTAAATGACATGTATATTAATGCCTTAAAGAAATTTCAGTAGCCGTCTAACCATAAAATTTATTACCCCTCTGTATAAATAAAATATTTATTCTAGTGGACAGCAGGTACGAGAATTTTAAATAAATCTCGATAATGCATTTTTCACATAAAATTCTATCTCGAAAAGGTATTAACTTTATTAATATTTCATAGCAAGATTATGCTTCATTTAAAAATTCCAGTTTTATAATAACCCATTAAAGTCGAGACTTTTACGTTTTATTTTCGAAGCGGCACAAAATATATCCATTCATAAATAAACGTGTGCTTATATTAAGGCGACAAAATATACAACATTCCACAAAATATTGTTATTTATTATTTTGATGCACCTCTCTGGTAGGTATAATGGAACATGCCGCACACTTCCTTTGCGCTTATGAGGAAGATAAAGAAAATTGTGTAAGTATATGAAGGTGGTGTTGTTTCATTGAAAAATGAAAACAAGAAAGATAAAGTTTCATTTTAAAATTATTTTCCTGGTCTTTTATTTTTTAAAAACATATTGTCTTACAGGGATGTTTCATATCAATACTAGAGCGTTCGAAAGTCAAATTAAATGTAATTTAAACTTATTATTTTTGAGAAGTTAAACAGTAATAAAATAGGAGTATAATTTTTCTCATGGTACCTGCAGCAGTTTTTTGGTAAAGACTTTATAATCTGAAGCTTTAAGCAGTAAAGAAATATGCGTAATTAAGAAGCTTATAACTTAGTTGGTGTTATCTAAAAGCTGGATTGCCGTGGTATTCATATGTTTATTTATGTAGCACTTACAGAATGTAAATTCCAGATAGTACATTATCAGCCGGTTGCAAGAATGATTGTTGTTTGGTCCCAAACACTTTGGTCCCAAATATTTTGGTCCCAAATACTTAGTTTTTGTTGATATTTATTGTATTCCCTTATAGACTCCTAACGGTTTACTAGGTTACACTTTCTTTATATAATAAAAAAACATAGTAGGAAAAAAGTCATTGAAACATCACGTCGAATTTAAAAGTAATTTCACGCATTCCATTGCATTTTTTAATAATTTAATTAAACTTTAAGATCTGTTGATTTGTTCACGTTGGTAAATATATGTAAGAAAACACGATATTTTCATCAAATTATTCTATTTTCAAAATTAAATACAATACAAGTAAATTCGATATTCCGTTGAGACAGCCGAACTATAAGTGTGCCCTAGGAACTTAACACATAATACTAAAATAACAAATATGAGTCTTAGGGTAATAAATAACACAGTTTAATGCCTTCGTCGTCACTCCGTTGAGAGGCAGGTACTTCGTCCGGTCCATATATTTCGACTAAATACCATCGATCCAACGCTTTCGAATTTTAAATTCTTATATATACGAGGATGTATCAGAAAATAACGAGACTGGTGCTATAGTATAACAACGAAACATTTATTTAAAAAAATTCAACAAGTATCCTTCGAAGTACTCTCCATTCTGTTGAATACACTTATTCCATCGCTTTATCCACTTATCATAAACTTCTGAGAAACCATTTTTTGATAGTCTGTTTAGTATACCCATCACAGCGTTGTTGAGCTCTAAATCCGACTCAAATCTTCTACCTCTCAATTATTTTTTGACTTCAGGAAACAAACGGAAGTCACATGGAGCAAGGTCAGGAGAGTAGGGGGGATGAATCATAATTTCAATCCCTAATTCTTCAATTGTTCGTTGACAAATCATTGATCTATGAGCCGGAGCATTGTCGTGATGCAGCGTCCAGCCAAAGTCCTGATAAAGCGGCCTTTTTTTCTTTAATTTTGCCTTTAAGGGTCCTCGAAATACATTAGAATATTACTCCCCTGTTACTGTATGTCCTCTAGGTACAATGTGATCGTAAATAACGCCAAATTTATCAAAAAAAAAAATCAGGTGCATCACTTTACCAGCTTTTTTAGCAGTTTTGGCCTTCTGCGGTCTTGGGCTGCCTTTATGCTTCCATTGCATACTTTAAGACTTCAATTCAGGATCGTAATGATAAAACCAACTTTCGTCACATGTAACCACATTATTTAAAAACTGTGGGTTACGTTGCAATTGCCTTTTCCATTGCTGACAAATTGTCACTCGATTCGCTTTTTGTTCATCGGTCATCACTTTTGGAATCCATCTTGCCGCGATCTTCCAGTACTCTAAATCTTTATGAATAATTTTTTGAGAGGTACTGTAAGACAAATTAACATTGTCAGAAATTCGTTTTATGCCAATCCGGCGATCATTTTGTATCAAGTCGTTAATTTCTGCAATTTTTGTGTCATTTCTCGCAGTTTGTGGTCGACTGGGACGAGGTTCATCTTCAACTGATTCACAACCGTCTTTAAACTTTTTATGCCACTCAAACACTCTACATCGTGATAAACTATTATCTAGATATGCACCTTTAATCATTTCAAAAGTTTCAGTTGGTGTTTTACCCAATCGAACACAAAATTTTATCGCGTATCTTTCCTCCACTTTCATTTTTCGATGGGTACGCAAAACACTGACAATTCAATAATTAATTTGTAACAAATGTCAAAAGTTAATTCAAAGCCTACTTGCGGGGTAGTACATTAAATATAAGGTTTTCATGTCTCATTTTTTTGGGTTATAAAATGTTACCTCTGAAAGAAGTTATAGCACCAGTCTCGTTATATACTGATATATCCTCGTATGTTTGGAAGAAATCCTGGTGCTTCGGTTTTTTATTAAGAAACACCTAACTTTACCTGTGCTACAGTCGCTAAACCCCACGTGTGCGAGGAAAGGCGAGTGCCACCCGTTCAATTGTTAAAATCTCTCGTTAGCTAATGAACTAATAACTTTATTCACTCCCTAAATTATCTTCTAAATGGTAAATTTGGCAACGGCGCTTTTACAAGTGACAGTATGAAGTAAAGTGTGTCGATATCCGAAATACGTCCCCATGAAGAGTTTTCTATCTTTGTCGTCCCATTTAAGAGAACACTCCACAGGTGAATACGAAAGATATGTTTTTGTAATTAGCTCAAAATTTGTCCTAAGAAATGTCGCTTCGCATCACAATGCCTGCAAAGAAAGTTATATGGCAAGAGTCGAGATTAGACGAACTTTTGAGAATTGTTTACAAAATATACTTATTTGAAAGTACGTAAAGAAAACGAATTTTAAGAAGATTTAACAATGTGAATGTGGATTTTACGATGGAAAATAAAGGATTATTCACCTATAGTATAGTAGTTATCGCAAAAAGTGCATCTTCTAGCACTTGTTGCGATAACTACTATACTATATGTGAATAATCCTTTATTTTCCATCCAACGCATCAGATTTGAGGTTAACTTATGACCAATGATATACTCGTATACTTATATGCATTGCTCATTTATATGTAAATCGGGCATCGAGACAGAATAAAGTAAAGACGACATAAACAATATTTTGCAATATGACAGATGGACGGACTTCGAGTGACGGAAAAGTGTAATGAAAATGGCGATTTAAGTCGTACTTTGATATATTTGAAAAGACAAGGCTCGCGACGCTCTACGTTGCAGATTCGCCGACGTTCTGAGGCTGAGGAACTAGATCTCCACTTAGATCAACTACGTTCAAAACTTTTTCTAGTCTGTTTGCTTAAATTGTCATCCAGTGCATAAAAATTAAACATAGGTGTGTGTGTGAGCTACTTATATTGGCAACACAGATAAAAATGGTCGTTAAAAAGAGGTCTTTCACTACCCCTGAGGTTACGTAAATTGCCTAAAAGACTTAAAAGCTTCCTTTGAATAAAAACCTAATGATCTATATATTTTTTTCTTCTTCTAATATCTAAATGAAACAGTATTATGCTTCTCCTGTAAAATTATTACGTATTATGTATAGAAGGTATATATGTTAAGGTAAGCCTTAAATTCGTAGTTTGCTATTTTATTTGCCAATTATATAGCAAATCAAACGAGTTATACTTAGCAATGGAAAACATTCAGCTACATAAAGACATCTAAAACCTTTTCAAAAATAATATTAGAAGAACATAGTAAAACTCACTGGAATACAATAACATCTAAACTACGTGATCTCTAACCAAACATCGAACCGTTTAAAATGCCTTATCTTTCAAGAAAGAACAAAATAACCATCCGAAGACTTCGAATCGGTCATACTCGACTAACACACGGTTACTTAATGGCTACCGAAGATCCACCGATGTGTCAGAGCTGCATGCTTCCTCTAACCGTCCAGCACATCATCATAGACTGCCCAGACTTTGCGAACTACCGGAGAATCTACAACCTACCACCAAATCTGAAAGAAGTTCTTAGTTCTCACACGGAAAAAAATGTGACTAGAAAATTTTACTACAATTTATAGTTAAAAACTATTAGTTATTGTAGCAATTGAATTGTCGAATAAAATGCTACAACAATAGGAAAGAAGTCCACAATGTTTAGTATATTTTACTATTGTTTGTAGAAGTAGAAATTTATTACAATTATCGTAATTACTACTACTAACTTCTGTAAAAATTTGTACAAATATTAATAATTATCTCTACAAAAAATAGTAATTTTCTCTACAAAAAATAGTAATACTTTACATCCCTTCTTATAATAAATATTCAATTTTGTTGAAAAATATTCTACGATATTGTAGAAATTCTTAGTCATGTGAACAAAACAACTTGAACCAAAATGAGATAAATTTAAATTTGGAAATATTAATATTAATAAAATTATGATTTAGCAAGGTGTAAACATCCCGAAATTTATAATTTTGGGAGTGAGGATGACCAGGAACTTGTTGGATACGTTGTGGACAATGAGCACTGATGATGGCAAATAAGCCGAAAGCGCTTTGCATTAATAAAAAAGTTTTGCACGAAATACAAGTTTTTCCTTTTTGAAAATTCTTCTATTGGCCAACGTTTTCTGACGTCGATCATAAACGGCCAGACAGCAGTAGCCGTTCGCCATGTTCACATAACAAAGCATGGTACATATACGAGTACCTATAACACATTATTATATTATAAACACCGATGCGTTTGAGAAAATTTTAATAATAAATTCTATTGTTGGTAAGTACATTTAATATTGTTTCTGAATAATTTACCTTTAGATAACTAATTTAAATAACCTAAGTAGATTATTTTAAAAAAATAGTTGTGGCCAACGATCGAATGTTTTGCCCAACGATCGAATTTTGTACCAAGTTCAATGATATTTTTTTGTCTTAATTGTGACATACCTACTTTCTCATTTTTGTTAGTTATCTGACTTAGTCATTTAATATCCAAATCAGTGTAAAGGTGATAAATATCCCCGTTTTAAGGGTATGAACAGTTCAATTGGCATTAATTTTTATTTCATATTTTTCAGGTGCCGAAAAGCCAACTGAGACTGAGGGCGCTATTATTACTGTTATTTATTACATAATGTAATTAAGAATTTGTATCTTTTATAATAAAACAATAAATTGAATATTTTAATAAGGAACATTTTTTTCTAGGTTATAATTATAATAATTATGGAATACTACTACAAATTTTATTAAAAATTACTACAATTTGTATGAATTTTTACTATTTATTGTGTAAAATTTTCGTATTTATTTTCATAAAACGCAATACATTTTTAATATAAATTCATACAATGAATAGCAAAAATTATAACAATTTGTAGAACAATTCTTATGATGCACTTGGATATTTTTTACTAATTATTGTAGATAATAACTCTACAATACATTCTCCACAAATATTTGGAAATTTTTACTACAAATTGTCCCTGTCCCTATATGTACTATTTATTGTAGAGAAAAAATCTACAATTGTAGAAATTTGTTTTACAATTTTTTTTCCGTGCAAGACCAAATAATTAATATTATTAAATTCCTAAAAGACATTAAAACCCTTCATAAGTTAGAAATATTGAATAATAATAATAATAATAATTTATTATTTTGTACCTGTGTCAATGACCCTGGCAGTCGAGACACTTTAATTTTAAATAAAAAAAAACGAGTTATACAGAACAATGACCCATATTGTATATCTAGTGCATTAATAAGATTTTTACGAGGAACTAATTCAAATATACGATTATTTAAATAATCAATTATTTAGTAAAAACAACATAACTTGTATAAATTGCATCTATATAAAAAAATCGATATTGCAATGGCAGACATCATATCGATGAGAGCATATATTTGTAAAGTTGTACACATCAGCGAGGAAAAAGGTATTTGATGGTTTTATAATTGAAGCAGATTGGCTATTTAAATAATAAATGGAAAATGGTTTCAAAGCTGTTGCGATTCACTGATATGCATATTTATATTGGGTGTATATTATAATAATAGGTGTATGTATAAAGTAGAGACATCTTTATACATTTTTAATCTATATATGTGGATTTAGTTTTTATTATAAAAAGATTTTTCACAAATATTACGATTTTTTTTTACTAATCAAAGATAATTCTAAATATTGTAGTAGTTATAGAAAATTTTCTAGATATTTTACTAAAAGCTTTCCCCTGTCAATTCTTAGAATAACCTAGACTTGTCCTTTTTTCCCTAAGATCTAGCAGTTATTTTTTTTCTAACAATCTTTTTCCTGAAAAAACTTTCTAGCCAATCCTTTTCGGTCAATAATTTTGGTGCTTGTTCAAAAGTGATATAAGTTTTGCAGTAATTTAAAATGTCAAATGATCTAATTCTATGAGTAGAATTGAAATATTCTGAATATCTATAGTTATAAAAAAATATAAATTTTTCAAATAACGAAATTAATGGATTCCGCTCGTACTCAAAACGATTAAATTACATTTCGCCACATCGGCAGCCCTGATTTAATAATCTTTCAATGAAATCCAAAGTCGCACGAGGCCGAGCGGCGTCTTGTAGCAACGCCTCATGTAAAATACGGACTTGGGAGTAATAAACGACGAAACGTTTCTCCAAGACGGAGCTTTTTGTCACCGACTACAACCGGGCGCCATGTGTCCCAGAGGACCGTGAGCCCTAACTTATTTAAGCATGGACGGACAGACAACGAAAACTTTAGAATACTTTAGGGTACATGTGTCCATCCACTGGCTGATTTTGTGTGATACAGTGTTGGATGATACGGTGACGCGTGTTTCTCCATTTTATATTTGTTTTTTTGTTAATAGTTTCAGCGTTGAAACGAAAACTTTATTCTTTGTTTGCTGATTTTTTTTTATTTAATTAAAGCTTCAAAAACTGCGGACTTTTACTCAAATGAGCGGTGCTTGTTTAGGTTTGATAGAACTTTACATGATAATTACTGATGGACTGAACTGTCAGTCTGACGCTGTTTACAAAATTTATTTTCAGTATACTGTGACGAAAGTCTAATTTATTTAAATTTATTTATTTAAAAACACTATTTAAAATTTATTTCAGACGTACTTTTTAATTAATATAATACTAACTAACAATTCTAATTTATTTATTACACTTTAACTTGTTAATATAATGTTCTATATTAAACTGTCTATAATCAACTGAACTGGGCGCCGATACGTCGGCTATTTATATTAATCCAACTCCGCTACTGGAAGATACGAAAGGCTCTCGAATATTCCATTTGTATGACTAAACGGCACTCCCCGCCGTTCCAGCTGCTTCTAGTACATCAGCGGCAGGCATTTTGTCGTATTATTGTATATTGGAGACGCGGGCCGGCATTTTTCACACGTCAGCGTTGCTTCGATCACGAGTCGGTTGCCATGTGAAGGTTGCGTGCGTACACAGGGTCGGATTAGGAATTTCATGACATTACTTTGATAAATCATTATGAACTATTCTTCAAATTTACTTTGAAAGTCAGTCATCGGTTCGCCAAATAAATTTAGAGAAATGGAGCTGTTAACTATCCACCCAGGTCCTGTGATGTGACACCACCAGAATATTTTCTGTGGGGCTGTCATAAGTTTATGCTGATAAACCAGCAACAATTGAAGCTTTAGAAAAAACATTCATAGGTTGCTGTGCTGAATATCGTGCTAATTTTTAAATAAACGTTTGAAAATATTTAGGTTTCGTGAATGAATAAATCAATGAATGAATGAATGAATGAATGAATGAATGAATGAATGAATGAATGAATGAATGAATGAATGAATGAATGAATGAATGAATGAATGAATGAATGAATGAATGAATGAATGAATGAATGAATGAATGAATGAATGAATGAATGAATGAATGAATGAATGAATGAATGAATGAATGAATGAATGAATGAATGAATGAATGAATGAACGAAAGAACGAACGAACGAACAAACGAACAAACGAACAAACGAACGAACGAACGAACGAACGAACGAACGAACGAACGAACGAACGAACGAATGAATGAATGAATGAACGAAAAAACGAACGAACGAACGAAAGAACGAACGAACGAACGAACAAACGAATGAACGAACAAACGAACGAACGAATGAATGAACGAATGAATAAATGAATTAATGAAAAAATGAATGAATAAGAAAATTGTGGATCTATAAAGAACCGTTTTTAATATATCGATAGTAAAATTTTCGTTATTAATATTTGTTTGATTGATAAATTATTTACTTTCTTTCCTATATAGGAAAGTAATATGTGTCCTTGCCAACAATCCTTCCAGGCTCTGGCAGAACATAACAAGGTTACCCTTAAATGGGTGCCAGGACATGAGGGAGTATTTGGAGACGAGAAAGCAGACCTCCTAGCAAGGAAGGGAGCGGAAAAAACTCTTATTGGACCAGAACCCACATGTGGTATCTCATACCAACATGTTAAATGGGTGTTAAAGGAACAAATAAAAAGAGAACACCATAGGCTCTGGATGGAACTTCCTGGACTTAGACAGTCCAAAAGATTGACAGACGGACCATCCACGAGCAGACAACATCAACTGTTAAACCTTAGCAGAAGCGAACTCAAGGACTCCTTACGGGACACTGCGGCCTTAGAAGACACCTAAATCTCTTAGGGATATCTGATGACTCCCTATGTAGAATATTTAAAGAGGAGGACGAAACTCCTATTCACATACTATGCCACTGCCGGAACCTTAAATGGGAACGGGATTGGTACTTCGGGGTACAATATCCGGAACCTGAAGAAATCGCGAAAGCGCCCATCAGACATATTCTTGAATTCATCAAGAAAATCAATCTGATGGGATAGAAACTGTGAGGGGTACAATAAGCCTAGAGCTTCAGTACAAGTGGGCTTTGAACCACGCCCTAATTCAGATGATGATGTGATATTTATTTGGATATTGCTACAAATTCAATCGAAAAAGTTAATGTTCGCGACAATAACTTTCGTCTAACTATTAACTATTAACTTTTAATAAATATAATATGGATTTCTAAAAATATTCTAAAACTACCCAATCTCAAAATTAGGCGGGTTCAAATCTAGAAAAATTAATTTTGTATAAAAAAAAAATAAAAATAATTAAAAATCAGTTAAATTAAAAAAAATCTTCTGTTTTTCTGCCCTGGCTGTTCTTCTCCTGCTCCTGCTGTTGGTTCTCTTCTCTACCCTGACTTCTCTGCTTTATTTATACCGTATAATTTTCTCTACACTCTCTGTTTAATTCTGTCTTGAATATTTAATTTTGTTTAAATAAAATTTCTATTACCTTTCTTTATATTTTTTGTTTATTTTTAACTTCTCAATAACAACTATCTCCACAATTTCTATCAATTTCGAATTTGAACAACATTTATACCTCTTTCCAAAGAAAATCTGTTCTGACATTTTTTTAAATTCCCCTCTAACATCCCCAAAATTCTAATGACAATCTATCATCTTAAAAAATCAAACAACAACATCCTTGATAATTTCACAATAAAATTTTTCTAGACTCTAAATCGTTCAGCTTTGCTAACTTCAATTTTGACATAATTTTAAATTTCATTATCTGGGAATTTTCCTTATCAATAAAGACCGTAAGTAATGTAAACAATTTTTTACTTCTTCTTTTTGGGGGAAACTGCGTTTTGCTGTCGCAGTTTATTTGGTTTTGCCACTGGCGCTCCTCTTTTCTTTATACGAACCAAACTTAGCTGAACCTATGAAGATGTTGCCGAAGCTAACTTAAAAGAGAGCGTATATTAAAAAAACTAATTAAAGAAAAAAATTGGAAACATTCAAATGTGCCCGTAGAATACTCAGTAAATATTCTCTCAAGTACATTGAAAACAACCAAATTCAAAAGTCTGAGTAAGTCCAACGCACTAAGGCTGATATGGGGATGCGTTATACAAATGGTCCAGGACGTATGCCGTAAAAAAGGACATTTTGCTAGAAATAAGGACTGTCCTTCAAAAAGGACAGTTCCATCTGTGAAGACCTTTTCTTTTTGCCACTGCTATAACCAGCACCGGTTGCCTCTACCCAGCTCATTAAATTGATGGAATAGAAGCCATGCTGGCAATTAATGAAGAAAAAATGATGGCTTTCTCCTTAATAAGCTAAATCAAAGAGTGTTAAAAATAATTTTCTGTCTCTACTATTTAGTTTACTTTGATCTACTATATTTTTTATATTAATTGGTAAAGAGTCTTATCTCTAAAAAAATTACGAAATTTTTTGTCAAATATGAATAAATTATTATTAAAAAATTATACTTATTTTTCTATTTCAGGTATGTCATTTTCCTAACATCATTTCTGCAAAATTGGTAAGTAGTATTTTTTACAAATGAGAAACCAACATAAAAATAAAAAAAAATAATGGAAAAGCTTGGAGAAAAAATACCTAGAAGATGAAAAGAAAAACAAACAAATACTACTACTTCGAGTAATACGAGTATTTTTTTGGGATTTATATACGGTATGTCCCCCTAAGTTGGAATCATATGGAAAACTTTTTTATTATTCATTTTAGGAAAAAAGTTATTCTTCATAAAAAGTTCTGCATTATCTAAAACTTAGAATACAGTCATAAAATATCAAATTTTTTCAGTGGTATACGAGGTTTATAAAAAAATATGAGTTTTACTTAAGAGTAAAGTACGTTTATTTTTGACAAAACCGAAAATTTTCATGAAAAAAAGTTGATTAGAATTGAAAATTACATTCAAATATGCAATTACACCGATCTATCTGAAAAATTAGAATTTTTGATTTTGTCAAAAATAAACTTACTTTACTCTTGAGTAAAACTCATATTTTTTGACAAACCTCTTATACCACTTAAAAAATTTGAGATTTGATGACTGTATTCTAGGTATTAGATAATGCAAAACTTTTTCCTAAAATTAATAATAAAAACCTTTTCCATAATATGATTCCAACTTAGGGGGACATACTTTATATATATTTTACCGCACATATATTCATCCCTCGTATTTTTTATTACATTACAAACCCCGTATCCCAAATATTTACCGGTTAAAAATAACCAGGTAAATATGTCCTTAATTAAGAGAATATCTTTCTCGTGTTACGCAACTATTTCCACACCTATACAGACAGCTCCACCTTCTTGGTAAAGTTTTTAGTCGCCCTCATAATTCACAGAGTACTGAAAATGACGTTTATGTCTTTATCGGGTCGCGAATTCACTATTAAAATTAATTTTCCGACAGGTTTATGAAATCTTTAAACTACGCTGAATTGCTTAATAATGAAAAGCGTGATAGTTGTGTTACTAGAAATACGGAAGAATCAGGGATCTATTTCAATTCTTTGATGTTTAAAACATCAAAGGTTCTCTCATTTTTTGAGTTTGCACATTTATATTAACAAAATACTACTAAAATTAATATTTTATAGAAAACAGTTAATTATTTGGTATTTACATCAATTTTTTAACAAGAAAAACTGGTAAATCTTTTTGACACTACTATTTAGTATATCAACAAAGGCATAGGCGCCGAATCCTCGGGGCTCTGGGTGCGCAAGCACCCAGAGCAGTTTTAAACAGCACCCATAGCACTACGTGGACAAGCGACAGGATGCCTCGATATAGTTATTTACGTGTCAAGCTCAGAAAGTGGCGCGTACAATATTTTTTGTGCTGTAACCAATAATTTGGCAATAATATAGGAACAGAATATTTATTGCTCAAAATTTATAATAAAACTTAACTCATTTATTATTAATATTTCTGTTGAACGAGTAGTTATGCAAAGAACAATTATTAAACGTTGATTTTCCAATCAATTTAGGAATCATAATATTTGTGTTATCAATAATATTGGATAAGAGCTCGGGAAATTAGGTATTTTACTGAGCAGTGATGTCACTTTTCTGAGCAGTTATGTCAATTTTCCGGTCTAGACCGGCAACGATGCACTTTTTGAGCTAAAAAATGATTGGCAGCACAAAAAGTTATCGGTTGGAGATGTATTTTTTGTGATAAAACAGTCGCCGTGACTTTAGACAGCGCGTTGAACTTGGACTTAAGGGTTTATTCTTGGTGTATAAAACTCTATGACGTCAAAAAATAATGGCTAATAACGGTCTACAATTATCAAGAGCTCTGAACATATGCTATTGGGCAAATGCTTGAGAAGGGAGAACATTTGAAAGTTGCTCCAGATCAAGCACAGTTAGAAGTGCTGGCGAGAATCCAGGTTATCTACCAAAAAACGTTCGGACCTGTCAATTTTTGATTTAAAGGGGAAACATTTTTTAGTCAGTTTCACCCCCTGAGCGAAAACCATCTATCGGAGGTGAGACACTAGTTAAATCTTTAATGGAAATATGGTGAATATATTTTTGTCTAAATAATAACCCCCAAGTTTTACATCGCTACTATCTATGTAGTCCAGACAGTGGTTTATCAAAAGTACAAAACCGGTTTAACATAATTTTTACATTGTTATTAAAAAAACCGAAGTATTTGTAACAATTCTAGTTTTATTCCTGTGGCTTTCAATTATTGTTATCAGATGACATTCTTTGGTCGCCGTAAAGTAAAGTAGAAATGGAAAATGCTGTAGTAAATGAAGCTACAGAGGTGGCTATTTAAGAGTATGTTGTTCAAAAACTCACATTGAGTACAAGACGGTTAGCGATAACATCTGGTATTAAGAGAAGTAGCATTCAGAAGATATTGACAAAACACAAGTTTCATCCATATAAAATACATTTGGTAAAAGAACTTAAGGCTGCGACATTTGATCCAGCGGTTTTGCAACAAAGCAAGTATTCAATACATTGTACATAGATGGCATTACCTGTACCTGTAGCTCGTACACCAATTTTATTTTTAAGCGTACTTGTTTTTATATCCAGGTTGCCAAATCTAGGTAGACAGATACCAATAAATGTTTTAGAAGAATAATATATTTTGCGATATCCAGTTTCAATTTAATAATTGCACTGTTACATGAAAAATTAATCTGTCAAAAATTGTACCTAGTTGGTAAGCAGTAAGTAGGTTAAATGTAACAAGAAGAAAAAAAAAACATTAAATTTTACTTTAGAATAATATTTCAACATTTATTCACATTATTGGTATATTGTATTCACTTGTAAACTATATTTGACGGTCACAATAATAATTTTAATCCTAAAGAACCGGGTCAATTGAACTTTTCCACATCGCAATTTTTGGGTTGGAGTGAAAGGTATTTTATGGTTGGGTAGAAATTTTATTACTTTATGGTTTTTCCTAATTCGAAGGGTTTTGTTTACATTTTACCTAAAAATTTGCAAAACTTCTATAAATATAAATCGATTATTTTAGAATTTGAATGATTCCTCGATTTATTTCGATAATAAAATAAGAATTTTTAATTTTTTATGCCTACTTATTAGGTAATGGTACCTCTAAAATGCATAATGATATTACTTAAGTAAAAATATAATTTGACAATACCGTGATCGCTCATGCTTTTGTTGATTAGATAGAAATTGTGAAACTTAACAATCGATTGGATCGATTATTGTGAATTTCGGAACTAAGCAACTGGTAGTCTCTGGCAACTGACAGCCAAAAAACTCAAATGTCGAAGGATTGAAGTCTTAAACGACAAAACGTAAACAGTTCGTTTTTCGTGTTTGAATTTTGGCAGATTTTTGAGTGGGTGTTGTTATTTTTTTGTGCTTTTTCGTTATTCGTGATTTTGTTACTTTTATAAGACTCCATTAGTTATAAGGATATATTTAGTGATAGTACGTTTTAATAGTTAGTGAATAAACTTTTACCTTATAAAATATGGGGCATCATACAAATGTTTCGAGTAGAAAGAGGAAGAGAAATAAGATGTGCAATTGGAAAGTCATGTGTTCCCAAAAGTCGTTTGGTTTCAAAGTTCCTCAAGGAATAAAAGTGTAACAAAAATTTAATGTTGAAAGATATATAAAGGATTCATTTCCAATATTTTTGACATCTGTATTATATTTTAGGTTGTTTTTATTGTAATATACTATAATCTTTTTCTAATAAACTACTTTTTGTTTTATATCTAATTATTTTTTATACTTCCTTCCACCCATGTCCTATCAATAATTATTTTTGCAATAAACAAAAATATTTAGGTATTTTTGCAAGTTTTGAATTAGTTTTTGTTAAAATTGCTTATAAACCAATACAATTAACATTAATAAAACTGATTATAATAACTACTTCAAACAAACTCAAAATTAATATTGCAGAAAAATATCCATTTGTACACCACTTCATTGGCTTCAATTCTTAAAATTAGTCTTCATGACACGTATATGACATACAGTGAGTGCAATAAAGTTGGGTCCATATATATATGGCAATTTGTTTTAATATTATGACCAGAAAAAACGTCATTTACCTCTGATTATTTAAAAAGTTGGCTACGTACATTACTTACCTGTCAAATTCGTAATAATTTTGAAAAATCGCTCAAAAATCCTTTTTTAAACGAGACTGACAGAACTAAATCCAGTAGTCAAATTTAATATGGGTTGGTTTAAGTTTTTAAATAACCAGAGATGATGGTTTACGATGTTTTTTCCAATCGTAATATCAAAAAAATCACATGGATCCAACTTATTGACACACACTGTATAAAGCAGGTTTGAGAACGTACAAAACTATATTTTTTTTAATTCTTGTCAACTAACAAAAGTGCTTGTGCCTTAAAATCTTCCCGATTTTGTCCATGGAGAAAGATTTTGTCACTCAATAAATATCTTTAAAACCATTGTAAACATACATAGAACGGCAACGTCGTATTATCATTGATTATCATATACAAGTATATTTGAGCAACGGTTCGTATTGTACTTTGAAATAATTTGATATGCCGTTTGCATTTCTAATTGGTCAACCAATAATTTGACATATGACGTTTACTTTTCTGATTGGCAACCATTAGTTGTCGCCCAAGTTTCAATGCATATGTTAACTCAGCCTTGCATGTCGCATTGGTGGTGAACACGATGTACTAAAATGACATGATAATTAACGCGTCAATTTTAAAAATTGTGTCAAAATTTGCATATTGAAATCATGCTTTTTGTAATAATTATTAGACCGACAGCCGTCATATTGTAGGGTAGTTAATAAAAAATCATAGAGAATTCATTGAAAACAATTTGCTTAATCATCCTTGCAATAAAATTTTTCAAGTTTTTAATGATAATTTGAAATTATGATTAGTTATTATCGAATATGTGTATATTCAGTTCATTCTTACAACATTTCTGTTTATAATTATAACTCAATTTCCTTGTAATTTTTCTTCATTAATCTAAAAAGCATGATTTAGTAACACGTTGTAAAATGACAAAAACGGCCGCCATTTTTAGTCCATTTCCCAGCCTTAACAAAGACGATTTTGATAGGCGATTACAATTTTGTATAATTATTAGCAATTTCTTTTCAACGTGTGTTTTGCAGATGAATGCACTTTTTTTCTAAATGGTACACAACTGTCCTTATTGATCCGATTCAAATCCCAGAATATTTCATGAAGTGCATATGCAACATCCCGAAAAACTGAATGTTTGGGCTGGCATTTTTGGTAACCGTATAATTAACTCCTTTTTTTACCTGGAGTTTAACCGCAGAAATGTATCTGGAATTATTAGAAAATGCAATGTATCCCTCATTACCAGAATTGATTGAGAATGACGATCAGTACATAGCAAACAACTTAATATTACACTGTTCGTCAGTATTTGAATCAAATATTTCCAGGTCAATGGATCGGAAAAAGAGGAAGTATTGAGTGGCCTCCATGGTCTCCGGATCTAAGCCCGTTAGATTTTTTATGGGGCCACTTAAAAACATCAGATGACCTGGGGTGCCCAAAATTGGATTTGATTCATTTTCAAATAGCCACCCTGTATATATGCAATATTTAATTATATGTGCATTAATAATTCATCAAAAATCTCGTTCTAAATTCATGATAGTTAATAAATGTTTTATATTGTGTTTCTACTCATTGAATTGATACTCTAGCACTGCAGCACCACTGAATACCAGTGGTGGCTGTAACGAGCATATAGGGTTGCCAGATGCCAGATATCCCAATTTAGGTGAGAGCCTCCTGCCTATCCAGCAATTGGACATTTGACAGGTGTGGAGGTGGAAAATAAGTGATAGCCTTCATTAACCGCATTGAGGCCGGGCACCCAAAGCAATTTTTGAGTTCCGGCGCCTATGAACAAAGGTATTAAATTTAAAAATTCTTCTGGCAGGTCGTCTATAAATTCCGTGAGAATTCCTAATCTTATATTCAATTCAAACTCAAAAAACTTGGGGACCACTATAATATTTTAATTGGGCAAAAAAAATTCGATAATGAGTTAAAAAAACTGATCTACTCGATAAAGCCATTTTCGAAATTTTTTAAGAATTAGCCTTATATACATACATACATAAAATAATTAACAATACAATACATTCATTGTTATGAGAAGTTCATAATTAAAAGAAGAGAACAAGTTTGGACATTAAACGTATTTTACTCAGTCAGTAGTCGAAATAATTTGCTTGGCAGCACTATGTTGTAAAGCATTAAAAATACCTACTTTCCGTAAAACATTTTACAACCTAAAACAGTTGGCTCGTGAATCATATAATTGTCATTTAAAATTTCTACGCAGCATCTCTGCTGGCTAGAACTGAAGCCCATTCACCCAACTTCCTGCTGCTATTTACACAATGCATAAAAACAAGACATCAAAATGAAAACAGGGAAACACTCACTTCCGTAGAGGCACGGTATTTTCCTATTCCATTCGTCATTGAATGCAAAGTGATTTTCGTACATCCCCAATTTTCGCGTTCCTCGTCTTCTTCCATACCCGTATTCCGTCTTTAATGATGTAACAGTTACGGGGATAAGTCTCAAAGGAGTAAGACGCTGAGTTGCCTTGCCTTCTTCAGTAAATCATATAGTTCTCTGAACAGAAGCTCAAAGATTAAAATCTCATTTTGTGCTCCTTTTTGACAATGGATTAAGCTCAAGTTTCCAGGATAAATGTTGCATAAATCTAGTATGTATTTTGTGCAGTTTTTTTTTGTAGTATAGTGCGAGACCTGTTTGAAATATTTTTGAGAATATGGGTAGGTACGTTAATTTTTCCCATGTTTGAAACGAGGTATATCAACTTATATTTTGTTGTTTTTAAGGATAAGAACAAACGTTTTAAATACTAATTATAGCTCTTCAAACAAATTGTGTGGTGGAGGTGTTTTAATGTGAAATCTTTTAACTATGTAATCCCATCTTGTAAGTAAAATATAAATTTGTAAGAGGATATATATATATTAATATAATAAAACAGATAATTCCAGCATGATAGAAAATTATATAATGACATTTTTTGTAAAAAATTTTATTTGATTGTATTAATATGTATATTTTGTATTTTAGACTTTTTTATATTTATTTTTTTTATATATATTTTGGACTTTCATTGTTTTTCTGTTTTGTTCAGTCATAAATTGTAATTTTTTTCCTGATTTTTGTATTTTGAATTTGAGTTGTTGTTTTGTAACAAAAAAAAAATGTTTGTATATTAGGATTATCTATTTCAATAAATATATTTTTATTTTCAATGTAATAAAAACGAAAGTAAATAATTATTATGAAAAAAACTTGAATTTAGCAAACTACACTGGAATAAATCATCTTCTATCTGCATTTGACTGAAATAAACAATTCCAATTTCTTAGAACAGAAGTAAAAGTTGGAAATGCTTTTGTCAGTTCTCCCACTTTATACACATAAATTGACCGGTTGGCAGCGGATCTCACCGAAGTGGACGCGATACATTGGCGTACAAAATTATTTTATAGATGTTAATAACAATTTCGAGTAAATAGTTTAATAAATTATGAATAGCTGGTAAAATGTTGTAAAATTATAATTTGAATATTATAATACATGTTTAATAATTATTTATAATCCATAAATATATGCGATTGTCCGGTTCCGCCGATAACAATTTAAAATTTCTTATTCTATGAAACGACACTGGTAGGTAAACATTACTCTGAAATTCTCGGAGCCGCCCGAAGTGGTTTGACGTTTACCCCTCTCTACCTACCAAAAGACTTTTCAACTTTTACTTTCTCTTTACAATCAATGAATCAGGAACAGTATTTTATGAAATTGTTAATAATCACTGGCGAGCAAAAAATTGAAGTCACCTTAAAAGTTTCATGTACTTTAAAATTTTACGTTTTCAGATCGTATTCACAAACTGTACATCATTGCATGTGCTTTTGTAAGCTGAATATGATACTCTGTACTAAACAGAAATGCATTTTTTTCTTGGACATGTTCTATGGAATTCATGTCTGGGCTGCGGACTGGCCAGTCAAACCGCCTAATTTCTACTTTATCCAGTTACTCCCTGACAATTCTGGCTGTATGTGGTCTCGCATTATCTTGCATAAAAATGCCACGTTCATAGTCACTATGAAAGGCATAACATGGTCTTCTAGCACCTCCGTAATGTACCTGTGAGATGTTAGGGAGCCATTTTCTATGAAGACCAACTCTGTACGAGCTTATGCAGTGAGTCCCGCCCAAACTATAACTGACCCACCGCCAAATGAAAGAAGCTCGTCAATGCAAACTTCAGCATATCTTTCCCTAGATCTTCTCCACACTCGTCGACGCCCATCTGACCCAGTGAAGCAAAAACGTGGCTCATCTGAGAACAATACCCAGCTCCAGTCATCATCATTCCAATGAACGTGATCTCTGGCAAATGTCAATCTTGCAGTCCGATGCTGGCATTGCAACGAAGGACCTGTAGCCATTCTTCTGCATGACAGTCCAGCAGCATGAACTCTTCTTCTAACGGTCCATTAACTAACGTTGACATTTCTCACTTCTTCCAACTGATTTCGCAGTGAAACCGCAGTAGCTGTCCTATTTCGCAAACTTGTGGACATAAAAAAAACAGTCATCTCGTTGAGTGGTAACTCTTTTTCTCTGGTCTTCTAGTGACCTTAATTTTTTGCTCGCCAGTGTATATTGGACCGTCATGTTACCATGAATCCTAGGTATTGTAAAGCATATCTTTTTTGGTTTTCTTTGTCAACCATTAGAGCTATTAAAGAAAAGATAAAATTTCATCGACACTGGAAAAAATATAGTAATGACATTAACTACTTAACATTAAAAATTTTACGTGATAGATCAAAATTTTCGATAAACAAGAAATACAAAGAATCGGGATTAATCTAATATTACTGAAAATCTTAAGTATTTTTTTCAATATGTTAAATAATAATCTCGTAACCGATACAGGTCTAATTACAGGTCCACAGGAAATCTGTAACGCCTTTTCTGATTTCATTTCGTCTGTTTTTGTGCCAAGTTGTGCCAAAAATGAGGTTTATAAAATACTTGTAACTACAAGAGAGGATATGAAAAATAGAATCAGGGTTCTTTTCCAAAACATTAATATTCCAATGATAGTATTCCAGATATCTTAGTTCTGTTCACAAATGCCCTACCTTTAGACCATCACGACATTGACTGTTGAAATATCTAGACGATAGATTGATGAGCTAATTCGGGCCAACCGCCGTTTCAGGTTCATTCTCAAATCTTCAAATACCAAATTCGACAAATATTTTGTAAAATTATTAATAAATGCCTATATATAGTATTTTTAATACAAATCCCGATGCACGTCAGAGATCATTTATGACGTCACGGCCTTGCAGTGTTGCCTAATCGTCAGAATAGTTGAGGAATTTAGAATTTTTTAAAATTGTAAGGTTATGTATTTGTTATGTTACTATATAGTAGGAACAATTAGTTTTAAATGTATATAACTAACGGAAAATATTGAATTCCTTTATGAATAATAAACATCTGAACAAAAAAGCTTTAAACATATTATGCAAGTCATGGAAAATAAAACTGTAAGGTAGTATATTGCAGATGGATCAAAATTGGTTTAGAATTAGCACAGAAAATATCTAAAACTAATTTAATTTCACCAAGAAAGTTATTTAACAGAACTACATTTAAGTTATAATCCACAACACCCCATAAAATTAAAGAGGTCATTGAAAAAATGAAAACTACAAAGGCATGTGGAGGATTCATAATATCAGTAGATACCTATACTTAAAAAATTAAAGTTTGAAAATGCTAAAATATTTGAATACAAGAAGGAAATTGTTAAAATATTTGAGTAGGTGCTTTAGTAAATCTCACTTTCAGTAACGTAGCTCAATTATTCAAGATAGCCAGAAATGCTTCAAAAATAAACAGATATCGCTACTTCTTTTCAACTCTAAAGTTATCGAAACATGTATGAACAATAGATTCATCACTCAAACATCATGATTCTCCATTCTATCAGCTTCAAAAGACATTTGAAAAATGTTATTCTCAGTCAAATATTTTTTTGATATCTTGGAATAAATTAAATCGAAATATATCAAACTGTTTATTGTTTTAAAAATTAGACAATTTTTTTTTTTAATTACACTATTTTCTCATAAAAAAACAATTATTCATCTACTAATCTTCATTATTCCTATAAAATTCTTTTATTTCTCCTAATCCAGATCGCAGTCATCGATATCGCTATTAGGGTTAATTATAATAAAAATAATTTCCAATCTATTAAAAAATCCCTCTCTGCCAATATGTTTATTATTATATTGCTTAGAAAGGTCACAAATAAGTTCAATGGAGTTAAAAATAAAATGGCTGGGAAGATTACGTAATACTTTGTCTATATTGTTCTGCTTAGGTAATTATCTACCATATATTTCTTTGGTGGTTTGCACCTGAAAAAAGAATGTTTTATTTAGTTCTATTTAGTTGCCATTTCGTATAACGTGTGTCAATATCACTATATTCTAAACTGTAATATCGAAACAACACATTATATCAATGATTTAATGTTAGGTACACCATTATATCAAATCTTGTAACTTCATTTTTAATTTTTTGATATTGTTTTAAAGTTTATTTCTGAAAAAAAAGGCATTTTTGGGTGTCACTGTACATCTTGAAAATGTGTAAAACATGTAGATGTTTATTGACCACTGTAATCAAATTTTTCCAATTAAATTGTCTTTATATGATTGCTAGAATAGCGTATCTACCATTAAATCTTCAATATGATGTGTCATTTCAATATTAATATTTTTTTTTACTTGATTTACACAATTACTGATACCTTAATTTGCTTCAAATTTGGTTTTATCTCTTGCCATCGATTTTTATAGGTCTAACACCCTTTGTCATTATTTTCCCAGGAGCTGTTTAATGTTTCATTTTGAACGATACATGTTTCATCAATGACAACGAACTGCTTCTGTTGTAATTCTATAATTTCTTAAAAATTGACCTATTTACAGTTCACGTCTTGGTTATCTTTTTTCCTTCATTCTTTTAATACAGTTGACAATGATGCAATAGAGCCATTAAACATTTGTCTCTCAATCAACTTTTCTCTTAAAGGTTCCAAAGTTATATGTTGACCTGCAAATAAGTATGTATTTATATTACTGTATACAAATTAAAACTTTTATAGGTAATATAAATAAATTATGATTGAATAAATAGATTTGTCTTTATACTTACTTGTTTCATACATATTATAAATACCACTTCGGATTCCACTTGTATCCAATGTTATTGTATTAGTAGGTAATCCTTTGTTTATGAATGCTTTTTAATTAGCGATTTTAATCATTCATTATTCTTGACTGCTTGCCAAATACTACTAACAGTAGAAATATTTTTATTTAGAGATGCTGCAACACACTAAAAAAGACAAGAAAATAATTTCATATTTCTATTAAATTTTATAACTTGTAACTTACCTCTCTTACAGCAGTTAAAGGTAAACGTGGTCCATCATTATCACGCTCTCATTCAAAATAATGGATTAAAGAAGCTATCAACTCCTTACAAGGACTATTTACTTTTTTAGGCATTTTGTATATAAAAATTAAACGACAAATAATCAAAACACTCTATGGTTGTTTTGAAAAACAGTTTTTTATAATTATAACTGGCAAAGCTTAAAAATACAGGCAAAAGGATTTTAAATTACAGAAAACAAAATGCACAATCAATAATTAACTCAACATAAACATAACCTAACTAAATCAGTGAAATTTTTTAAAAACAGGTTGCAACACCGCAACAAGGTGTACCAATTGCTGTAATGACAATTCTTCTCTATAAATACGAGCTTCATGGGCGTACAGAATGTCAAAATTATTTAATGTAAAGTATTATTTTTTGAGTACTAAACATTTAATAATGTTTTTATAAATTTTATATTATCAAGAATTAGACATGTATAAACTAAATAATTTAAATAATTCTTAAAATTATCAAAATAATCACCATAACAGTTTTCGACTTTTTAGTAATATGACTACGTTCATGAATGCTCGTGACTATACGTGACTTTTTCGGATTATTAGCTTAGTTAGGGACATTTTAATTAGTTGGTAGTACTATGACGAATGACCGACGTCATTGCTGACGTGCATCGGGATTTGTATTAAAAATACTATATCTATATCTTTCCTTACGGACACCCATTATAAATTCTTATTATAGAACCATTTTGTTGAGTTCTTTTTAGATCCTATAAAATCCATCTAATAATCTGTCATTTTCTAGCGAAACTCACTACAAATTTCCTATTAAAACGCCGTGTATAAAAGTGCTGAAATCTCTACTTAATTATTTTGCTGTCATCTATCTAATTCGTTCTCATAATTAAAATTTTAAATGGTATTCCTTATAAAATAAAATAAATAAAGCACGAGACCTACTCATATTTTCTATTAAAACTTTTTCTTTGCGAAACAACTCCAAGATCGCGAACTTTTAATTAAAGGATTTAATGAGGTGTTAAAAGATGTTATTGGCAGGATTAGGAGCGGAATTAATACTAATGGGAATTCCATACGTGTTTTTAAGATATTCAATTTGTGGTTGCAGATATTTTGGAATTTTTAATCCTGATCAAGAACGATTTTTAATACTACAAAATTGCATAAATTAGAGGCTTTAAATTCAAAAGATAGTATTAAATATATCATAAGTAGAGAATTGTAAAATTCTTAGGTTCACTATTACCATACAATCATCTGTTAGTGTTTGTTTCTGCCATAACCAATCTTGAGTAAGTTTTTTTACTTTCAGATCATTCTCATTTATAATAATGACAGCTAATTATGAAAGCATTTAGCATGCTTATTTTTTTCTAGATAAATTGTTCTGTAGAAGATAACCAATAAAAGAATGAAAGAGAAATAATTTTCATCAGAAAAAATCAGAATTTCATTAGCTGACCTCATAAAAAGCACAATTTTGCCATACACGACTTGCCAAAAACAATTTTTCTATGCTCTTGTCAGCAGTGTCACATAGTATCACCATTCCTAGAGAAACAAGACTCCTGTAGTATGGAGAAACGACTAAAAAATTATTTATTCCTAGACAACATTATAGATACCTTAGAGTTGACACCTTCAATTCAGTTTAATCCTGCTAAAAACAGGAGATTAATAGTTTAATGCGCAGCCGATTTCTAAATAGATTTGTAAGGTACAGATAAGTAAACTATAATGAATTCCTAATTGAAATGGTTTCAAGAAGTTAAGAATAGTTTAAATGAGGCAGGAATAATTAATGCAGAATAGATTACAATGGATAAGAAGCTATGGAAAATAATTTGTAACTAAGAAAGGGAAGTCGATTCTGCAATAAATACTTTCGTTAGTTTATTAAGTAATTTTATAAAAGATAGCACAAAATAAATAAAATTAAGAAGAAAAACACGTAAAATCTGTCTCTGGATCACAAACCAGCAAGATAAATAAAAATAATGCACGTTTTCCACAAACATTGAAAAACCCGAATAAATCATTGAGCTATTAATAACAAATTAGTCACAATATAATATTAAGGACTAAAATTTAGTAGTAATTAAAATCTAAAAGTTATGTTTTATTTTGAGCCGTTTCACCTCTATTTTATTAAAATATATGATAAATAAATAAACTACTACAACTATCCATACACCTGTCACCTGTCTCATGCTGCGACACTGATTTATTTAATTAAAATAATACCTAACTGGTTTGTTAGACTTTTCAGTAGACCTTCTTTTAGTATTGACGAGTTTATCGCTGATTCAAGCTATTTACGTAACTTAAGTCACTATCATTTAAAAATTGTTCAACTATACATGAAAAAATTTAGAGGAGGAGTGAGAAAAAAGATATTATTTTTGGAAAATAAATGTTTTTATTATTTTTTTTATTTATTTATTTATTATAAGTTTCCAATGAACCAGTTTTGTCAAAATATATTGCCTACAATAATGTTGTTATTAGATTCAAAACATATATAGCATACAAAAGGTAATATGACGTAAAAATCCTCAGTTTTCAGGATATTTCTATAAAGTTACATGTTTATCTAATATTTCATTTATTCCTTATGAAACCATACTGTATAAACTACAAATAAGTTCAATATACAGACATTTAGGTCATTGTATTATTAATCACAAGGTAATCAATACTAATAAATATTTCACGGTCCTTGAAAGTAATTTTAAAATAACTATATATAATTTCATTCAGTTCGGTTTAAAATAAATGAAGCATGTACGAGAAAACTATTCTTTACTACATGTTATCAAGAGAAAAAAAACTTGGTTTTTTAAATTAAAAGGATATCTACAACAGTGTTAATGGATATCTGCATCTTCGCTCAGATCCCGTTTGGTCTCATGACATGAGTATACAACAGTAGACATTTGTATTAGTTGCTCCAGCTACAGCTCTATTTGGGCTAATACTTCTTCATCACTTGTTTTAAAGCCCTACCCTGATTTTATATCGTCTTAATCAGACTATTTTAGATATACCTAAGTAATTTTTTTCCAATAGTCTAAAATTAAGCTATGTTTCAACCATTTGATGACACCATGTATATTTTATTACATTAAACTTATTGAGTATATGTTAATAAGAAGCAGTTTGATATGATTAGCAGGTTTAAATAGGGGTTAATACGGGGTTAATAGGAGGTTAATAGGGGTTAATAGGGGTTAATAAGGATGGGGCGCACTCAATATTTAGTTAAAGCATTTATTAATTCTACAATTTTTGTGCCAATTATTGCATAACTGCAAGAACCGAAAAATCTGATATTAAAACTTCTTATATGTTCTGATGAATAAGTCAATAGCCTAAACATAGACTAAAAAATCGTGGTTTTCTTGCATTTTCTCACTTATAGTACAAAAGCTTGTTAGGTTTATTTATTTCTCTTATTATCCAGCGATGTTGCTATATTCTAAACTGTGACAGATACGAAGACAATTAAATTAAAAAAATTTGACTATTTTGGGGTCAATAAAAATCAACAGCTTAGTCATATTATCGAGTTGTACAGTGAAACCAAATTTACAAAAATTTGCTTAAAATACATCAACATTTCTGTTATGTTTATTAAAAATATCGTACATGTCTTTATTTTCTTCTGTAGAATAATGGACCATGACGAGAAATTTATTAATTAAATAAATTTTGTAAATTGAGTTGATTTTTACTGTAAAAAAACGACACGCATTTTTACTGTAAAAAAACGACTCGCACATGCACTAAACATAAAAATAACAAAAAAAGTCGTACGGTCATTTAAAGTTAAAGGTAAGAACAGTAGATTCTGAGAGTTTTAGATTTTTATCTGGCAGTCAACACGTTCATTATATAACCTGAATAATGTAATTTTTGAAAATTTCAAAACTTCAAGCAAAGCTTTTTTCTGCAAAGAGTGGGCTGCTCAGATTGACTTGCGGCTGTGTTTTATCTATGATATATACACCTAAATTCTGAGGAACATAGGCTGCTAAGTCTAAGCAGTTAAGACGCTAGAGTCGGTTGAAATTCACGAAAAATTATCAAAAAACACTAATTTTCAGCACGCTGCCGTTAATCAGAGGTATTGACTGAGCAAATTATCGATGCTTACACACAAACTACTTTCTTTCCCCCTCAGAATTCCGCTTTAATAATGTAATTATCTTCAAAAAGAAAAATTTTAAAGGAAAAGTCGCTAAGGCTTAAAAATATCGATTTTTTAAAGTCTATTTAAATAGGTGGAAAGGAGTGCTTATAAAAATCAAACTCGTGTAAATTTTCTTCTTTGAGACCCTAAGGAATAGTTCCTCAAAGTTACACCAAAATCTAAAATGGATCGGCAACATTTTTTTTTATTTTCAGACGATTTTGTATGGAATGACTCAGTCCTATTAAATGAATTTTTTAGTGAAATGAAATTAGTTTGAGATATATTTTGTACTAATTCTGAAACAATTTTAATGAAGATGGTGTTCAATTCATCTACAACCTTCTATCTATAGTTTTATATTTTCCATGACTATTTGCAATATGTTTACAGTATTTTTCTTTAGATTTTTAATATATATAAATAAATTCAATATTTTGTATTAGTAGTTAAAAACATTTAAAATAAGACCAAAAATAAAAATTTAATCTTACAATTTCAAAACTTCCTATATTCCTCGACTATTCAGGTGATTAGACAACACTGCTTGATTGTTACCTAATAAATGATCTATGTCGTTTATCGGTATTTGTATTAAAAATACTAATTTAACTTTTTTATTGTCAACATTTTAAAAAATCGTCATATTCTGTTTCCAATATTTTGTCATTACTCCTGGGTTATCCTGTATGTTTATTTTAATGTATTATGCACATGGTTATAATTTAAGTTCTGCTATAAATTTGTTTTTTTATACCGCTGCACAATTATAATTAATCAGTTTATGAATGTATTTTCTTGGAATTATAAAATGTCTTTTATTGTAAATTTGAGCGCTTTGTATATCAAGTGGTAATGCCCGATCATTTTACTAATAAAACAGTAGACAGACGTCTGTTTTTATGAATGTTTTATAGTGATTATATTTTACCATACTTAATACTGAAATAAGTAAAAAAAAAATAATTTGGGGTTACCCGTAATTCACTTGATGTTTATTTCTTGAAGAAAAAACATTTTTCGTCGAACCAAGAACATAATTACTTTTTATGGGCGCCCCATAAACTATGAAATCATTTTCTTCATCATCATTTTTCTTGTTCTATCCCGCATTGGGGTCGGCAGACTCTGTCAATTTTCTTCCCTTTCTCGCTTAATCCCTCGTAAGAAACGACCCCATCGTTATTAATGTAATCCATAAACGCAAGGAAAAAAATTCAAAATTTATAAAAGAAACAAATTCTACTTTAAATTTTTTAGTCCTTATTCCACGTCAACCTTAACGATCCAACATTATGACCTGTTTATTTGCCGAGGAAAGTTTTTCTTACGACGGGAAAGAAAACACGCATTTATTAACTCCGGCTAAGATATATCCCCATGTACCTCTCTGTTCATTACAATACGTCCGCGAGCCCTTTTCTGCATTTATCATCCTACTTTTCTTACATTATACACATTGCTTTTTCCTCCGACGACACATTTTTCTATTCTTTCTTTGTGTCGGAAATATTTTAGCCTCCTGGGACGGAAGGAGCTGAACAGAAAACTTTTTCTTTTATACCGGCTCGGCAGAAAAGAAAATCATGAGAAATTGCATTTAGTTTATATTTTTGTGGAACTTTAAGTTTTCTTTTACGGCTGACGACTTTAAATAGTTTTATGTCTACAACACCAAAATGCTCTAAAATGAGTAGGTAGCTTTTCTAGGTCAGTAATTCTTAATACTGCACAAACTAAATGGTAATTAATTCGCTATATGTTAGTATTTAGAAACGTTTAAACTCGTAAAATTTAAATAGATAAATTTATTACTAGTTTTGCGTAAAATATTTTATCAAATACGTGTAATTTCAGCATTTTTAATGCGCCCATTTTATTTATGCACCTGTTGCTTATTATAGATACGTATACAATTTACACACTATAATTTTTAATATCAAAGTGCTCTTATTTAGTATTTTAAAATTACTTATGTATTTTCTCCAAGCTGCGTTTGGTTTTGCTACATAACTGTTTAATATACAGGGTGTTTTATAACATATGCGCAGGACTTCAAGACGTGATAGCTCGTTCAAAAATATGAAAAAATGTTTCCATTTACTTACCCTCTAAAATGCACCATTTTCGAGATACAGGGTGTTGAAATTGAAAAAAAAAAAACCTACGCCACTGGAAAAAGTTTTGAGACGCCCATTTGAACCGCCAATCTTTTCTACACAAAAAAGGTACTCTTGGTCATACGTTCTAAAGTCGACCGTTTTCGAGAAAAATCAAATTTTGTTTCATCAAGTATGTATGACCATGTATTTCAATAGATAATAATATAAGAAGTAACTTTTATTTGAAGAATTTTTTTCTCCAAACGTAAATAACAGATATATTCCATAAAATATAATAATGACCACCCATAAAGTACCCCCCCAGATGTTCCGACACTGCCCAAAATCTGATCAGCACATTGGACGCTGGAACAAAGCTTAAGTTTAAAATTTGGTGTTTTTCTATGTATCGGTTCATGAGTTATGCGACACACAGACACACACATACACACACACACACACTGACAGACATCATCGCGAAAATAGTCAAAACGGATTCAGGGGACCTCAAAACGTAAAAATCCGTCGAAAACTCGAGGTCGAAATAATCATGATTCCTATACTTTCCTTATATCTGTATACAGATATGAAAGTAAAAACAGCTGTCAATGCTGATTGAACTCAGGCGGAGGTAAGCGTTGAATGGAAAATCGAAGCAATTCGGGTGGCGTCGTGCAAACAATGATTTTCAATTGGTGGGTTACTTGAGGTTAAAACAGACAACATGTGCAGTGTGCAATGTTACATCTTCGGTCTCTTTTATCTAAGGTAACTCCCTAGATCTGAGACGTCTATTATTATCTAGCTCCAAGAATTTATATTATACTACCTCAAAAAATAAAAATTATTTTTTCATATATAACTTTTAAAAACAGGTAAAAATTGTATTTATGGAAAAATAGATATTTATTTAGTAAAATCTTTATTAATCGCAACAACTGATATATTCTGATTTATT
Source organism: Psylliodes chrysocephalus (assembly GCA_927349885.1). Taxonomy (NCBI): domain Eukaryota; kingdom Metazoa; phylum Arthropoda; class Insecta; order Coleoptera; family Chrysomelidae; genus Psylliodes; species Psylliodes chrysocephalus. The sequence goes on from OV651828.1 coordinate 2,665,431, forward strand.
ATATCACCTAATTTTAATGACAAATTATTTTATAGAAAAAAAAAAATATTTATAACAATACTAATACGAGTTAAAAGTACTACACTTACCTGCTTACTGTATGTTATATTCAATCTCTTTATACTTTAATTATGTCCTTATATACTCAATTATGTCTGTACTGAATTATGTCTTAATGCTCTAATGTGTCTATATACTCAATTGTGTCCTATGATGCAATTTTGTTTTTATACTAATTGTTAATTTCGATTTAGTCTTTTATAACTGGTGTTTTAATTCAATCTATTTATTTATTTTTTTTGTATTAATAGTATTAGTGTTTGTAAGTTATAAATTATATATCACGTACAAGTATTTTAAATACTACTTCTGTGGTCCTTTCTGTTTATTCCCTGTGTTACAGATTATTTTACTATTAAGTAAACTATTAAGTATTTTATTTATCTTAATATACCTCACTCGCACTCATTCGTACTGAATTTTTAATATTTTGTTTTCTTTATTTGGCCAAGCCTATCGAAAATGCATACATACACACATAAAATGTGACACGAAAATTATTTATCGTGATCAATTTAAAATACACGGTATAATTAACGGTCGACAATAGTACCCATTTGTTATGTATGCACAACTGCTCCATTCGTCAATAAAATTATTTGAATGTATATTAATTTTCGTTACATGTTACATTTTGTGCATCTGTCTGTACTATATTACAAGCAAATTCATACATCTGTTTGCTAGGTGTCAGTTTGAATTATGGAAATCCCACAGTACTCGTAGCGAATTTATTGCGTAAGTGATTTAAATATTTGTAAAGACATTTTTATGCACATTTTTACATGCAAGAATAATGTTGCTAATAATTGAAAAAACATTGTTTTTGATTTGAAAAATATTTTTGATGAAATAGATTGATGGCGTTTCGAATTTCGATATTATTTCACAGGATTTTCACATTTGTTACACAAATAATAGAACAAACTGAGTGGGTTGTTATGGATTAGTTATTCAAAATAACGTTCACCTTTCTGTTTTAATATTTTCTTATAATAAGGTAAATCAAAGACGACTTAAACCCCACACTAATGGATTCAGAAATAAAACATGTCTGAAAAAAAAAACATATAAATACTCAATGATTGTTAGGGATTTGACCACGTTTTATATAAGGCTATAAAATCTTTTTTTCAGTCGTTCAGACGTTTGTACGACAAACTTCTGATCTGAATTGAAATTTTGTTGAAATTTTGACTAAATATTTTTATGAAAAAATTTTCTTTTGCTTTTTTTAATGCACAATCACTATGTAATAAATTTGGTGAATTTAAAACTTTTATTTTTCGCGAAAATTATGATGTTATAGGAGTTGTAGAAACCTAGTTTAATCAAAATATTCTAGACCATACTATACACATACAGTGATACAATCTTGTAAGGAATGATGGAGTCTCCAGAGGCGGAGGTACGGCTATTTACATTAGAGTGAATATTATGCACACTGTTATACATTTAAATTATGGGGATTCTGTTGAACAAATGTGGGTAAGTTTCAAAGTAAATAATCGTAAATTTGTTTCTGGAAATCTATACTGATCTTCAGATATGATGCATCTTTTAAGGGGCATGATAGATCTTATAGATCGCAATGTATTATTTCTCCAAACCAACATAACCTGTGTCGTTTCAATATGACAGTTTAGAGTATTGTCACATAATAAACAAAACCCAAGTAGGTATAAAACATTCAAACCACCAAAGATATATTTGGTAGATAATTTAGCAGAACAGTATGGACATAAAGTATTACATCTTCATCCCTACCATTGTGTTTTTTACCCAATTGTATTAATTTGGGGTATTTCTAAGCAATATTAAAAGTAAAACCTATGATGACTTAAATATTGGCACCCCTAACAGTGATTTTTCAGCCGACGATAATGTGCAAGATCCAGATTGTTAACCTAACAATGATGAGATGAATAATTATAAGGAAATTGATAAAATAGCAAAGACCAAACAAGCGGTGATGAAATAGAGATTAAAGAAGCCGTAAATAATAATCGTGAAAATGTGGAAGAAATACAAGAAACTGATAAGCGTTGAAAAACAAGAAAGCGAACAAAAAGGAAAGGAATATGTTTCTAGACTAGGAAAGCTGAACAAGTCAAAGTCTGTACTAAAAGATTGAGGTGAAACATGTTTATTTAAATATTCAAAGAAGGTTCCAAAAATTTGTAGGCAAGACTAATTTAACACCAATTACCAGCTGGTTGATGAGTCTCTTCAGAGACCACATTAAAAAAATGCCAAACAAACTGAAAAGAAAACATTTGTAGATGAAAATCACTGGAATATATTCAAATGCAACTAATTTGTACTTATTGTACATTATTGTGATCAAGTCAGTATTCTACGACGAATTCTATTGAATTCTATAAACAGATCTCGTTTTAATGCAAATAAATATATAACAATTTCTGACCAACTGCGTATTAATTAAACAGAAACAATCAGTTGCATTCAAAACGTCCCAGAATACATATTTCTTGATATAATAATTTGTCACGTAGTTCTGTTTACGCAGTTTCCCCAACATTTTGATGTAACTCTATCTAGGACAAAGTCACGTCCAACAGAACACGACGCTCCTTGGGATAAACATGTCCGACATACATCGATACATCCAACTCGCTGATCACATGGTTTCACTAGTACTAACTATTAAACCCATTCATCCTTCGTCTTGTCTTCTCACCTCAAACATATTAACTATGGCTTTCTTGACTAATATTCCAATAAAATAATGCTTACTTAATCCTGAATTGTACATAACTGTAAAGTTCGAATAACTTTGTGTTTTTATTGGTTTTGGGTTTAGGTTTGTGCTCTGCACTATATACTCATCTCGTTATAATGTAGATAATATTGGGACGCTTAGCCAATCCTGTCTAAGCAAAGCGACCTTCAGCCTGCCACTCGACTTATGGTCGAAACACCGTTGACGTATAGAGACAAACGCCCTGCATCTCGAATATAACAAGCGGTACGTGACTTTGAGTCATAAAGATGAAATTCTAGGACATTCCACATCGTCTAGAGACTTCTAGTAGCAGAGTTGTACTTGGTATAAATAGCGTGACTTGTCGGCGGACGGGCAGTTTAGAATAAAGCGTTGTAACACGAAACGAAACGAATGGTTACAAGAGCACGGCAGCTCTATAGTCTGAAAGCAGGGTTCGTGGGTTCTGAAAACTTTTAATAGTGGACGCCATTTAATGTTGATGTTATAGAAACTAAAAAAACAAAGACTTAATCAGAACAACTAGTTTTTTCTACAAATTATTTAATTCCCTCCAGGCGAACAAATAAATAAGGTCCAATACTCGATATTGAAAATGATTTTTGTACTGGTTTACAAATTTCAATCTTTAAAATGATTTTATATAATAATCTCAAAAATGGAAAAGTTGTACCTCGATCCAATAAATTTAAAAGGAAATATTTACCTATCAATGGAACGTCGGTTGTCAGCGATGAGTGGGCCCCTGTCAAACTTAGGGAAGAACAAGAGAACTATCCCGTTTTAAAGAAGATAAGAGAATGGAAAGAGGAAAATCGTCGACCTATTTGGCAAGAAATATCGAAACTCCTTTATCCTGGAACTTTTTAATGTTTTTAATATTTTCTATCTTTATTGGTAATATCTATTTTTTCATTAATATCTATTAGACAATAATGAAAAATAACAATAAAAAATTATTAAATTTTATATTTATTAGACCTTCTTATTGCATGAATACAAAATTCTTATTAAAATAGTAAAATAAATTATAAATACGTTCTAAGTTTTGTTAAGCAAACAATAATCCTTTAATTAAACCCTTTTTTTTTTCGTTTGTACAAATATTGTTCACAAAACCATCGGGAATGAAAAATATGATCCTATTAAAACAGCCGACCAGGGATATGTGTCCCCGTGTAACCTGACGGCCATCCTTGGTCGATTTATGAGCAACAGGATTAGATCAGCCCTATATTTCACACACAAATCAGGAATATCTGATACGGTACATATTAAAGTCCAATTTATTTTATCAGCACGCTACTTTCCGCATGCAGAGAGATAACTTGAATAGATACAATGTACGTGCGCATACTTTAACACGTGTCCACGTCCATTGCAATTCGTTGGATTTTACTAGACGTTGCAATATCGCAGACGGGTTTAATCTTTGAAATGGAGGGAAATTATGTATTTTTTTTTTAAATGGATAATGCTGCGGGTTTATAAAAAAATATCTTCATTTTCCTTATACATTTTTAAAGAGGCATTTTCGATAAAACAGAAGTATTCTATTCATTTAAATAGTAATATGAAGCAAAATGACATTATAATACTATGATTGATTACCATAGTCGTCTTTTTTGAGGTAGACTTCTTCGATTCTTCCTAGAAACCATTTTGTTCCTTAAACTGTTCCCTGAATATTTCATTTCAAAGTAATTGAATTTTTTAGTAAAAATTGACACAAATTGGAGTCAAACACTCTCATTCTGCCCTTGCTAATACTTATACAGACATCTCAATTTGTTTTAACCGGTCAATATCGTTTATTATATCATTTTATAGTTTTCATGCAATAGATTCGAAAAAACACTTTGGATTTTTTATTTAAGGCGTGCTTTCCAAAACTGTTTCTTTTTTTTTTATTTATACGGAATATGTCTCAAAATTGTTGTTAAATATCTGATTTTTATTTTATAGAACTCGTGTAGCAGAGTCTAGCCCTTACTTTAAACATTGCTTACCAATTTTCTTAATTTTGAGATATATGGTTTTTGAAAAAGTGGCTCGTATATATTGAATAATCATTTTTTACAGGAGACACAAAAACAAATTAATAATTTTAAAGTTTTATAATAGTCTTTAAATAATTGTTATTTTTAAGTTTAATTACATTATTGAAAAGTTTACGATGATGATGATAAATTTTACCCATTTTGAACATAATCAAAATTATACATTTGTATGTTCATTCTTATAAAAAGAAGATTTATTTTTAATTAAAATTTATACTCTCTCAAAACTTGATGCCACAGATAATTTGTTTTTTCCATGGTATATGTGAACACAGCATCCAAGGATTAAGTAAAAGGAATCAAGAAATAAATCAACGCGCAGGTTGATTTCGCATCCCCAGATATTTGAGGAAGCAGTGAATTGTCTTGGGATCCGATGAAAATTCTCATATATTTACATTTTCTGAATCACCAACTTCGCCTGCCATATGATAAATGCGTTTCCCGGTAGAAAGTTCAAACTTCGTGAAAAAAGTAATTGTGTTAAAGTTTTGATATTTCATTATTCCTGTTCAGATTCATTACGGGATTCATTACTTTCTATGAATTTATGGAAGTTTCTGTAATTACAAAATGTTTTAGTTTATCTGGTTACTCGTATCTAGAAGTGATGCAAAACTAATTAAAAATAATTATTATAGAAAGCATTCGTTATTATGTTAAATATTATGTTTATATTTATCATTAAGAGAAAAATTATTAGAGTACCTGCATACGTTCTAGAAAAAATGCAATTTTAGACGCAGGTCTAATCTGTTTATTAGGAGTCTTCATAATAAGTAACCTGTACTAAGATCAGTAGACTTTAGCAAATCATTTTCACTTGATACCAGGATTAAATTTGTTTTTTAAATGGTTGGGCAGTACTATACTCTGTTTTTAAACTAAGAGGAGCGAATTGAAAAGTCCTATTTACACAGGGAAAAATAACTAAAAAAAGTAACTAGATATCATTTTAGCGGTAAATTTGAATTTGCCTCGTATCATTTCAAAACTTTGTTATGAATTCAAAGTTTTAGAATAAAGATGACACTAAATTGTGCTCATTCCGTTTTTGATTTATAATTATTGTATTTAAAGTTGTACTTTTATTTTTTCCCTACTTCGTCTCATATCGCAGCTCGGACCAGTATATTGGGAAGAGAATCGGCCAAGCAGCGACCAAATGTCAGTAAATTGAGCAAAATGTCTCCCAACAAAATACAAAATAATTTACGTTTTGAGTTTAACATAGAGTTTTAATTCGATATTTTATTCATTGTTTTATAAGTAACTGTGATTAGAAAATTATATATCTATTATAATAACAGAAAAGAAAGTAAATAGTAGAATTTTCAATTTGATGGAAAAATTAGAAAAATAGGTATGCCAGTTATATTTGTTGAAATGAAATTAAGCACCTATCATTACCTATCTATTACAAAACATATTTAGGAGAAACTGAAAAATACGTAGTTGAAGAAAAGCTTATTTAAAATGAAGAATTTTGGTAGGTACAAAAAAATAAAGTTTATTTTTATATTTCTTTATAGGTATAGTTTAATTTGTAATATTTTTTCTTGAAATTAAACTACAAGATTACCATTGTATGGATTTCCTAATTAAATAAGGGTTCTTTCTTTAGGTAAAATGTAGCAAAGTTCTGAAGTACGATAGGATATGTTTGCAGACAAGTGTTTTGAAATGAAATAAATCAAATCTATACGAATTTTGTCTCCACTAACAAGATGTTATATTCAACAGTCGAAAGTGTAAACTTGTTGGCAACAGCTTATTAAATGTATGTAAAAGTCCAAGAAAGTGCAATGGTACCAGCTTTTACCATAATAATAATGGTTTTTATCATTCTCCTGTTTTTTTTAGATATGATTTATAATTGTTGCTTAAATTCCACATTGTGCATCAGAATGTCTTTGGTCTTCTTGAAAACATATTTTTATACAATATAAAGCAGATGGTATATTTTTTTAAGACATCCTCCAAGCCTTTTGAAAATTAAATGTTTATTTGCAGGTAAGATAATATCTATCTTAATTTTGTATGATCATTTATTGTATAGACAAATAATTAAATAAAAATTATTAAGGCATAAAAAAGGTAATTTGTAACTTTGTGTCAGCAGAAGGATTTCCTACACCCAATTTAATATATTTTTTACAAACAAATAAAAGGTCTTTAGTATGATCCGTAGATATTTTTAATAATTCAGCACTGCATATGTGTTTCGGAACATTCTGGTGCAGTCACAGCTTTTTAAAATTTAAAAAAACATTTAGGAACATAAACACTTTAAAATGATCATGGACGAAACCCATATTTTGTGATAGTGTGTAGGTAGCTTACAACTAGTTGATTAAATTAAAATACATGTTTGACAAATCTTTTACACATTCGCAGAGTTTAATATGTGTAAGTGTAGTTATAATCTTTGCAGTCTATTTTATAAACTACATTTAGTTGAGTTGCTTTCTTGAGTTTGGGTTTAAAATTTGAAAATAAGGTTTCGTTGTATCATTTTGTTTATGAGCAATTTTTACAATATATCTATAGAACATTTTTGACACTTGTTTGGAAAGTCCTTTTACATATAGCAATTTAATGTTTAAAAAAGGGTGCCACACCAAATGTTAGTGATAATACTTTATTTATGCTTTTGACTATTTAAGTACCAAGCTATTTATTTAAAATATTAAAACAAGGTATTTGTTTTAGGTTAAATAATGAAAGTTTTGGAGGCCACAAATTATGGACATATTCAGATGGCAATAGCACTTTTAAATATATCCAAAATATTTTGTAGTTTTAAATGTTACTTAACAATTTTATAAATGGTTTATTTTCAAATAAATAAAATTTACTTTAATATTTAGTTACATTTTAATCATTTTGATTAGAAATTCATCAATTTTTAGTTAAAAAAAAATTAGTAATAAAGTTGTAATTTTTTTTAAGTAGAACACCAAAAAAGCAATATTTACCAATTTATAATATTGCGGAAAAAATGCTACCATATATTCCTGAGGCTTAAATGTAATGATTTAACCCAACTTATATCAGTCCAAAAGTAGATGATTTCAGAAATGTTCAGAGTGTTGAAAGTTCAATTTAATTTTTCATAAATAATTTTTTTAATAATTGATGTATTTTTAAAATATTTGGTTAAGAGGAGTTTGTGAGGTGAAAAATTTAAAGCTACTCCCATTTTTATTGTAAAATTTAAAGGACGCCTTTTCTATAAATCCAGATTTCTCAAAAACGGCTTCTCAAATCTACTCTTACCACTTATACCTTGCAGAACAAGAATTTTTATTTAAGTTAAATACAGAGTGGCGCTTAAATGTGTGTAAGATACAACAATTTTACAATAAAAATGAGAGCAGTTATAATTTTTGTATACTACACTGTAGTTTTGTATTTTTTTTTAATATGGGTTAGAAAAACAACATAAATAGTAGTATCTTTATTTTGTAAATTTGTTATAATATTTTAATTAATAATAAAGTTTGAAAAATAAAACAAAAATACAGAAGGTACCTATACAACATAATAAGTGAAAAGACAAAGTACATCTTGACATTTACATTGAAACAGAAACAAAAAACACTAAGTACTCAATATGTACAATTATCAATTCTATGGGATTTAACTCACAGTGATATGGGGCAGCCACTACACAACTTTATTGGTTTCTTTAGCCTTTACATTGACAACATTCAAATTATAGTATTTTTAATACAAATCCCGATGCACGTCAGCAATGACGTCGGTCATTCGTCATAGTACTACCAACTAATTAAAATGTCCCTAACTAAGCTAATAATCCGAAAAAGTCACGTATAGTCACGAGCATTCATGAACGTAGTCATATTACTAAAAAGTCGAAAACTGTTATGGTGATTATTTTGATAATTTTAGAATTATTTAAATTATTTAGTTTATACATGTCTAATTCTTGATAATATAAAATTTATAAAATCATTATTAAATGTTTAGTACTCAAAAAATAATACTTTACATTAAATAATTTCGACATTCTGTACGCCCATGAAGCTCGTATTTATAGAGAAGAAATGTCATTACAGCAATTGGTACACCTTGTTGCGGTGTTGCAACCCCTTTTTAAAAAATTTCACTGATTTAGTTAGGTTATGTTTATGTTGAGTTAATTATTGATTGTGCATTTTGTTTTCTGTAATTTAAAATCCTTTTGACTGTATTTTTAAACTTTGCTAGTTATACTTATAAAATACTGTTGTTCAAAACAACCATAGTGTGAATAAGCTGATTATTTGTCGTTTAATTTATATATACAAAATGCCTAAAAAACTAAAGTCCTTGTAAGGAGTTGATAGCTTCTTTAATCCATTATTTTGAACGAGAGCGTGATAATGATGGACCACGTTTACCTTTAACTGCTGTAAGAGAGGTAAGTTACAAGTTATAAAATTTAATAGAAATATGAAATTGTTTTCTTGTCTTTTTTAGTGTGTTGCAGCATCTCTAAATAAAAATATTTCTACTGTCAGTAGTATTTAGCAAGCAGTCAAGAATAATGAATGATTAAAATCGCTAATAAAAAAGCATTCATATAAACAAAGGATTACCTACTAATACAATAACACTGGATACAAGTCGAATCCGAAGTGGTATTTATAATATGTATGAAACAAGTAAGTATAAAGACAAATATATTTATTCAATCATAATTTATTTATATTACCTATAAAAGTTTTAATTTGTATACCTATCTACAGTAATATAAATACATACTTATTTGCAGGTCAACATATAACTTTGGAACCTTTAAGAGAAAAGTTGATTGAGAGACAAATGTTTAATGGCTATATTGCATCATTGTCAACTGTATTAAAAGAATGAAGGAAAAAAGATAACCAAGACGTGAACTGCAAATAGGTCAGTTTTTAAGAAATTATAGAATTACAACAGAAGCAGTTCGTTGTCATTTATGAAACATGTATCCTTCAAAATGAAACATTAAACAGCTCCTGGCAAAATAATGACAAAGGGTGTTAGACCTACAAAAATCGATGGCAAGAGATAAAACACCAAATTTGAAGTAGATAAAGGTATCAGTAATTGTGTAAATCAAGTAAAAAAAAATATTAATATTGAAATGACACATCATATTGAACATTTAATGGTAGATACGCTATTCTAGCAATCATATGAAGACAATTAAAATGGAAAAATTTGATTACAGTGGTCAATAAACATCTACATGTTTTACACATTTTCAAGATGTACAGTGAAACCCAAAAATGCCTTTTTTTTCAGAAATAAACTTTAAAACAATATCAAAAAATTAAAAATGAAGTTACAAGATTTGATATAACAGTGTACCTAACATTTAATCATTGATATAATGTGTTGTTTCGATATTACAATTTAGAATATAGCGATATTGACATACGTTATACGAAATAGCAACTAGAAATAAATAAAACATTCTTTTTTCAGGTGCGAACCGCCAAAGAAATATATGGTAGATAATTACCTAAGCAGAACAATATAGACAAAGTATTACGTAATCTTCCCTGCCATTGTATTTTTAACCCCATTGAACTTATTTGTGACCTTTCTAAGCAATATTATAATAAACATATTGGCAGAGAGGGAGTTTTTAATAGATTGGAAATTATTTTTATTATAATTAACCCTAATAGCGATATCGATGACTGCGATTCAAATACTTGCGATCTGGATTAGGAGAAATAAAAGAATTTTAATAGGAATAATGAAGATTAGTAGATGAATAATTGTTCTTTTATGAGAAAATAGTGTATTTAAATAAAAACATTGTCTAATTTTTAAAACAATAAACAGTTTGATATATTTCTTATATATCTGTATTTTTATTTAATTTATTCCAAAATATAGAATGGAGAATCTTGATGTTTGAGTGATGAATCTATTGTTCATACATGTTTCGATAACTTTAGAGTTGAAAAGAAGTAGAGATATCAGTTTATTTTTGAAGCATTTCTGGCTATCTTGAATACTTGAGCTACAGAACCGTTACTGACAGTGAGATTTACTAAAGCACCTACTCAAATATTTTAGCAATTTTAAACTTTAAATCTTTAAGTATAGGTATCTACTGACATTATGAATCCTCCACATGCCTTTGTAGTTTTCATTTTTTCAATGACCTCTTTAATTTTATGGGGTGTTGTGGTTTATAACTTAAATGTAGTTCTGTTAAATAACTTTCTTGGTGAAATTAAATTAGTTTTAGATATTTTCTGTGCTAATTCTAAACCAATTTTGATCCATCTGCAATATCCTACCTTACAGTTTTATTTTCCATGACTTGCATAATATGTTTAAAGCTTTTTTGTTCAGATGTTTATTATTCATAAAGGAATTCAATATTTTCCATTAGTTATATACATTTAAAACTAAAACATAACAAATACATAACCTTACAATTTTAAAAAAATTCTAAATTCCTTAACTATTCTGACGATTAGGCAACACTGCAAGGCCGTGACATCATAAATGATCTCTGACGTGCATCGGGATTTGTATTAAAAATACTATATGTGCATCTTTATGTTGCCAAATTAGGTGTAAAAGTTGATATCACTTCATATTTAAATAAATATAATATTTTTAGTATTGTAACCATTCCTGTCAGATTTTCTTGATGACAAAGGAATTTTTTCAACTTTTTGACTATGATATGATACATTTTCCATCACAATCATAGCATCATTAAAAAACTTTGTACAAAATGTAGAAAACCAATTCTAAAATACTTCGGATTTCGTCTCCTCAAGGTAAATGCATTTTCTACAAAACCTTCAAAATTAGCATGTATATTAAGGCACCTGTTTTTGGCTTTCAGGCTTGTTGATAAACCTTATTATGATCTTCATCAAAGTAGAAGCTTAGCCTGTTTTCTTTTCTATATTGTTTGATGGATTTTAAATCTACGTATATAGTGTTCTATCAATACACTTTGACAATTTCTTTTCAAATATCTAAAAAAATATATACATAATAAATAAATAGTACATTTGACTGGTCAAAGTTACAAACTTACTTAGTTATTATATCTCAAGAAAGTATATAAAGATGAATAATACATTTGTGGCAAATCTAAATGTTTCAATTCTTGCAAAATTTTATTCAACTCTAGATAACTCATTTTTGAAAAAGAAATCCTGTACTAATCTTCGAATAGCATTTATCATCATCAAATGTTTTTAGAACTCCTCGTCTTCCATAAATACTTTTTAGACTAGATATTGTTCCATTATTGCAGTATTATTTCAATAATCGGTAAGTAGTTGACTTTGACCTGTAAGAAAAATATTGAGTATTTAATATTATTTTTAATTTGAAAGTAATGAGTAAAACTTACCGGTAGCTTGAGAAATTTTGGATATAACATCAGCAATTTTGGTTTTCGTATTATTATCCAATACCTATTTGTACATATTTATTATTTACTGCTTTTCTGAGAGACTTGAATAGCCTAAACTCATTCGTTTTCATTGTTTTGATGGACTCCGCGAGGAACTGTTATAATAGTATTCGATGTAGAAGGATACATAATCGTAAAAATTCAATATAATCGCTTACTAAAGTTTTGAAGAGAACTGTTATTAAAGAAATAAAATAATTAACTATGTTATAATGATGAGATATCAAAGCAATAACAAAACTTAAATTATAAAATGTCAGAATAGAAAATAGAACTGTCAACAGTAGCTAAAAAGTGATGTGTGAAACTGACTTCAATCTGACCAATTAGAAGTCTACAGAATTGCCAACTTAAATTCAAATCGCTCCTCTTAGTTTAAAAACAGAGTATAGTTGGTACTAGTTCTCAGATACACTGTAATCCACAAGATATATTCTGCCTCATTGCCTAGCTCAACTATTTACCCTTTTAGCTGCCTGAAATGTTCAGATTTGCATACAAACCGTACTTAATCGTCTTCCAGATGCATAATATACGTAGAAGGGTTCCAGCCAATGGTCCGCGTCTTACCAGAGAACATCGAGTTTGCCGTTTAAAATTTGCTAGAGACCATGCTGGATAGGGTGTAGAAGAATCGTCCAATATCCTCTTTACAGATGAGTCCAAATTTTGTTTGTTCTCTTCAGACAGATGTATGCATGTATACCGAAGACCAGGCGAGCAACATTACCAATGCAACTTTCGTAAAGGAAAGTTTTGGAGGTGGGTCAATAATGGTATGGGGGAGGAATATCTTTTCATGGGCGAACGAAGTTAGTAGCTGTTAATGGTGGTAGGATGACGGCTGACCGATACATAAGGGATATTCAAGAACCTTATGTGATTCCATACGGCCCTTTTATTGGCGAAAATTTTGTGCTAATTCCCGATAACGCCAGACCGCACGCTGCCGGGATAGTGCGGGAATATCTTGAGGAGGTAAATATTGCTACATTGAATTGGCCAGCTCGCAGCCCAGACCTCAATCCTATAGAGCACGTATGGGACCACTTAGGTTGGGCGATCCAGATCTGTCAAGTTCCATTTAGAACCCTTAATGAGCTTCAACATGCAATAAACGAAATATGGAACAACATGGAGCAAGAATACATACATAGGTTGTTTGAAAGCTTACCAAGGCGAATCGAGGTTGTGATAAGGGCAAGAGCAGGCAATACAAGATACTAAGAAAATTGTATTTTTTAAAATATTTTACATTTTTCGAAGAATTTAATTTTTGTAACGAAGGCAATATAAATTCTATTATGTCCGTTTTTGGTATTATTTATTTACCCTGTACATATTCATTTAAAATGAGAAATTTTATTTACGATTTATGTAATTACAAAAGTTCAATATAAATTAACAAAAAAAAAAAAAAATATTTTTAAAAAAGTACATGGCCAAAATATTTAGAAATATTAGTGATGCGATAATTTTTGTGCGGTGTGGATTATTGTAAGCAGTTGTGTATATTACATACAATAATTATTGTTTATTTACTAGAAAACTGTCAGAATTATATAAAAGTTTCACGAGACGATCTTATATTGTTTGCTTTTATTTAAATTCTTTAACAAGATTTATTTTCAACTAATTTATCTGCTTACAAATGGGGTTATGTTTTTAAATGAAGTTGTTTATAAATTTATTTTCAGCTGCAAGCAAATAATAGCGAGTGCTCCGCATTTCAAAAAGGTAAAATAATTACGTCAGCTTATACGAATGTCTCTAAATCCTCCTTTCAAATTAGATTCTTTATAAATCGGCCCTATTTATCTTTTCTGGGATTTCCCCTTGTCATTCTTTTAATAAACATTAGGAAGCAGCAAAATTAATTTTCCTTTTCGTCGCCATTTCTTACAAATTCCAGTCGGAGCAAAGCTGCCTTTATGTTTCAAATGGGCTGCTCATTTCTGAGAAATATAGCTCACTTAGGAAAATCTGTATTTACTTTATAGTTTTGTGTATGGTTGTGAAAGAGATGATTGAACTGGGATTTCCTTCGTGTGCTCGATGTTTTGTTCCAAATGTTGAGTAGACACGCTTTAGATATAGTGCGACATTTAATATAGAAATTGCTACCGAAAATGAAATTGAATGGTAATAGAAAAGTATTAAATAAAGTGACTACCTATTTGTTTAATAGTTATTGAAAGTGGCTATAATGGAGACATTATTGAAACATTGTCAAAAAACTAAATTAGATATAAATAATCTAAAACTGTATTCAGGGAGAATATATTTATGGAAATATTTAGATATACAGGGTTGGGAAAAATTAGCAAAACACGCGATTTGTGGCTTGATTATAAATTGTACTGAAAATTGATTTCAATAAATTTGTTTGTACATTTTATGCACTACCTAACGACGCTTGGGGATTTTCGTTGTCTGTCATATTTATCATGATATACAAAATTGAGCAATACTCGAAAATCAATTAATTCTTAGCTCATTATTTTTAATAAATATATTGATAAGGTTAAGTGAAAAAATTGGTTCAGTTACAGAGTCTTTTACTGAGTTACAAATCAAATTGAATCAATCTGAGCTTATTTTTGCTCAATTTAAAGAAAACAGTCACATAATTAGATTGCAGATTTACCTTTCAATACACAGTTTCAAAGCAAAAGTGCTCTTGAGTATAATTTATCAGAAGATATCTCAACATAATTTAGAAAATGTCTGTATTAAATTGCCAATAACCTTTAACAAATTTCAGTGGAAACTTTATAAATTTGCTATATTTTCATAACTCATTTGATTCAATGATCATACAGACCAACAAACTATGTTTAATTCAAAAGTTTCATTATCTGAAAGGTTGCCTCTTAGGTCCTGCTAAAAAGATTATCAATTCAATAAAAATTTATGCTGCAACTTTTACAGTCAGCTTCATTGTTATAGATTTAATAACGATCAGCTATTAGTTTATAATAACATAAAGATAATTTTTAATTTAAAACTGATATTAAGTGTAAACTTTATTCTTTAACTAGCCAGTAACCTTTTATATAGAGTATAGACTTTGGACGTATGTAAACTGGGCCCGCGATCAAGAGATTATAAAGGGTACGGATTAAATGTCGTTAATCTCTTTGTAAATTGGGCCCACGGCTACATTTTATTTCTAAGAAAATGTTTCAGTTATAAAAACAAATATATTTATTATAATATTTATCAAATACAATACAATAAAAGTCATAATTACAATAAACATAAACACATACTTAAACCTATATATACATCATTTATTAAATTTACCACACAATTTTTTAACCATATCAAATTTACATAATATTTGGTTTTTACAATCATCAATTGTCTTTTTTATATAAATTTGCTTTCTTCTAATGCAAGTTCTGTTTAGTTTTTGGCCCCTTATGCTACTATGTATTTTGCATTCAGCTAGGGATTGGAATTCAATAAGCACTTCAAAAAAACTAAAAATATTCGGGTGACTTTTATAAAAACTATTGGCAAAATGATTGTGGAAGGACTCACAAGCATTTGTAGTACGAGACATTGAAGAAGTTGCCTGTTTATGTTTTGCAATACTTTCTTTAGTTGTATTACAGTGAACCGTTTTCTGATTGAAGAAGAATACTCAGCACCTAGAGTAGATCATGCTTCTGTCTTAGAATTCATCACGGCCGGTGATTTTGATTTATCCAGCAATATAATGTGGTCTTTCATTAATCTTACAAACAATGAGTGATCAATCTTTTTGTCGTCTTTCTCGTCGTTACTATCACGGTCGTCCTCTGAGGATGCCATCGTAGTAAAATTGATAATAGTGATATGACAGTACCGATATATATAGATACAACTGTAACACTGACCAACAAAACACATACTTCACTGACTTGTCGTGACAGGAACCGAGTGCATGAAATCATAGAGCACAGGGAGTGAACCTAGTAAGTGCTTATAGTACTTTTTCGGATAGTACTAGCTTTGGTGTAGTGTTTCCCGAATTTTAGGACTTTTTTCTCTTCGATAATAAGCAAACACTTAACTCCTTAGCATATGCTAAGTTAGCAACTGCTTGCTTTTATTTACACCACTCTGTGTTTTCTTTCCATTTTATTTTGTTTCAATCTTTAAAAATGCATTCACGTTTCTTTTGACCCTAGTTAACAGAAAAAATCTTTTACTTTAAATAAATTAAAATTCTTATCTTATTAGAGAGTCGGGATATTTTGAGGCATCCATATTGTTACGACTCTAAGCCACGCCTAGTGCGATGTTTTATCTCTATGCTAAATAATATTTGTAGCTCCTCTTTATAATACTACCTCAATGGTTTTTAATAATTACTTGACACTGATATCTCAAAATGTTAATATTACAGCAAGAAGGTGGCGTAATAACCTAAAAAAAAAATGATAAAAATATACAAAAAATACCAATTTTTAATTATGTCATTATATCACAACAGGAATACAATTTTTTAGTTTTACTGAGTCTATTTAATTGTTAAAAATGCAGGCACAGTAATAATCTTTGAATAATAAAAAACATAAGGTGCATGATTTTATCTGAAACTTAATTTAACAAAAAAAAAAAAACGAAAGAAAACTGTAAGTAGGTCACCAGCATGCAAACCATCAGAAAACAGACGGATATTTACCTGTAGAACGAACCAGATTCCCGCATGTAGTTAATAGAAAACTCTCGTCTACTAACGAATGAACGAAATGATAATTCCTCGAGTAGATTTAAAGAAACAGTGCTCGACAGATGACGTAAAACGTTCAATTCCGCTGCGAGAAAAAGTATAATTACTTCATAATTTCCCGTTCAAAAGTAGCCAATTCCTATTCTGCCAAAGAGATGGTTCGTTTCTGATTCAAATTGAAGAAAATAATTTGAATTATCGATTCGAAGGAAATGAACGATTCGAAATTGGATATTCTTAAATAAAAAGCGGTGGAATTTACTTTAAATTCGAGTCAGGTAAAACGTGACATCAAGAAAGTAAATTGTCTGTGCCTAAACTATTCCCTAAAGGATCATTATGATCGACATTATTACGTGGTTAATTTTGTTTCCGTACCATCCCTTCGTTTTAATGTCAATGGGTTTCGGGGGGTTTGGATTATTGAGGAATCGATGCGAAGATGAATTTCTATTTTAATCCGTCGACTATTTAAATGCAGGATATTAATTAAATTAATTATTATACTGAGTAGTCTAATAAATTTTAGATGGAGTATGAGACGAATACATCAGTGCAGTGTTGCCAGGTAATATTAACTTTCACGCGCCAGTTTTACCAAAAAAAATGCGCTACCAAAGCGCCATAAGTAACGGGAATTTTAAACATCGGCTAAAACTCATGGATTATTTTTTTTTTGTAGATTCATGTGTACCACATTGGTAGATTTAAAAAATCAGTCATTGATCAGATAAAAACAAGCCTTTAGATTTTTTTTTAATAAAATATAACCATTAATTCTACAAAATACTTTTTTAATAAAACTAATAACAATAAAAAAATATATTGTTTTCTTATATTTAATTCTCACTCAATCTGTACTATTAGTAATTAACAACTAATATTGCATTTATTGTACAAACATAACAAATCTGTACCCATTGAGTTTGGATATAAATATAGGAAACAACAAAAAAAAAAGAAAAATATTTCTTTCTGAAGTTAAAAATCAAAAACTAGGTATGAAATATTAATTTGTTATGAAATAGGAACATGTCTTTAAACTATCATCATTATCTTTAACTACAAACTGAAGAGATAATACATCCTTATCATCTGTGTCTGACTTACTTTTATTACTGTACATAGCATTAGTAAATTTTTGAATCTTTTTTGACTATTTATATGAGTTGTAACATATATTTTGAGTAAAGAAACAAACTTTTATTTGTACAATAGAGTTTAATAAAGAAACAGACGTGGCTTGAAAGTATGGTCATTATTTTTCGTCTTCTTCTGTTTACTGCAAAATAAACATACGTTTCCTTATTATCTCGCTTTTAAATATGTAACAGAAGAATGTTTTAAAATTAATTGCCCTGTATCCCCTAAAGTAATGACTCCAAACTTTGAAATTTTCATTCATAACAGGTATTTCCGAAATTCATAAAATGTTTATTTTAAAAATGCTCTAACCTAAAATATAAAACTTTTATAAAAGAGATAAAGAAATAACTAGAATGAAAATATGTTATGCTTGGCCTTTTCTTCTTTCGTTCTTCTTTTACTTTTTTCTGTTTTTTATTCTTTTTTCTTTTTTTTTTCTTTCTTTTCTTTTTCTTATTTTTAATTTCTTTTTCTCATTTTTTTCTCACCTTTTTTTCTTCTTCTTGTGCAGTGACAACGTTTCTTAATTACCCTATGACAAAATATTATTTACATCTCAGGTTTTTCAGCAAATAAAGAAAATGTTTTTCTGATTTTCATAATTACTCAAAGCACATTTAAAATATGTGTTTTTTTTTCATTATTTATCGTCAATAATCGGAAAATTTGCTTTATTTTCAAACAAATGTCTCTCAATTATCTTTTCTCTAAGTATTAATTTTCAAAACATTTTAATTTACCTAAATTTTATATAAATACATCTTATGGAGTCATGCATTTTAAATCCAAACTTGTATTTTTCATTATTTTTGTTTTCTAGCTGAATTGATAATAGACGCTGGTATGTTCTATTACAGAAACATTACTATTTATTTTCTGGCCATCAAAATAAACACTTATAAGCATGTTAGTGATACTCCCCTTGTACCCCAACATTATTGACCACGTGTCACTGTCAATTGTCAATACTCCTGGCAAGTCAGGACGGACGAACGGAGAGCAGCAGTCGGAGTCGTAGCTCGACAGCGTACACGAAAAAAAAATTGTAGAACAAATTTCTACAATTATAGATTTTTTCTCTACAATAAATAGTACACATAGGGACAGGGACAATTTGTAGTAAAAATTTACAAATATTTGTGGAGAATGTATTGTAGAGTTATTATCTACAAAATTTAGTAAAAATATCCAAATGCATTGTTCTACAAATTGTTATAATTTTTGCTATTCATTGTATGAATTTATATTAAAAATGTATTGCGTTTTATGAAAATAAATACGAAAATTTTACACAATAAATAGTAAAAATTCATACAAATTGTAGTAATTTTTAATAAAACTTGTAGTAGTATTCCATAATTATTATAATTATAACCTAGAAAAAAATGTTCCTTAATAAAATATTCAATTTATTGTTTTAATATAACAGATACAAAGTCTTAATTACATTATGTAATAAATAACAGTAATAATAGCACCCTCAGTCTCAGTTGGCTTTTCTGCACCTGAAAAATATGAAATAAAAATTAATAACAATTGAACTGTTCATACCCTTAAAACGGGGATATTGATCACCTTTACATTGATTTGGATATTAAATGACTAAGTCAGATAACTAACAAAAATGAGAAAGTAGGTATGTCACAATTAAGACAAAAAAACATCATTGAATTTGGCACAAAATTCGATCGTTGGGCACAACATTTGATCGTTGGCCACAACTATTTTTTTTAAAATAATCTACTAAGGTTATTTAAATTAGTTATCTAAAGGTAAATTATTCAGAAACAATAATAAATGTACTTACCACCAATAGAATTTATTATTAAAATTTTCTCAAACGCATCGGTGCTTATAATATAATAATGTGTTATAGGTACGCGTATATGTACCATGCTTTGTTATGTGAACATGGCGAACGGCTACTGCTGTCTGGCCATTTATGATCGACGTCAGAAAACGTTGGCCAATAGCAGAATCCTGTTTTGTTCACATGACTTAGAATTTCTACAATATTATAGAATATTTTTGAACAAAATCGAATATTTTTCATAAGAAGGGATGTAAATTATTACTATTTTTTGTAGAGAAAATTACTATTTTTTGTAGAGATAATTATTAATATTTGTACAAATTTTTTCAGAAGTTAGTAGTAATTACGATAATTGTAATAAATTTCTACTTCTACAAACAATAGTAAAATATACTAAACATTGTGGAATTCTTTCCTATTGTTGTAGCATTTTATTCGACAATTCAATTGCTACAATAATGAATAGTTTTTAACTATAAATTGTAGTAAAATTTTCTACAAATTGTTAAGTATTTTTCTACAATTCTACTACTACAACATTGTAGTAAAATTTTCTAGTCACATTTTTTCCGTGTAGCCACGCAATACAATATAGAATAGTGTAATACTAATAAATAAACAGTTGTGGTGGTTTAATGACTTTTATTAGGGTTAATTATCCCTTACCTTAACAAGCATATAATCGTGGATAGAGTTATTATCGACACTTATTAAAATAAAACCCAGTTTAATAAACCTTTTAAAATAATTCCTATATTAATATTTCTATACGACTTATCCTATTACATTAAACCATTTAATCTGCTCCTTTTGCGCCGTTTAAACCTCCTTAAATCCGCTACATGTGCTTATTTACATTGTAATTGTAGATGTATATTTAATTAAAACAAATATTCACTTTGACTAGAATTGTGCATGTTCATATTCTATGATCCAATGTCAACAAATGAGGAACCCGTATTGCAAACGCTATTTTCAAATGCAATTGGTTTATTTTGTTTCATGTGAAAACAACAACCCTAATTCTTTCTAATCTTATATCATTCATCATCACATCATGTTTTTTTTTAATATAATTTAATTTATTTATACATTGCGTGTGAATATACCTATGATAATAATAATTAAGCCGTGCGATGTAGATATAAAAAGATGTAGGTGTAGAGCAGAAACACAATTTAAAAAAAAATAATAATGAACGTTAATTTTTTAAACATTGAAAGGTTTTTTAGGCGTCAGACTATCGATATCAATTTGGATTATATTTCATTTCCAATTTAATTCCAGACGGTGGTTTGTTTCGATTCCATTGTTATTATTTTTTTTTTTAATTAAAACATCTGTTAGAGACAGAAAATTGGTTATTAAATAGTATGGAATAAATAATCCACAAAAGTCATCATATAGTAAAAATAAGAACACAATAAGAAAATAGACTGTAGTTTTATTAGAAATTAAGAGACGATCAACTGAAAAAAATATAAATGACTCTTGCTCAGAAGTGCCAAAAATAAATACAAGATACAAATATAAATGGTTATTAAAAAAAGAAATTTTATTGACATAACATAGTATAAATCTGTATATTTGACTATTTATGTTATATTTTATTATTAAAGTATCAGAAACCACATTATATTTACCAGGCTTTTTTGAAAGTGGATAACTAACAAAACTGTTTCTGTTAATTTAACAGAATATTAAATTTTTAGCAAGAACATTAAGTTATCGAAGTTGATGACACCAATATAAAAAATATGCTTGCTGTCCAGTGCTGGAAGACACTATTTACATATATCTGAAATAAATATAGTTTTTTAAGAATTGGTACAAATAATACGCAGGTTATGTCCTTTCCATCTTAAACATTCTGATGATTTTGTCATTTCCCTTGTATCGGAAGTAGATTTCAACTTTCATATATTAAATGGGACACCCCTATTTTTATTTTGTCAAATAGAACATAAAATTTTAGGGTCACTTTGTATACTAATAATTATTTATAAAAAAAAAACTATATCATTGTGGGTATTTAAACAATACTTATTTTTGTTTTTTTTTTTTTTTTTAGTTGAATTATGATGAAGAAGGTAGAATAAATGTAATATTTTCTATGAAGTAGGCGTCTTAAAAGTTAGCATTAAAACGTCAAAAGTCACCTAAAAAGTAAAAAATTTAATATGAATGTCTCAGTTTAACGTATTGATGGCATTATGAGTACTCTAATGATGAAGGGTACCTAAATACTTTATGATAGATGCAATAAAATTACAAAAAAATATTATTTTTTTTTTTAATTCATGTATACGTTACTTTGGGAACGCACTGTATATAAAGCAAAACCATTCATAAATGGAAACAAAGCGCAGGTATTATATAGTCCACATTAATTGCGTTATGATAACCCCAAACTGAGCTGTCAAAGAATTGAAAGGCCATTTGCATAATTTTGAAATGTAATTATAATAACTCATTCTAAATTGGTATACGGTAATAATTACCATTTAAAGTTATTTAAATTATTAACCAATTTTCATAAAATTCGAATTTACTTGCTACTTACAATCGACCATTACAGCGTAATTCCATTAAATATCTATCGTTTTCAATATGATATACTCATGATAGGTCATAGGCGGGTCTAGGTAAATAATATTTTAGCAGAAAAGATAATCCAAGTATCACAGTTATTAAAAAAAACTGTAATATAACGTATCCGATAAAAAAATTAATAAACGAAGTTCCTCAAGGTATTGTATTGGGCGCTCTGCTATGTATTTTTATACTAAACGATTTTACTGGGTGCTCTATTTATCTCTTTGCAGATAATACCCATCTATATATTATGAGTATGTTTAGTAAGTTGAAAGTTAAAATAAAAATGAATAAATTCATTTATAAATTTTATTAATCTGTGTAAAAAATATCAAATTTTTGTTTTTGATAGTGTTTTAGAGAAATTATAGTGTGTTTTTCCAGCAGAAAACCTGTTTATACATCGTGTGGAATAATTTTCTGTACTTGTTGCATAATATTATACTATCTTTAAAGCTCGTAATATGATAAATAGTTAATAGTAATTTATTGCAAATTCCACTTGAGCTAGAATTTAGAATAGTTTATTTGAAAAATCCAGATTTAATATAATACTATAAACAATAACAAATGTATAATATATCTCTTTATGAACACAGTTGCGTACGCCAGTGAATTAAATATTACTAATAATGTTCAAACTCTTTAATTTAAAAACAATTTCACACCTTCTTAATGCTGAATGTTTAACGCGTGGTTTGGTAATTTTATTATCATAATTACTCGATGAATTATGCATATTTACATTTTTATTTAAATTCTGAAATAAATATAAATTAATTCGTTAATTGGTTTAAAATGAATAAAAACTGAGACCTGCCTCTGAAGAAGGGAATTTATGAAAGTATGCGATAATGTTTAGTGCTGCATTTTTTTTTAAGAATAACATTTTTATTAATGACTTAAGAATTTCAGTTAAGTGCTGATTGGGATTTTAAAAAGGATAATATTTAAAATTATGCAGTAAAAAACAGTAAGCAGTAAAGAGTGGATATGGAATGGGTTTGGGAATAAATTTTCTAAAATGATAAATCAAAATGTATTTTAAAATAAAACAGACAATCAGATAATAAAAATAATAATGGAAAATTACCAAAACATATAACGAAATAAACATTTAAGAAATAAGAGACGAATAGTAGAAAAAGAAATTTTGAAAAGTTTCCATATAAAAACTTGAATTTAATAGATGCATTATCAGAATTGTAAGACAATGGGTAAAGGTTCAATAATTCCGGATATTTAAAAATCTTGAAACTTTAAAACTTTTTGGTTTTAATTTCTATTCCCTAAATTAAAAAGCTCTTATAAAAAAACAAAAAAACAAACAGAAAAAAGAACAAAAACAAAAAATAAAGAAAAAAACAAAAAGGAATAAAAAACCGCTATTTAATATTTGAAAACTAAATTATTTTACGTATGTTGTAGAATGTCTAAAATATTTTCTGTGAAAAATAGAAGGTAGAAATGTAAAGACTAACTAGACTTTTTTTCAACTACATTAAAAACTTACCGCTTTATTGCAGTCCAAGACACTGGTTTACAAGTCAGTGACTCAATTGTAAATGAATTGTTGAGAAAGGATATCAGACTCATCAACTACCAGATTTCCAAATAAATCCCCTCTTTAAGCAATCTGCGTGGGTGTCAATCGGTTTTTAAATCATTTTAACACAAATTCATTTAATAAACTCTCTCATTTAAAAAACATTTTTAAAATGTTACAAAATAAATACTATTTTATTAATAAGGAATATTTTTTTTTTTCAGGTAATGACTACTTTTCCTCATCTAGTAATAATGGGTAAAGTACAATTTTTTTACTATATAATTTCTACTTAAACTTTTTTTATAAAATGTGTACCGTACTAACGATGTAAAAATACAAGATTAATCCTATCAGTAATAATTAAACCCTTATTTTCTTGTAAATATTTAGTATGTGTTTTATATTTGGCAGACAGTGTTATAGCATTGGTTACTGCAATAGAAAGGGCGAGGCGCCTACTAAATTGAGTGAGGGATCGTTTATTCGAGAATACGTTTTATGAATAAACCTGCTCGTACAACTACAATTTGTTACTTTATATCGTTGCCACACTACAAAATAAATGATTTACTTTTCTGCAATTCCTTTTAAGCTACAGTAATAGTTGCAATCAGA
This sequence comes from Psylliodes chrysocephalus, assembly GCA_927349885.1. Classification (NCBI taxonomy): domain Eukaryota; kingdom Metazoa; phylum Arthropoda; class Insecta; order Coleoptera; family Chrysomelidae; genus Psylliodes; species Psylliodes chrysocephalus. The sequence goes on from OV651828.1 coordinate 2,690,188, forward strand.
AAAGGACATGTAACTGATGTGTAATTTTAAAAACATTCTGTAGATATTAGAGGTTTATACTAAGTTACTTCCTAGTTATCATTATCATAAACAATTCTTGTAACAAGAATAGCTCATAATAATTTGTAATTTACATGTATGTATAACACTATAAATGTTTGCAATTTGGTTTTGTAAACGAAATTAGTCTAGTAGTTGTTCATCGTTGTGTAGAGCCTACTCAGCTTTCTGAGCTATCTCATGCGCCAATTCAGTAAAATATAGATCTTACACGTTTCTCAAATATGGCTGACTAGATTAATAATTTATTAGAAAAAAAAAATGTCTAAAGTAAACTGATCTCTCACTATCTTGAAATTTTATATTATAGTATTATATTCAAAATGTTTTCGAATAGCATTACTGTAACGCGTTTTTTGCGTTTTATAAAACTGTTACTCTTAAGTCTTTATTTCAAATAGATCTTTGGCCAATATAAAATTACCGTCAAATAAAATACAGATATTGTTAACAAGATTCAAGTTTTCGTCATGTAGCCTTTGATAAAATATTCAGATACAATCGTTTCCTTTAAATATACCAAATTGTATATGATTACTTTTATATACAATGAATACTAATGGAAAGTTATAGTTTAAAACTTTGATTTAATGTAATTGAAGATAATACATTTTTTTCGTAATTCAGAATATAAAGAAATGAAAAATTATTCAAAACAAAAACAGAACTAAACATACCACTTCCTGGACTATTTCCTAAAAAGAATTTATAGAAATTTTCAAAACAAACAATTTTAAATGCCATAGATTTATTGGGTGAAGGATATTAATGAAATCTTGAAATTTTAAATTTTAGAGCTTCACAAAATCATAACTTAATATATCACTTTGTGAAGCAAACTAAAAAAAGAAAACTGTCACAAGTTTACAAGTTTTTGGACATCCTGTAGTCACTCAACTTATTTCATCAACAAAATGTTGTTACCATAAAAATAAAATCACATTTTCATGTGCAGTTAAACGTACAAGCCGAGCTTTCGTGTAATAAATTAAAAATTCCTGTAAACATCAAACGAGTTATTATTTCCATATATAAAAAAAACTCTAGGTTAGAGCGCAATAAAAATGAAAATAGTTGACATGCATAAAATTAACTATTTAAATTTTTATGTTGGGTACAGTCAGAAATATTAAAAGAATTTGGAATTTGGTTATTTAGATAATACTCATATGGATAAATTACTTTAAAAATTAGCGTAAGAAATATGGGATTTGGTAGCGAAAAATCAAAGTTCTTTAAACATGGTGATTATAATCTTATTTAATGGGTCTTTCACAGAATTTACAGTCTTCCACTAAGTCCATAAGTTCAGCAACATAGATTCCCCTAGGGTCTGTAATAAAACATTCTTTTTAGGCGCAAGATGGTTTTTAAGTAGCGTCATGAGTTGGGGAGGATAGGGCAATGGCGGTCAGTTAAGCACTTTTTGGAATAAAACTCAAAATAATAATCACAGCTTTATTAGGAACATAACATACTAATTCTACATTAAAAAACTATTATAATTTAAGATCAAAACAATCATCTTTAGAGTATCCATCTAATAGAACTAAAAATAAAAAATAATTGCTTTGACTACCATTGCACGCACGTGAGGGCAATGGTAGTCATGATGTTGACTATGATGGTCAAATATTCACATGTCACATACGTATCCTGTAGCGAAATCCCAACCAGTGCAAGCAGAGTGAGCCCAAAGCCCACAGGAAGTGCACCTGTACCATACCTCGTTGTTTCGACCGAATTCTCCGCATATAAGACAATGATTTTCTGGGTCCTTATCAGCATCATCATCTACGCAGAGGTCCTCAATATCTACGTCAGACAATGAAGAGTCATTATCTTCCTGAAGAACTTTCCTTTTAGCCTTCTTAAGACTTTCCTTGTACTTTTTGGTTTTTTCGGCCTTCCCGATGCCTTTTTGTTTTCCCTTTTTTTTAAAGATCTTGTTCTCCTTTTTGTTTTCCTTTTCTAGACTGTCTTTAATTGGCGTGGAGGTCAGAATGGTAGAATGTTGCTTTTTTCGGCCTTGTCTTCTTTGATTCTTCGATTTTTTATAATTACTTTTAATACTTGTATTTTTAGTTCAGCTGCTCTACAGCAATTTTCCAAAAGCCGCCACAGTCTGTACATCCATTTTTACTTTAATCTATGATTAAATGTCTTTTTCTTACAACAACATCGTAAAAAACATGTCTTATCGCGTCTTGTAATATTTAAATGTAACGCGTATAGGTAAAATTTGTACAGTGCCGTACTTAATTTATTTATTATACATTTTTAAAAGTAAAAAAATGCTTTGTACTTTTCAACTCCTTTTGTATTTGTACCTAAATAACTATTTATCACTGATTATGTTCAAAATATCAAGTTAAAAGATCAAACAATGATTTAAAAATATTTTCGGCAGTAAAAATTGCAATACAAACACTATACATAATATATGTATTCAACCAATATCATATTACCCAAAATATAATGTCGACAATGTAGACGATGTAGCTATTAACCCTTAGAGGTAGATATGACTTTGTTGTGAAATAAATATAAAAAACATATTATGATCGAAGAACAATTACATTTTGTCAATCAATATTACAGAAAATTGGATATGATGTATTATTTTTTTATAAATAACTACTTTTTTATTTATGTGATTACAGGTCTTTATATTGTGTTGATTAATGGTCTACATAAATTCCTCTATTATTATTTATTTTTTCCATAACGATAAAAAAGGCAATGAAAAAGAAAATTAAGGCGATATTTATTTTAAATATATGTATTTTTCCTTTTTTAATTATAGAGATCTCTCAAACATTTTAACGAAAGAACATAATCCACTCCAATACGGAAATAATAAAGTATACCTTTCATTATTCTGAGACGTCGAACGAGAAACGGAAAAAGCAACTGCAATTATTTAAGGTGACGATTCGAAAAGCGGATTACAACGAGTCAATAAGGAAATTTCTAAGTCAACATCCTCTGCTTAGGATTTAGTAGTAAAACCAAACGTAATCCTCGAAAATCTCCGGAGTAATCATGATAGAATCGTCAGACTATTGTGAAAAGCTGTTGCGGACAAATACAGCAAATACCTTCTTCTGCCCATTTACTCTGTTTACGTATACTGAATTATTTACAAAGCCGTTTTGGAACGAAAATTGTACCTGCCAGTCGTTGAAAGGAGACTTAATACGAGGCCTCAGTCGTATTAAACGTGCTCGAATATTAAAAGAGCACATGAGAGGAAATTATTTCTGCTTTCATTTGACATACGAGCGACGTGGATAATTTTAAAGCCATGTCGCTAAAATATAATCTGTGCCAGATTTTTGCAGAAATACCTCTAACGCACATAATTTAATAATAATAATCATAAACGTCTTTATATTGCAATTTCACAAAAATAAACATACAATAAAAAAATGAATGATGTGATATCATTACATCAGTGGTCGCCAACCTGTCGATCGCGAGCTACCGGTAGCTCGCAGAGGCAATTCTGGTAGCTCTCACAACGATTTTAATATAAAAAATACAAACTGCATAAATCTAATTGTCATAATATTAAACATAAACAGCGGCAACGTCGCGGTGAGCGATCTGCCGCTGATGCCATCAAGCTAGAATCGGCTAGAACCGATTCTAGCGTTAGTGTTCGAGAACGATCAGGATTGCTTTGAACGGGATAAATACGCACGGCGCGTCGACATTGCGCTTAGTTTAAAACTGAACGCGTAACCAACGTCCAGTGGTTGGGTTAGTAGAGAACAACAAAATATAATATTATGGCAAGCAGTTGTAAGAAGGTAAAGACATACCACTTTCATTCGGAATGGGAAGAACAATACTTTTTTACAGAAGTTAAAGATAAAAATGTGTGTTTGTTATGTAATACTTCGGTCTCCGTTGCTAAAAAAGGAAATATTGAGAGACATCATAAAACTGTACATTCTAATTTTAAAAAATCATTCCCACTACATTCTGCCGCCAGAAAGGAGAAACTGAAACAGTTAAAAAAGCAGTTAATTGGACAACAATCAATATTTTTAAGAACAGTCAACAAAAATAATGCTGTAACTGAAGCATCGTGCATTGCACAAAATAGAAACCTTATGAAGACGGGGAAATGATAAAACAGGCGTTTTTAGAAGCTGCTGATTCGTTATTTGCCAACTTTAGAAATAAAGACGAGATAGTTTTAGCTATAAAATCTATGCAACTTTCTGCTAATACAGTGATGAGACGTGTAGAAGTAATGAGCAATGATATTTTTTTACACTTAAGAACTGACTTAGATAACTGTGTTTATTTTTCACTTCAACTGGATGAAGCAACAGATGTCGTTGACACTGCCCAGATGGCCGTGTTCGTCAGGATGGTTTTTAGTGATTTTACGATTAAAGAAGATCTTTTGAAGTTTATTCCACTGAAAGGACACACTACTAAGTAAGTAACAGCGATGCCAAGCATTTTCCTATTCTTTCAGAAAAAATATCTCAAAATCCATTAGAACCCTATGACAGCAAATATCATCTAGAAATAGTTTTTACCCTGAAAAATAACTTCAAAAATCGTTTTAAGGATTTCAACGAAATGGCTTTAGTAGCGCAGTTTGTTGTTTCACCCTTTATGGAAATTGATATCCAACAGTTTGCAACTGGTGTTATGCAGAACTTTGGCGAAGATATCGCTGCATCAGAAATGGAAGTAATTGAGTTTCAAAATGATTTAGCCTTAAAATCGTTAGTCTCAAGTACCAAATGTATCTGGCCTATTGTAAGTAAAGATAAATATTCAGTTCTATGCAGTGTTGCCTTGAAAGTGAAAGTATTATTCAGTTCAACCTATTTGTGTGAATCTTCTTTTTCCAATATGAAGTTTCTTAAGAACAAATATCGCAATCGACTTACAGATGAACATTTGGATAATTGTATTCGAATGGCTGTATCAAATTATTCTGCAAACATTAAAAACATTATTGATGAGTCTGAGTGTCAGCCTTCTTATTGAACGTGCTTTTTTATTTTTCAATGTTTATGTTCATGATAGTGCGTTACTTTTTTGTTGTTATTATTAACTATTTTTAAATCTTACGTGACATGCCGTTGTGGCTGGATAAAAGTTTTTGTTTATTTTTCAAATACCTTCGTTTGGTAGATAGGAATGTAGCTATGAACAAGTACGTACTAGTTATATTAGTTATTTTGTTATTAGTTTATTATTAGTACCTATGTATTATGTATTACCAGTTAAATAGTAAAATAAATACATATAATGATAAATTAACTGTGGATTATTTCATTTACGTTGCGTTACGTGGCTTCCGTGTGGGTAGCTCGCTGTTTATTCCAAAATTAACTAACAAAGTAGCTCAATACATTGAGAGGTTGGCGACCACTGATATAGAGGATCGAAATTATTTGAAAATTCTTTGGTGAGAAAATTACAAAAAATTTATAATTAAATTCTTTAAACATTGTAGGGTTTTATTTGACATTTCTTTTGGTACTTTCTTATTAGCTGCTACAAATTTGTACCATTTAGAAAGAGTGTCAGATCATTTAAAAGATATTGGCAGTAAACTAAAGCATGTCCATTAATGTCGATAATTGCATCAGAAGTATCAAAAGTAAGGCTGAAATAGAAAAATGCATAAATGAATAAAAAATTATCATGTCAAGTGTAGTTTTATTTAAGAGGTTGCGTTCATTCTTTTGAGAAATTTTATTTTTATCAGTCTATTTGTCCATTTCTAGGTTTATCTGGAATTTTAAGAATGACACACTTTTTTGAGATCTAAATACATTTAGGAGAAACACCTAATACAAGGAGAGATTTGCTATTGGTAGCTATTAGGGGGTTTGACACAATTGGATTTACGAATCCAGTTACTTTAGTTTCCAAAATCTTACTGTAGGTAGTGTACCTAAAAACATATTTGTTTTCTTATTATCTCAATTTAGAAATATCCATGTAAACATTAGACATGTGTACAATAAATGTAAAAGAGTGTATGTACAATTACAAAATTATTTAGAACGATATGTAGCAAGTAGCTAATTTTCAATCAAATAAAGACAGTATTGCAGTAAATACTTGCGCCCTATCCTTCTAAATACATTTTTAGATGTTATTTAGTTTTAGTTTTTGAGGTAAACATGATAAAGTTTAATGTTTAAGAATCTAAGAGTGATGTTTTTGATAATCTAAATTTACACAAAAACAACTAAAATGTATAATCTCGCTTTATACAATAACACATTTGCTATTTCTCAGGTACTTAATACGTAATTGTGCTTTTCAAGGAATAGATATATCGTTTCAGTTTCTAGTGTTATATTTTTGCATATTAGTGTACGCTGATATATTATGAGAAACATATTTTTTTTTATACATATAAATAAGGGTATTCCAAAATATAACAGGGTGGCTAAAAGGTATATTAAAAAAAAACTGTTAGTGTTTGATAATCCTAATGACTTGAGATAATTATTTATTTTATTATAAGGTGTATTACCCCATATAAACCGTAACTACTATTAAAACAAATTATAAATAAAGTGTTACATATCTTTATGTCTTAACAGGCTTAGCTTTGGCACTTATAAACTGAGTATTGTTAAAAAAAATGCAGTAGTCATATCTTGGTTAACAATGGGTAAAACACTTGAATAAGCTTTTATAAATCCAGCTAACAAACTCATAATAATAAAATTAAACCAATTAGCAAAGACAAAATCGAGAATTGAGAAAAAAACAACAACGAATGTTAGGTTAGGTGGTCTAGGTGGTGTCAATTTTAAGTGTCACTAAGATGTGCGTTCACTTCGACATTCTATGTGTCGGTTTGTTCGTTGGCTTGGTTTTGTATAAAAAAAAAAACTTCGACACAAGCTGATTGGTCTATTCCCAAAGACGTACACATTTCAAATTTTAAATTTAAATTGGTTTTAATTTAAAAACTTTTGGCTCTTTTAACGAAATGATTATTTAGAATAACTTGTATAGAGACTATTACAATATAATTTATAAAACAGCATATCTCACATGTGAACATGGCCCATTTCCCGTCAACCTTTTAAAAATATCCACTCTGATTTTAATATTTACCCAGAAAAGAAAGGTAACTTCGATATTAAAAAAAGGTTGCTATGAAATTAAAAGCTCGCTTAAAAATCGAAAGTACAGAATCTCGCTTTTATTAATCATAGCAGCTAATAAAAAACGTTGTACTGAAAACAAGCATCAATATAAAATCGTAGTTGACGTCGTTATTTTCATTCCCTTTGTTAATGGTTTCCGTTTCGTAATATCGAAATCATATCTTGTGATCTCATTCGCAATATCTTCAGACTTCTTTGACCGGTCGGCGGAGTATACACTTTGTGACAGAGCTCAAAGAATCTTTCGGTGGCACTCTGGGATATTGTATTCGCCCGAATAGGACGCGGCCAACCCGATTTATTTCCCAATAGTCGTATAGGGTCCACCTTATCGCCTTTGGCGGCACCTACTCCATCATAATGGAATCAAACGTGTGAGCCACGTCGGTCGGGGTCTGTGGGGGGTAAAAAACGTTTTTCGGTCGAAATACAGTTGCTCCGATGAGATATTTATAATTGTATTTTATTGTGGAAGCGATGAAGAGAGATATTTTATTGGAAATGATATTCTTTTCGTATAGGTTGTTTTGTGAGATCAAGAAGTGATTTTTCGTATAATTTCAAACCATTAAGATTTATTAGTATGCATCTTTCAAATTAAGAGTAGACGGTCTTCGAGATCAAATAATTTTTATCCTGTTAGTTCCCGTATCTGGGATAATACAAATCTCTAAAGTGTATCTGTATCTGTAACGTGTTTAAGATGGGTTAATCCACGTCACTTAGGTTTCACTAGGCCCATTGTGCGTTCTTCTAAGTTGATAGGTACCTTCTAGCTCGTGATCTAATCTACAGATTTAATGTAGTTGTCAGGAGATGCTTCTTTTGTATCTCTATATACAAATCTTGTAGTAATCGTAAAAGATATGCTCGATGGTCTCATCTTCTTGTTCGATGTAGATGGCATTTGGCCATTTTTTTTTTCAATATGATCGACATAGCTGCATTGGGTGCATTTTATGTTTATTCCAGCCTCCATCTAAGCGCCAAAAAAGACAAAGCTCTCGTCGAGGCTTTTTGACATCACTTGGCATGGAATGGCAACGGAAAACAAGATCAAAAACATCGCTCATAATTGAATAACCAGATTCAACAATGTCCGGCAGCTCTTAAGCTTATACTCAACAAAAAAATATCTGAGCCAGCTTGTCAGGATGCTGCGGGCCCATGGGGCAGAACTGAGCGAGATAAAACTGGTCGGTTACCGTCGAAGGATCGCTGCTACCTTTGTGCTGTAATTAATCCTAAATCCGATCGAAAGACATGCAAGAAATGTGCATATCGCATACTAAAATCATAGCACCATAAGTTTTATTTTTGTTCTAAATCAACCATGTCCTAATAGAAATAGTGTAATATAAAAATGAGTTTTCCTATATCTTCATTTGCTCCACTCTTTGACATCCTTAATTATTTGGTTTGTCCAAGCTGCTGTATTACCATGTTGCATACACAGCTACTGCCATTTTGTAAAAGTATACTCCCCTTTCTATCTTTGTACCTTTTCTAAATAGCTATCCTTGTGGGGACAACATCTAAAAATGGCAAAAGAGGTTAAATATCTTGGAATCACTCTTGATGACAAGCTTAGCTTCTGCAGCCGTATAGAAAAAAACAACAGAAAAAGCTGAAAGAATACTATGGGCCTGTAGACGGATGGTAGGGAACGCATGGGGGCTTAAACCACGTATGATGCACTGGCTTTACACTATGGTTGTAGTACATGTTATAACTTACTCATCAGTCATATGGTGGCTCAAGACTAAAAGCATAACAGCTAACAGAAAATTAGACAAGGTACAAAGACTAGCCTGTCTAATAACAGGGGCATTTAGAACTACGCCCACAGCAGCAATGGAGCTACCGCTAGATCTTCTTTCACTACACCTTGTGGTGGAGAAGGAGGCTATGGCGGCGGCATACAGGCTAGGCTGTTTACTAATGGATTTGGATGAGAACTTTCGAGAAAAGGACACCACACAATGATATTAAAGAAATTAAAACAAAATCCGGTACTAAGAAGGCCATCGGATAGAACGCCCATTATTCACGACTTCAGGAAACCTTTTGATATTCAAATACCAGAAAGGGCCAAAAGCCGGGAAAATAGGGAAAAACAAAACGAATCAATCTGGTATACAGACGGTTCGAAAATGAAAAACAGCACAGGAGCTGGGTTCTACCATGTGAACTCAGGGAGGACAATTAGTTTGAACCTGGGGTCACTGACAACAGTCTTCCAGGCTGAAGTAACAGCAATAAATGCCTGCGCCAAAGTCATGCTAAATGACTCACTTAGAGATAAGAGGATCGTTACCATGACAGACAGTCAGGCAGCCCTTAAAGCACTAAAAAGGGTAGAAGTACAATCTAAATCAATATTTGATTGCCAACAGTCCCTCCAGGCTCTGGCAGAACATAACAAGGTTGCCCTTGAATGGGTGCCAGGACATGAGGGAGTGTTTGTAAACGAGAAAGCAGACCTCCTAGCAAGGAAGGGAGCAGAAAAAACTCTTATTGGACCAGAACCCACATGTGGTATCTCATACCAAAATGTTAAATGGGTGTTAAAGGAACAAATAAAAAGAGAACACCATAGGCTCTGGATGGAACTTCCTGGACTTAGACAGTCCAAAAGATTCATAGAGGGGCCATCCACGAGCAGACAATATCAACTGCTAAACCTTAGCAGAAGTGAACTCAAGGCCGTAATAGGACTCCTTACAGGACACTGCGGCCTTAGAAGACACCTAAATCTCTTAGGGATATCTAATGACTCCCTATGTAGAATATTTAAAGAGGAGGATGAAATTCCTATTCACATAATATGCCACTGCTGGAACCTTAAATGGGAACGGAAATGGTACTTCGGGGTACCATATCCGGAACCTGAAGAAATCGCGAAAGCGCCCATCAGACATATTCTTGAATTCATCAGTAAAATCAATCTGATGGGATAGAAACTGTGAGGGGTACAATAGGCCTAGAGCTTCAGTAGAAGTGGGCTTTAAACCACGCCCTAATTAAGATAGATAGATATATAGAAATAGTTATCCTTTCGTCGGTAAAGTCTGTCTATTTCTTCTATGAGCAACTCAATCAAAGGGATGCTTGTTATTGCCTGTAAAGCGTTAGTCGATACTGTTCTTTATTCTCTTTCCACCCTCAATATGGCTTTTTCTTGAAAGCCCCTAAGCTCTTTTTATTGCATCTTTACCTTCATGACACTTGCAGCAGCCTGAAGCTACATACAGAAGTATGGACTGTAATAATGCTGTCATCTAAACTTACACCTAGATACTTAACTTGTTTGGTATGTCTTATTTCGCTATCCATAATATTTGTTTACCTCTGTTAATCTTCTAGGTCCTATCAGTACGACTGTTGCTGTTTTCTTGGCGCATTCTCTAAACCAAGCTTCACCATTCAACTTGTTTTGGAATTGAAATTCAGATAGCGAGGAGCATCTAAATAAAATACCCCATTTTATTTCCCTAGTTCTTACTCACGAAAATTTATTTGTACATACATCAAATGAACAGAACTTGTTCTTTTCCTTCTAAGTCTCAGTTTGGATTTATTTCGATTTTGTCAGAATCATTGGTTTGTTTTTGTTTAGCACACAAATAACGTCATACTAATACAACGTATTTACACACCGCTGTGTTCATTTTAACATGAATTTGCTTGTTACAATGCAGCTCTTATTTAAAAAGCATTGGTAAACACTAGAATGCTTCTTTATTGCATCCAAAAGCAAGGAGTGAACAATCGAAACCCATTTTAATATAAATTGGTTCCATTAACACTACACTTAGTACGAAGTTAACTTCAATTTGAACAGAGACTTATGTCACGCTAAGGAAATGGCATTGAGCGACAAAGGTTAATTGATAAAAACACGCAAAACTAATCGTAAAACAAATTGTTGAACGGTGCGTGTACAAGGATGGATGTAATTTAGTTTGATGCACCAGTGTTTCTATTTGCAAATAATTTCGGCATAAAATATCGATACGACGAATATAAAAGTAGTAGTTTTACGTAATTATATATGTGTTTGTGAAAAAGGAGGGTTGGTATTGAAGAATCCGTTTACCACAGTTGTATTTTAATTTTCGTACTTTTTAGATATCTATTTTGATATGTCTTAAGAAATATAATAATGCATCTATAATATTTTCAATTATGTGAGTCAGGTCAACAATAGATTCGTTGTCACGAGTGCAAATATTAGTATAAAATAAAAAATACAAATTCTATGGACTTGAGACAACCCATGGACCTAACAAGGGACGGTTTTTGCTAAAACCTAAACCTAAATCGCTCTATCTTAGAAGATTACTTTCTTTATGTTTCTAATGATCCTCCAATTAAGCTCTTTATGTGTGGCATGGCTAGTTTCTGTACACTGGACTCCAGTACTTGCTCTTTCAGACTCAGTAATGCTTTCCATACATCATGATAAGTAGCAAATTCATTTTAAAGTATCAATCCTTTTCCAAGGGCTGATAACTGACATTAAAGTTCTGACAATCGACCAAACTACTTACGGAACACAGATACCACACCTAGAGCATCCTTGACGTTAGCGGATCATCGGGTAGTCTTTAGAAACCGTGAGCGCAGATCTTGTTGTTACTTGGTTGTAACACCATGTCTTGCTTTTCCGGTACCTCCATATGCATCGATACATTCTTCAAAGACAAGGTCAGATGTTTATTGGAGCTGGTGTACTTCTTCTGCCACGTCCAACCTCTTCCTTGCGGTACCAAGGTTTCATCATGACAGGTGTTCCTTCTTCCATAGTTTCTTGAAGCTGTGATACTATAATGGTTTTACGTCTGCCATACTTTAGCTTATCCTGGTAAAGTTATTATTATTATTATTATTATTATTATTATTTAAAAAAATGAATATAAAACGATTTTGCTAGCAGCCACACAACACGAAATAAATGTTTTGTTTAGTAAAATTTCGGAATATATAATATCCTAGTCTATTTTTTCTTTTAATTATTTCCCAATCTGTCTGCAATCCCATCAAATACTTATTAGGCCCGAATTTTCAGTTTCTAGACCTCTAGATTCTATACTTTTTTGTACTAATTCCATCTCTAGCTAATAGATACCTGTATCTTATGGATATAAATCGATTTGACATCGATACAACGAGATATTTGATGATATATCATCCCTATCTTATGAATATCGACTATGCCTACCTTACAAACGATAACAGAAAAGAATAAATGATAAAAAATTACATTTAAACAGACTGATTTGACGTCTATTCCAATACTACAAAGTATTTGCTTCTAATACATAGCCTATTTACATTAGATACCAAAATTGTCTTCAGAACCAATCCAAAATTAGTGAATGGACTTTACAGTTAGCTATAAATTAATTGAGTCTGGATACACAGAGACAATAATTTGCTACATTTAACATTATTCGCCCGATCGAGCGTCGTGTATCTTCCAAACCGTCGCGTTTAGGTGTTTCAAAACAAACACAACATTAATTACCAATAACGTTGTTAAAGTCTATTTTGGCCATCTTGATTTATTCAACAATTTACTAAATCGCATTTGACCCTAAACACGGCCCGTTCGAACAGATTGGACCTCTTTAATTCAATTGATTTATCGTGAATACGTATAGATTACACTCAATAAAGTCATTTATGAGCTTTAACTAAATTACTTTGTAGCCCTACTATAAAATAACACGAATCGATCTGGAAACTAGCCTAAGGAGGAATATTAAATCAAAAACTGTACTAAAATCAAATTTGTTCAATTAATATTCAAAGGAAATAAATAGTTTATAGGGCTAGCAGAACATCCAATTAAGTAAACACCATTTTTACGAGTATAATTACTAATCAGTAATAAGGCAAATAAAGTTTTGCATTATATATTGTCTATTTTAAACCAAAGAGAACAAAAACTAACTTCAGAAAATATTTATAGATATATCAAGAATATATTAGATATTAACTTGGAACCAAGTGATTTAAATGACTATTATCAACTAGGCAAGGACAAAAATAGTCCACTAAAAGTAATATTCACCGCATACTGGAAAAAGAAAATGCTATTAGCCAATTGCTTTAAACTGAAAGGCAAGAATATTTCGATCGTCAACGATTTAACAATTTAACAAAAAGAAGAGGCTAAAATTTTAAGAAAACTTAACTATTGCAAAACTAGAAAACAATCTTGCAAAAATAAAAGAAAATCGCTTATATGTTAACGATATACCATATACCGTAGAGCAGTGGTCGCCAATCTCTCAATGTGTTGAGCTACTTTGTTAATTTTGGAATAAACAGCGAGCTACTCACACGGAAGCCACGTAACGCAACGTAAATGAAATAATCCACCGTTAATTTATCATTATATGTATTTATTTTACTATTTAACTGGTAATACATAATACATAGGTACTAATAATAAACTAATAACAAAATAACTAATATTACTAGTACATACTTGTTTATAGCTAGATTCCTACCAACCAAACGAAGGTGTTTGAAAAATAAACACAAACTTTTATCCAGCCACAACGGCATGTCACGTAAGATTTAAAAATAGTTAATAGTAACAACAAAAAAGTAACGCACTATCATGAACATAAACATTGAAAAATAAAAAAACACATTCAATGAGAAGGCTGACACTCAGACTAATCGATAATTTTTTTAATGTTTGCAGTATAATTTGATACAGCCATTCGAATACAATTATCCAAATGTTCATTTGTAAGTCGATTGCGATATTTGTTCTTAATAAACTTCATATTGGAAAAAGAAGATTCACACAAGTAGGTTGAACAGAATAATGCTTTCACTTTCAAGGCAACACGGCATAGAACTGAATATTTGTCTTTACTTACAATAGGCCAGATACATTTGGTACTTGAGACTAACGATTTTAAGGCTAAATCATTTCTGTTGCAGCGATGTCTTCTGCATAACACAAGTTGCAAACTGTTGGATATCAATTTTTTTAAAGGGTGAAACAACAAACTGCGCTACTAAAACGATTTTTGAAGTTATTCTTCAGGGTAGAAACTATTTCTACATAATATTTGCTGTCATAGGGTTCTAATAGATTTTGATATATTTTTTCTGAAAGAATAGGAAAATGCTTGGCATTGCTGTTAATTAGGTTTTGTTCTCAAAACTCCAGCTTTTTGATAAATGCTTTTATATCAGAAATCATTTCTGCTAGTTCTTTGTCTCTCCCCTGAAGCTGCAAATTAAGTTCGTTTAATTACTCTGTAATGTCCTCGAGAAAACCAAAATCTCTAAGCCAGATTGAATTTTCTAGTTTCGGAGTCGGTTCATCGCGTTGTTTAAAAAATTGAACTATGCCAGATAGGACATCATTAAAACGTTTCAGCATCCGTCCTCTACTTAACCATCGGACTTCAGAGTGAAGGAGTAGATCCCCGTATTGACAGTCAACTTCATCGGCCAAGGTTTTGAATAATCTTCTTTGTAACGCTTGAGCTCTAATCTTGTTCACAATTTTTACCACCAGTTTCATAACGTTGTTTAGTTTCAGGAAATTTCCACATAATGCTTGCTGATGGATAATGCAGTGGTAACAGAGAAATTGCGGAAAAGTTTAATCTTTACGACATAACGTCACCAGACCCTTATCACAACCCACCATAGCTGGAGCGCCATCGGTTGTCAAGCCTACCATTTTCGATATTGGAATTTTCTCGAAAGAAATAATATTTTTTAAATGAGAAAACAACTCCTATCCAGTAGAGTGTTCTTTCAATGGAATAAATTTCAAAATATCTTCTTTAATCGTAAAATCACTAAAAACCATCCTGACGAACACGACCATCTGGGCAGTGTCAACGACATCTGTTGATTCATCCAGTTGAAGTGAAAAATAAACAGAGTTATCTAAGTCAGTTCTTAACTGTAAAAAAATATCATTGCTCATTACTTCTACACGTCTCATCACTGTATTAGCAGAAAGTTGCATAGATTTTATAGCTGAAACTATCTCGTCTTTATTTCTAAAGTTGGCAAATAACGAATCAGCAGCTTCTAAAAACGCCTGTTTTATCATTTCCCCGTCTTCATAAGGTTTCTTTTTTTTGTGCAATTATCTGGGACACACGGTACGATGCTTCAGTTGCAGCCTTATTTTTGTCGACTGTTCTTAAAAATATTGATTGTTGTCCAATTAACTGCTTTTTTAACTGTTTCAATTTCTCCTTTCTGGCGGTAGAATGTAGTGGGAATGATTTTTCAAAATTAGAATGTACAGTTTTATGATTGTTTTGTATTGTTCTTTCCACTCCGAATGAAAGTGGTATGTCTTTACCTTCTTGCAACTGCTTGCCATATTATTTTTTGTTGTTCTCTACTAACCCAACCGCTGGACGTTGGTTACGCGTTCAGTTTTAAACTAAGCGCAATGTCGCCGTGCCGTGCGTATTTATCCCGTTCAAAGCAATCCTGATCGTTCTCGAACATTAACGCGCTGGTCCTGCTGGTCGGTTCTAGCCGATTCTAGCTTGATGGCGTCAGCGGCAGATCGCTCACCGCAACGTTGCCGCTGTTTATGTTTAATATTATGACAATATTTTTTTTGTGGTATTTTCGGAAGCTTCTTTGATTTTTGTAGTTTGTATTTTTTAAATTAAAATCGTTGTGAGAGCTACCAGAATTGCCTCCGGGAGCTACCGGTAGCTCGCGATCGACAGGTTGGCGACCACTGGTGTAAACAGTAACCATTTTTTTCGAAGTTTTCTTGAAAATCTTAAATAAAATGTTTTAAGTTTTAAACGTTATTTAGATAAAGTATTCAATTCTGACAAGAAACCGGGTCCTATTATCTTTTTCCTAACTTTTCCTAACGTAATATAAGCAAAAGTCTATAATGGTTCACCTAGATGTTAATAAATAAAATTCTTTATATATTAATCCAGTTGGCTTTTATATGTCAGTAATATTTTGATAGCTTATCTGTAGTGATTAACACAAAAAAATATTAAA
Source organism: Psylliodes chrysocephalus (assembly GCA_927349885.1). Lineage (NCBI taxonomy): Eukaryota > Metazoa > Arthropoda > Insecta > Coleoptera > Chrysomelidae > Psylliodes > Psylliodes chrysocephalus. The sequence goes on from OV651828.1 coordinate 2,706,453, forward strand.
TTAATTTATTGAATAGAGCAAAAAGTTTTGGATAAAATTTTTGTAAAATTTGTTTAAAATTACCGTTCTTTTATTATTATTATTATTATTATTATTATTATTTTTGGTTTATCTCGTATTTTAAACGGTAGGTACTATCTTTACGGGTCGAACCAAGGTAAAGAAGCTTTGTTTGTTTTTTCTTTTTATTCCCCGAGAAATTTTCTGACCATGCTGCATGTACCAAGAACTACTGCCTTCTGCATTTTAATGTATATTGATGATGGTAGCTCTAACTTTTTCAGAGCTTCATGGAGATTGCGTGGTACTACTCCTGTAGCAGATATTATTATGGGAAAGATGTATACTGCTTTAACCTGCCATAGCTGTTTTACTTCAAGAAGTAATTCAGCATATTTTCTAATTTTTTCAGCATATGCTGCTTGAGTATTGCCTGTATTTGGAATAGAAACGTCTATCAAGAACGCAGTATTATTATCTTTGTCAAAGATTGTTATATCTGGCCTATTGTGAGATACTGTTCTATCGGTTATTATTATTATTATTATTATTATTATTATTATTATACTATTATTGGACTTTTATAAGTGAAAAATGTAAAGTTAAAAATAATTTTTAGCATTTTCTCTCAACCGACTTCATTATAGGAAATTTTTCGAAGCTCTGTGATAAATAGTTTTTGAGATACAGCCTCTACAATTCCTCAAACAGACCATGTACATAGATTTCATGTTTGAGTAGGATTGGAAACTGAAAAATCTCAGAAATGGAATGTTCTACAGAGATAACCAAGGGTGACAAATTGCGTGGGGAATTAATAATAATCTTAATTTTTATGAAATATAGGGTGTTAATAACCCTTGAATATACCTTAATGGGTTATCGTAATTTATCGAAATAAAATGTGTTAACTGAATACAAGTAATTTTAAAAAACTGACTTTAAAATCGTGCAGAACTTTTACAGGAAAATTATGTTTATCTTTTCTTATTAATTAGTTAATTTCTATGGTATTTTATTCTTAAACACCCTGTATATGGCTTTAATCAGTCCTGTTATTTATATATTATCGAACGCCGTCTTCTATTTTTCGATTAATGCATATTTTGTTAGTAAGCAAAACCTTATCTTCTCCAAATATGATGAGTGCCATCACATTTGTCACTGTTTTGGATTATATGGACCAGTGTGCGCTCATAAAATGGACATTAAGTTTCCCAACTTAGTATTCCGGTTTTCCAACAAAACCGAAATTAATCGTCCGATGTCAGCATAACCTAGGACAACGACTGTAACACAAGTTCTAAAATCAGAAATGACTGTCTTGCTGGTATAAATAATGTCCAGCAATAAATGTAGTGCACGCAAGAAGTGGCACAGTATGAGCATGCAGAAGTTCATTTGAGTTAGAGCTTCGCTCGGGGCGTTACTTCCGGTTTAGTCCTTACATTACCAGATAAATGTCTTTCCACAAAAGACGATTATGATTTACGTACGGTACATGGATATTCGAATAATGTTCTACACCTAACCCTCGGATAAATTTTAACTTTTGAACTTGCTCAAATTGTGCGGTGTAGGAATTAATTGTGTAAAATAATTGAATACATAAAGTAGATATTTCGGTTCAAGATTAAATAACGTGTTATCCTGGAAGTGAATTAGAATTCCTTAAATGTATTATTATACAAGGTGTAACAAAAAGATAGGTATATATAAATTTATTATGGAAATTCAAAAATAATTTTAGAGAATGTATAAACATCTATATGCAAGTTATACCTGAATAAGATTAAAAACATTTAGTAGTGATGGAATTGATACAAATTACATAAAGCATAAAAACAATGATGCCACTGGTCGTTACTTCCAAAAGACGCTGCTAGATAGCTCCACCTGCCATTGTTGGAAATTTAAACTTGCATAAGCGGTTTGCGACTCAGCTAGGCGATCCAAGATGGCGATTATCGTTTATGTGAACTAGTATAGGTAAACGTTAAAAAGAATAATGCGCAATTGAAATGTCAAAACGTCCTAAGTCTTTATCTTTGATGCTATTGGTCCAATTCACATGGTGCTGTGTAGAAAACGTATCACAAATTAACGCTGATAAGAAAACGTTGCTAATGAGCACTAATAGTAAAATTAGGATGAATGAGTTGGCTATACTTAGCATTTATCGTTAGTTGAAGAGCAATTAGTGGAAGATATTGTGAGATTTGCAAGCAATCGACGCAAACTATTGTCACATATTAGGTATTTCTCAATTAACGATTTATTCCTTTTGTGATTATGTATTAGTTTTTCGCCCTCTACTCTTCCTCTTAAGAATGATATTTAATTCAGAAAGGTACCCTCGTTCAGTTTTGAGCTGGATACAAAGTTAAAAGCACAAATAATGCGATATTATAAAGAATATTCAATCCGTGTGGCTTTTTCAAATATTTGCTTTATATTATCTTAATTTTATATTCCCAGAAAGAGCCATTTATATTCAATTTACAGGAAAGTCACGTACCAAATATTGATTGATATATTTTAAATATTTGAATCGTTTTTCGTTGTAAAAGAATATTTCTTGAAGAAAAATTTGATAATAAAAAGATTATGAGATTGTATGCATTTCCATTACCGTTTATAAATATTTATAGGCATGTTTTTAAAATAAGTTAAATATATATTTTGAAAACTGCTTTATTAAAATGAACAGAAGTATAATTTAACGATTTATAAATACCGATTTAATATTTTATTGAGAAAATTATTTATTGGAAATTATAATTTTATTTTTTTCATTATAATGCAAAAAATATATTTTTACGGGTGCAGATATTTACACTATAAACCTAAAAAAATACCTTTCTCACTTAGTCGAATATACAGTGTGTACCAAAAACAACCTAACTTGCTGATATTTCTATTTCTCTAAGCTATAGTAAAATAATTTTATGAAACGAATTAAGTTATGTTATATTATTGCGGTTTGAACGCCTGCAAAATGGCAAAAAGTCCACATAAATCGCATTCACATCAAAAAGAGTATATCTTCGACAAGTTTACATCAGTAAATTTCCTATCCTGATTGTGTCAGAAGTACCTGGGATTCCAGTTAGACCGTAAGCTAACGTGGAAAAGTCATATAAAAACTAAAAAAGCTTACTAAAAGTCAAATAGATGTATTTGCTAGATATAATATCTCAGATATCGTTAAAAACAAAGTTTTACGGTAGAAAATTATACTGAAGCCGATTTGGAGCTATAGTGTCGAATTATGGGATTATAGTAAACTGTCCAATACCAAAATACTATAAATCTTCCAATCGAAGAAGCTGCGTACGATAGCAAATGATCCATGTTTCGTTTCCAATGCAACAATCTTTTATAAAAGAGGTTATCTCTCTACATGCAAATAGAACCAAAGAATGAAATTTTGCTCATGATAGCCAAACGATAAATGTACTTTACCAGCTGCTTCAAGTGGGAAGAAGGCTCAAACGTCAAGGCCAAAAGAGCTAAGTGATAGATGTATTGGAGAATGATCACTGGGTAGTATCCAAAACAAACCACAACGAGATTGTACATTTGCAATCAATAGAAAAAGAAATGTGCTCAGTCAGCTTTTAGGACTTGCTTATAGAAAAGCAATTTGTTATGTAGAGAGATTGAAATATCTTTTTATCAGCTAGTACATTTAATATGTACTCTGTAGCGGATTCTATTCATCACCAAATGGGTATTCCGATCGGTATATGTTTTATTTATATTTTTTTGGAAAGTTAAGACAAACAGAAGTATTTTTATTTAGTTTAATGCGCCATCTTTTACTCCAAGAATTGTTCTTTGTAGTCTTTTTCTGTAGCTTACAGTGACTAAATTTATAACAATGGCGACAATAGTGTGTCCGATTTTTTATTGGTTCGTTCGATCACGTGGTTTCAGCCGCCATGTTGAGGCTAATTTCAGTTTGTTTACAAGTTGTTTAACGTTTGTGCTTATGGGACTACAGTGATATCCTTGGGATTAAATAAGTTTTTAAATTGATCCTCGTGTATTAAGTGCTTATTTTAGACTAATTATATATACTGAACCTTATATATTATATTAGTTCTAGAGACACAACAATTTTAATTTTGGTTTTGAAGCACCTATTTAGTAAATATATTTTTAAAGGTTCTACTACTATTGATAGTATTCTCTACTTCATTCTAGGACTTTTTTTAAAATAATTAAACGGATTATATTACCGTATTGGTGGTGAAAAGAACTGTAAAGAAACCTTTATAACTTTCATGTTCACACATTTTATTTATAATGAAATTTGGTCCAAAAGGAATCCTTAAAATTCATTTAAAAAAAAATGTATAATGTATTATGTAGGTGTGTCGCTTAAATAATATGTTTTTACCCTACGGATTTACAACTGAGAGGAAATATACAAGGTTATAATTACAAAATCTGTTAGCTATTTTCATGTATTTTTAATAGTTTTTATTTATGTGACATTTTACTCATTTTACCTAGAGTTCACCACCAATATGATTATATACTCAATTATAATAGTTTTATTTGTACTTTAAGTAGAAATTAAAAATAGCCAGGATATATTGCAGTAGGTTGCGAAAAAAAGGCTTTCTGATGGAACGTTTTCCCAGGGACGCCATGAGACGAAAGAGAAAAGATTGGAAGAGATTATAAATTCTTTTAAACTAGTTAATTTTCACAGGATTCCTTAAAGAATTTATTTTGTGTAATGAGAAGCAAACAATTTATTCCCAATGCTATTCAGGTTAAAAACAATTTAAAACTTATTTTTAAAATGCAAATACATGTAGTTATGATGAAGATGATAGGGAATTTCTTTCAAGTTTTTCAGAAAATTTTGTCAAAACAAAAATACAAGGATGAATAGTCTATTAATTTAAATTATAGTGAACTAAACTCACTGTCCAATATTTGTGGTTACATACTTTGGAGTAGGTATATTAAAAACATCTAAAATGTGTTCAATTTGTTTAAACGAAGCCGGCTCCAAGACACCAATATATAAAAAAAATTTCAAATTTTATGTAATGGAGTTTATTTTTTCCTATACATTAAAAACATTTTTCTAAAATTTATTAATATTGTTTCAATAAATCAAAGAAATTAAAGCAGGTGTCCCACAAGGCAGTGTGTTAGGACCGGTTCTTTACTTATTATACACCAGCTATATCCCTCAACAACAATCTGTTAAAATAGCAACATTTGCGTATGACACTGCAATATTGGCATTGGGCGGAACTTATACAGAGACCTCAGAAAAACTTCAGGATACCTGCAACAGACTCAATCTATGGACAAAAAAGTGGAAAATAAAAATAAATCAAACTAAATCAGTGCACGTTGATTTTACTCTTCGACCAAATAAACAAAAACAAATAAGAATAAACAATGACGTTATTCCGCATCACGATTCAGCCAAATACCTAGAGATGAACCTAGATGTAAGACTTAAGAGCACTTAAAAAAAGCGTAAAGAACTTGAACTTAAATTCAAAAAAATGTATTGGCTCCTAGGAAGAAAATCCAAATTGTCAGCGCGCAACAAACTGCTGATTTATAAACAAATCCTATAACCAATCTGAATTTATGGCATACAGCTATGGGGATGTGCCATCAAAAGTAATATCAATATGATACAAGTTTTCCAAAATAAAATCCCAAGATGCATTGTTGATGCACCTTGGTTCTACCGAAACAATTATCTACATCGAAGAAGAAATAAAGAGGTTTGCTGCGAAACATGAGGGTCGACTCCACTCCCACGTCAACGAAGAAGCGCTGCAATTAGTGGACAACTCTACACTCAACAGAAGGTTCAAAAGGAAAAAGCCATTTGAGCTAGTGCAGTGCACGTTAATGTTAGTGCTAATGTAAAACAGTGTAACAAATCGTCACGCCAATTTGTGATGCTTTCCTATAGAAACAATTAAGACAGCTCAATGGGGACTTCTTAGATAAATAATTAGTTTGTAAGATTTTTAGATTAAAATTTTAGGTTAGTCAGTAATGACTAGTAAAAATACTCTAACAATATTCTAACAATACTCTAACAATACTCTAACAATACTCTAACAATACTCTAACAATACTCTAACAATACTCTAACAATACTCTACTCTAACAATACTCTACTCTAACAATACTCTACTCTAACAATACTCTACTCTAACAATACTCTACTCTAACAATACTCTACTCTAACAATACTCTACTCTAACAATACTCTAACAAAAAAAAAATGTTTCAATACAAAATATAGAATTGAAAGATTTTTTTATCAAGAAAATATCAGTATTAGATTTAATAGATGTTCCAAATTTTTGTTTTAAAAATTATAAAAAGGTTTGCAACATTTAGAATAAAAATAAACTTTAAAAAAAGTTGAAAGGCTACTCAAAAACATGCCAGCAAATACGTGATCGGCAATATGCTTTAATAAATATAAATATAATTTTATATATGAAATAAATATTAATCAATACATGTATCGTTTTTTTTATACCCAATTTATATAATGTACAAGGCAACCTAAAATAAATCAACTCTAGAAGCCTTTTAAAAAATACATAAATACAAAATAAACATTCTTTGTTGTCAAATAATTTTGAAAAGTGTTTATAACTTTACGAGTTTAAAATATCATTTTATGTGTCAATAATCTCAAAAAACTTATTCTAACATTATTTTGCCTAAAAATGCGTTTTATATGATACATTTCATGAAAAATCCTATCTAAAAGCATTGCCTCCAATATTTAAATTTGCCTCAACATGGCGGATGGACGGAGCTTAACCTCTATTGTCGCCACTGTCTTTAAGTCACTATACTGTAGCTCGTATTGCAGTTCCATCTGCAAGTGGGTGGCTAATCTAAAGTACCCAAGGCTTAATATGTAATTGGAAGGTAAATTACAAGACTCATATCTTGTGGTACTCCTACCTTAATTGTAATAATTTAGAATATGTGTCTTACTAATAATAATTTTATAAAAAATTGTATCATGGTATACTTTTTAATCCTAAGCGTAACAAATAAAGATCTATTATTATTCAACTTCAGAAAGATTTTGTATTTATTATAGAATATCGCTTATCAATTTTTAGGTTTTCCTATTAACCCGGGCAAATCTGATATTGTTTTCCATGCTACCTACGTGTTGAGGTTGTCAAAGTTCACGCAAACTACACTAATTTGTTTGACCTCAAATATGACACATATAATCAACGAGCATTCCTGACACACCTTTATCCCTTATTAACTCAAGTTTATGGCTTCTGTATTTTGCAACGGCTAAAAGTAAAGAGTTCCGACATTATCTGCCTTCCATTTAACTTCATTTTGAACGGCGAAGTTGTTGAAACAAAGACGTTTTGAAAGGATTTTACAAGGATTGGCAGGTTTAATTTGGTTAGCATGCTGAAGTTCACTCTGCATAAGCCAAGAAACTTGATCGGGGAGTTGAGTATGAGCATTATGGAATAATGGCTGTGCTGTGCGGCTTAATATTTCACGTGTATGGGAAGTTTTGTCTAATTGTTTGAAAATTTGATAGCATCTAAAGCTTTTATGAACAATACATAACTTGGCTAATATATTGTAATGATATCACACATTACCATTTTTTTTTTATATTAATTAAAGTATAATATTTATTTATGCAAATGCAAAGTGAAAAATTGAAAATATATACCAATGTTTAAGGCTCGATTACAAAGAATAGACTCGTCTTACGAAAATATACTAAGAGAGCTTTTTTGTGGGAAATTTAATTTCCTACAAGGATAAGAGATGAAAATTCTTTTTAAAATTGACCAAGTCCGAAATTTATGCAAAAACGCGACAACTGTTGAAAAATCAATAACTGCAATTATGCACCTCTTAATATTATTATTAAGGGTTCAAACTTTCAGGAAAAATTTTTTTGTCGTCATGAACAATATTTTCATAGTTCCGCTAAGAAAAAAATTGTTTTATTTTTTTGGCCCAGTCTATTTTATATATTAGTTTTCCAATATCTGTTCCATATCATTCAAAAATTAAATCTTTCTTTCCAAAATCTTTTTCTTTTCCTAAATTTCAAAATTGACAATCAATAATAATCAAACCTAGAAACCATCCTTTCTACTTCCCAAAGTCTTCACTTATGACTTTCTTATATAAATTTTTACTATACAGGATTGTAACATTATTTTTTATTTTTTACTTATAGTTGTTATTATAATTAGTACGGTTAATATTTTTAGTTTTATTATTATATTTTGATATGGGGTGTTATCATTACAACTTCCCAAATTTACATTTGAAATTTTTCATTCATGTAAAATTTCAAATGCAAATTTCCTTTTACTTTTATCTTAAATTAATTATTTTTTATTATTATTATTATTATTATTATTATTATTTTTTAATAATATTATTATTATTATTATTATTATATTTATGTTAAGTTTCACTTAGTTTTGTTTTTCTTTATTTTATCTTCTTATCTTATCTACTATTTAAATTCTCTAATTCATCACCTATAAGTTCACTAATCTATTTTTTTACTAATCCATTAATTCTAAATATTTATTAATTTTTTAATTGTTTCGTAAGCTCATTTTCTTTTTCTTTTCCTAGTCAAATATTCCTTTTTTCGGTTTCTTTTTTTTTACATTTCTGCTTTTCTTTGAATTTATTTCTGGTCTTTTCCTTTTCAGACAAAATTCTATTTTTAATTTTTCTTCTTAATCTTCCTATTTTTTCCCATATTATTTTAGCATTTACTTTTTCTTAATTTTTATTTCTCCTTTGGTTTTTAATAATTCTTGTTCCTGTCTTATTTCCTTTTATTATCCTTTGTTCCATTTCTTTTACATTTTGTTCCATTTTAGTATAGATTTTTGTAATAGTATTCATCCATTTGTTTTCTAAAATAATCATCCTTTCTACATCATCCTGTCTATTTAATTATATTTTCTTTATTTCTTCTCTTTTTTCTCCTTTGAATTTTGTTTCTTTTCTTTAAAATACTTCAAATCTTTTTTCTTGCAAATTTTCAACCTCTGTTATTTTCAAGTCTTTTTTAATATCGTCTATATCTATTTCTTTTATTTTCTTCTTGGTTTCTTCTTTATCTTCTACATCTATATTGAATTCTTCTAATTTCATAACCATTTCTTTTTTTACTTGTTTTAACTCTTTCATATCTTCTTTTATGTCATATATTTTTTGAATATTTTCCTCCATTTTATTCATCTTTTCTCCCATTTTATTCATGTTTTCTGCCATTTTATTCATGTTTCCCATCATTACTCTGATCATTTCTGATCTTTTCAATCTTACTACTTTCTTTTCCTATTGTAATTCTTGTTCTTCTTTCTTTCTTCTTCTTATTCTTTCTGTTTCTCTTCATTTTTTCCTTTATTGCTCTCTTCCCTCTTTTCCATATTAATAGTTTATTTTTATGTTATAATCAACACTATTGTCACACCTTGATTTTATTTACATATACTTTTTTTTGATATTTTATTTATATAATATATAATTTTTGGGATAGTTCAATAATGAAGAATATGTTGCGACGTATACTAGATGTAGTAAATAAACTAGTAATTTTAGGAATGCTTGAAAAATATTGGTAACATATTGATTAAATGGTTTACTTAAATTACTGGCAGAATCCATTGAAAAGTAATTTAAATGCCATAATGTAACAGAACATAATGTAAACAGAACTACAGATCATAGGCGTGGCTATTGTATATTTTTATTATTAATTTTAATTATTTCTCCGGTATTCAAAAAAGGGGATACATCTTAAATGGAAAATTATCGGCCTATTACAATTATTTCAAACTTCGCAAAAGTTTTTGAAATCGTTCTTGATAATAGGTTATATAGGAATATTGAATTAATCAAATTTTGCCTATTCAACATGGTTGTCTAAAAGGAAAGTCCACTGTGACAAATTTACAGTTTATTGATCAACATTTGGATGAATCATCGCAGGTAAGTATACTCTATCCTTATTTCTCAAAAGCGTTTGATAGTCTTCATCATCACCTTCTTTTGGATAAACTAAGGTGTTTTGGCTTGAGTCCATCCCAACTTTTATTCTTTCAGTCATATTTAGAACAACGGCATTTTTATGTTGAGCATAAAGTTGTTAAATCGTCGGTTACAGATGTTACATCTGGAGTTCCTCAAGGATCCGTTTTGGGACCTTTGTTCTTTAATGTATTTATTAATGACATAACTTTAAAATTACAGTGTAAAACACTCCTCTATGCTGATGACGTAAAGTTTTACGGATGTTATGACTTTTACAACGCGATTTGGAAATGGTTTCTAACTCGTACGAGGGTAATTTCTTCAAACTAAATGTAAATAAATGCTTTTTCCGAAAAGACTAACCGTACTATTTCGACTACAAAATTAATAACTATAGCCGAGAGTTTATATGTTTTGTTATTTTTTATATTTGCTGGTCTTTTTATACTTGTTTTCTATATTTTTATTTGTATACTTTTATTCCATGTTAGAATAATCTATAAATGCTGTATTTTCGCACTCTGTAAATGGAAAAACCGTATATAAAATGTGAGTGGCTTTAGACATGTACAATATACGGTTATATAATAATTGCCTTAATTAAAATGGCGGAAAGGTAATTATTACGGACAATAGAAAAATTCAATTCCACAACTGAATCTGGTATACCCTGTTTTCAAGGAAAATCTAAGTAAGCAGGCCGCAATGCCCGCCGAATTTCCAGTAACGAAATTAATTCACAAGTTCTCATCTCAAAATTAACAATAGCTGGGATAAATTTTGTATTGTCGGAGCAATTACTAAGATAAACTCAATTTTCACTGAGATGCCAAGAGGTAGGTAGGATTCGCTTTGCGGCATTGTATTTTTAATTATTTCCTAAGGCGAGGAAGGCTTCCATGAATGGCGAAAAGGGGTTGTAGGTGGTGGTTGGGTTACCTTGGGATTTTAAAAGGGAGATCAGATTTTTGATATCTGCGTCTTAACCGTTCTTAATTGTTAGATAAATCCCTCGTCTCGTGATACAAGGAACATGCTGAAATATTTTTTTTTGATCTTCATATTTTTTCTTTGGTATTGTTAAAACAATAAAATTCTTCTGTTCTGCAGTACTGGAGTAACTACAATTAACGTTACGTCTACTTCTATAATAGTAGAAAAATAATTTTGGTTGAAAACTGCTTAGTAAAAAGTATATTTTATTAAAAGGTAAAAATTAAGAAATTACGGAAGTTGTTCAATTTCAAAAAAGCATTATAAAGGGAAAACAAACATATAGAGTGATCTCAGTAATTAAAATCATAAACACTATAGTTATGAACTCACTTTGGACACACACATTCTGATCGTGGATTTCAATCAAGAAACTCCATTGAAAAACAGTAGTAAATAAGACATTTAAACCAAAGGTCCAAGATTGTTCCCTAAGAGACACTACTGTAGAAATTTTCTTATGATTGTATTTTTAGCAACCTGTAGTGATGCTGTATTTCTATTTTTTTAAATATGATTGTTCTTAATGATGAACAACCTAAACAAAAATTACCTGAATAAAAAAATATAATTAATCACCCTATTGAGTTCAGCAGCGTTCGTTTTTCCCTCATTCAAAATTTCCAATTTAAATTTTCTTTGTCGTCTTGTTAGAAAGCAAATGGAAATATTGGTCCCTTTATTAGGTATTTGAATTTCATTTTCGACTGCACCTAGTAATAATTATCTTTGCTTTCCTTTAAAGCAGTTTCGTTGTTTTAAGCCGAAAACGTTAAGAGGATTTTGTCATTATTGCCCTCCTGACACACCGCCATCCTCCTTCTTATTTGTAAGTCGTTACGTTACGGTGGAAATTTGTCAATTTTGCCAATTATTTACTTTAATTTAAGTGGAGAGAAACGCTGATACGAAATAATTTTCTTTGGTTGTATACAAGAGATTTTTGATAAATCCCTTAGGAGCAAAAACATCGTTATTTTGAATATAATTGCGATTTATTCGTGTTTTTGGTTGACAGATTTTACCCAGCCATTTTCTTATCCTATTTATAATATTTTTTATTAATAAAACTGCTTTTGTTTATATATTTTTAGTTCTTTATTCTGACTGTGAGTGGGTTAGATCAGTGGTAAGAGTTATGACTTTTATTCGTTAATTTGATTGGCTAGATAAGATTTTCCCACTTGATTATTTACCGTTAGGTTCTAGTTAACAGTACTGTTCTTAAAGTGGCGCTAGGAAACAATAACAAAGTCTATACAGTTGATGCTGGTGACACAAGAAAGAACAAATTCTCACTTCTTGATAAATGTTAGCAACAATCCTTGCAGGTTCATATCGTTCTTGAATAGCTCTAAAAGGTCTTTTTCACAGTTTATCCATTAGCATTTTTCCTACTAATTCTTGGCACTGATCTTTATGTTTATCATTATCTTGTATTCTTTAGTTAGCTCATTTTTTATGGAAAAGTAAATAATAAAGAAATAACGTTTAATGTCCAAACTTGTTCTCTTCTTTTAATTATGAACTTCTCATAACAATGAATGTATTGTATTGTTAATTATTGTATGTATACAGGATGTCTGTAAAAGGTCTTTACAAAAACATACCACATATTCCTTAGACCAAAATAAGTCGATTTAAGTAAAATTACCTTAGTACAAAGTTGCTTCGTTTGGGCTCCAGAGGGCCTTGAAGTTACAATTTTTAAATCGTTTTTCCCATATAAATTTAAAACGGCATATGCGATTTTGCTGAAATTTGGTATATTAGTAGAGTTTTATGTGGCAAAAAAAAAGGTATTAAAATTTTGTCCGATAATAATACATAGGCGTAGAACTTGATTTTTTAAATAATTGCACCTTTAAAAATTCTACGCCAATGGAAGAAAAGCAGTTTGAGTATGAAATTTAGATTGCGCAACTCATTTACTTTAAAAAAGGAACTCTTGATAAGACTCGATTACTCTCATGGTTTTGACGAAATTTGCATTTTAGTAATTTTAGAACATAAACAATAATTATTAAAATACAAACTCTGTCAAAACCATGAGAGTAAATCGAGTGTTATCTAGGGTACTTTTTTGTAGTAAATGAGTACCCAATCCAAATTTCATACTCAAACCCCTTTTCTGCCATTGGCGTAGAATTTTTAAAGGTGCAATTATTTAAAAAATCAAGTTTTACGCCTATGTATTATTATCGGACAAAATTTTATACGATGAAAAACATAAAAATGTACTTTTTTCATATCTTCTTCAACACCTCTAATCGAGACTTTTAACAAAAATACACGATTCTTGCCATGTACGATTTTTTGAGGAATATTAATTATTTGCCTGCAATACGTATACAAAAACATTTATTGTTGGTTTCCATAGTTTCATCTAAATAAAAATATTGTCAAGTTTTAACACCTAATCTCTTGTTAACGATTGAAAGTGTTCTATTCGCTCCGTGCGCGACAGCAGCGCCAATTTGTTTTGGTATTAAAGGAGTATTTCTGCCTATACTGACAAATACAATTTTTAATAGAATTCGTAAATAAAAAGTATATATGTTAGTTTTAATAAAAGTATATGGATTTATAAAACAATTAAAACATTAATTTATTATTATTATATATTTTTCACGCTTAAATTGAAGAAAATTATGTATAATCATTAAAAATCAATTATAAAATATAGGCAGGCAACAGTATTTACTGGAAAATGTATGAGAAGTTGCCTAAGTCTAATAAGTTGTCATTGAAGAAACCATTTAAAATAGCGTGAAGTTAAAATATATAAAAAGGATCGCTACTTATATTTTCATTTTTGTTCTAAAGAAAACATAGAATGAATGATTAAAACTGGTTTCCGATCAGTAAGTCACAAAATTGCATACCAGCCAAATATTATAATCAACGGCAGAAATCTTGAAATCTAGTCCTTGCTGAATGAACATTTAAGAATAAAGGGATATTAAAGAACATGGTAAAATCATAATTTATTGTTTATTTAAAAACTTTCTAGTTTCTGATGTCTACTATTTCCAGCATTACTGTTATTATCACAAAAATAAAGGTAATTTTTCTTCTTATTGTACACCTATCCATTTATTTCTTTGATTTAATTTCCACTTTGTTAGTGAAATTTGTTATATACGTTTCACTGTTTTTTTTTTTGTTAGTATTTGTACAATTTTCAACACAGCAACTCCGGTTGCTTATTGTGTTGTTTTTACCTACTTTTTTGAAAAAAAGTAAAATGTATACGTGTATTTGATATGCCAAAATTACAAAATATCCCCCTAAAATGCACGAATTATCCGCAGCTAGCGCTAGTATCGCTTTTGCTTCCCTTTCCATGACTTCGCACGGAGCGAATATGACTCAATAATTAAAAAAACAAATGCGTGGTTTATTAATATGGCTGTACAATATACCAATGGAGGATATACCGATATGTTACTGACATTAGGATTTTGTGAAGGAAAGGTTGCTACCGCCCCTTTATCTGGGGGTGCTTATTAGTAATGAAATTACCCCTTTGCTTAAATAATCAAGACAAATAATAGCTCAAGTAGTTTCATGAACTACCGGAGAGTGGGTGAGGGTTATATGATTTAAACTACACTTATGTTACCCATATAATTTAATTTCAGTCCAAGATCAGTGCAGGTTAGTTTCCAGTTTGTAATGTGAGCAATAATAACAAAAAAAGGGGCTAAATCTATCAAGTTGCCCTGGGATATCCAATTAGTACTAATTGTTTACAGTGAGGTGAATGTAAGTATATGAAATTAAAGATAGATACTATTACTGAGGGTAATATATCTATATTCGTTTACTATTAATGTCCTTTCTTTTAGGTACTTAGTCAATACAAGATATCGATATTGTCCAAGCCGGGGATAATAGACTGAGGTTCCAGCTCAGCTTATCAGCCTTAGAAGAATAAGGAAAGTTCTTACTTGTTTGTAGCAGATCCAAGTTGTATGGGGTGGTCTCGCTTTAGGTACACAGCTAATAATAAGTAGACAGCAGTCTGGATGTACCATCCACAAATAATACATGTGCCTAGGAGCTAGTAAGCATGCAGTTATGGTCCAGCAAGTAGCTATTAATGGAGACAGGCAGTAAGACAGACTGAAGTCCAGAGCAAAAAGCAGGTAAGCGGTAAGCGTTAATCCTTAAAGGTTCTAATTTAGCTCATGCAAGCAATTTATAGGTCTCTAAACCCAATACTAAAAGGCCTAGAAGGAAAGGCAATATAAGTAATAAAAATAAGCCGAAAGGTATAGCTAAATATGGACTTACCGAATATAAGGTAGGGCCGTGCTAGGAACTACTTTATTCACAAAAAGTGCTGTCAAGACTAGATAATGTAGTTTCCTAGTGATAGTGTTGTAATTGTCTCTTACTATATATAGCTTTATTCCGAATAAAATTCGATAAATCTGAACAGGCACCACATGGACCCAACAAATTCATGCCATCAAAGAAAGAGCCAAAAAGGAAGGAAGTTCCTTGATTTAATGACTGACCAATATCGCCAACTATTGAAATTTTAGGGGAAAATTGCATCTGTTCAAATAATAAATCATAACCTTGCCATAGAACATTTAAGAAATAAAATAGGTCCTAGTTACACTAGAAGAAGAAAGGTCAAGATTGACAGATGATTGTCAGAATGAAATGTTTACATTTTCTGTAGGTTAACCAAACTTTAAACTATTAAATTATCAACTTCTAAATCTGTTTTATTTTCAAAAGGGTAAGTTTCATTCAACTTTATATAACTTGTGAAAATGTATATCATTTAATCGATTTATATATTTATTTTCTCCTATTTAAATTAAAACCGTAACAAGGTTTCCAAATAGTCGTGTACCTAGCCACCCAACTTTTGCTGCTGTTGAGAGACGTCTTCATGAGACCGGTTCCTTTGCTCCCAACACTGTTGATAATGGAAGAAAACGTTTTGTAAGAATTCCTGAAGTTGAAGAAGACATTTTAGAACGTGTTGAAGAAGATCCAGAATTAAGCACCAGACGAATTGGAAGGGAACTAGGAGTAAGTAAAGATGTCGTTCATAAAGTGCTTGGAGAACAATTGCTATATCCATACCATAAGAAGCCAGTACAAGAATTATTAGTCCATGATCCTCAAATTAGTTTGGGTTTTTGTCGATTTGTTAATATGCAAAGAGAAAGAGATCCAAACTTTGTCAAGAAGGTTCTCTCCACACAAATGGATATGCAGAGGTAATGACGCACCTGTAAACTGGCCACCACGTTCCCCAGACCTAACACCGATGGATTACTTTTTATGGGGACATCTGAAATACACAGCTTACAGGGAACCTTTAGAAAATGAGGAACAACTCTGGCAACGTATTCAAGATGCAATAAACAATCTTAGAGGTGATGAAGAAGTTATGGATAGGATACATTTTAATTTTCTTCGACGTATAAATCTTTATATGCGTGAAAATGGTGAACATTTTGAACAATTTTTGTAAAATCTCTATTTTGATTATGTTGTAAATAAATAGTTTTGTGAAACCTATACACTCTAAATTATTAAAAC
The DNA here is from genome assembly GCA_927349885.1 of Psylliodes chrysocephalus. Taxonomy (NCBI): domain Eukaryota; kingdom Metazoa; phylum Arthropoda; class Insecta; order Coleoptera; family Chrysomelidae; genus Psylliodes; species Psylliodes chrysocephalus. The sequence goes on from OV651828.1 coordinate 2,723,091, forward strand.
AGAAATTTAGCGAAAACCATGAGAGTAATCGAGTCTTATCAAGAGTACCTTTTTTAAAGTAAATGAGTTGCGCAATCTAAATTTCATACTCATACTCCTTTTCTTTCATTGGCGTAGAATTTTTAAAGGTGCAATTATTTAAAAAATCAAGTTCTACGCCTATGTACTATTATCGGACAAAATTTTAATACCATTTTTTTGCCACATAAAACTCTACTAATATACCAAATTTCAGCAAAATCGCATATGCCGTTTTAAATTTATATGGGAAAAACTAACCCGTTTTATTATTTTTTCTACACCCGTATTATAATAATGCACTTATATGCCCATAATCCGTTTCATAATGATACCCATTATGATACAGATTTTTCATTACGATACAGATTTTTAATCAATAGAAACCTACAATTTTTCAATCAAGCATGCTGTTTGACGTTTGTCCTAAGTTCCTATGTAATTATTTTAGTTGTCAAAACGTATTAAATTTTCGTAGGTAGCTAAACTTCGATAATTATAATATTAAAATGTCTGATATTAGCGATATAGAAGACTCCTCCACACATATCGGAGAAAGCAGAAAATACAGTACAAAATATTTTACCGCAAAAATCTAGGGAAATACCAATACCTGAAGTAATACCATTAATTACAATTTTGTAGAATTTTTTATAGAAATACGAGTAATTACTGTTATTGTGTTCAATACCAATATAAATATAATATTTATAGGTCTTGATTATTTATCGGGTGTAGAAAAAATAGCGTATGCAACTCTCATGTAATGGTTATTAAAACACTCGCATAGACCATACGAAACTCGCCTTTGGCTCGTTTCGTATCCCGGTTAATGCTCGTGTATTAATAACCATCATTACATGATCGTTGCATAATATACTATTTATTGTCTATAAATAATGGAGTCAGCGCCATTATATACTCATTTTGCATTCTATACTCAAGTGTTACAAAAATGTATATCCACTAAAAGGTGAATTTTCGTCTTAATAAAAATTCAATTTTATCTACCTCGCAACAGAGGCGTCTTACTGAGTAGGACACGTAAATACTGCACCGTTCGCGAAACATTGAAAATTCTGTACATCTACCAAATATACATGGAACTCAATTTCGTCACAAACGTGTTCAATATACCAAACCGAACGAGTACGCACTTTTTTTACAGGAAATAAGTTTCCGTTTGGCAGTGTAAAAGGGTTTAGTCGCGTGGAAGTATCATTGGCATCAGAGCTTTTTAATAAACTGAAATAAAATGTTTTGTCTATATCAGCTTATGGATCAAAGTAATACGACATTCTGCACTTAAACAGAAATCATATTTGGCAGATCTATTAATTATTAGTTCAAAACGAAGGAGGGAGGTCCGGCAAAATATCAGCAAAACTCAGAATAGTGCTGTTAAGGAATGCATTTATTTTCATTATGAATTATGATATTTCAAAATTTAAATCCTTTTTTTCACGGAAACTGGAAGGAATTAAAACTTTAAAAAATATTCCAGATTATTGCCTAATTTATTTTTAAATTTAAATTTTTTAAAACAAATACTTTTTGAGATATCCTTGTCCGAAAATTATAAGGGGGTGCTATAATCACCTTAATTAAGTTATTTTAAATCTGTTAACTTTTTAGAATTCTCCTGGAGTCTTTCTGACTCGTTTGACTGTATGTATGGTTCCATAAGGTCTGTATGTTGCAATTAAAACGTGTTCAGTATGTGCCTGTATGTATCAGTCTATAAAGAAAGAGTAGTATTTTAGTATTGTAGAGACGATCAAAGAAGTATGATTGAATCTGATACATATGGTTTAAATAATGAATATGTTATCTGTAATATACCTGTAACTTACCTGAAAGGGTTAGTTAGTTATGATGAAGAATTTATGCTAACTGAGGGATTACAACAACTACTTATGAAACGCTTTCCTTAATTATATAAAACTGTAGATTTACAAACTTCCAAAAATATTTTAACACTCACTCAAGCACATTAAATTTCAATTAAAGTAAATTATAAATATTTGATATAGAAATAAATTGAAAATAAAGTAAGTAAATAGTATCATTTTTATTGGATAATTGTAAGAAACATTAGGAACTACACTATCATTTACATCAGTGGTCGCCAACCTCTTAATGTGTTGAGCTACTCTGTTAATTTTGAAATAAACAGCGAGCTACCCACACGGAAGCCACGTAATGCAACGTAAATGAAATAATCCACAGTTAATTTATCATTATATGTATTTATTTTACTATTTAACTGGTAACACATAATACATAGGTACTAATAATAAACTAATAACAAAATAACTAATATTACTAGTACGTACTTCTTCATAGCTACATTCCTACCTACCAAACGAAGGTGTTTGAAAAATAAACACAAACTTTCATCCAGCCACAACGGCATGTCACGTAAGATTTAAAAATAGTTAATATTAACAACAAAATAGTAACGCACTATCATGAACATAAACATTGAAAAATAAAAGAGCACGTTCAATGAGAAGGCTGACACTCACTCAGACTCATCGATAATTTTTTTAATATTTGCAGTATAATTTGATACAGCCATTCGAATACAATTATCCAAATGTTCATCTGTAAGTCGATTGCGATATTTGTTCTTAATAAACTTCATATTGGAAAAAAAAGATTCACACAAATAGGTTGAACTGAATAATGCTTTCACTTTCAAGGCAATACGGCATAGAAATGAATATTTGTCTTTAATTACAATAGGCCAGATACATTTGGTACTTGAGACTAACGATTTTAAGGCTAAATCATTTTGAAACTCAATTACTTCCATTTATGTTGCAGCGATGTCTTCGCCAAAGTTCTACATAACACCAGTTGCAAATTGTTGGATATCAATTTCCATAAAGGGTGAAACAACAAACTTCGCTACTAAAGCCATTTCGTTAAAATCCTTAAAACGATTTTTGAAGTTATTCTTCAGGGTAGAAACTATTTCTACATGATATTTGCTGTCATAGGGTTCTAATAGATTTTGAGATATTTTTTCTGAAAGAATAGGAAAATGCTTGGCATCGCTCCAGCTTTTTGATAAATGCTTTTATATCAGAAATCATTTCCGCTAGTTCTTTGTCTCTCCCCTGAAGCTGCAAATTAAGTTCGTTTAATTTCTCTGTATGTCCACGAGAAAACCAAAATCTCTAAGCCAGATTGAATTTTCTAGTTCCGGAGTCGGTTCATCGCGTTGTTTGAAAAATTGAACTATGCCAGATAGGACATCATTAAAATGTTTCGGCACCCGTCCTCTACTTAACCATCGGACTTCAGAGTGAAGGAGTAGGTCCCCGTATTGACAGTTAACTTCATCGGCCAAGGTTTTGAATATTCTTCTTTGTAACGCTTGAGCTCTAATCTTGTTCATAATTTTTACCACCAGTTTCATAACGTTGTTTAGTTTCAGAAAATTTCCACATAATGCTTGCTGCATAAATATTGCTATAAAGGTTCTATTAAGATGTGACTGGTTTTAGATTTTTTTTATATGCCTGATTAAATAATTTTTAATGTGTTTTACAGATGATATTTTGTTAAAGATAAAAACAGTGTGATTTAATTTACACTGTTATAATATCGATACAGGTAAAATATTAGAATACAGTAATGTTTTTCGTTAGTTATTTTTTAACAAATAAGTAGATGAACAATCTAATTACAGTAATCAAAATAGTACAAAATTAGTAGGAGAAAGATTAGTTGAAGGGACTATATATATTAGTATTTTTTTGAAACGAAATAAATAGAAAAAAATAGTTTTTATCGAGAATTGAACCCGTGTCACGACATGGTCGCGACAAGCTTCTTGATAAAATTGAAAAATCGATGATCTGAGCCATGTAGCTTATATTATATGAATTATTTAAACAAATATGTAAATTGACCAAAAAAAAAGAATGCTTTAGAATTCTTTGAATTGTTAAAAATAAATATCTAGTATCTAGTTATAAAAATTAATGTTTGATTATCAAATTGAGTTTACCATTAATATGAACTTTCATAGATTAACATAGAAATGTAGCGACATATTTGATAGCTGGTACGAAAGTAAATTCATATTCACACACGGGTGAAAAGTAGATTCGTAACTACACGCGTGTAATAAAGAGCACTTTTTTAAGTGGTCCTTGGAAAATTTATTATAATCAAAATACCAGAGTAATATGAAAAATAGGTTTTCTAAAAATTATATACGATATTGTTTTGCACAAGATGATTTCATAAGTTCTTAAAATCTTAGATTTGATTTTAAAACTAATAACTTCAGGGTTCTTACAAAAGACAAGCAGAAAATGCCAAATTAGCCGTGAAAAGCGCCCAAAGCGGTTTCCTTCGCAACTAACATCGTCGTGCAGCTTGACAGCCTTTCATTTTAAAATTCCTCATGCTCTCTTACGTTGTAGATTCAATCCAATTTTCTTATAACGCCATGTGAAAGCTAAAAAGAAACTCGTAGATAATCATAATCCATAAACAATTCTTTGACGCGAGAAAGTGTATAACGAATTTACTGTGCCTTATTGAATTCCAGAGCAAAAATATATGTTAAAAGGAAGCATAATTTCATTTCTGTATAGGATTATATTACGGGAATATCCATAAAGGTTTGTGAAATTCAGTTTTGTAGATAATATTTTACAATTCTACAAAAAGGATTTTAAAATATTTTACGAATTCTTTATAAAATTTAATGAAACAAAGTCCTGTTATCGGGTAGTAATTTAATCAACATTTATATGAATATGGGTAGACAAAATTAGAAGAAATTAGATGTATTTTTGAACACACAATTTAGAAAACGTACTTCCTTTTAAGAGAATAAGGAAGGAACGGTGTATTGTCTTTCGTCTAAAACTTCTATTTCATGAAGTTTAATTTTGCTACTAAAAATACCTTATTTTTTATAAAAAATTTATTTAGAAAAAGCTATTTTTTAACTGGAGCTGAAGAAGATGCCTTAATTATGGGTATCGATCGTGTTTTTTGGATTTAATTTTGATACATATTACATATTAGACAAAATTAAAGCAAATAAATTTTTATAAATCCAAAATTTTAATTAGAAGATTATAAGAAAGTAATATTTCTATATAAAACATTAACTAAATGACCCAATCCTTAAAAGTTTGGACCTTAAGATATAATTATTAAAAATACCAAAAAATTTAAATCAGTTTTGTTCAAACAGAAAAAAAAACACATAAATGTAATTATTTACTTTCATCTATTTGTATTAATTACTATACCTAATGATTATCATTAAGATAATACTTTCTACGGTTTATAAACTAAATAAATTTGACTAGAGCGCTATTGAATATGTAGGAGAACCCTTGATCTTCTCGCACATTGCTACGACATACGATTAATCTTCATCAGAGTGACATAAGGTTTTCCATTAGCCTGCAGTATATATACTATTATTAAAGTCATTTCGGAAAGATTATTAGCCATGGAAAATGGCTTTTCTCGGTCAGAATGGCTAATCTGCTTAGGGAAGATTACTTCTAATTTAAGTGTTGCATATTTGTATTAACAGTTATATTTAATAATTCTATAGGCAAGTAATTTACATTGTAAGTAAATATTTGTACGTATTTCGATTTAATATTGAGATTATAAATGCTGTTATCTAAATACAAGGTGGTCAAAAATATTTTGCTGTGATTCCTGGGTGTGATAGAAGATCAAAAATATTGTACGAAATCCCAAATGTCACTAAACCCTTTATTTTTAAGAGGATTAAAATTAAAACTATTTGCAGTTTTATTTTCAATTTAAAAATATAAAAAAACTAATTGAAAACTATTACAAAATCTTGCTGATTCTTTAATATAAGAATAAAATCAATAAAATCATATTGGTCGATTTTAAAAATTGGAAAAAAAGGGAATCAGTCACAGAAATTATTGAAATCAAATAAATCGCAAAAATCACAGAATTCACAGAAATCATAGAAATCACAGAAAACATAAATATCACAAATATACAAATCACAGAAATCGCAAAATTCACAAAAAAAAAGGAAAAATAGGAAGGAAAAAACATAAACATAAAAATCACAAATAATATCACAAAAAATAATAAATCCCAAAAATAACAAAGAACAACATTCACAAAAAACAGAATACAAAATCAAAAAAATTACAAAAATTACAGAAATTACACAAAATACAGAAATTAGAAAAATTACAGAAATTACAAAAATTACAAAAAATAAAGAAAACAGAAATTTAATAAATGACTGAAATTATAGAAATTACAAAAATTACAGAAATTATATATATTACAGAAATTAATTACAGAAATTAATGACATAAATTAATTACAGAAATTAAATTAATTACAGAAATTAATTACATAAATTAATTGCAGAAATGAATTACAGAAATTATAGAAAAACACAAAAATCACACAAACGTTATAAATTCACAAAAATTACAAAAATCATAGAAATCACAAAACTCTTGACCAAAAATCAGATGAAACCAGACAGTTTGGTATGAATAACTGCATATTTATTTATTGTTTTTACGCAAGATATCATTCTTTGCTGGTCTTTTAAGTTGCATAGAATTTTCCAAGATAGTTTTATTTTAAGTTTTGTCAATTTCTACGCGTATTAAATCAACTCTGTACATCGGATAATTTTAATTTTTAGATATGATGTAATTGTATCAGAAATTATAAAATAATTTAATTTTGTTTTTGTGAAAAGTATGCCATTTGACTACACAGTTAAATATTATTTTTGACAACGTATACCAAGTTAGTTATAAAAAATGTGTTTTATTTTATTTTTGACAACGTATACGGTTATAAGAAAATTATTTTAAATGATCGAATATTATTATTAACTAAATTATACCCAATACTACGAAAGTACCTGGTATTAAAGCATTTTAATAGTACCTAGATTAAAATAAAAAATATTAAAGACAATACCTTTAGAATAAAAATACTTTAAGTAATTTATCAGTTTTTGTAAGTACATTGTAATGCAAAAGTAGTTCACTAATAATTACTGAATAACCTTTAATGTTATTTTACTTTTGGATGTAATTCTTTTTGTTTTTTATTCCTTTATTTTTTGAATAGCTTCTAAAATATAGTCAGATTTCCTTTATGACATTTCTATTCATGCCTTGTATCTATCAATTTAGGCTTTATACAATACAGATAAAAAAAATAATTAAACTATTAACATAACAACCAAATTGTGGTGCATTATTATTTAGGTCCATTACTTTTTTCATGAAGAACCTATCAATAATATAACGTTTATATATATATTTATTTCGATGTACTTATTTTTTTCAAAAGATCTTTTTCTAAAATTTGACGTGTCAACAAATTCACGATTACCTACCCGTTATCGTCTGCCTGAAAATAATAATCCCTAATAATAAATTTATTAATTATCCAATGTATAAAAAAATGATGAATGATATATCCGATAGTTTTACCATAATTTACCATTATTTTCTCATCAAACATAAAAAATAACGAGTAATTTCAAAAAGTAATACTCACTTTTGTCAGTTAAAATCTCTGGAGGATTTGTTACAAAGTTCTTTTTTTGTTATACAAAAGTATATGCTAAAAACACACATTATTTCGACTTGACAGTCTAGTGCCTTGATCCCGTCTGGCGTTATTACATTTATGTTCCAGTGATAACATAAAATACACATCTAGAATCTTTAAGAAGCTTCGGGATAGATTGCCCGAGCTGCCGTACGGGATATGAATTTCGACCCATTGTGTGGAATGCTAAATGGACCCAAATCTAGAAACCCACTTCTTATAGTTAAGCCGGTGGTTTTCTCTTTGGAATTTATTTTTGGGATGGATAAAATGTCGATGTCGGAGCTACTGAATGAAATTGAACTGAAAATATTCAATTTCCGTCTTACTTTTATGACATTCCAGAAGCCGTTGCCTTCGGAGAAAAAAAAATGTATAATTTGGAAAGGTTTGGAAAAATGTCGGGACGTGATTTTATTTAAATTAAATGGGGATTTTGATACCTTGTAAATTGCTTTCAAATGTATCTACAAGGTTGTAAAAATAGTTTTATACATATACATGTAACATTTGTTCAATTCTTTAAATTATCAGATACAAACATTTTTCTTTCTGTTATTTTAAAATTTTTTAAACTGTTTGTAATCAGCCCCTTGTGTTCTTTTAATTTTTTACACTTTGACAGTACTCGAAGATAAAAAAAAATTCCGAAACTTATTTAGTGCTGTGAATGAAAATAAAAACATGACCAAATAAACCAAGGAAATTTTTATTTATATAAAATTCTGCTATGGTCTGAAAATTATCCTTATTCAACTATTTTAAATGTTAATAAATAAAAAAATAAGGATCCCAAATATGTTAACCTATCTTTATATATTTATATTTTTGTTTCAGGTATGTTTCACGCAAAAATTCGTCAAGTATGTAAGTACTTTTCTGTGATATAATTATTAAAATCTCTGTTATTTATAACATAAGTTGTTTTTAATACCCACTATGTTCTTTACTTCATACATCCAGTTAATATTAAAGATTTTGGACTGAATGATTTAAATATAGTAATGTTTGTTATAAGGACTCAAAGTTAAGTTTTTCGGTGCCTAAGAGGAGTTTGAAAAAACACTTTGGTTCATGTATTGTTTTTCATTTAAATGTGCTTATAGATATTAGAAAAATATATAAAAATCTTCACCCTAAATTATGTTATTTCTATTTTTTCTTAAAACTGAGCTGGCTGCGATTTATTAGAAGTAGATATACATTAGCCATTGGGTCTTATGGATTTAACACGGTCAATAATTTTTTTGCATGGAAATATGTGTCATTCAGCCAATAACAATTCGTCTTTAAAAAAGAAATAGAAATTAGAAGAAAATATACAAAAAAAATCTTGATAATGACACTCGCTTCTCGTCCAGTGGCCCATCAGGACTTTTTTTATGAAACAGGTATATATTTAGGTATATTACATTAACTTGACTTAACACTTTCCCCACTTCACTTCCCTTCACAAATTTTACCTCTCTCTACCACTTAACCTTCTTTTCTACTTGAACCGTAAGTCCTATGGTTTGGTTTCGTTAATTTGAAACAGTTTTTTAATTACCACAAAGCATCGAAAAATTTCTGGAAAATTTGTATTTTCGAGATAATGTATTTATATACCTACACTTAAGTTTAACTTAACCTTGCAATCTTACTGTATAACCCACATTTTTAGGCCTGGTGATATCCCATAGAGACCGAAACTAGTAGCCCTTGTGAAACAATAAAATTCTACGGTAAATAACTTCAAATTTTCTTTCCCAATCTTAATATTCTTTTCACTATAGTAACTGATTTTTCTAATATGTTTATTTAACCTCTACATAAAAAAAACAATTTAAAAATAACAGTTTAAAATCTTACAAGAATCCTCTGTAACCCAACATTATTTTTCAAATAATACATAATAAATTACAAACTTTGTTATCTAGAATGAAATTATTTTCAACTATGAAGTATTTAAAATACCGGTAACCAAAAACACTATCGTTCAAATTGCTTGTCAAAGTTCGAATACTTCGTCTGCACCCTAATTATGTATCTGGCTTGATATTACCTGCTTCGTGATATGTTTTCCATGCGATACGCTTTGATTATGTTGACATGTGACGATAAATATACTGGGTGGTTCAAGAAAAATTTTTAAAATTTAAAATGTAAAAATAATGATGAAAATAAGGTAGACATTTCTGATTAGTATTTCTCCACATTTAGTTCAAATAAAGTCGCTTATACATGTACTTGCACCTAAAAAATTAGATACAGTTTGAAAGTACAATTGCATTTTAAAGAATAGAGTCAAGCGATACTGGCGTTTTAGTTTTTTTCCTCCTCCCTTACATCCGTCTGCTACCCTCCACTTAGTAGTTCATACAGGCTCTACAAGCAGACTTGGGTTCCAGTCTGCCTTGCCTTATCTCATCATCATCTCATAATAATTCCGCTAAACTAGTCAATTTTTTCCAAAGCTTACTCCTTTTTTTTTGATAAAAATTTTTAAAAAAATACCCCACGTTTCCATAATTATCCAACATTTTTCTTAAGGTTCCTTTTTTTTAAAATTATTTCATTTTATTCCGAAAATAGTTTTTTTTTTATTTCAAAATACCCCTTTATTCAAAATAAATACCCCTTTCAACTGAATTTACACATTTTTGATCAAAGTTACCACCCCAAATTATCTGAAACACAAATTCCCGCATATTTTTTGTGGTAGAATGATGAAATTTATGAGAAGTATAGGGGAAATTTTGGTGTGGGAAAATGGGAAATTAGGGGAAATCCAGCAGTAGTGAAAGGAATTTTGGGAAACAAATTGTGTAGCGAAAAGGGAAAAATTGTTGTGGAATGGGGCAATCTATATGGAAAATTCTGTAGGAAATCTAAAAAATGTGGGAGGAATGTCGGAATATTGTGAGCAACTGGGGAATTTTGGTGGAATAAGACGGAACATCGTACAAAATTGTGGGGCGAATTTGTGTAAATTTTGGATTAATGAAGGGGTAATTCGTTAAAATTTAGGACAACTTGTGAAAATTAAAGCATTGTGGCGAGGCATTCTGATAGGCTTACTGTACCTCCATTTGGATACCCTACTCTTTCTCACTCGTTAAACTACGATGCCAAATTGACAAGTTTTCCGCCTGTTTGACCATTATCATTGTTTTTAATTTAATATCACAGTCAGACTCAGTAATTCTCATAAGTAATTCTGAATCAAGTTGAAATTAAATTTTCTTGTAACAAATATTCATATAAAACTTCTGTATGTTTTAATAGATATTACTAATTTTAATGATTACTAAATTAATTAATAATTTAATAAATAAAAGACTATCAGCTTCATGGTTTCACAAAGTATTCGATCGAATAACGCTGCAAATGTTCAAATAAAGTCTCTCAACTTAGTTTGGTAAATATTAATGACGTACTGGTTTTATGTACTTATTGAACACTTAACTGTCTTACTACCTAATAACGGTACTTACTAAAAGCAGAAAGGCAATGTTGAAATCTAGCACGCAAAATCCACATTATTTGTAATTTTGTTTTATAGATTTGTGACCAATATCGAGAGTGTCATCGCTTTGATCACATTTATTTTATAAATCTAATATAATACTAATTTAAATATCAACGACTGGATTTATATTTGTCTATTTAAATTTCAGTTCAAGAAATAATCAAACTACAATTTTCTTGTAAATATAATGTATAAATCACAAATAAAAGTATAAATAAAGACGTTTGGCATAGTTTTTCAGGTAAAAGTTAATTTTCTTCATTTTTATGTGATTTTATACGACCTCTATAATGACCTCTTATTTATTCCTACAGGATTTTGTGGAATAAAAGGGACAATCAATTCTGTGAAATTACATAATGATGAAAATATAAGGTAAAAAATCAATATCTGAAAATACCGAAATACATGCAAAAATAAACAGATCTATTCACATTATATCGGTATGGAAAACGCATATGACAGGGTTATAACGGATGTGATACTATATGAATTTTAAGAGCAAACCAGCAAAACACAGAACACAATATACGAAAATAAGTGAAACAAGTACAATCAAAAATGTTTTAAAGATTTTATATTATAAACTTTTATTTTTAAGAACGCCACTGGTAATACTTCGTGATATTATGTTTCTCGAGAATATATAGAGCTTTCAACTTGTACAACGATAAGGCAGCACTCTACAAAGACGTTTAAGTAACAAAAGTGGTAAATTCTTCCATTTAAAAACTACTAGGAATTTATTAAAACAAAAAGCAGTAAATGTTTATAGATTTAGTATAAAATGGCGGATATCCTTGTAGATTCCTTAAAAGTTTCATAAAAATCTGACCAAAAATAAAGGCTCAAAATAAATTATAAATTTTCAAGGTTTGCTTTAAAAAAATGTTATTATGTAGAAACGAAAAAATGCTCTTGTAATTTATTTTATATAAATATGTATGCAAACTTTTTGTTTACTCATGAAAGTACGTATAAACTCCCATCTATAATTAGTTGACACCAAAGGGATAATTGATAATTGACTAACTTGTATGTTTATTTATAAATAGGGACCGGTAAGTCTTTTGTAACTTTTATCTAAAATTAACTTTCCAATTTGAGAGGTTGCTGTAAAAAATGTTAAATTGAGGGAAAGGGTTATTTTATTAATTAGAGGTGATGTTATAAAAGGAAGTCCTTGAATATTCTATATTATAAATGTATTGTTTAAACATAATTAAGTTAGTCGTTACAAAGTTAAAAAAGCTCTAAGTTAGGTAATTTATATTATAAGGAACTAATACTGATAGAACATATTAATGTTTTTTTTTTTTTTAACAAAAGTAGTTCTTCCTTAATTATATACATGGTGTACCAATAAAAACATGCAGGTCAGATATTTTGATAAGAGATACAGATATTTTAATTATCTAATAGTCAGTTCACAGCTTCAGTTTTAGACATATAAAATGGCTTTAAATAGGGTATTATGTAGATGGCGCTGCTCAATAATTTTTTTGATGATAGGATCTTTCTTATACCTATAGCACATCTTGTAAAAATACATTTTTAAGCAGATTTTGTTTTATGAACTTTTTCGATAAATCTAGTCATTTTTGATATACACAGTGGACCACTAAAAACAGTTTCATTCTGGTATTTGACATTTATCATTGAATTTAAAAAAAATGCAATATGGAGATATTTAGTTTAATGTTACAATAAATTAAATAAGTAATAAATTAGGCTTTTAATATTTTTATAGCGCTAGTTGGCGCTAAAATTAAAAGTAACGCAACAACAGCCATATTTATGCATCATTCAAAAAATTACCTTTTCAATGATATATCACACATGGTACATTCCCAGTTTAAAATTAAGGGGTTGTACATTTGGAAGCGAGGGAGTTGTAAAAATAAAAATCGACCTGTTTTAGCATTTTCTTAAAATCCAATAATTAATACCAAATTACAGTGTGAAACTGTTTCGAGTTGTCGAACCTTATTGTTGAGGTTACAGCTCTGGGACCCCTTTTACTGGAACGTGATTAGGATAACCTCTAGAAGAGGAGGTAACACTACGTGGTGGAAACGGGAACAAATGGCGGCTTTACGTGGACAGTGGACGATCAGGACAAGAAAATTACAAAGGGCCCAACAAATCTATAAAAATATAACCCCTTTTAGAAGTTTGTGGAACCAGAGATGAATTTATCGAAAACATGAATGAAAAGAGAACTTACCAAGTACAGTTTGGCCCTTGCTAATTTAACCCTTTACGAGACAAGGACAGTTAATAAATACATGTATATAACAATCGACAAATCACACCAAACGTTGTGAAGCTTAAAATTTGGGTATTTATATTTTAAGTAGACAAGAAAAAATGGTAAGTGTAAGTGACATTTGACGTCAGGATTGCCAGCACTGGAAAAACAGTGTCACCACTACTCGCGGCTGTGCCCGTGACCATATTGTTTCACTCTAATGCAATAGGTGAACAAGGACGGAAGTATAACTACAACGGTACTGTCTTTGTGGACTTTTTATGAACCTGAACTGAAGAATGAATGATCGCATCTAATGGGACTGTTACTTACATCCGAAATGAGCTTCTCATCTCTACTAATTTTAGTTAAAGAGCCTAACCAATAAACAATTATTATTTATGACTCTTTTACATTTTAAATTTATTATTCAATTTGGAATTTTCTTTATATAGTCTTATTTGATTATATTACTAAGAATATTCATCAGTTTTAGATTAGATTTCATGGTTTTGAGGAATCTATGGATCTTTGACCTTGTCAGTTTTATTCTCTAAAGTAAAACTAAAATGTAAGTTATTTTAACCGTTACAATATTTTCTAGAATAAACGTGAATAAAACAGGTGTATTATGAGAAATATTGTTAGAAGGTCTTGATTTTCGTTTTATGTATCTTGAAAACTAGTCAATGGAATCGATTTAGGCTAGAATAATGGATACATTTTGTCAGAGCATCAGAAAATTTGTTCCTTTTGCTTTTTTTTACGACAAAGAGGGATAAATAATGGTGTACGTGTTTACAATTTCTTTTTTCTTTTGGATTTCTTGTGTACCGCCCGCTTATAAATCCAACATAGATCAGAATTTAATACCGATCTACTTTAAACCTATATTTACCGACGGGAAATTTTGCATGCACAACTAAAGTCTGCCAATTCCCCCCATACGACAACTTTAAAAGGAATAAATTTGAATATAATTATGTCCCACACACGTTTTGTCGATTCCTATTAAAGCAGAAACTTTTTTGCCGCCAAAAGCTGACATTTTGTAAATGCATGATAAATGTTACTTTAGTTCTAGAAATAGGAAATTTAACGGCTCGAGGAATTTTCTTGAAACACATTTGCAGCTAAATACAGTTCGATGTGAAAAACAATAAATTCAATTCTACGGCAATCAGAAGTTTTCGAATAATTTTGCAGTTTGTTCAATTTTAACAGCAAAACAACGAAAGCCACTTCACTTTTGAATGGATACTGTGATAAATTACAGTAGGTATAGCTGTTATTTTTATTTTTTTACAGAATTTTACGTCCAATTAGTCTATTTTGCGAAAATCACTTCCAATTACCTTTTTTAAAATATCACATCAATATATTATATATAGCTGTGTGTGAATGTAATTATATAGATTTCAGAATAAATATTATTTTCTAAATAATAAAGTTTCTATTGGAATTTTTAGAAAATATGACCTAGCTTTTTGTTTACATAAAGATAAAGTAGTGGTATAAAAAATGGGGTATTTTATTTGCCAAAAATACCTTTTTTTATGATCGTTGTATAATATAGCTTCTAAAATCATTTACATAATGTTCAACAGAGATGTGTCCTAAATATTTATGATCTTTGTTCGCTCCTTGTTAATTAAAGTTCTAAATTACATGTAAGTTTACTGAAACGTTGATAATATTCCTTATTGTAGACACCACCAATGATATTCGAGCTACATCGCCTTTGTTTCCTTCCACCTGACCGGTGCGCAAATTATGGAAGTGGATTTAGACCGGAACAGAAGGAAAGCTGTGAATTTACGATCTGCTGGGCTTACACCGCGAATTTATCCCTCCCTCGGAGGGATTCTCTCACACCCCGTCCTAATCTTGATTATTACTCCGCTATGGCTGTATTTTTTCTTTCGCTGCAGGATAAGATGCTGGGGCATTATCACTCCGTTGGATGGTTGGATTCTAATTTACCTTGCTGAATATAAAAAAGTTTATTATTGTTAGTTTGTTTCGTGCAATCTACCGATTAGATTACGTTGGATGGATTCTGTTTGGGATCGTTATGAAAATGTATAAAAAAATGTGGTTCAATAAATGAATATTATGAACGCATTTCTATAATAAATCGAGGTACAAAGTATTAAATAATTATACATTTATGAACTAGACCAAGTCGAAAATATTGGGTTGCTTTGGTGAAAGGTAGAAATAAAAGGAAGGAAAATTGTTAGAGGGTTAGCATAGAATTTTAAATAAATATTTGGAAAATAAAAAATTACAAAAAGTAAAAAAAATATAAAAAAAAATATAAAAAAATATAAAAAAAATATAAAAAAAATATAAAAAAAATATAAAAAAATATACAAAAAAAAACAAAAAATACAATAAAATTCAAAAATAATACAAAATAAATACAAACAAATTCAGAAATATACAATAAAAAATACAAAAAAATTTAGAAAGATACAAAAAATACAAATGAATACAAAAAAAATCTGATATGTCCAACACATGACTTTCCTATCTAGTTATTATAGGCTTTTTCTGGTTATTTTGTACAACCTATTGCAGCATCTCTATAAATGTTTAGAGGATAAACTAAATATATACATTGTCCACATACATCTACCTCGAAACATTTTTCTATATCAAAACATCATTGAAAACGAAATTACTGAAAAATTTAAATTTAGCACTTTTCCATTACGGTCCATTTTAGAAAAAGCATGTATAAACAAAAATTATAGAGATTGATATCGCAAACAACTTTTAGTTCAACAATTTTCATAAAAATCAGAATTTTGCACATTTTGTCAAATTTCTCGAATACGGACCATTTCAGGAAATTTTGACATAAAACAAAAATTATAGATAATAATATTAGAAGTAACTTTTATTTGAACAATTTTCTTCTTTAAACATAAATAACAGATATATTCCATAAAATATAAAAACGGCCTCCCATAAAGTACCCCCTAGATGTTCCGACTTTGTCCAAAATCTAATCGTTTTACGTCAGGCCGAAATAAACCTTAAGTTTAAAATTTAATGTTTTTTTCTTTATCCGTTTTTGAGTTTTCTGCAAAATTCGAAATTTACACATTTTCTCAAATATCTCGAATACGGTCCATTTTAGAGAAATTATGTATAAAATAAAAATTATAGAGAATTATATTACAAACAACTTTTATTTGAACAATTTTTATAAAAAAATATTTTTTTTTACATTTTGTCAAATTTCTGGAATACGGAACATTTTAGGAAAATTTTGTATAGAACATAAATTATAGATAATTATATTAGAAGTAAATAACATATATTCCATAAAATATAAAAATGACCACCTATAAAGTACCCCCAGATGTTCCGACTCTGCCCAAAATCTAATCAGTTCATTAGACGCTGGAATAAAGCTTAAGTTTAAAATGTAGTGTTTTTATATGAATCGGTTCATGAGTTATGCGACATACAGACACACACACACACACACACACACACACACACACACACACACACACACACACACACACACACACACACACACACACACACACACACACACACACACACACACACACACACACACACACACACACACACACACACACACACACACACACACACACACACACACACACACACACACACACACACACACACACACACACACACACACACACACACACACACACACACACACACACACACACACACACACACACACACACACACACACACACACACACACACACACACACACACACACACACACACACACACACACACACACACACACACACACACACACACACACACACACACACACACACACACACACACACACACACACACACACACACACACACACACACACACACACACACACACACACACACACACACACACACACACACACACACACACACACACACACACACACACACACACACACACACACACACACACACACACACACACACACACACACACACACACACACACACACACACACACACACACACACACACACACACACACACACACACACACACACACACACACACACACACACACACACACACACACACACACACACACACACACACACACACACACACACACACACGCACGCACGCACGCACGCACGCACCCACACACAGACGCAGACGCAGACGCACACGCACACGCACACGCACACGCACACGCACACGCAGACGTAGACGTAGACGTAGACGCAGACGCAGACACAGACACGACACAGATAAAGACACAGACGCAGACACAGACACGACACAGATAAAGACACAGACACACACACACACAGACATCATCGCGAAAATAGTCAAAACGGATTCAGAAGACCTCAAAACGTAAAAATCTGTCGAAAACTCGAGGTCGAAAAAAATAATGATTCTTATACTTTCCTTATATCTGTATACAGGTAGGAAAGTAAAATACAAAGAGTTGCAATTTGGTAGGTGTTTAATGTTCATGTGACAATATAATTTACTATTTTTTTATTACAAACAAATTAAAATAGAGTGTTCAAAATGGCGGTCTTTCTTATATATAAAGCGATTTGTCTCAAACTTGAATCTTTGCGGTGTTTAAAGTCACTTAGTATAATTTTTGACTCAAACTTAAATCAACATGGTGGATCCGAAATGGCGCACTTTCCTATTTATAAACCGATATGTCAGCATGTCAGCTTGAAACTTGCGGGTGTTTAAGGTCGCTGAATTAGATTTTTGATTCAAACTCAAAAAAGGCGGACTTTCCCATTTATGGGCTAATATGTACCAAATTACTATCAGAAGTATCCCTATTAACGTTAGGCATGACTTTATTATCATCATCCTCAGATAAATCGTTATCAACATCAACGAAACTTTTTTTTTTAAATCAGAAACCTGGTAATTACCTAAGTTTTTTCCATCTAAGTCTTTAATATTATACACCAGTTGAGAGAGAACCTTATGTACTATACATGGAGTATATTTAGTTGCAAACTTATTAATTTTAAATGTCATGTGGAAACGGTTAAACAACTTGAATAAAAATGAATAGATAAAATTAAATTTGAAAATATTAATAATACTAAGATTATGATTTAGCAAGTTGTAAATATCCCGAAATATCTAATTTTGGGAGTGAGGATGACCAGGAACTTGTTGGATACGTTGTGGACAATAAGCACTGATGATGGCAAATAAGCCAAAAGCGCTTTGAATTTGTTAATTAAAAAGTTTTGCACGAAATACAAGTCTTTCCTTTTGAATATTAATTTTAGATGATAAGACGAAATTCTTTTTCCATAATCTATTACCAACATGATATTCAATATCTCTTTTTCTTAAGTTATAATATTTACAATTTCTATCATAGGCTGATTTAAGTTTTTCCTTTATTTTAGGTGAATTTTGTGTGTCATCAATACGTTGTAATTTTGCAGATACTGATGGAATATTATTAGAATTATTTAAAATTATGCCATAAAAATCTCCAGAAAATGAAACGTTACGAACAAAATTAAGGAAGGATGACTTCATGTTATGGATTGCACTACTCTAGGTAAAAATATGTTCCAAAAACGATGATTATCATGTATATTAGTTCTTTTAGTATAGATATGTTTGAATTTTTAAACACTGATTTGAATAATTCTTCACCACCTTACATAAATACTTTATCTTGAAGACAGAAAAGTATAAAGTATTGTCAGATCGATTTTTTTTTTCAACCTTTTCGTGCCATAAATAATACCGTTCGGAGGCCTTGCAACAAATTGGATAATGGTTCCACAGTTATCGCCTTGAATATTAAATGAAGGGTTAAAAAAACAATTTTTCCATAAACAAAATGAATGACTTCGGATGACTACACCCTATATTCTACGCTTATATTAACTAATCAATAATTCTTATGAAAAACACTTTGAATAATTGAAAACCATGTTCTGATGCCTGGTTTTTCATGTGGCTTATTAATATTTCACATCTTGTTTTATTTAGAAATATGTTGGTTTGAAATATTTTACATTGGCTTTGATGATGTGTTCATAAATGTTTCTGAAAGCATTAGTAGATCTAGATAATATATAGATATTAATTAAATTTGTAGCTCAAATGTTTCCTTTGTGTTATGTATACACCTATTGCTGGATGTCCATTATACAGGATGTCTCAAAATTTTGTTCTATAAAAATTGTATGTTTTTGTAAATGCTTACAATTTAAAAGTTTTTATCGTGTTAGTTATTTATGATTTGTTTCCCACCCTTAAAAAGTGAAAATCCAAATACCCTGAAACACATCATTATTTGTTTATGATGAATATCACATGCTTTTACCACCACATTACCCCCTTTTAAAATATGAAAAAATCTAAAAACCCTGAAATATGAAATACTTTATTTATTTACGATTAGTATCTCCCATTTCAAATTTCACCTACCTTTGAGAAACAGATACTTACATACAATATTCTCCCCCCGCCCCCTCCTTCCGGTTCCCCCTTAAATTGAAAAAACCCAGAAACCCTGAAACACCTTTTTATTTGTTTATGATGAGTGACTATAAATTTAATTTTTAGTTTTCTACCTTCCAAAAAAATCGGTACTCCTACAAACTTTCAACCCCACCGTTTTTCCACATTAAAATATGAAAATCCAAGAAGGCTTTCGACATGCGTTGAAATTACCCTTACTTATGAGTATTTTGCCATTTATAAAGGAGACAAAAGCTACTTTTATCACCTATATTTTTCTACATTTATAATTTACCAGCCACTCTGTATATGTCTTTAAAAAATAAATCCAGATCATTACAAAAAAGTACGTCCATCCCCAAAACCTCTTTTTTTTGCCTGAATTTGTAAAATTTGTTTTCATATTATATAAAAGTGCTTTTTAATTTTGTTCAACGATTTTATTACCAAAATGTCAGTACAAAATTTTAATTTATGATAATTTTGGTAGTAGAAACTAAAAACTAACTAGGATTTATAATTTTTTTGAGTTATAGTAATTTAAAATAATAACCTAATTATACAGGGTGTGTGTAAAAGTTCTTTACAAAAACATACCACATATTACTTAGACCAAAATAAGTCGATTTAAGTGAAATTACCTTAGTACAAAGTTGCTACGTTTGGGCTCCAGAGGGCCTTGAAGTTACAATTTTTAAATCGTTTTTCCCATATAAATTTAAAACGGCATATGCGATTTTGCTGAAATTTGGTATATTGTTAGAGTTTTATGTGGCAAAAAAATGGTATTAAAATTTTGTCCGATGATAATAATACATAGGCGTAGAACTTGATTTTTTAAATAATTGCACCTTTAAAAATTCTACGCCAATGGAAGAAAAGGAGTTTGAGTATGAAATTTGGATTGCACAACTCATTTGAAACATGCACTTTATAAAAACTCAGGTTTTTATGAAGTATTTATTAAATTAACACACAAAACAACATTTTTCATGCGTCAACCTGCCAGAGCTCAGTCTCCGCCATTACCGCTAGCGCTCTCCCACTCCTCGTTCTTAGTTGAAGTTTGATCCATAGGCGGCTCGTAGGGCAACCGTTTGGGCCTGCCACATCACCCCCCAACTAAAACGGAGATTCACAACCACGATGTTTTAGTTTACACTACACTCGCGACAACATGTTTACAATAAACTTAACTTAACTAATCTACAACTAAGTTGAACAAGATTCCATATTATGAAAAACAAAAGAAATAGAAAGTAAAAATGACTTAGCCTTTAACACGTTACTGGTGCTTTGTAATATTTTAAATTCCGTGTATTTTGAATTCCAAGACATATATTTGATGCATCTTCTACAACATCATAAGCATTTGTATTGACTATTTTTGTGATGGTACAAGGGCCACGATATAGCAAAAAGAACTTTTTAATCGTTTTATTGACTTGGCCCGTTAGACGTTTTGACTCAAAACATATTTTTATCTTATAATCTGATAGCCAGTCACATCCTAAAATAACACTACGGTTGAGATATGGTACAACCACGCAAACATATTCAAATATCACCCCATTTATTTTGAATTCTAATAGCACTTGTTCTTTTATTCTGTGCCCTTTTCCCTTAATCGCCCCTACTAACACTGTGTTAGCAACCGGTAACACTGCGAGATATTTTCTATTACTTTTGTTTTTTAACAAATCCATAAAATTTTGCGAAACGCATGAAAGCTGACTTCCACTGTCGATCAAAATATCAGTCTCCGTGCCCTCTATTTCACCCTTTATAACCGGTAGAGGTTCCTTCGTAACTTTTCTATCTGTTTCCCCTTCCTCTAAAAGAATATCATCCAGCTTTTCTTCCCATATGTTTACATTGTTTACATTAAACTCGTTTCTCTCATCCCTTAAGTAATCCTCCCCGTTATCTGTTTCTAGGACATTTTCCTGCCTTCTATTTTCCCTGAAATCACGCCTATTATCTTTATTTACATTTCTATCTTCTGTATTCCCATTTGCATAAGCGTTTCCCCTTTCGACCCTTTGATTATATTGTCTATTCTGACGAAAACGCCAATTTTCAGAAAAATTATTATTCTCAGTTTTTTTTTCCGAGTTTTTATTAAACGATATATCTTTTTCAGTATACAGCTTGTCAATATTTCGAAGATATTCTTCTACTTCTTCGAATTTTTTATACCCACCTATAATAATACCCCTTTTTGTTTCAAAATCAAAATGATTCGCAAGCATTTTAATTAGTTCCATGTCAACGAGGTTCTTGTCTAAATATTTCGATTGTTTTATCATTTTAATAAAATAATCTCCTCTAGAGCCTGATTTATATTCCCCAAATTTAAATTGGTAGAACAGTTCCCTTTCCTTTTCAGGACCCCATTACTTTCACAAAACAAATTTTTAAAAGTGTCAAAATTTGTAAATTGGCCTTTTTTTACAGCGGCCCAATCTGCAACAGATCCCCGTAAAGATTTAATGGCTAATGATACCCGTTTATCTTGCGGTACTCCGGCTTCATCAAATATTTCCTGCAATTCAGTTATAAATGCAATCGGATGTTTAGACACATCATCCGCTCTGTACGTCAAATTTCCACCCCCCAACTCTTTAAACAACGTTAAATAACTAAGATTATTATTATGGGTCGCATCCAGGCTAAGCCCTCTTACACTTTCATTTAATTGATTAGCATTAGATTGATTGGCTTCTAGCAATAAACCAAATTTTTCCATTAAGGTATTATTTGTAGCTTGCAACATGTGAAAATTGTTCATAATTAATCTATTACTATTTAATAATTGTTCAATTGTATCTTGGGCGACATCGTCTGACGATGCAGATGCCCCTCTTTCTGTCTCTGACAATGACGCGTTCGCGTTAACCTGTTTAGGCTTTCTATTAGGCATGTTATCGCTAGAAGCTCAACCTTATTTAAATTAAAATACCTACCAAATATTTGTTTAGCAACAACACAATATCGAACAATATTTAACAAAAAAAACATAAAATCAACTAATACCTATACGTATCTAAAAGTCTATTACAACACAAATATAAATAGCCAGTATTTTTTTTTTAATCCGCTTTCAAAGTTCATAACAAAAACAGGTTCAATTGTAAAATTGAATTTATTTTTTTTAAATAAGTCTATTATACGCCGCGCCGTTCTTTATTCAAAACAGCTGATAGCCTACAGTTTATTTCCCGGTGCAATTTCGCGAAGAAACCCCTGACCCATAAAGCAGCGAGCTTGCAAATTCGGTACTGCACCGTTTAAGGTCAACTCCTGCGTCTCTAGACGTTAGCTAACGTGATACGTGATTTTTATCTAGGGAACGCTTCTTTTTCACTATAAATTTGCAAAATATCTCCTCCTACCTTGTTTCAGCATATCAAACCTCTTGTTTAGTGGCTCCTGCCCCACGTTGGGCGCCAAATGAAACATGCACTTTATAAAAACTCAGGTTTTTATAAGGTATTTATTAAATTAACATACAAAACAACATTTTTCATGCGTCAACCCGCCAGAACTCAGTCTTCGTTCTTAGTTGAAGTTTGATCCATAGGCGGCTCGTAGGGTAACCGTTTGGGCCTGCCACACATTTTCTTTAAAGAAGGTACTCCTGATAAGACTCGATTACTCTCATGGTTTTCGCAAAATTTCTGTTTTAATAATTTAGAGTGTATAGCTTTCACAAAAATATTTATTTACAACATAATCAAAATAGAGATTTTACAAAAATTGTTCAAAATGTTCACCATTTTCACGCATACAGAGATTTATACGTCGAAAAAAATTAAAATGTATCCTTTCCATAACTTCTTCATCACCTCTAACATTGTTTATTGCATCTTGAATACGTTGCCAGAGTTGTTCCTAATTTTCTACAGGTTCCCTGTAAACTGTGGATTTCAGATGTCCCCATATCAAGTAATCCATCGGTGTTAGGTCTGGGGAACGTGGTGACCAGTTTACAGGTGCGTCATTACCTCTGCCTATCCATTTGTGTGGATATTGTTCATTCAATAATTATTGTTTATGTTCTAAAATTAATAAAATGCAAATTTCGTCAAAACCATGAGAGTAATCGAGTCTTATCAATAGTACCTTTTTTAAAGTAAATGAGTTGCGCAATCTAAATTTCATACTCAAACTCCTTTTCTTCCATTGGCGTAGAATTTTAAAATGTGTAATTATTTAAAAAATCAAGTTCTACGCCTATATATTATTATCGGATAAAATTTTAATACCATTTTTTTGCCACATAAATTGTAACTTCAAGGCCCTCTGGAGCCCAAACGAAGCAACTTTGTACTATGGTAATTTTACCTAAAACGACCTATTTTGGTATAAGGAATATGTGGTATGTTTTTGTAAAGACCTTTTACAGACACCCTGTATAACCTAATAAGTTGTCTAACGATTATAACCTAAATAATTAATTTTTGTATGCACTGTGTTCCATAAAGTTGCAATTACATAGAAATTTTAATATTACGATTTGGAAAAATTTCGTAGGGCAATCGCCTCTGAATATTTAAAAATTTAAAATGTTAATGGTAAATGGTAATGTTAAAAAATTCCCATATGGATCCAACTTAATGAAACATCTTTGTATAAATTGATCGATATTTAGATTATCCTGATATTTTCTAGTTACACAAAACAAAGCATTTTTTGACTGGTTTTTATTATTTCTAGCTAGACATGCGTATATAAAATATTCTTCAATTTCACGTCTACGTACATGATTAAGCTACAGCCTTTGGTTGTCTACATACACTATCGCAAACCACATGACGTATTTTTTGATTGGAAATAAACAAATTCTAATTCAATTGTCATTGTCTGTCCTGGGACTAAAATGTCAAAATCCGTTTATTAATCAACGTTAATTCTTGTTTTGGACGTTATTTTTGTGCGCCTGCGTTTTCATTAACATTAACCTACTACAAACTCTTTATTGACACATCAAGTAAATAATCACATTATTATTTAAGCACTTATATATAAGTAACTTAAGTAGTAGAAGCAAACCATTAGAAGCTTTGATGTTTTACGCTTATTTTGAGCCAATTATATTTGTGCCGCGTTGCACAGTGTATCTAAAGCAATTTTAAAAATAGTTTCCAAGCTTCAACTTCAAGCTCACAACTGCGACGAAATCGGCAATTTATTGAATTTACCAAACTGCCAATCATTTTCGACAAGACGTTGATTTATTTTTATATTTCTTTTTTTTTTTAAATAAACTGGATGAATCATGTTTTTCTATAAATTATATTTGATATATTCATCATAAAAACGTTTGAAAGTTGTTATACAGGTATTGTTATTAAAGTATAAAAGTACCTGATACTTTCTAAGATGATCTACCACCATATTAGATATTAGTTTCTCCTATTTAACCTAGTGTATACCTGATTTGTTCCTGTTAGTAGACACTGGGTTTTCCTATTGTGATCTCCATTGTGTTTGGTATTAGAGTTTTTAAAAAAATACCTGTTACTTGCTAAGATAACCTATTTAACTTTATGATACGACTTGATTCAACTTCTCACAATGTGTTATCTACTCTGTAAGCTCTCAAAATTTCTCTCCTATTGTATCAGATAGTGAAGCAGTAGAAAATCTCCTATTGAGAGCTGTAGGGGTTGTTCAGGTGTTACTGTGCTTTCTATAACATCAATGTGGGAGTGTGTCTGGGAATTTGGCTTCTCATTACATATCATATCATCATCAACATATTAGACGTTGATATTACAAATAATCATTCACAGCGCCACCTTCTCAAAGCAGAACAAACAAATATCTTAATAATAATTCGAAACCTAACATAATATAGCTATTTTAGCATCTTACGTGCTCCTCTCCATTATTGCTCCGTTACTAATTAATTTAGTCCTCATTGAAATACAATATACTTAGGATCACTTCTCGTCTAACAATAATTAGCTCCAGTATATTATAATTTAATTATAAATAGTAAATTACTACACTTAAATATTAATTTGACAAATATGCAACGTTAACAAACTACATGAATGCATTCCAGTGAATCATACGCTCAATTAATCTACACTTAAGAGGTTAATGTGATTCCGTAGTTGCTTGACCCATATCCTGGGATGAGTAACAGGAGCGGTTATGTACTGTGTGTTTAATTTTGAAATTTAAATGACGAATCTGAGTAATAACAATTTAAACTTTGATAAAATAAAAACATCTTGTGTATGATTTCACACATTACATTTTATGTTTTTACAATTTAAAATAACAAATATAGGGTACATCTCTTTTTCTATTACTTTAATACATAGATACCTAAATTTGTTTCAATAGAATAATCAGTTATGTACCATTACACGATTCTATAAATAATTAATATAAAGTAATTTATTTATAGCTGTTGTAAATACCACCATATATCGGATTAATCTAATTTGATATTTATCTATCTACCACGTAATATGAAATAGAGCAAAACCCTATAAATACATTTACATACCAAATAAATTTACAATTCTTTAATTTCTGGTAGTTAGTCAAAGTAATGGCCGTTGATAATTAAATTTATCGCATTTTTTAATGAATTCTTAATCAAGCAAAAGGTGGGTATATAGCTAAAAATAAGAATATCAATCCAATTTGTTTATATCTAACATCGTTGGGAATTATTGTGAACAAGTAATTTTGGTCATGAAAAGAGTAGACTTGTATGACATGTTCTGTGAGTATAAGTCACTTTTTAAGATGATTTTTGTAACTGTTACAGCATTAAACAAAAATATCGCAAAAAAATTTGAACAGCCTAAACTAAAAAGTTTATGCTTAAATTTTATAATGTACGGGACTCAATTTGTACATATTATTCCCAGGCCGGACCTGCACATAATGTAATACTCGCATTTCAAAGCTCACTTAAGAACAAAACACCAGCGTTCGAAGCTCACATATTAACAAACATACATCTTCTATCTCATGAGTAGCAACTAACTGTTTTCTCACATCAAAACAATATAATTCTAAAAATATTTTATTACAGAAAGTCTGAAAACATTCTAGTACATATTACCATCTTATAAGTAACTATAATCTTTCTCTGTCTTATCAATGAAACTAAAAACATTTCGTCACAAAAATGACAATTCAGTATTATACACGCTGTATCGCAGCAGAAAAGTTCATTAAAGAATGAGGTAGGGTAACTGTAAGCAACACTTTCTTTAAACTATATTTTAGACGTGTATGTTTCAAAATATAAAAAAACATAATCGCAAATATCCTTCCTCTTAGCTCTTAGACAGTTGATAACATCGCTGAACTATGCTACTAAGGATATATTTTGTTTTTATTTTATTTCTTTTTTGCCACGGATGAATAAACGTTCCGTCAGGTTCTTAGGAGCCTGGAGCTGTTGCCAGTGCTGCTTTATCTCTAATATTACATTAGTGAGAGCAATTTTATTATTTATTAGATATATTTATTTATTACTGTGGTGACAGCGGTGAGATTGTTATAAGATCAAAAGTTCTAGTAAGTTCTCTCGGACATATATTTGTAATATTTTTAATAACAAAAATATTCGTAAGAAGATTCACAACAGAGATATATTTTTCAAGAAATGTTTCTACAAAGAGAAACATTTTCAGCTTTTATTTCTACAACAATTATATTCTGTATGTTTTCCCTAATTGCAAACAGTATTCAAGGCGTCTGTTTAACAAGGATTTTCCTAACGAGGATAACCCCATCCTGTGTGCTCGTACTCCACTTTCTCTTATCCGCATTCCTGAAACTGAGAAGGATTTCAACGCAGCCGTAAAGATAGTGGGTATATACAGAAGGTAATGAAACAAACCCGAAACTCTTGGTGTATTATTTCATATATTATTTAGATGTAGCGAACTAATAAAAAATAAAGGAGTTCTGTGAGTTTCATATTATTCTTGTTGGTAATAATGTAATTGCAACTGGCAGGTTATTTCAATCTGCATTTTTATGTATTAACCTTCAAGGTAAGTGGATTAGATGCAGTACCGTGATAGTGGAGTATATAATAATAATAATATTTATTTGCAAAAGTAAATACATGTATAACAAATAACAATTAGTAATATGTCAATTAATATTTGCAATTTCTGTGTGTAGATAAAATAATTTATACAATTTTTGAACTAAATTAAACTAAACTAAACTAAGAACTAACAAATTAAAACGATTTTAAAATAATAATACAAAGGTTTTATTACTCAAGTAAAACTTTTTTTTACAAAATGAGATAAATATTATTTAGAGCCTTTTTAAATATAGAAATTGGACCTTCTTTTTTTAGTGTTTCAGGTAAATAATTAAACATTTTTGGTGCTATAAATTGGTAACTTTGTGACCTATAGATTTTCACACATGCGGAATTAGAAATCTTTTCTTTTGGCGAGTGGCATACTGATGATCATTTATTTCAACTTCTTCGTACAGGTCATTAGAAGGGTACAGAAAGGGTTTAATCTTAAAAACCATTTCTGCATTATTTCAAGCGGTTGCAGGTAAGTCTTAGCCATCCCCCCCCCCCCCCCCCCAGCTTACTATGCCATAACTTAGGTGAGATGCTACAAGGCTTTTAATATAGTATTTTCATTTGAGCATATCATAAAGCAAATTTAACTTGTTTAAATCATTCTAGAATAAATCGTAATTTTTTAATTAAAAATGAAACATGTACGTTAGGATGGAGTGATTGCATATAGACAAAAAAATAAAGTGTAAATTTTTAGTTAGCCTGGGTGTGGAAAAGTTGCATTTTAGTCCATCAAAAGCCCCTGAAAAAAAAAAAAAAAAATTGAAAATTTGTTACCGCTTCAGGTTCCTGTTTTATAAAAAAAATCAAAAATTTCAAGATGGATATCTAGCGTTATTCCTAAATGTTTGATTTCTTTTTCACTACTAATCTTAGTATTTTCATCTATACCTAACGAATTAAAGTTAGGAAGATATAATGCATAGCTGTAAACAGTATGTTGATAGAGAGTAAGCGATTATTGAACCATTTCTTAACTTCTGTAAGACCGTGTTCCGTTAATAATTTTAATTCGGGCCAGGGTGTATGGCTATAGATAATAACTATTGAAAATGAGGTGGAAATTCGAATGGAAGAAGTAAAGAGTATTAGAGAGGATGTAGTTACCAAAACACTTGAGGAAAAAACAAGGAAACGCAAATTCGATTTTACCTAGTGGGAAATAAATGTAAGAAAGCAAAAAAGGATGAAGGGAGAGAAATACCAAGGGCTTAAGAATAGTAATGGAAAATGGAATGACTAACCAAGAACAGACGACCTTTTTGCAATTGCAAGCATAGCAGAAGCGACACAAAGATAAAATGTAATCTTTTTACAGAAGAGGAACGATTTAATATTTTTAACCGTTTTTGGCAGAATCTAAACTGGGAACAACGAAAAACCTACGTCAGCAGCTTAGTCGACACTTCTACTACGAAAGATAAAAAGAATTTAAAGAATGCAGCATCTCGTTGGGACGTCACGTTTTTATATTCAAGAAAAATGACATTAGAGTAAGAGTATGCAAAAAGATGTTGATATTGGGGAGTGGTCAACACATAGTTGGGTACTATAAAAACCTAATGTAAAAAGTGATTATCTGCAAACGACAAAACTTTTCCCCCTCCTTGCTTGACTTCGAATAAATTATTGATATATATTAAACAGTAGTGGGCCTAGTACAGTCCCTTGAGGTACTCCTTACGTAATATATTGATCTTCACTTAAATGATTTAATATTTTTAACTTTTTTCCTAGTAAGTAGCTTTCTAGAAGATTGTATGGAATATCGTCGGCTTACTTTCAAAACCTCCTAAGTCCGTTTTATACTGTTTACGAGATTTTGATTTCATAGTTTTGATAAAAACAGATTTCAAATATGATTATTTAACATCCTGCAACGACTTAAAAGAAGGTTTCATTATCGTCCAATGGATGTCGCTACAATCAAATTAAAACTTGGAAGCTTTTGCAGGATGTTAAATAATACTTTTTTAAATCTATTTGTATAAAAACCTCGTACACAGTAAAAAACGGACTTAGTAGGTTTTGAAAGTAAGCCGACGAATATGCCTCTGACTCCAACATCTTCTAGACGTTCTAAAAGAAGTTGATGATCTAATATATCAAATGCTTTTGGTAAATCCAAAAATACCCCAATTGTAGGGATTTTTTAATCGAATTTGTCATAGACGTATGATGTTAATTTTAAAATAGCATCATTTGTAGATTTTCCTTCTCTAAACCTAAATTGCGTTTTATTGAGTGTTTTATGTTTTGTTAGGAACATGTTCAATCTTTTCTTTATAACGTACAGCTAGTACTTGTAGTCTTTTTTGCTGGTACTGCTGCTATCTTTAAAGGTGCTGTATTTTATTTGTTTCCTGGATTTGAGTTTTCTGAGTTTCCGAAAGATCGGGGATTAGATTTGAATTTTCTATCTGCTGTATATCCGCCGTTAATATATAATTTGTAATTTCTTATATATGCCTTTAAATTTTCTTGTTTTGTCTTCTTAAGGAGGAAGACAAGTATTTTTTGCTTTTGTTGGTCTTCGGGACGTAGGTCGTTTGTGATCGAGATGCTAGTTCCTTTTAATTTACGCATATTTTGGAGTATTATTTGTTTTGTTAGAAAAGATACAAACTCTAAGGTGATGGTGTTTTTGCTTCCAATACTTGTAAATGTTGTTGACATCTTTTTCAGAAATACTGGTAGAAAATATTTCGTTTATAGTTTGTAGAGTTTTATGAAAGAAGTCTATCCACAGAGTAGTGACGGCTGGTGTTAATTTAAAAAGGGTGTTCAGAATTTTTAATTGTTTGTGCTCTATAGAAGAAAAAATATATTTCCACAATGTCTTATACAATATTGAGTTCATTTAATTTTGTAATTGATTCGTGAGGGCCTCGCCAAACATCGATTTTCCTGCTCGGTTTTGTCATCTGTTCAGTTAAAACTCCTTACAGCAATGTTATTCATTGCAATGCACTTGCCAACTTAAATAACAATTATTTATATGCCTGAATAAAATTTGTTGCGGTTAAGATTTTGATAGTTTCCTTTCCCTTTACGGATATATCACATTTTATAGCACACATTGTATGTATAAATACGTGTTCCTATTTTTTTCTTACACACTCTCAGTTTAACTTTACCCTTAAAGAATTTAAAATTATACAGACACTTTTAAATTGAAGAATTACCTACTTTAGCACTCATTAACTTCATAAATTAATAACAGCCAGTACTTTCCAAGTAAAATGTAACCATTCCATGTACGAGGTTTTTCTTTTTTTAGCACTTTATAATTTTACTGAAATAAATGAAATATTTGAAAATAACAATGCTTAATTGCAGCCATAACTCAAACGAATTGTTCTATTTTATTTCGTAAAAACATAACAACCGCATTAACTTCAATACAAATTTTATATTACATACCGCAGATTTTGAAAGAGTTACCAGATAATGTTTGGTTTCAATAGAAATCAAAATCGTTAAATTTTAGTTATATTTATCAAAATATCCAATAAATCCTTGGCTGCATTTTTTAGCTATTTTGGAAAATTGCCACATATGATGGCAGAAATTGCATTTAAAAAAAAAGGTTTATTAGATTTTTTCAACTCTTCTTTTCAGTTGCTAATCTTTTTCTTGATTTTATACATTTATACAGTTTTGTTTCTGCCAAGCTACATCTTTAATTCTGTTCCTTATTCCAAGAAAATATACTCGCTATTATACTCTTCCTACTTTAACTAATTGCTCAATGTATTTATTTCTAAATAATTCACAATAAATATTTCTTTAAGAATTATTTCCCATTACAACTAAACTATATGAAAAAGATTACGTCTTATTTTTAATTAGCAAGAAAAATTAAAATGGTTTAAATAATCACTTTATATATCACTAGAAACAGTAAATCAATAGTAATCTCTAATTTATCATTACATGTTCATAATAATCTACATTAACGGTCAATAAAGTAACTCTTAAGCATTTTCGTTTTTTTTTGTTTTTTCGCTTATTCCTTTACTTCATTTCAATTTACGTTTTTTATGTTTCAATATTAAATGTATTATTAATATTAAGTTGTTTTAGGTAGATGATAAAGTTATATAAGAACCGGTAGCTCAATGTTTAGTAAATTTACCGTGGATCCCTGTCTTCATTATCTCACCTATCCCCACCGTATTGATTATCTCAGCAAACTTCGACCCTCATCAAGTTTAACTGACGTGTCCGTCGTTTAAAAGCGTAAAATGATTCATGTGGTGTGTATAACCCTATCCATCTTTACAAAACACACGATAGCAACTGCATCCAGTAAAAAAAAGTGATGTTTTATTTGCTTTCTGTTATTGACACAATTTCTTTTGGAATATAAGTCCAACAGAAACTTGTTAACCGTTGAAATCTAGACAAAAATGTAGATAATCTAAAAGTATTACATTTCAACACATTATAACCCGAGAATGGAGTTCTAGCTGTATTTCGAATATTTACTTCAACTTTTTGTTGACTTAGTTTTTTCTCGAAACTTTACAATTATAGAATATTGAATAATTATTAAAAAATTATGTATATTTACTGTTTGAAATGAACAAAACCTTTCTTAAAACCATAAATAAGCTAAATTCACAACATTTTCCTACCACAATGGAAAACAAAGAGGTCTCGGAACGCTTAATAGGTTTTTTGTCTAAGATTGATTATGATGGCTTCTAGTCCATTCTTACAGGTATTTTTTCCGTGAATATTTAAATAATGAATATCCTTGAGTAGCCTTTACATCTAGAATATAGCACGCAACGCACGGTCATGGTCAAATATTTATTCACGCGACATAAACAAAACAAGAAAACTGCCGTTCGTGGAAAATGGAATTTTCGTCGAAGGTAAAATTCGAGCTAAGAGGCGTCAACTTGGTAATTTTATTATTTGGGGTCAATCTTTTATAGTTTCGCAAACGTTGTTGTTGGGTAATTGTGGATCATGCAGGGTTATTTCTATTACTATGCCTTGAATTTAATTTAATAATGTTACTACATGAATCTGCTTTCAAATACCTATAAAGAATCAACGCCTGTGTGAAGTTATATATAAGTATTGATAAGGAAATTTCTGGAAACTAAAAAGTTATTAGATTAAAAATATTATTTGTAACAATTGTCATTAACAATGCTGGGGTGGTAAATATTTTTTATAATTTAAATTAAAATTAATATTGATATTGGAGTTATCATCATACGAGAAGGTTTAAAAGTTCATATGGGAAAAGGTTTTTGTTGATATTTTTAATTGTATTTATGGATTTTTTAAACAATAAAATAAAAAAATACAAAATTCGGTAATACAAAAATTTTATTTACAAAAATAATATACAGACGTAAAAACTGTAGAACAGTGGTCGTCAACCTCTCAATATGTTGAGCTACTTTATTAATTTTGGAATAAACAGCGAGCTACCCACACGGAAGCCACGTAACGCAACGTAAATGAAATAATCCACAGTTATAATTTATCATTATATGTATTTATTTTACTATTTAACTGGTAATACATAATACATAGGTACTAATAATAAACTAATAACAAAACAACTAATATTACTAGTACGTACTTGTTCATAGCTACATTCCTACCTACCAAACGAAGATGTTTGAAAAATAAACACAAACTTTTATCCAGCCACAACGGCATGTCACGTAAGATTTAAAAATAGTTCATAATAACAACAAAAAAGTAACGCACTATCATGAACATAAACATTGAAAAATAAAAAAGCACGTTCAATGAGAAGGCTGACACTCAGACTCATCAAAAATTTTTTTAATGTTTGCAGTATAATTTGATACAGCCATTCGAATACAATTATCCAAATGTTCATCTGTAAGTCGATTGCGATATTTGTTCTTAATAAACTTCATATTGGAAAAAGAAGATTCTCACAAATAGTTTGAACTGAATAATGCTTTCACTTTCAAGGCAACATGGCATAGAACTGAATATTTGTCTTTACTTACAATAGGCCAGATACATTTGGTACTTGAGACTAACGATTTTAAGGCTAAATCATTTTGAAACTCAATTACTTCCATTTCTGTTGCAGCGATGTCTTCGCCAACGTTCTGCATAACACAAGTTGCAAACTGTTGGATATCAATTTCCATAAAGGGTGAAACAACAAACTGCGCTACTAAAGCCATTTCGTTGAAATCCTTAAAACGATTTTTAAAGTTATTCTTCAGGGTAGAAACTATTTCTACATGATATTTGCTGTCATAGGGTTCTAATGGATTTTGAGATATTTTTTCTGAAAGAATAGGAAAATGCTTGGCATCGCTGTAAATTAGGTTTTGTTCCCAAAACTCCAGTTTTTTGATAAATGCTTTTATATCAGAAATCATTTCAGCTAGTTCTTTGTCTCTCCCCTGAAGCTGCAAATTAAGTTCGTTTAATGTCCACGAGAAAACCAAAATCTCTAAGCCAGATTGAATTTTCTAGTTCCGGAGTCGGTTCATCGCGTTGTTTGAAAAATTGAACTATGCCAGATAGTACATCATTAAAACGTTTCAGCACCCGTCTTCTACTTAACCATCGGACTTCAGAGTGAAGGAGTAGGTCCCCGTATTGGCAGTCCACTTCATCGGCCAAGGTTTTGAATAATCTTCTTTGTAACGCTTAAGCTCGAATCTTGTTCACAATTTTTACCACCAGTTTCATAACGTTGTT
Source organism: Psylliodes chrysocephalus (assembly GCA_927349885.1). Lineage (NCBI taxonomy): Eukaryota > Metazoa > Arthropoda > Insecta > Coleoptera > Chrysomelidae > Psylliodes > Psylliodes chrysocephalus. The sequence continues at coordinate 2,757,809 of OV651828.1, forward strand.
TAGTTTCAGGAAATTTCCACATAATGCTTGCTGATGAATAATGCAGTGGTAACAGAGAAATTGCGGAAAAGTTTCATCTTTATGACATAACGCCACCAGACCCTTATCACAACCCACCATAGCTGGAGTGCCATCGGTTGTCAAGCCTACCATTTTCGATATTAGAATTTTCTCGGAAGAAATAATATTTTTTACATGAGAAAACAACTCCTGTCCAGTAGTGTGTCCTTTCAGTGTAATAAACTTTAAAAGATCTTCTTTAATCGTAAAATGACTAAAAACCATCTGGGCAGTGTCAACGACATCTGTTGATTCATCCAGTTGAAGTGAAAAATAAACACAGTTATCTAAGTCAGTTCTTAACTGTAAAAAAATATCATTGCTCATTACTTCTACACGTCTCATCACTGTATTAGCAGAAAGTTGCATAGATTTTATAACTGAAACTATCTCGTCTTTATTTCTAAAGTTGGCAAATAACGAATCAGCAGCTTCTAAAAACGCCTGTTTTATCATTTCCCCGTCTTCATAAGGTTTCTTTTTTGTGCAATTATTTGGAACACACGGTACGATGCTTCAGGTGCAGCCTTATTTTTGTCGACTGTTCTTAAAAATATTGACTGTTGTCCAATTAACTGCTTTTTTAACTGTTTCTCCTTTCTGGTAGTTTTAAACTAAGCGCAATGTCGCCGCGACGTGCGTATTTATCCCGTTCAATGCAATCCTGATCGTTCTCGAACACTAACGCGCTGGCTGGTCGGTTCTAGCCGATTCTAGTTTGATGGCGTTGCCGCTGTTTATGTTTAATATTATGCCAATTAGATTTTTTTTGTGGAAATTTCGGAAGCTTCTCTGATTTTTGCAGTTTGTATTTTTTAAATTAAAATCGTTGTGAGAGCTACCAGATTTGCCTCCGCGACCTACCGGTAGCTCGCGATCGACAGGTTGGGGACCACTGTTTTAGATCATGCAAAGCCTTTTTTTAATTTGCAGACTTTATTAATTTTCAAACATAAGAGGCTGTTGTATATAGATCCTAATTTAATTTTGGCTGCAAGAATACTGTTACTGCATTCATCTTATCTATATCCCAATTTAAATTAATATATTTTGCTATAAAAAAAACGTAATATCGTTCCCCTTACCTCGTGTTATTAACTTTGCCTTATAACGAACAATATTTCCTTCTGCATGCTTTTTATTATAAAGAACTCATTCACATGAGATAGCATAACGATTATAAGACAAATCCACCACAAATTTCTAAATAATATTTTTTATTAGAGATGATTATTTTTCTTCCATTGCTCTCTTCCAGTCTGCAGCATCTTTTCTAGATGGATCTTCTTCACTTTCTACTATTAGAGCTGTATGTAAAACATAAACTTTCAGTTTTTCTGGAAACTTATGCTCTCTTTGAGGATAGGGCTTTTTTCTTCTGTGCTTACATCTTCAAAAATTTGCTGATCATTTTCTAACGTATCTGTATTGTTCATTTTGTTTTCTAATATTATTTTCATATCTTCATCTTCTATTGACTCTAACACTCTGTCTGTTTTTAATTTTTTGTACTTGTATGTGTTTCAGAAATAATATCAATTTCTTGTTGCTGTATTTCATTTGTAAGATCAAGTTAGTGTACCTAAGACTTTACAAATTGACTTTTATTGCATAATACATCTCTAGAATGGGCAATTGCTTTTGTTTCTGTTATCTTACAGTCTGTATCCCTTGGAATCTTCACAGTATCCCATTTTTCTCTTTTCTTTGGGTATATTTGCAAATGTTGTGTATCCAAATATTTGCAGGTAATGTAAATTAGGTTTTGTAACATTCTTAGCCCCTTCAGGTGTTTTATTTGCTACTTCCTATATTGCATTGAGCCTATTACAGAAGACCAACCATTTTTTTCCTTTGGTTTGTCCAAGTTGGTTGTATGAGTTTGCACAAGTCTTTGACAGCTTGTGATCTATAGGTTTTATCCAAAAAATGCGATTATTTTCTTACTAGTTAAATTTATTAATAGTTAATGCTCTCACAAAAACTTCTCTACGGATAATTTTAAATATGATACTTTGTATGTAAATTAATATGGACTAGAAAATGTTTTATTTTTCTTTGAAAGCATTTAAATAAATAGTTCTAGGTATTAGGACTTTTTATCATTTAATAAAAAGCCGCAAAACCTAAAGTAAATAAAAGATGTTTTAATTTCAGCTGATGGTGTAATTTATGCAAATAGGCCAAGCACTCACATAGCTTAGATGTCAAAGCATACTGACTTCCATTTAACAATTATAACGAAAAATTAAGTCCGTTTGAGACCATTTCTATCCCTTTAACTTTGAAAGCAATTTGTATTCATAGAATGAAATGTTTTCATAGCAGCACTTGTAACTCGTAAATAGACTATGCAAATTGTTTATGCCAGCAGAGTACAGTCCCGGGTAGCACTACTAATTTCAGTTTTAGTTGAATATTTTCTGCAACGCGGAATTATTAATTCTGCTTCAAATGAAATTACAAGTGTGTACGTCGGGAGAGTGTTTACTTGAATTTTCTTTGGAAGTCGGGATAGTCACTAAAACGAGCTACAGTATTTTTTTATCTACTTCAATGTTGAAGTTAGTTGATGCTATTCGTCGATTAATTTTTTTTTTTTCGTTTTATTTTCAGTTTGGAAGTCTTTTTATTTGCTTTCAAGGTGATTAGTACTATAATAGAAATCAATCGATAACATATTAGTAATTTTGTTTCATTACTATTATTAAGTAAGTCTACACTCATATCAACGCATAGAGCATAATATCTATAGGGGTTATAGTAAAAACACAAAACGTCATAGTAAAACTGCAGTATAAGTTCTATTAACATACTACTTTTGGCATTAATAGAGACTCCACCCCTTTGGTATTGTGGTCTACAATACACAGTTATCAAAGAATAATTACAATGCTCTAACATATCAATTTCATTAGCGTTTAGCCAATGTTCTGAAAAACAACATATATCTACTTTATTCTTTTTTAAAATTTGTTCTAGCTCACTATTTTTTTTTCTGTATATCTTGTATATTAAAATGCATTAGTGTGAAGTTTTTGTTATCATGATCTTTTAATTCTTCAGTCTTGGTGTTTTTGTTGTCACATTCTCCTGTTTGGATTATGTTGTGACTGGCATTTGATTGACATCCGGAAAATTTTCATCTAGTCGTTCTTATATCTGTTTTCTTCTTTTCTAAAGTCATAACGGTAGACTGCTACCCCCACGTGGCCAGAAACTTCCAGTGCACGCCTGGTTCATAAGATCATATTCCATGCTGATCTTAAAACATTTTTTATTAGCAGTTTTTTGTATGTTGATAATTCCTTCACAGATAACAGATATTTTCTGTCACACTTTTTTTCTAGATGTGTTATGACCATATTTTCTGTGACGTAATCTTTAACCTTGCTAATAAAAAGCCACAATAGATGGTATAATGCAGAAATCTTTCGATAGAAAACCTCTTGACATGCAGTAAGTGACTATTGTTAAAATACTTCAATATTTTGACCCACGACATTTGTTTGTTATACCATTTTGTGCTCATAACGCCGTATTTGACTTTTGCAGATTGTTCTAAAAGCAACAAGGTGATTACGTTACCCTTTCGTGCTGCCAAGAAACTAGCCGTTTAGAACACCTGAAAAATATAATGTCGGCCATTATATTAAATTTATTAACCACATCTTATTTTCCATGTCAACTTTTAATCATAAAATAATTGCTCCATTTTATTAATACAATCTGAGATAAAATCCGAAATAAAATCCAAATATTCTGTATCAAAGAAATATTTCAATTTTAAACCAAACCAAAAAGTTTATTTTATAAAAAAAAGGTTAACACTGTTTAATTTCTAATCTTCTATAAATTTTCCTTTTTTTTAAACATGCAAGGTTGAGTCTCCATAATCCAAGATTAGCTGCGTTTTTACTACACGATAATACTCAATAACACTATCAATTTCATTAGTTCAAATAAAAGTTTGAACCGTTCTGTTTTTTTAACTTTTTGCTACAGATTATCCCGACTTTATCCCTATAAATTCTCTTTTTCTACAATCATTCTAGAAAAGTAATGTTTTTTAATTGATTTGCGTGCATAGAACAAAGAAAAAGTGACATTAGATTGAAATACAGTACGTTTTTATCTAGTTCTAGTTGTTCACAATCAAATTACAATATAAATAAAATTTTATTGAACTGTTAATTAAAATTACTCGAAGTTGCACTTATAACATTTTTTTATTATTTATTTATATCACTGTAGAAAAAATAATATATCTAACTCATTTATAATATGTCTTGTAGGCATATTAATAGAATTGATGCGTTCTTTTGCATGTATCAATTTATACACTGCACAAAAAAACAATTCATTAATCAATCTCATATACATGTTGTTTAACTTAAGAAAAATGACATGACAATCGGTTTTGGAACTAAGGCCATCATCAGACTTAAATTGATTGCATGAAACTTTTTTTTAAATTTCATATACTTGTAATGCAATGTCTTGGTGATATCGAGGCAAATCGTCAAAATATTAAACATTTTCCTATAGGAATTGGGTGTTAAATAAAAAATTAATAGATAGTGTATGTAAAAATAAACACAATTATACATAATTAATAGTGGGTATGAGATTTAATTAAACAGAACAATGAATTATTTTATAAATGAACAATAATCACCAAATAAATACCCTATTATATCATTTTGATATTTAACAATAATTTTATAATCAATATAAAATTATTTCATAATCATAATAATTATTTCAATATTGAAATATTTAAATTATCGTATAATAATCCGCTTACAAAAATGATTATTAAATTTTATGACCTTAATAAACTATAGCAGGGATCTCCCTGAATGACATTAACTTAAAACTACTCATAGTTTCAAAATGTATCAGTTTATCAGGCTCGTAAATTCCTATTTTTCAACTGGTTATTTTCTCATAAAATTTTTTTTATTTAATATAGGAAAGACTCGATAATTCTCAAAAAGGCAACACCCTGAAAACGGGATATTATTTTGTTTTATCCCCTCAATTTACTTGACTGTTACTCAAGCCATTAAATCGGCTTAAAATGTCATAAAAATGAAAATATTCGAAAAATTCGTAGCATAGGAAAAGACAATTTAAAGATTATCTAGTATGAATGGGAGAAAACAAATCAAAAAAGAAAATTAAAAATTGTGTCCTACGTAATGTTAGGTTAGATGACAGTTGTTCCTTGACATTTATGACTGTTAGGTTGGCAATTTCAATCAGGCCAATAGCAGCTGAGATGCACGATCAGCGGTAAAAAATGGCGCGGATAGAAAATGGCGTTAGACATGTAAGGTTTGGTTAGGCAACTTCGTAGCTATTAATTTTTAGGTTAGGTTGGCAACTCTGGATTGACAACTGACAGATGTTAGGTTAGGTTGGCAACACTGTTGAGAGATGACATGACAATTAACAGATGTCATTATTCGACTCGTTACCTTGAAAGCGACAAAAATTGCCAGAATGAACCTTAGCGATTTTTCCATGTGCTTGAAATGTTGCTGCTCCTTTACTATGATTCAATAATACTTGCTTGCATGGAGAATGTTTTGTGTTATAATTTTTTTTCCACCAGTGGTGTTCGTCGCTGGGGGGAAAAACTGGAGCAATTTTGAAAAATAATGTTAGCCAATTTTTTAGGCAAAAATATATTTCATATTCAGCATCTTTATGTTACCTTATAAATCAATTACAAAAATATCATATAGGGTGTGCGCAATATAGGCTTCCAAATATTGAGATATAAAAGCAAACATTTACCTGTAGTACAAAAATTCTGCGCTTTAGGACAAAACTTCCCTAGGTGATTATACATACTTACAATGGTAAGAAATATTTGTCTTCTCTTAAAGAAAAAAAAAAGCTGAAGAATAAAATAGAAATAATTTAGAATACTATATACTTTTTAGGTACTATGATGAAACTGATTTGCGTTTCTGTTTAGGTGAATTAGGTTTTGTATAGTAAACAATCTTTATAAGTCGAAAAAAGTGTTAAGTGACGATTTAAAAACTCATATCTCTTTATACAAAACATACGTTCGTCCAATAATGGAATTCGCAAACTCAATTTACACACCATATCTTCAACGAGACATCAATTTGCTGGAAAATGCCCAGAAACGCTTTTATCCTTTTTGCTTTTAACTTTCAACGACGGCGATGCTCGCCTCACAATGACCGTCTGTAACGTATGAGTCTTAATGTCACATTCCCGTCGATTATATGATACGGATATTATTAATAAGTACAAAGTATTTCGTATTAAATTTCAATAAGCGTCTTGTAACGGTTTTAATCGAGCGTTAAGACTCTAGTGTAGGTTTTGTTCGTCCATGAAGTATTTCTTTACTCATATTTGCTTAAAATAAAACTTATTCGACTATTCAAAAGTTGTTATGCATTCAGATTACACCCTGTATCACTGTACACATTCACACAATACACATTTATTTTCTTTTGTTCTCAGAGTTTAAAATTATAGGGATTTTATACTTAATATAATATTTTTACAAAAATTAAAATATGTTTAACACAAATAGGCATAGGTAAACTTGATTTACTATACCTTCTATGTGCAAATTGTAATATTTATGCTAAAATGTACCTTTAATATCCTTCCTTCTTGTGGTAATTTTTACAAGCACTAGAGACACCAATCCTTGTGGTAATCATGAACTTTACAAACAGCACATTTCGTTAACTGAGACATGATTTATTTCTCGTGCATATTCCTAAATACCTTTCACAAGCACTAGACAATAATTTATACTCGTTGAAAAAGTTTTAGATTATATTCGTTGGATACCGAATGTCAAATAAGTGGAGTTATATTTATAGTTGTGAGCAGAGATAAGGGACATAAAGATAGGAAACGCAGCGACCGCAGTAACGATGGCGTCATCTATGCGTCTCAGATGTTAACTTAAGGTACACGTCGGTTGTAGACAGACAGTAGACGCGGACAGTTTGTAAATATAAATGTCAGTTAGTTGTATGTATATCGTAGAATCCTGAATTTGAATTTTAAATTTTGAGTTCACGATTGTGTTATCCTCTAGATGAACTAAGCAAAATGGTTGTAGCTATTTTTGTGTGAAATTTGAGGACAATAAATATATTTTGTAATATTACAACAAGTCGGAGAACGTATTGCATTAGTGGACCTTATACAGCTTTTACGGTATCAGGCAGAGGTTTATTCAAATTTCGGCGAATTCCTTTCGGATTATATAATGCACCTGCTACTTGGCAGCGTTTTATTGACACTGTTTTGGGTTTAGCACTGGAACCCAATGTCTTTGTACATCTAGATGGTGTAGTTATCGTTACCCAAACTTTTGAGAAGCATTTAGCCATTTTAGAAGAAGTGTTTAGGAGATTGAAAAGCTTACTGTAAGTTGGGACAAATTAAATATTTAGGGTATATTGTCGATCGCAATGGTTTTCATGTAGATTAAACACTTGTTCAGAGATAACAAGTAACTTGAACTGCCAACTGGTGGAATTCTCGGAACTTCTTGACAGGTCAGCGATTTCTATTATGTAATTCGCGATAAATGGCGCAAAAATAGAGCGTTTTAAATTATTGATTTAAAAGTGAACTTTTTAAGGTATATCTATTTAAAGTATTTATTGCATGGGAAAAAAAGTTTTTTTGTGCTTAAACAGTTATTATCATTTTATATGTACTTTATTTCACTGAATCTTGCTGCTATTTTAACTACCTTTCGCCTCCATAGTTGCGTTATAACTATAAATGTTAATTTTAATTCAAAACAAACAGTAATTGATGCATTGTTAAAATTTTTGTTATGACAAATTAAACAATAATGCGGTATCAGTTGTAGAGTGAATAAAAAACTAATTAAATGAAAACAATAATTTGGGGGCGCTCTCTGTTAAATATAAATAATGAAATCAATATGACTGCAATATCATTATTACCTATTTATTTTCCATATGTTGTTTAAATAATCTAAATATTTAATTTTCTCTGTTTCGGCACATACAACATTTTATGATTTTAATTAATTTTGAATATTCAAAATTTAATAGTTTTAATGTTCGTTATTTTGAAATGAGTCTTTTTAATGTTTACAAATCAATATAACGTATAGACTGTCAACCGAATAATTATTATACCTTTTTGAAACCTTCGTCTCTTATTCAATTAGAGTATTATGATTTTTTAGATTCAGCACACTTAACCAATAGAAAATATGAATAAAAATCCGATATTTAGGCAATGGTGTAGGTAGCAATATCAATAAGCAGTAAATAATAAAGATGCATTTATTTTTAAATTCAAACAAGCATTTCATTAAAATTTTGTGTCAAAGCTACATCTTGTCTTGTCTTCTGATTTTTTTGTTATTTTTTTTCTTCTCTTGTTTTTATCTTCCTCGTTATCAAGGACTAAATACGTAGGGCGCAAGTGCGCACATATTCATAAAGACATCATACGTTTAGAATAAAACTTGGGGTTGTAGATGTGTGTGGTAATCGTTTTATGTCTGTGTAACTTACAGACAAAATATAAACTTATCTATAAAATTATAAATAGATATCTCATATTGATTACATTAAAGAAAGTTTCTGCTCTATTTAAATAGTTCACAAAACTCTTTTTAAAAGTGTATTTTATGCTATATAAAATAATATATGTAAAGTATTAATGCACTTAAGGATATACATAAACAATGCTGTTTCATTGAGCCATCTTCGAGGAAATTTATGTGCGGCTTTTATACCACAACGTAACTATACTGGAGACTTCTTAAGATATATAGATTCTCTGATAACGTTTATAGCGCAACTTGGATACTGAAATAGCGAACTTCTTTCCTAAGTTGAAAAGTGTTAAAACGTGTTCTTAACATCTGAGCTGGGGTGATATTTTGCTGAAAAAGGAAGGTAGGTATACATTGAATTGTAGATAAAATAGGTCATAATATAAAATGTATTAGTTATGTATTGTATAAATATAACTTTGGTATAATAATGGTTTTAATAATAATTATAAGATTATTGATAACGCTAATGTTGTGAAATTATTAAAAAATTATAAATTAACAACAGAAAGAAGTTAGTTTCGAACGACATGCATCATCAGATCTGATCCCCTATGGGATACAATCAATTATTGCATCATACAGGTATAAATACATTGATTTTGGTATTGACAAGACAGAAAAGGATATTGTCAAAATAAAATATGTCTCGAATACCAGAAAATATACCTCACCTTCAAGTCTTCAACTCAATCCAGACATTTTGACAATTAGTAACGCTTAAAGAAAACAAAAAAAAGAGGAAAAGTATATTACAATTATTAAAGACCAGGTTGGAAATTATTGACTATAGCTGCTCTGGCAAAAGGTCTAAACAGTTTGCTGTCAACAAAAAATACTGTCAATAGATTTGGGAATTATTGTTCTTATGGACGTCGTTTACACGTAGTTGATTAGACGAAAATACCACATGGCAGTCACCTTAAATTGAATTTAGAAAAATTGTGCGTGCGAGTAAAGCTGAGAAAATTTTATGCGGGATGGATTTAGTGAAAAATTTTGGAGATGAAATACTATAAATTTCGCATTATATAGGCTCCACTTAAAGCTTATATATGTCACCCTAGAAGTTGCAACCATTTAGAATCAAAAATTTTGGAAGTTACTATTCTAATATTAATTAAAAAAGGTATCATAATTCCATATTTTAAAAATTTTGGTGTGATACCTTTTTTAAAATACAAAGATTTTTGCTAATTATATAATCATAAAGTGACTTACCTCTAACGTTGTTATCCTTACTGCCCCAACTAAAGTGATGAGCGTTTGAGTCACAACCTATTACCAGCTCAAGCTTTTGTTCCAGGCAGTATTCAATCAGATCCCCTATCTCTTTGCAGTGTGGTGGCGTCGCTGCGTCCGAGGGGAGGTATGCAGATGCCAGGATTAACGTTTTCCCTTTTAATGTCGTATTCCATCCTAACTGCAGTTAAATCGGAGGTGGAAAGGTGTGCTATTGAGTGGGCTTTGTATTTCCTAGGAATGTAAATGGCTGTCTTATGTTGTTGGTTGCTGGGAAAGCTAAAAATTGAACCATTTAGATTTTTAAGACCTAAAATTTTATTTTATTATCCAGGGTTCCTGGATTAGTGCTATTGTATCTTGCAGCTCATCAAGGCGGCGGCATAATGTTGCCGTAGCCACCCTTTTGTACTGCAAGTTACATTGTATAATAGTTATCTCTTTTATTGCTTCCCGGTCTTCCGTTGAAAATTGGGCAGCAAGATGGTTATTTATTCGACCATCCCTTCCTCCAAAAGTGGAGAGGGGGTGGTTCCTTTTGGCTTCTCGGAGTTTTCTTGTTGGAGGTCATCGATTGCCTTTTTTTCTGGCTCGACGTCCTCCACTGTTGGCTTAAATTGGGCGGGGGGGGGGAAGAGGGTCCTTTACCAAGGAGTCTTCACTGGGCCTCGCCTCAGCATCTTTTAAACCTTTGGCCTTATAATCAATGAGGCGAACGCATGGCTCATCCTCATTGATTTGGCCTTTAGGGTTCCCATGTCTTCGTCTCTGATGCCGAAGACGAAGAGATGGCCCTTTCGGGTCTTTTTCGATTTCATGGTGGAAGGTGCATCATTTCGCCACATGCAAGTTTGGGTTTTACTCCTCAAGTCGCCTGAGCACAACCTCTTTCTCGTCAAAGTCAGCTTGCGCTTCCTTTGGGATCCAGAGAGAGACTTTGGTGAGCTTGGGGAGCTCTTTCATCCTTACAACTGCGAGTGTTGCTCCTTCCCATGTTTTTAAGGTTGATACTGTGGTTTATAGCCATTCTAACGTCAGGTCATCGTCGCAGGTTACTCTGATGATTTCACCAGAGTGCGACCAAGACCTGAATGTGGGTGGCTTGGTTTTGCTGCAAGAGATGGACAAGATTGTTTTGTCCAGCTCTCCCATCAGTGTCTTTTTGACAAGGATGTCTCTTTTGGTAGGTATCTTACCGTAAGGGTTATCCTTGTCTATTATAGCTACTTTCAGGTGGCTCGTAGCTGCATCCTTGTAGCTTATCCCAGATAGAACTTTGAGGTCCTGTCTGGGTTTTTTCTTCTCTCGGGGCGTTACCTCGGAAGAGGTGTGAGATCATGGCCTTTTCTTGTTCCTAGTTGCGTCGTGTTCCTGGCCTCTTGTGGAGGCAGAACTAGCGGCGCTGTCTAGGGACTTGATTAAGCCGCTTTTGTTTTGTTTTGTTTGGAGTGACGGAGTTTGCTGAGGGTGGCGGTTGTCGTAGTACTGCCTGCTTGCAGCTTATCCCTCTTCCTCCTTTTTGCTTCTGACCCAGAGATTCTTGCGCCTTTTCTTGGCTTATTAGTTGGAGGTGAACTACTGTGTCTGTCCTCCTTTTTTGAAGGTAAGCGTCGCTGTCCAGCCTCCTGCTCCGGAGCTGGACTTTGGTATCCAGTCTCCTTTGCTGGAGGTGAGCGTTAATGTCCAGCCTCTTTGGATTGTTTTTGTGTTTGTGCATCCTTATGGTTCCCACGAGTAGCTGCCGCATATGCCCCTGCGACAATTCATCCTTCGGCACGTTATCTTACACCTTAGATTGGGGGAGTTGGTTTGCGGCGGTAGCCTTCGCAAAAGATTTTGAGGGTTTTTAGGCTCTCGCACTCTACTTATGTCTACCACTAACCAAGGGAAACTTGGTCGTTCTCCTATCCACCACCCAGAGACGCGCTCAGTTGGCACTCAATCGCTGAGACAATTAAAGATATCTGACAAGTATATTTATAATCTATATCTTTATATAGTTTAAAGTTTTTAATATAATTGTTTCATGTTTTGGTAATCCAATAATAACTGAATTGGTATTAAACAAAATAAAGAAGGATAAAGCCAAAAACATTTTTAGTTGTGCCTTTTTGTCTTACGCAATATTGGTATCCTCTATTTTTGTACCTCTGTATAGAGGTGAATAAAACCATATTATAATCTTCTTCTAGGACCTCCTCATCCATTGTGGGAGAATTTTTCATTAGTAGCTGGTAAATAATACCAGAATCGTTATGATGCAATTATACTACTTATGATTAAATCTTTGAGTGAATTTTCGCTTAAACAATACAGTGGTGATTATAGAAAATGGTATATATTACGTTAACTTTCCAATCCTGACTCCATGAGAACAGTATAGAAACACAATATTATTTTCTGTCATTCCTTCTCTTATTCTAGGCATGTTGAATTTTACTGCCCTGACTTTTTAGTTTTAAATTTTATCATTGTAATTTATTAAAATGTCCAATAATGTTTATACGTTATCAACACTATGCACATAACCTTAAAATAGTACTACTAATAGACTCAAACTAGCAATAAATCAACTTACGCCAGCTTACATGGACTCAATCAAACAGTTAAAAGGGAATATGTCATACTTTTCTAAACTGCTACTGAAAATGTGATTTGTTTAAATGAAAACTGAGAAATAAGTTATTTAATGTATATTAATGTCTTCTATACTACCTTATTTCCTTGAAAATTTACAACATATTTTTCAGCATCGTAATTTTAACATTTTTTAGCATAAACAGACTTATACCGTTTTAGCAGATCAAAAAATGCAAATTGTTTAAATGTATTTGACCAAAAACCTTATTTTCCTAAAAAGTCTACCTACTTATGACCTTTTGAATGGGGACCACAGAATTTTAACAACTATTAAGCCTAAAAATGTACACAGTGTGATAAATAGAAATAAAAAAATATAAACTCTTCTACAAATTCATAAGTGTTTAACTAACCTTAACAAATCAATTTTTAAAAAGCTTAATGAAAACAAATCATCAAAGGTGACTGAAAAAAAAAAACCAAAATACTCGAGGTCGCATTTACTTTGAAAATAATGTCGGCAGTGATGTTGATAGATCGATTTGTTAACTCAAGTCAGAAGTGACAGCGCTTGAAAAATGCATCTTTGTTCTAAAAGCTTCGGACTGTTTCACATAAAATTTAGCAACGCCAACATATTGGTTGCCATATTTTTGAGCAGATGATAAGTCTCTCAACGAGCTCTAATTTATTGTTATAGCCGAGCTGAGTAAATTGCAAAGAGAACGAGTGGTCTATAACTCTAAGAGAAATGGGCTTATTCAATTACGTTAAGAAGAAAACTTCCAATTATTTTTCCGAAAACTCTGCAATTAAAAGTTGTTTCGAGGACAATTGTGGATTTTCGCTTTTCGGTGTTTATACCAGGACGATTTGGGGAATATATGAACTTAAAATGTAAAAATTGTTGACCGTACTGTGAAGTTTGCTGTTTTTAAGGAATATTGCTTCGAAATTCATCATTCCATGGTAATTATTTCTAATAATTTCAAATACACACTATCAATAAAATGAAATATAAGAAAGTTTTAAATAAAAATTAGAATATATTGATGAAAATAGTATAACAAACTGTTTGATTGAGCCATCGATGTGTTAATATTCTTTTTAACACATGTGTGATACTTTTCAGTTTATGTGTGATATGGTTTAATTGACTTTCTCTTTTAAAAAAGACGTTTTTTTAAGGATTTTGTATGTAATCGTAGGAACCATAGTGTACACAACTCGTTGGAAAGTGTATTTCTCGCACTCGTTTAGTTTCCGCACTCGCCGCTACGCGGCTCGTGCTAAACTTCAACTCGTGCGAAATGTTGCACTTTCCACACTTGTTATGTAATATACTATTAAATTATCATCTAAATTATTTCACAAATAATTTTTTATTACTTAGCTTCAACACTGGTGAATAAAAATGTATTTAGTAGAAAAACAGAGACACTGAGCTTAAAAGTGACTGTGCCTTCAATTATATCACTAAATTGCAGTTTGCAGCAAAAGGAAATTCAATTAGCCATTAAGTATTTTCACTGTCCTGAAGTTAATTAATATTGCAAATCGTAAAAAATAAAATAAGACAAAACTTTAAGGTAGCTTCAATAAACTTGAAAAGAATAGAAAGGTAAGAGAGAATAGATAGAGAGTAAATTAACATTTTAATTTTTTCGAGGGTTAATTGTTGTAGATGACCCAATCTTTAAAATTGTAAAAATTAGAGAAAATTTTATTTTTCCAAAAGTTTTCTTGAATAGTTTATCATATAATTATAGCTAATTAGTTAAATTTGACGTCCGGATGTAATGTAATGTAATTCTCAAATCATTAAGCTAATGGTTTTATACTAGATCATACGTACGATATTCAAAAAATCATAAAATATGAAACAGTAGCGTTGGTGCACTTTCATTTATTAAAAATTGTGACCGTGTTTTATTTCTCTTTTTTATTTTTATTTATGGAAGTATCTTGATAAATTAAGACCATTTACATATATTCTCATATCTAAGCAATCACGCTTTATAAGGGGTGTCTCAGAAATAGTTTATTAATCCGTCAGATGGCGAAATAAGCACATTCCCGAAAAAGGAGTCTATTTACGATACACAGACTAACGGTATGTTCCTGTGCATGCAGCTGACTGACGGTGGCGCCACGTGGGACATTAAATGGGAGATAGTGTTTAAATGTCGATATTTTCCCAATTTTAGATTTTATGCAGTTACTTAAGCGCTATTAGTTATTTTGTAATAAATTCCTTTACAAATATGAAGGTTTAAGGTAAATAATTATAATAAAAATATTAATTTTTCTCATAAATTATAGGTATTTTGTGACAAAATCCGTAACCTGGCCATAAGATAAGTAAAAGATATAGACTAATAAACAAGTTTGACTCAAATTTGTACTTTCTGGGCGTAATAAATGTGCAGAAACAAATTATTTATTTACAAAAAGTAAGTACGCAAAGACATTTCTTTTTATTTGGTAAATTTAAACATTTTTTATCAAGTTTACTTTGAAAATACTCAAAACCAATTTTTCTGTTCATTTATTTTATTCTTATATATGTTTGTGTCCTGCTCATGCATCGCATTATTTCAAAAGGACCGTTGTATTGGGACAGGAAACTACTGTTTTACCTGCTAAAATTTTTAAATGCCGATTTATTTTCTTTGCTTAATAAGGCCGATGCACCTGGTGGAATTCAGATTTCTTGTGTCTATGTTTAAGAGGAATCTCACAACTACTTTCCTCAAAGTGGATAGGACAACTTCAATTAAGTTTGTCCTTTCTTCGATAAGAATTTACCCATATTTTGTGGCATTCGGAAATATCTCCACCGCGCAGCCCTCCATTTCAAACATTAATTTAGTTCTTCCTTGTTATATATAGGAAAATATACTCACTACTAACACAAAAACAAATAAATTATTAAATTATTTTACAGTATTCCATCGAAAAGTGCCAAAATAACTTCAAAGTTCCTCCCGCATCACGTCATGCGCGGTTTGGACTAATTTTTAATCGAAAGTCAGCATACCATTAGTATGTGTATCGTGAGTCTATTGACAAACGGTGGTCAATAGTGTTAAATTTTAGTTGCAATAAATCTATTTACTGGGCTACAACGTATTTTCTGTATTCGTGTGCTTCATTTTGTGCCACAATTTTTAAAGATGTCTAAATTTAAAGTCATAAATGAATAAAAAAAAATAAAGTGCAGCACACTGATGCGAACGGCAGCTTTTCAGTCTGAGAGCTTGTGTGATTCGTGGGTTGTATTTTTGAGCAAAGAAGTGTTAAGTGTTATGCAACTTTAAGCAATGTCAATATCAAATCAATATTTAAACCATACCAAGTTGCAAAATGTAAAGTTACTAAAAAATGATCCAATAAACGAAGGTTTCATATTGATCTATATTCAAATAAACCTTTCAAATAAATACCAATAAACAACTATCCTGAAAGAGAAAATTTATGTACTAAAGAAACAACATTTTATGTCACTCAATTATTTTTTTTTTTTATTTAAAGAAACTTTTCTAGTTCGTTTGTAATTATGTTTTCATTTTTATATTGAAAAAATATTAGTAAAAAATGTAAAATGTTAAATGTTTAAAATGATGACTCTAAATTTAAATTATTTAAATGATATATGAAATATAAAATATAATTAAAAAATAAACCTTTCATAGCTATGTTCGGTTTACACCTAATGCAATGATTTAAATTTCCAAAAATTGTAATTGTGGCATATTAAATTATATTTATAATAAATAAATTTATAATTGTGGCATATTAAATTATATTTATGGTAAATGAATTTATAAAATTATTAAAGAAAAACCTGGTTTGTGGAACTTAAGTTCCTCTATCAGCTGGACTTTGGATGTGATCCTAGATCTCTTGGTAACAAATCCTAGGTACAGGTTACTGCAAGGTCATCAAAGGACAGCCTGGATATAGTTGTGGCTACAACCATGTTTCAGATTATTAGCTGGACTCCGAACTATTCCAATATACATCAGCTCAAGAAAAAAACCAAATAAGATGCTAACAGCAATTCCAAATATTGAAGCAATAAGCAGAATAATGCATAATATGAAACCATTAAGGAGTATGTGATTGGCTTATGCTCTTCACAGCCTCATGTTCCAAAGACAAAGTTGATCAGTGGGTACGTCCTTGATTAAAAGAAAAACGAAAATAATATCCAACCGGAAGAAACAAAGGTTATTAAAGAATCTAAAGGTACATTTACTGCATGAGATGTATGTCTGACACTTGTTTATTCCAGTGTAAAAACTCAAAAATTTATCTCCGAGAGAAATTTTTGTGTGTTTACACTGCACTAAACAACTGTCAGACATAAATATCATGCAATAAATGTCAGATGTAAACCTACCTTTAGAATTTAAATATTAAAACTCATCTATTTAGGGATTACAAAACCACAGTAGCTTTTATTAACAAAACGATGTTGCTTTCTCTGCCTTTGGAACAGAAAGAGACGCAGAAAATAGTTACACAAAGTTCCAAAATGTTTATAAAAAAAGTACATTACTTTGAATTTAGAAAAGACTTCGAAACGAGAAATTGGAATAGCAGCTTTTGATTGGTTGAAAACCAACAAGCTATACAAATGAACAAGTATATGTAATTAATAACAGTTTAGTAAAAGGCAATACAATAAGAAGAAGAGAGAATTATTCCGTATTTTTCTTATGATAATTGACAGAAAGAAGCAAGTGACAAGTAACAACCCTGAAAGTAAATAACAAACTAAAATTGTTAACAAAGCACTTTATCTTAAATGAGTAAAACCAAATTTGGTAGATTTTCACAAAACTTTTATTTAAAAAAAAATAAAAATTAAAAAATTAAAAAACCTACACATGACATGTTTCGAAGTACAACTTCACATGCTATTTAACAAGTTCATCCCATAATTAAAGATCAAAATTGCAGATATAAGACTCTTACATATATAGGAGCTCCTAGTGAAAAGGTATCATCATATTTAAAAAACCAAAATATTAACGTAGCTTTCAAAACCAATAATACGCTTAGGAAGTATATTAAAAACAATAAAGGTAAAATTAATCCTAATAATAAATCGGGGGTATATAAATTAAATTGTGGTAGTTGTCTAAACAGGCCGTACTTTCAAAAAGCGCTATTCCGAACATTATAATAGCTATACAAAAATCAAAAATAATTCTACTTACTCAAATCATATTTTGGCTGAAAATCATTCTTTTACAGACAACTTTGAAATTTTACATATAGAAAATAAGGGCATTAAACTAAACCATTTAGAAACACTTGAAATAAATAGATTTAAAAATTCAGATAACCTTTATTAAATCTTTTTTCATAGTTTTCTGTGAGATAATCCCGGTAATGATACTATCTTATTGTTATCTGATTGATATCATAATTACTTAAGTACCCTTATTTACTTTAAATAGTCAGTTTATTTTGTTATGTTATTGATGTATTTTCTTAATTCCTTTATTTGGTTAAATTACTTCGCATATATATTGGACACCGAATTGTAAATTAGTTGAAAAAGAAGTTGTACTTCGAAACATGTCATGTGTAGTGTTTTTAATTTTAATTTTTTTTAAATAAACGTTTTGTGAAAATCTACCAAATTTGGTTTTACTCATTTAAGATAATATTGATTTTCATCAAGTAAAGGCCGAAACAATAAATAATTTAAAAGCACTTTATATTTCATTACCTTTTTCTAGATGCTTTATTCTCTGGCTTTGTTTTTTCACCTTTACGATGAGTCTGGTTTCACTTGAGTCTATATCATTTTTACTTTCCTATCTGTATACAGATATAAGGAAAGTATAGGAATCATGATTTTTTTCGACCTCGAGTTTTCGACGGATTTTTACGTTTTGAGGTCCCCTGAATCCGTTTTGACTATTTTCGCGATGATGTCTGTGTGTGTGTGTGTGTGTGTGTGTGTGTGTGTGTGTGTGTCTGTGTGTGTGTGTGTGTGTGTGTGTCTGTATAACGCATAACTCATGAACCGATACACGGAAAAACACCAAATTTCAAACTTAAGCTTTATTTCAGCGTCTAATGAGCTGATTAGATTTTGGGCAGAGTCGGAACATCTGGGGGGGTACTTTATAGGTGGTCATTTTTATATTTTATGGAATATATCTGTTATTTACGTTTGAGGAAGAAAATTTTTTAAATAAAAGTTACTTCTAATATTATTATCTATAATTTTTGTTATTTACAAAATTTTCCTAAAATGGTCCGTATTCGAGAAATTTGACAAAATGTAAAACAATATTTTTTTTTATAAAAATTGTTCAAACAAAAGTTGTTTGTAATATAATTCTCTATAATTTTTGTCCCATAGATAATTTCTCTAAAATAGACCGTATTCGAGATATTTGAGAAAATGTGTAAATTTCGAAATTTGAAGAAAACTCAAAAACGGATAAAGAAAAAATCAATAAATTTTAAACTTAAGTTTTATTTTGGCCTGACGTGAAATGATTAGATTTTGGACAAAGTCGGAACATCTGGGGGGGTACTTTATGGGAGGCCATTTATATATTTTATGGAATATATCTGTTATTTATGTTTGGAGAAGAAAATTGTTCAAATAAAAGTTACTTCTAATATTATTATCTATAATTTTTGCCTTATGTAAAAATTTCTTGAAATGGTCCGTATTCGAGAAATTTGACAAAATGTGCAAAATTCTGATTTTTATGAAAATTGTTGAAATAAAAGTTGTTTGCGATATCGATCTCTATAATATTTGTTCATACATGATTTTTTTAAATGGACCGTAATGGAAAAATTGTAGGAAAAGTGCTAAATTTAAATTTTTCAGTATTTTCATTTTCAATGAATATCTATAGAAAAATGTTTCGCGGTAGATGTATGTGGACAATGTATATATTTAGTTTATCCTCTAAACATTTATAGAGATGCTGCAATAGGTTGTACACAATAAACGGAAAAAGCCTGTAATAACTAGATAGGAAAGTCATGTGTTGGACACATCAGATTTTTTTACTCAGCTTTAGACTTTTGTAATTTCGTTAAAATTTTATTTGATGATTCATCCAAAAGTTTTCTAATTGTAATTTCATTCATTATAATAAAATGTAAAATAAAATAAAACAAAATAGTATATGGCCACCTTTATTTGGTCGTATAAATTGTAGGTGGCATATATAAAAAGCCATAAATTTTTGTCAGGGTTTCAATAGAAGATTTTAGGTTATTTTAGTAATATTTTTATTATATAAAAAGAAGAAAGGATACAATTTAGTTCCCAGAAATTGGATTTATTTTAAGATGTACTGTGCACATTTATTAGATTCTATTACCACATTGTTTTCCTATTTTTCGTATATTTAAAAAGACAGCTATTCGAACATTAAAACTCACTTTGGTTGGCCACACACACATTACGCATAATTAAATTAAGAATCCAATAAATGTACACTATATAAATGTTTTTAGAAAGCACTTAAATTAAAATTTAAATTAACCAGACAGCTAGTCAATATCCTGTCAAATTTCCTCCATCCTAGATCCCGTATGTGGAATAAATAACGCCTGTGCTTTCATTTAAACTTCACCGTTGCGTGCCCTTCGATTTATTGCACCACTTAATCATTTGCGTTTCAACATGGTAGTAGTTGGTTGTAAAACCACTGATTGGAAATCCTAAACAGGAATAGGATTATGGAATTCGTGATGGCCGACTGATGACCAGAAACATTGTGGAAAAATAAAAAAATTTTGATGTTTAAAATTAAATAGTTAAATGTCTCCTGTTGCAGTTCAAAAAACCTGATAACCCGACACTGGCTAGTTGTCGAGAGTATCGTCAGCTAAGCATTTAAATATAATTTTTTGTGTTGCATAATCTGCACCTCTCGCGTTTCGTCAATGGTCATCACTTCTCATCCAGCATTCCATAGATTCAATTTAAATACAATATTCAATTAATATTAAATTAAAATACAGACAGTTGTCATTCCATCAAAGCAGTTTTTATATATATTAAAAATAAAAGTGACTAGTTTTGTTCAACAATGAAGGGTTTTTAATTCCAAACCACCCCGCATCTCACACAGTTTGAACCGTATCCAGTAATATGAAAAGAGTTCAAACATCTCCATAGAGCTGAGTTGGCATGCGAAAGATCTGGGGTTCATATATATGATTTTATTTTATAATTTAATAAGTCATAAATTATTTTTTAATTGATTATTTCATCTTAATAAGAAATTGATTTTTAGAGGGTCGTAGAAAATATAAACGGTACAACTCAAATGGATTTTTCAAGCCTAATCGTTGTTATTATGCGACATCCACTCTTGAAGCACAAACAACTTTTGCTATACTACATTGATTACATTTTTTTACATGAACTTGTTTCAGATAGAACTGAAGACAATTTCTTAGTGTAATCCTGGTAAATATTGGTTATAATATCAGGTGCGCACGTATTATCACGTTCATTTTTTTTAATCAGTTTAAATATTTAGCAAAAACTAGCAAAAAAAGCAAAACAATACTGCTAAATATCACCGACTGATTCTGAAGACATTTTTTTTTATTCTATTCCTAATTTTTCTTTGTACAAAATAAAAGGTTTTGTTTATTCTATTTTTGCTGTAGAAAAGAAATTTTATTACATTTTCGTGTCATTGATTTGACTTTTCGTGGCGTAATGAATTTCATCAAAAGAAAAATGAGTAACTTTTTGCATGTTTTAATAAGAAATCGGAAACCCCGTCAGAAGAATATTTATGAAGTAATTCGGTAGAAAACTTGCTTGCAGTATAATACATTGGCGTAGAGGGCGATATTTGTTCAATCGAAAAAATTCAAACTCAAAATTATTATTATTTATCAATTTATTCAAATAAAAAATTATACAAAAGGTAAAAAATAATAACATTAGAAATAATCAAGGTATTAATTAAGTTATGTGAGCTCTCCAAGCCAAGATAGACATTTTAATTACATAAAAAACGAAA
Source organism: Psylliodes chrysocephalus (assembly GCA_927349885.1). Lineage (NCBI taxonomy): Eukaryota > Metazoa > Arthropoda > Insecta > Coleoptera > Chrysomelidae > Psylliodes > Psylliodes chrysocephalus. The sequence continues at coordinate 2,779,346 of OV651828.1, forward strand.
CAAAAATAACAACAAATACATATAAGAAAGAAGAATGACAAGAAATATATCAGAAGAAGTCATTTCATTCCTTCCTTTGAAGAAACATGCAAAAATCAATTCTTTAGTTGTGTTATGAAGAATGTTATTGGTAGACATTAAATTCTTTCAGTGGTTCTCTTATATAAAAGCATTCCTATACTTAATAAGCTTATTTTTCCCACCAACTTTTCATTGATGCTGCTTTCAAGTCATCCCTGTTATGGAATTATTGGCTATGGATTTCTTTGTAAAAATAAAGTGTAAATTTAAGTTAATTTTATTTTATATTTGGGAGCACACTTGATGTATATAGATTGAATCAATATCTATTAACTTTTTAAGCAGTTTTATATTTTAGGTGAATTTCCAAATAATTGTCAAGTATGTTTGATGACAATTGACAACCTATGTAATAGAACTCAGGTTGTAAAAGTCGATAATGTACTCAGCAGCGAAAGGGTCTTGGAATATGGAGTACCACAGGGGTCTGTGTTGGGACCAACGTTATTTAATTTATACGTTAATGATCTTTTTTCTTTAAAGTGCAATGGGAAAATTATTGGTTTTGCAGATGATACTGCCATTTTCTTTAAAGCTGACAATTGGTATAACCTGAAACAAAAGGCTGAAAAAAATTTTAGTACAATAAAAAAATGGCTTGATTTTAAATTACTGACTGTAAATAAGCTAAAAACCCTTTAGCTGCATAACATCTGATTTATTTTTTCAAGAATGCCAATAACAGTACCATCTTATTCAACTATAGGTAATGTGTTGTTCCCAAGATAGTTTTTCATCTATTATTAGACCAAAATATTTTATTTTATTAGTTTTATTTAAAAATTCATTACCAATAATTGATAAAATTATTTGATGCCATTCACTATCATTAGAAATTACCATCAGGTTTGATTTATTTGTGTTTAAATATACTTTATGATTACTAAGCCCATCCTTTGCAAGGAGCAGATCATGTTCAACATCATATTTCATATTATCCTTATTTTTATATAAATTAGGAACAGAGTTGATCCGAGTATTGATTCTTGTGGCCCTCCTTATACAATATCTGACATATTACCATTTTACTATAATAATTGGACCTTTTTTGTAACATTTTTGAATGTAACCCTCTTGAGTATTACATTGCAATAGGTTGTTTATGATTTCCAATGTTACAAATTTTATAATCCACATTTCTATTGCTATCATGGTTTCTTCAGTTTCCAGTAGATTAATACGCTGTTCAAGAGTTTTAATTTTGTTTTTCATTCAACCATTTTTACTCCGTACTTGTTGCAGTTCAACAAATAATAAATTTCATCAAATTTCTCAGACAAAAACTTAACAGAAGTCTTCGGAGACTGAATTGTGGTAATTCGTTTCGCATTAGACATATTTCCAAATTACTTGAAACTTTTTACACATTTTGGGCATTCAATTAAATTATCGGATTCCATACACACCTTTTTTTGAACAGATGTCATGGTAATGTTTTTGTTCACAAATATCGCATTTCACGGATTTTAAAAATGATTTATTGCAAGAATTACATACTCTATTATTTGAGTCCACGTTTAACCTACAAGTTCAAAATCAGGATAATACGGTCAATGAAGAAGAATTTCCAGTAAATTTGCTGAGCAGAAACGCTTTAATAATTTGTTACATTTTTTTTATAAGAGACATTTTTTCTTTATTACTTTGGTATGTTTTTATTCTATTTTTTCATCTTATTGTAAATGTTAACAAAATTACTGTTGTTACAGTTAAAAAGAAAGAAGTTGATAATATAAGATTGGTGAAGAGAAATAGGGTAAGAAAACTATTAATAATAATAATGTTTATTTACCAGAAATATATACATTCAGATACAATAAATTATAATAGGAAATAAAATTTAAATAAACAAGAAATGGGCCAATGAATTTGTTCACAGTACAAAGTACAATAACAAATTGTGTGTGACCAAAAATACGACAAATAAATAATAAATAAAACATAGATATAACAATATTATAGTAAGAATTTGAAAATATGAAGCAAAGACAATTAAAAATTAAGAGTTAGAAAATATACTATTATTAGAACCAGTAAATCGAATATAAAAAACCAATCAGAAAATCTGCAGTAAAAATATACATAAAAGATGTATAGTGTTCTATCAAAAGCTTAACAATTAAATGGATGATTTTGATAGGAATTTCGTCTGAACCCACAGCATTACTTTTTACTGAATAAATATATTACTGACATTTGTTATTTTATGCTCTTTTACTACACTTTTTTGTTTTATTAAGATTACTGTTTATTTATTAGGCGACAATTTGTAAAAGTAACTAAGATTCAATAACTTTTCTAATTAAAAAATCCTATTTTCTTGAAGGACTAAAAAGTACCAAAAATTCCCAAGCACCTGATCAGGGACATTTCTAATCAAATGTTAACTGAAGATTTGCCTTTGGACAACAATTTTAGGACTGATCAAGAAGAAACTGATTCTGAAGATATATATTTTTACATCCATGGATCCATAACCATTCTGTATTAAGTATACTCAATAGTCTTCTACAGCTATAAGGAAGAATAATGGTTTACAGCTATCATGTTAAGCGGCAATAGAAAACAAAAAATTACAAAAAAAAAAAAAAATTAAAAGTATAACATCAAAAAAAAAAACGAAAAATTGTGGATTAGATATCAGAACAGGAGAAAAAACATCTTAGGTTATGAATCATAGTATTCAATTATTTATATATTATAAGTAAGTATTAATATACAGGCATACAATTACTGAGGCTATTCCTATGGTTCCTCAGTATTGTATTTGTGCAGACGAAAAAATGTTCTTACCCCCTTTTTTTTTTCTCTCGAATTTTGATATACAAAAGATAAAAGGACAGCTTTAAAAAAATAATACCCGAATATTGGTGATTTGTATTATTAAAATTGTTCTTTGTATGATTATTTTTTTTATATTGTGAGTTTGCAAATCCTTTGTTTATTTCTAACGATATCTAGAAGTCTATTTAAACAGTTAAAAATTAAAAAAAAAATTCAGGACATTAATAGTTCTTTAAGCTACCAATAAACATAAAATATTGACAATATAGGGTTAATACGATGCAGCTGTACAGTGTCCTTTTAATATACAGAGTGTCCTTTAAAATGTGTCCCAAAATTCTCAGGCAGATTCCTTAACCAAAAAATGGAAAAAAAGTTCCTATAGACCTATGTCCTAAAGTGCCCCCTAAGCGAGCAACAGCCTCTCGAAATCATTTTTTTTATTTTGATTTTTTGAATTTTCTTAAAAATGGAAACCAATAAAAGAACCAAATTTTGGCTGTTAAATATGATCAATAATAGTGACCTTTTGACACCTTCAAAAAGAAATTATTTCGTCAGGGGTGTACTTGGGAATTTTTTGAAAATTTTGATTATTCATAACTTTTTTGTGTTTTTGGTAATGACTTATCCATATTTTTTTTTTACATTCTACATTGAAAACTACGTCAAAAAGGAATACTTGTTTGATCTCGATTGGAGCAGCCGTTTCCGAGAAAACATCATCCAAAGATATTCGTCCACTTTAGCTTAATTTTCAATTTTCCTAAATTACCTCGGTGAATCTCGTAAATAAAAATAACTTTTTTAGCTCTCTCTAAATAATTGTAGTTCAAATGTCGTGGTGGGACTATTTTTATTTAATAATAAGAAACGGTTTAAAAAAATATTCTAAAAAAACAAATCAAAAAAAATTAAAGCAGATGCTCAATGTGGCGACCATTGGTTTCCACACACAAGCGCAACCGTCGCATCATAGACTGTCTTACACGAAAAAATACTTCAGGATTATTCCTAAGAACTTCGCAATGATGAAAAACTCGTTCTTCCAATTCTTCAACTGTTTCAACAGGACTGGAATAAACCAATGATTTTAAATAACCCCAAACAAAAAAATCCATTGGATTTAGATCTGGTGAACGAGGTGGCCAGTTAACAGGACAACCTCTGCCAATTACTCTACCCTCAAATCTTTCGTTAAGGTGCTGTCTAGCTTCAAGGCTGTAATGTGGTGGAGCTCCATCATGCATAAACCACATGTTATGTCTGATTTGAATCGGAATATTATCAAGAAGCTCATGTAAGTTATTTTCCAAAAAAAGCCTGTATGCTGCTCCATTTAACCTATTCGGCAAAACAAATGGTCCAATAAGGTAATTATCAATAACTCCAGCCCAGACGTTTATTGAAAATTTATCCTGGTGGTGACGTTCAACAACCGCGTGAGGGTTATCTTCAGCCCATTCATGCATATTTCGAAAATTTATTATACCATCTCTAGTGAAACCAGCTTCATCGGTAAATAGCACTTTATTAAGAAACATTGCATCTTGATTACATCTTCCAAGAAACCATTCAGAAAAGATAACTCGCGGCTCATAATCAGTAGCTTTAAGTGCCTGAACTTTTTGAATGTGGTAAGGGTACAATTGTTGTTCACGCAAAACTTTCCATACCGTGTTACGTCCGACTCCCTTTTCTGAAATTAAATGAGAGAATCTGTGTAGTGAATAGTTAAGAAAGAGAATCCATTGATTTGGGAAATCAGATTTTTTCTGCATAACGCAACTCTTTTCGATACGAAAAGTCGTGAAATGTAAGAGAAGCAATAACAAGTAAAAAAACTAGTTTTATACGATAAGGTACGGGGTAGCTAAAATAATAAATAAGTAATTACTTACCATTTGCTATTTTTCTGGTACTTGTCGATGGGGTTTCAGCTACCCTATCCAAAATTGCTTCTTCCAAAGCAGGAGTTCTCACATAATTTTGTCTTCCACTGTTACTAGAGTTTTTCTTAAATGTACCAGTTTCCCGAAGTCTATCGTCAATTCTAGAAAACGTCTTAGCGCATGGAAGATGCCTATTTGGAAAGCGCTCCTGATAAAGTCTGCGAGCTTCATTGGCATTTCCAGAAGCGAGTCCAAAACATAAGTGCATGTCCGTCATTTCGCCGAATGTGTAATCATTATTGTAGTTATTGTGAGCCATTTTAAACAAAATAATAACAATACAACGAATCGCACCAGAACACTTTTAGAAATAATGTTTAACTGAAGAAACATTTTTATCAGTGAGCGAAAAAAATTATCCATGAAACACAAAAACGCCAAAAAAATAAATATTTTTACTTTTTTATTCTAAACAGCTAAATACAAACCTTATGGTCTTCATAATAAATAAATGGGAACTAAATTTTTAAATTTTATTTAGAGAGCTAAAAATAGTATACAGGGTGATTAATTAGTGTGAGGAAGCTCTGTAGATCTGTTATAATAAAAGTAGGCAGCTTTAAGCTTCACATTTTAAAATTAGTTACGATGTGACAGGGTGTTTCATAAGGCCGTGCCAAATCAAAGTTATGTTTTTTAAATGGAACACCCTGTATATTTTTATATTTTTAGAATCTGCTCGATAATCTGATTTCAATGATATATCACACTTGTTATCTAATATGAATAGTAAAGGATCTACAGCTACTCAAAAATCACATTTTTTCAAATTCAGGTGGCTGTTGTAGCCAAACAGTTGGAAATCGAGGAAAACGGCTTACAGTCCCTATCCTAACTTTTTAAGGTCTATTCAGTGACATAAAATACATATTATTTGATACAGGGTGATCAAAAATCCAAAATCACATCCGATTTTTGATCACCCTGTATCAACTAATATTTTTTGCCACTGAATAGACCTTCAAAAGTAAGGATAGGGACATGTAAGCCGTGTTCCTCGATTTCCAACTTTTTGGCTACAACAGCCAAAATTGAAAATTAACCTAAACTGCACGAATATCTTTGGATGATGTTTTCTCGGAAACGGCTGCTCCAATCGAGATCAAACAAGTATTCCTTTTTGACGTAGTTTTCAATGTAGAATGTAAAAAAAAATATGGATAAGTCATTACCAAAAACACAAAAAAGTTATGAATAATCAAAATTTTCAAAAAATTCCCAAGTACACCCCTGACGAAATAATTTCTTTTTGAAGGTGTCAAAAGGTCACTATTATTGATCATATTTAACAGCCAAAATTTGGTTTTTATTTGTTTCCATTTTTAAGAAAATTCAAAAAATCAAAATAAAAAAAATGATTTCGAGAGACTGTTGCTCGCTTAGGGGGCACTTTAGGACATAGGTCTATAGGAACTTTTTTTCCATTTTTTGGTTAAGGAATCTGCCTGAGAATTTTGGGACACATTTTAAAGGACACCCTGTATTGTAATGGAAGAAAAGGTATATAAGAACAATGAATATGTTGGAGCAAAAATGATATAACCATAAGGTTGGTGTTATAAATTCTCTTCAACAATTTATTTGATTTTACTTTCCACAATAATAAACATAATATTATTATCTAAAAACAAAAACATGAAAGGTCGACGATAGAACCGACACCTCCAGAAAAAGGAGTTTTCTACCTTGCTGAGCTGAAAGGCAAAGAAAAGTATATTTTTATAATATTCATATATTTTTTTTAAAGATGGTTCTGAAATATTTTCAATATATCCCTATAGTTTGCGCGGTATGTATAGAGGAAGCAATCTATCGAAGAACGCCATTAGAAAATGAACGTCTAGGTATCTAATTTTCCAAAGAAACATCTATATTTTGATCAAGCTACTACACGTCACTGTACGTGCTGCACCGTTCCGCGCTTCTCCATATATCATTTTACTTTTCTCCTCTTTTCTTTACACCCACAATGAATAATTCTCATCGCAAAATTCACTGATTTATGTTCTCCTTGCTGTCTCTCTTATTTCCTTTAATATAACGTAGCTCACAGTTAATTAATTGATATCGGGCTTCGACCTAGCTCCGATTAAGTGCTAGTGAAAGTTTATGGCGGTCGTTAGAATCTTTATTAAACTATATTGCTACACATCAAGGGACGCTTATATTTTAGGCCGCTTAACGGATAAATAGTTTCATGGGGTTAATTAATATTGGATCAGATCAGGACCAATAATAAATTGTTTAAAATTGTAATTCAATAATAGACCCTACTTTGAAATAATATATATTTGAAAGTTATGTATTGTAACCTAAATATGTCAGTACAATACTAGCGACCGAAGTTAATGCATGACGGAAAATGAAAAATATAACCACTTTCTTGTGAAGGAAAAGAAATATAGTGATAAAGAGATAATGATAACCCTAAGGCTGTTTTGAATACCCAACTGACGTCAACGATACAGAAAGAAGACAAAGCACCAACAGTTTAATGACGGAATCATACCAATCTAATTAGGACTTTGTTACCACTAGTATAGTTATTTAAAAGTGACCAGTCCATATTGCCTAAGAACTTGTAGATACTATTGGATTTGTAATTTACTACCAAACACAAATTATAAATAGTGCCCTAAGGCTCTCTTACCAAGTTGAATGTGCTAGCTCCAAACATTTTCATAAGGATAATGAAATTACAACAACTTCGTAAAAAACAATTTATTGTGCAAAAACGATTCAATATAACTTTTAAATTTGTACATATTTACACTAAACTTTTATTTAAAAATACCTAGAGGCTTTACACTGTCTTAGGGTTAATATTGTTTTATTATTATTTGATTTTCTTTGCTCTATGTCATCGTGTTTCTAGTGAAACCCGTCTGACTTCTAGCGAAGTACAGACTAATCTGATGTTTTGTGCCGTTCAAAGAAAGATATACATGTCTACGTGCCAGAAACTCGTTGATCTTGAGAGGTTTCGCGCTGATGCAACTCAGTGAACGCGATTATTGTCACGTAGACTTTTATTTTCAGATGCCCACAATGAACACCTGCTTACCGAACACAGGACCGTCTTTTGATATGTTTCAAAAATATATTTGTTTTGAAACATTAGGAAAATATGCTTTTTTAAAATTAAATTTGGTTGTTTCTATTGTGGGATAGAGATTATTTTGATGTAGAAGTGGTATTTTAATGGATAGAGGACGGTGATGAAAATGTTAGATGTGTTTTTTACATCACAATCTACAATATATAAAAAATAAGATAAAAATTATGTTAAGTTGGGCTAAACTGAAGAAGCATTATAAATTTAAAAGTGCTAGAATTTTTCTAGTTACATTTAATAGAGACTCATTTATATAAAGTGCATATTCTGTTAAGCAACATTTTATTGTCGTACAATTGACATAGAGATTCAATGCCATCCAACAGGGTTTTAAATTCTTCATTGATCGTATGGGGTAGAATATATAAATGTAAAATATATATGTACACATTGTCACATTTAATTTTTATGGATATTATATCAAGATCTAAACGAAATAGTCCCGTTGGTTAGAATTTAAACATCTTAATGCTGCTCTCAGGTCTTCTTGCTCTCCTCGACTTGACACCAGGCTTTTGTTTATATTGTGTGGGCATCCTATAAAAATAAGAAATTAAAAAAAATACAAACTATCTTAGGTCACGAATTATATGTCCCAGGTCATCAATCCTTTCATGCGATACAGATGACTCATACAGCCATACATACATTCTCTAAATATTTGGATAATACTACATACATAACCTCAATCTAAGAATCAAAGCACTGCATAACCAAAAAAATATACAAAATATATGTCCACCGGGATGTATTGAACCTCTTTCTTGTACCCAACTATAAATAAGAAACACAGAACATGATGTGCCACTTTATGCAGTCAGTAGAAGAACTATAACTATCTTGTACCTACATTTAACAAATTTTTTACGGTATATAGCCATCAAATCATAATTTTATTATCCAAATGATGTGGCATCTTTCGGAAAAGACAATTGCACTTGCGTTCGAATTAAACAGATAACTATTATCCAGAATAGTCACTAAAAACAAGTTAGCCATTTAATTTTAATTTACAATTATTGTAGAAAGTGCGCAAAATAAGTACCCCTTGGCGTACGACAGTATAAATTGCCAAAAGTTACTGCTTGAGGTCTCTGCTATGAAAAAGGGTAATTTTCAATAACCTCACAAAATGTCACAATCACATTATTTAAAAAAACAGTTATCAGAATAAATAAATTGTGACAAATATCAATCAGGTGAAGGATAAATGTGTGGTTGTAGTCTATTTGTTTTCAATTACATTGATTATTCAACTATATATAGTCCATGCTGCGCTAATTACCAATATATGTTGTAAACACGTGTAACAGACTATTTGACTATGCATTAATTATGCATGCAAATATTATAGAGAAAGTTTGAAAATGTGGTTAAGTTTATTTGTCCCAATTTACACGTAAATAGGTATTCGAAAATGGATTTTTCCTATAATGAATCATAATAGATTACTTTTCTAACGCAATATACTTTGTTTTATAAAAAAGGAATCTTCAACAATGAGTTAATAGAAAGAATTTATACGAATTGTCAGGATATAAGCAGTGGTTGAAACTGTAGAAGTAATGAAACTAACTTTACCAAGTAATTTATGAAATATTTGGCCCTAAAAGAGACTGCAAAGAGCATAACTTTGGTTAGATTGAAAATGAATAGGAAGATTGATTTGTTGTGGCATATGTCTAAGTTATAGTTCATCGTGTAAACAACATCTTTTGATGAAGGCCTGTACTGAGGTAGATAAGACTGTAGATTCCAGTCGAGTAAAGCCAAAGGTCTGAAAACTAATTCTTTTCAAGGTGCACCGTTAGACAAAATGTGCTCTGCAGAATAGTCTTCCACGCTACAGAATCTACAGTATGATGTTTGTGGCAATCTATCTCACTGATGATCATTCTGTCATCAATCCCGTAATAATGCGTAGAGCGCAAATATTTTAAATAATGTTTTGGCGGCAAGCAGAGTACTAATTCCCTGTCGTAGTTATTGTTCCAAAAGCATACAAGCTTCTTTAAATCGCCCTGTATTAGACGCAGTTGTGTCATAGCATATTATTTTTACTTTGTCATCGAGGTTTCAGTCATAAATTGCATTTAACACAGCTTTAGCTTGATTTTGACCGGAAGAGCTTTCCAGTTTGAGAACAGTTAGAAGTGGTTCCCTTTCTCCAAATAAAATTAGAATTTGCAGGTGTTTTTCTTTAGAATTTCTCATGTCCAGTCCACGTAATAATTTCCTATCCTAGTGAACGATCACCATTTTAGGCATATTTTTCAGAATATCTGATTTTATAGATTCTGCTCTACCTTTTCTACTCTGTGTGCCAATGATTTGAATAGACGATTTGTTTACCGGGAAATCATCCTGAAGTTTATAAAAATAATCTCTTATGCTTAATTGACATCTATCTTAAGCTACAACTAACTTAGGTGTGACAAAGTTTTTCTTCCTCTTTTTGTAGTAGTTCCAGAATTTACCGTTTGAGAGTTGAATGGCAACGGTTCCTCAAGGCTTTCATCAGAGCTGGTAGGTTGATCGTGATGTCCTTGCGTTTCTATAAAATATTGTGTTGTAAGAGATGATGGTAAACTCCCGAAACACATTTGCTCATGTCTATTTTCTCTTCTTTTAATTTTCTCTGTCTTGCCCTTTCTTCTTTCTTGGCCAAATTTTTGTCTACACCCGCTAAACACCCTAAATTTATTTAATTAAATATTTTTTATATTCGTCAGAAGTCCAATTCCAATTATACAAAAAGTCATGTTACTGGAATAAAACTTTTAACGAAAAAGGCGGTCTATATTTGGTAAGAAATAATAATAATTAGAACCAACTAACAAAAGACGGAGACTTTACTAAAGCAAATACCACTTCAGAGTAACTTCCTAGGAAAATGAAGAGCACCGTCCTCTCGAAATTCACAAAAACCACTTACAACAAAAGAGCGTCAACTCGGAGTCGCACTCCAATCAAGATATTGCATATTACAGGGACAAGAGGAAAGAAGATTCTCCGTAGACAAACGTGCGCGTTGTTGAGATCCGCCATCTTGATAAAGTCAAACGATACCGAAGGGACAGATAAATAGTAAATAGAGCTTGAACACTGGCCGCTTCACATCTCGCAAATAGCTGCCATAAATATCTAGCCGGCTCTGGCTAATATAAGACCCCGCGTTTACTTGTTCTTTTCCTTTCTCACATTTACTTGTGTGTGTGTGTGTATTCTGCGACCATGTCGTGACTTTTTATTATTTAAGGGATGAAATTGCGATTCTCTTTCAATCCAACAATCCGAGCGGTCGGGAAATCTTATTATTCATCAAATTTTATGTGAGCGATTTCCTTATCTGTGAATATACAAGTAAAGAAAGACAATATCATTTTTCTTTTTCGGGATTATCTAGTAAAAATACGATATGGCCTTTTCACTGCCTTTATGGGTATTAGTTTTACTTCGGGCAGACCTCAGCTTGTAATAAATATATCTCTGGGTTTTTTTTTTTGTAGGCCAATAAAATTCCGGTAACAATATGAGAGATGTCACTATTGAGGTTAGCATTTTAAGGATTTGGCGAAAGAGTAATTTAGCTTTGTTTTTGATATCCTTTGAAAATAGCAGAAGAAATGTTCTTTATATTATACAAAGTTATTTACTTTTTTCTTTTTGAGTAGGTCGAGCCATTTTGTTTCATGACGTATTCGTGAAATTGTTAATGTATCATTCCAAATGTAATTAAACGAAAATAATAATAAATCTAATAGATAAATAATAATCTTAGTCATGAAATATAAATATAAATATTTTAAAATTAATATTACACAAAAAGATACAAATAATAATAATAATAATAATAATAATAATATTGCAAGATATATTTCAGTTATTAATAATTGGATAATTTTGGTATGACTTTTTTTGAGATTTGTAAAAGCTTTTTAAAAAACAGATCACAATTAATACAGTAAATATTGACATTATTACACACAACGAAAATTGGCGACTTCAATAAAATGTTGGTTCTAGGAGTAGGCAACGAAAACGTTTCAGACGCATTTAATCTTGAAACTAAAAACATAACTTGTTCAAGAAGCAATGGACAATCAATTTGGACATGTATAATTTTATAAATAACTATATTATCCTCGTTAAAAAAATTCTTTGGCCATTTTCCAAATGTACAGCAAGATGCATAACAGGGGGAAACCCTCCCATTCCCCCCCGACCCTAAAATGTGAAAATCCAAAAACTCTGAAATGCGTCAATATTTATTTATGATCAGTAACTACAATTCCAATTTTCAAATTTCTACCTATTAAAATAAATTGATACACCCATACAAACTTTCACCCTCCATTTTTCCCCTTAAACTGTGAAAATCCAAAAACTCTGAAATATGTCATTATTTATTTACGATCAGTAGTTATAATTCCAATTTTCAAGTTCATACCTTTAAAAAAAATCGATATCCCCTACAAACTTTCACCCCTCCCATTTCCCCCCTTAAAATGTGATTTGAATAAAATCCGTTCTTAGTGGGTGTCTACGTCGAGAAAGGAGTAGCTATGCCAAATTTCAAGTCAATCGGTCTTATAGTTTTGGAGATCTGGTGATGAGTCAGTCAGTCAGTCAGTCAGTCAGTCAGTCAGTCAGTCAGTCAGTCAGTCAGTCAGTCAGTCAGTCAGTCAGTCAGTCAGTCAGTCAGTCAGTCAGTCAGTCAGTCAGTCAGTCAGTCAGTCAGTCAGTCAGTCAGTCAGTCAGTCAGTCAGTCAGTCAGTCAGTGGTATTTCGATTTTATATACATATATAGATAACATATGGATCCAAACTGAAAATGCTCTGCTTTCATATCAAAACTCTTTATAGTCATCCAGAAATTATGTAATGTCAAATTACAATTACCCAACTGTCCGCAAAGTCCGGTCCTGCCTTTGACCAAACAAATTTATCGATATCGGGATAAATAATTTCAACATTGTTGTATAAATAGTTAAGTGTTGCGGAACAATGGTATGTAGTAACCGTTCCACCATCGTTATTGTTTACTGTTCATTCATCTCATCATCGATTCGATTTTGCGGAGCTGAACTGGTTGTATGTGTACAATTGAAGGTTTTCTCTTGAATTGTCTGGGATTCAAATGAAATCAATGGAATTACTTTTATAAATGGCGAGGCAGCACACAGAACGTGACGCGCATGGAATAACAGATCTACTCAATAGGTGAATAAGATCTGGCTTGTTAAATTCCGAATTGAAGTCGAACCTGTGTGTTATTGTGTGTAGAGTTTGAGTAAAGGTGCTTTAAGAAGCGTTGATTGTGTCGATCGAAAATGTAAACATATACAGTGTGTCGCAAAAAGTTATGCAACAGATGTAACACTTTCAAATGTTTAACTGTTATTAATAGTGACTTTTAGGAAATATATTTTAATATTCGGCAATTTATGAGTTTTATTAAATTTCTGCCTCGTCTCGTAAATAAGATATATTGTCGATCTCTGTATATACTTCGATTCGACCACATAATCGAAAGCTGGAACTATTTGACATAATACCTTCGCCAATCCCCTTATCATAACACTTTGCTTCAGTCTTTGTTTATGTGTCGTAAAGATCACATCTATAATTTAAAAACAAAGTGTACCGATGACTAAAATTAGCCCGTATATGTTTTATCACATTTTTATAAATTTAATATTAGGATTAAAAAGGTGAAGAACCCAAATAAAATTTAAACAATTTTTAATAGGTGATATAAAATGATTTTTAACTTCTACATGGTTTAGCTTATGAAAACGTAATGCAATGTCTCTATTCTTCGCATCGTCTTTCGTTCAAAATCAAATCATTTCTTTTATGCCACGAATTTTCATGGGAACCACCAATTTAGCGTCCTTCGAATTTGCTTTCAGTGTGTTTCTATTATATATCTACTAATTTTATTGGTATTTTCGATCGCTCATAAAATATTCACACTTCAGATCATATCTGTTTCAGAATATTAACTTTCAATTGGTTTATCATCTACTGAAATATTAATTTCAATGACACCTTTAGAAACACGCGACCGCATGATTATATTAATAACATTATTACTTAAAAAATAATGTATTATTTTATGACTTTAAATTTTAATATCATTTTTATACTATTACTATTACTATTTTATAAATTGATAGTAAACAGTTATACCTACAGGGTGAGGGGATTGTCTGATAGATTGTCCTCTATAGGAGTTCATTTTAAAAACATAGGTAGGTAGTTTAATTTATATATAACAAAAAAAACTATATTCTTCATCAAACTTGTTTCGTTTCATACATTAGTAGTTTGTGCAACAAGATGGCTATATTGCACGAAGACGAAATTTGAGCATGACGCCGTATACTAAAGGAAGATACAAAAGTTTGTTTTTTAATAATGATTGAGTTTAAATTATATAGGACTATCAGCGGGTTGCAAGAACGGTCGTTAGATATTTAATGACTCGTTATGTAGACTGTCTATCGAGAAACCCTGTGCTGAAATGCTAAGAGAAAGATATCGATGAAACTAATGATATCCCAACTGTCCTGTTTCAAGCAAAGGATATGGAAAAAGAACAATAAAATGACTCAAAGATAGAACAATTAAAAAACAGTATTTTAGATCCTTCGAATTTTTCAATTGGCGAAAGACGAAGAGCAAAAAACTATAGACTTATAGACAACGTGTTGTATAAAGTAAATACTAACCCTGATGGAAAATCAGATTTACTGGTCATACCTACGCATCTGATAGGATAGATCTTGTTTTCTCATCATAATTATGACTACAACTTGGCGTTTAGCGTTTAGCTGCTTATTCGTTATTTGCCAACTTTAGAAATAAAGACGAGATAGTTTTAGCTATAAAATCTATGCAACTTTCTGCTAATACATTGATGAGACGTGTAGAAGTAATGAGCAATGATATTTTTTTACAGTTAAGAACTGAATTAGATAACTGTGTTTATTTTTCACTTCAACTGGATGAATCAACAGATGTCGTTGACACTGACTAGATGGCTGTGTTCGTCAGGATGGTTTTTAGTGATTTTACGATTAAAGAAGATCTTTTAAAGTTTATTCCACTGAAAGGACACACTACTGGACAGGAGTTGTTTTCTCATTTAAAAAATATTATTTCTTCCGAGAAAATTCCAATATCGAAAATGGTAGGCTTGACAACCGATGGCGCTCCAGCTATGGTGGGTTGCGATAAGGGTCTGGTGGCGTTATGTCGTAAAGATGAAACTTTTCCGCAATTTCTCTATTACCACTGCATTATCCATCAGCAAGCATTGTGTGGAAATTTCCTGAAACTAAACAACGTTATGAAACTGGTGGTAAAAATTGTGAACAAGATTAGAGCTCAAGCGTTACAAAGAAGATTATTCAAAACCTTGGCCGATGAAGTTGACTGTCAATACGGGGACCTACTCCTTCACTCTGAAGTCCGATGGTTAAGTAGAGGACGGGTGCTGAAACAGGGGAGATACAAAGAACTAGCGGAAATGATTTCTGATATAAAAGCATTTATCAAAAAGCTGGAGTTTTGGGAACAAAACCTTATTAACAGCGATGCCAAGCATTTTCCTATTCTTTTAGAAAAAATATCTCAAAATCCATTAGAACCCTATGACAGCAAATATCATATAGAAATAGTTTCTACCCTAAAGAATAACTTCAAAAATCGTTTTAAGGATTTCAACGAAGTGGCTTTAGTAGCGCAGTTTGTTGTTTCACCCTTTATGGAAATTGATATCCAACAGATTGCAACTTGTGTTATGCAGAACTTTGGCAAAGACATCGCTGCAACATAAATGGAAGTAATTGAGTTTCAAAATGATTTAGCCTTAAAATCGTTAATCTCAAGTACCAAATGTATCTGGCCTATTGTAAGTAAAGACAAATATTCAGTTCTATGCCGTGTTGTCTTGAAAGTGAAAGAATTATTCAGTTCAACCTATTTGTGTGAATCTTCTTTTTCCAATATGAAGTTTATTAAGAACAAATATCGCAATCGACTTACAGATGAACAGTTGGATAATTGTATTCGAATGGCTGTATCAAATTATACTGCAAACATTAAAAAAATTATCGATGAGTCTGAGTGTCAGCCTTCTCATTGAACGTGCTTTTTTATTTTTCAATGTTTATGTTCATGATAGTGCGTTACTTTTTTGTTGTTATTATGAACTATTTTTAAATCTTACGTGACATGCCGTTGTGGCTGGATAAAAGTTTGTGTTTATTTTTCAAACATCTTCGTTTGGTAGGTAGGAATGTAGCTATGAACAAGTACGTACTAGTAATATTAGTTATTTTGTTATTAGTTTATTATTAGTACCTATGTATTATGTATTACCAGTTAAATAGTAAAATAAATACATATAGTGATAAATTAACTGTGGATTATTTCATTTACGTTGCGTTACGTGGCTTCCGTGTGGGTAGCTCGCTGTTTATTCCAAAATTAACAAAGTAGCACATTGAGAGGTTGGCGACCACTGATCTAAAGTGTTACCGCTTACGTTAACAGTGGAGTTATACTGATACGTACCAGCCAAGGACATGGTGTCCATCAGTATCTTTAAATCACTTTATTTGTGGTTAATTAAAATTGCCACAAATTATTTAGTTATTTATGTTATTTAGAAAAATATGAAGAAATTTAGTGCAAAATAAATTTAGTGCCACCCTGTCTCTGGGATGTATGTAAACACAACAAATATGGTATTGTTTTTCGCGGTTGGATATAACGGTAACCCAAACATCCTCAGCCTCAGAAGGTCCACGAGTCCTCAGAGAAACTAAAAATTTCATTTGACACTGCTATTAAAACTCCTCCACACAATTTGTTTGAAGAGCTTTCTTCCCTATCAAGACGATATATTTTGTATGATGTAGAAATTTTTTCATTAGATATTGATGATAAAAGACAAGTTTTAGTTAACACATTGACTGCCAACTACGAGATAACTCGTAGATTGCGTTTTTTCTAAGACGCCAACTACGAGTTATCTCGTCCTGTGTTTGCTTGCCATTTTTGTGTAGCTACGATTAAACTCGAAATGTATCAATCTAATATCGATAGATGGGCTTCTTGGAAAAGATCAAAAAGTTACAGAAATCACTGCTGGCTTGCAAAGTCAGAAAATTTATTTAAAAAACATTTGCATTTGATGTTGTTGCTTGGGAATCATCGTCATTATCTTCAGATTCGGAATTAACTTCAGTTTCGGAGACGACTTCATCTTCACTATCACTTGTATTTTCAGAAGATTCATAATCATCCTCACCAAAAATCCCGTTAAATTCTGAATCACTTTGATTTGCGTAGTACTCAATTTCATTTTGAGTCAGTGGTCTTTTCATATCCATATTGGGTTCTTGATTATTTATTTATAACAATAATTATAAAACAAGACACTCAAGAAAGACCTAAATGTGATGCACTCAACAATTTCTTAGATACTACTGACGAATAGAGATGGATATCTATGATTCAGCTTTAGAGAAGCGACAGGTCTAAGCGCATCTGCGTGCTAATTAACTCGTAGTAAGACATTTAAAAAAAAAAACACAATTTTTTATGCTTTTTAACAATAGCTATCCACTAGAATTAGAGTTTTTAATATTATAATGTAATTAAATCAAATTGTAATTTTAGGCGAGATTTCTGAAAATTGCCATGGCAATCAACGTGTTAAACAAATTATATCACTTTTAGAATTTAATAGATTTTTGATTCAGCACATTAGTTTTGGTATTGAGACCTCTATCATTTTGGTAAAAAATTGAAATTAATGATTCGTGTTGTCTTTATTCATAGCAAGAAGTAGAAAAAAATGTTAATTCTGTTAAGGGTTTTATTAGCACCTATTTAATGTCATAACGATTTATTTAATTAAAGGGATGCTAAATGCAATCATCCTGGTTCAAAAGATATTTCCTTAAACTCCAACTGCTTATTATATTTAATAATCTACAGTCCTCTCTATAGTCTCTTATTCTCTATTAAGAGAATTCAATATTCCTTGCACGTCATGCTCTGTTTTCATTCTCGCCATTTATAAGACAAATCCTATTTGATTACATTTGAATCTCTGACAATTGAAGCGAAACCCCGGTTGTATTTCGATATATACTGCTTTCGATTTGTAAATCAAACGACAGTAAAATATTATTTCAACTCACAGTTAAAAAAAAGTAGGGCAACTTTACAACGTACGCATTTATTTAATTTAATTAAAACTTCAACATCTACAGGAATTTATTTGTTTTAGATTCCATGTAAAAAAAAGTTTTAAATCGACCAACACGCGAAAACACCCTCACATATAGCAAAGCAGAAATCTAAAGACACTCGCAGACAAAGTCAACTTCCCTTGAAACAGTATTTAGAATCTGAATCGTCTAGAAGTGAACAAGCTGTTTTTAATGAAGATTTATGCAAAGCTTTAGTGACTTCGAATACCCCTTAAATACGATTAAATAATCCAAATCTCCGATCATTTTTGCAAAAATACTGTAAATTTAATATTCCAGAGCAAAGTATATTACGCAAACGTGGTGTTGACAGTTTGTACATTGAGATTTGTGAAAAAATTCGTGAGATTACCGTTGGAAACCATTTCTACATTATTGTGGATGAAACAATAGACTCTTGTGGTCGATATATAGCCCATTTATTGATAGATTCATACGCTAAGAAATGCAAATTAGTCCATATCTAATCGCTTCAAAGCAATTAGATAAAATAAGTAACTTGACAATAACTCGTTTTATCCAGACAGAATTGTGTTCCTTTTTTCTTCCGGAAGCCGTTCCAACAGAAAAATGTTTATTGCTGTTATCCGATGCTGCCCCGTACATGGTAAAAGCCGCACAAAATTTAAAAATGTGTTATGAAAACTTAATCCATGTTACATGTTTGGCTCATGGCCGTAACAGAGTTGCAGAAGAAATTAGGTCTAATTTTCCTTTAATAAATGATTTAATTAGTAATGTAAAAAAAATATTTCTTATAGCTCCTCTAAGAACTCAATTGTATAAAGAAAAATTTCCTGAATTACAGATGCCACCGGAACCTGAGATTACTCGGTGGGGTACCTGGCTTAAAGCTGCCCTTTTTTATTCAGATAATTGTGAAAAAATTAAAGAAATCATATTTGATTTTGATGATTCATCTAAGGGAATATCTAATACAAAGAAGTTGTTTCAAAATCACATATTACCAAAGCAATTAATGTTTTTAAAAAATTATGCATTTGTACCCAAAATTATATTAGATTTAGAACAAAAAAAAATTACCTTTGGTGACTTCCGTAAATATAATTAAGACGTTTGAATCAGAGTGTAAAAATGTCCAGTGCGATATTGGAAAGACGTTTTTTTTATAAATGTTCAAATGTAATTTTAAAAAATGAAGGATTTATTGTTTTAAGAAACCTTGCTAATATTTATTCTAGTAACTTTGAAGATTAATACTATTCATCCAGATATTTCAGGAAAATTTAAGTTTGCACCTATTACTTCTGTAGATATCGAAAGGAGTTTTTCTTTGTACAAGTACATACTTACTGATAGGAGACAATCATTTAATACAGATAATTTAGAAAAACATCTAGTTGTTCATTCGTTTTATAATAATGTTGATTTGTAAATAAAATTAGTTAATAATTAAATAATTATTAAGTATTATATTAGGTATTGTAAAATAAAACAAATAATAAATATTAATAAACTATTTCGATCAAATAACAAATTACTCTTATTGCATATGCTCTGCATATTTTTCAATTTTTTACGCATATACTGAAGTATTTTGCGGCATATACAGGGTGTTATTGAAATACACGTACATATTAAAACTGGGTATTGCGCAGATCCCCACTGAATGTAGAAAAATATTATTTTTTAAAAATACCCCTTATTAAGGGAGTTATTAATTTTTGAAAATTAATTCTAAAACAAACGTACTTCACTGATATGTTGAGGATGACCTATATAAATTAGGTTTATTTACCTATTTTAAACATCAACAGTAATTAATATGCAAGTTTTTGTCAGATTATAAGAAAACTAGTCTTGTAAGAAATAACCATGTTGCCAAGATTTTCGAATTAATTTCTATTTCCAAAGACTGGTTTTTACTACCCTCGTTATCAAAAAACTAGAATATTTGATAAATGATTGCTTTTAAACTATAGAGTTGATTTACGAATCTGGCTAACACGAGCGCGTCATTTCCAAGTTGGTAAAAAGTGTTGTTACGATTACTTTTAAATATTTTTTTACGATGCCACTATTTACGAATATTGAACTAACGGATATAGTGCTGGTTTATGGGGCAGCTGGAGAAAATTCTCGGCAAGCACAAATCCTGTATCGCGAACGGTTTCCAAATCGGAGAATTCCGGACTGTCGTACGTTTATTTCAACTGTTCAGCATCTAAGAGACCATGGAAAATTTGAGAGTGTCAATGCAGATCGAGGAAGAACAAGAACACAAAGAACATTGGCGGCCGAAGAAGAAATATTGGAAGCTGTTGAAAACCGGCCTCAATTAAGTTGTAGAAGACTAGGTCTTGAAATTGGAGTGTCCTCATTTGTTGTGTGGCGGACACTTACAAGAACAAGGTTTACATCCTTATCACATCCAAAAAGTCCAGGCCTTATATCCAGGTGATGAAGAAAAGAGAGTGGAGTTTTGTGAATGGATGATTCAAAAATGTGTTGATATTCCTGATTTTCTAAAAATATTATTGTATACTGACGAGGCTTCATTCACTCGTGATGGCGTGTTCAATATGCACAATACGCATATTTGGAGTGATGAAAATCCTCATGCCATTAAGGAAACTGGGCATCAAAGAAAATTTTTAATAAATGTTCGGGCTGGCATAATAGATCAGTATTTAATCGGGCCTTATGTTCTCCCGAACAGATTAAATGGTCCAGGATATCTCCACTTTTTAGAAGATATTTTGCCAGTACTCCTACAAGAGATACCGTTACAATTAAGGCAACGGATGTTGTACCTACTAGATGGCGCTCCTCCTCACTTTGATTTAAACGTACGGCAGTTTTTGAACATTAGATTTCCTCAGAAGTGGATAGGCAGAAATGGACCTACTAAGTGGCCTCCGAGATCTCCGGACTTAAATCCATGCGATTTCTTTTTGTGGGGTAACATGAAACAACTGGTTTATAATGAACCTATTAATAGTGTTAAACAATTAACCAATAAAGTTAATGCGGTAGCCGAGGAACTACGACAAAATCCAAGACTAATTTCTAATGTTCAAAGTTCTTTGGAAAGACGATTGCAAGTGTGTGTAAATAATAATGGACGGCATTTTGAAAAATTACTGTAATAAACTTTATTTTGAATTAATTGGTTTTGCTACGGCAACAGTGCAATTTCTATGGGTAAGTTCAATTTCGATTTATTTTACTTCTTTAAATATGGAAACTAGTAGGTCGGAAAAGGGGACTCTTCCCCAATATTTAAATTTTAGAATTTAAAATTAAAATTGGTGCCAATCGTTTTTGGTCATTACATACTATTCCCCATTTTAATATGTACGTGTATTTCAATAACACCCTGTATATGCGCATATTTAACTACTTATTGGGTGCATATATTCCAAGGTCTATACATCACTGATCACAGCATAGTTCCATCTGGTACTTCTGCTTCAATTGCTTTGATGGCTGACTTATTTGTATTCTTCTTTAACTCTGAATAACCTTCGGGTTTTATAATAAGAGTGTTCCTTAAAAAATAATTTTGTATTTTATATATCAATTTATTATGTCAAATCTTATCAAAAAATATAATTTGTTGTCTACATATTTCCTTTCACTAATATCAGTACATAAAATATTGTACTATTTTCCATAGCTAAAATTCTCATATATGATTCAATTCCAACGTGCGTTATAGCTGGGAAAAACGTATTATTATGAAAATTTTCGATTTAGATTCACAGTTTACCCCAATTTTCCCAACCACTTGCGGTTATGACAGGCCAAAAAAGTCGATAAAAATTCAATGAATACATGCACTCGAATATAATTGCATGTAAAATTTTTCATACACTTTCGCGAAATTGGAAGATCTATTTAAATAAAATGTGGATGTTAGATAAAGTTAAGCAATATAAAACGAAAAATATATATTTTGTTAATTTATTTTCTTACTTTGCGGTCTCAGTTCCAGAAAATACATCTGAAATAAAGATTGCTCCAATCCTCCAGGACATTCATGAAAAAAGATGACACTCTTTATCTCGCCTATTCACTCCATAATTTCAACGCTAATGAGACAATTTGAAATCTCTCTTTGAAATCTCCCGCTTACTCGTTACTTTCATTAATAAGTCTCATTATGACAACTCTTTGTTCGTAGGCAAAAAAAATGCTCCATTAGGCGACACGTTCCCGAATCATTAAAAACCTCCTTTGCCATTGAATGGAAAAGAACATGGCGTTAATTTAGAAAAATAAGCGATTTTGCATTTTTTTATATACATTCCTTAACCTTTTGTAACTATTAAAGATTTTAAAAATATATAATACATTTTTTCTTTTACAGGTCAGTATTCTGTGAATTTCTCAACAACAATAAGGTAACTTTTGAAATTATTAACTTTAAGTATATCTTATTCGGTATTGTTTCACTTATATGGACAATTTTGTTAATTTTTAGAAATTATTTTTAGGTAAACATTGTGACAGTACCTAGGTTATAATAAAAGTGGTAAATTGTGGGAAATATCATGATTTTAATAAAAGATTAAACGAACTTACCTGGGGTGAATTTAAAAATGTAAAATAAAACCGTATTAATAAATAAGAGGAAGTAAGGTTAGAAAGTCAAAATTTGTTAATAATAGGACCAATTTGGGATTGAGATTATGTACGAGGATATCATAAAACTACATTCTTATTTTGAAAAATCATTCCCACTACATTCTGCCGCCAAAAAAAAGAAACTGAAACAGTTAAAAAATCAGTTAATTGGACAACAATCAATATTTTTAAGAACAGTCGACAAAAATAAGGCTGCAATTGAAGCATCGTACCGTGTGTCCCAGATAATTGCACAAAAAAAGAAACCTTATGAAAACGAGGAAATGATAAAACAGGCGTTTTTAAAAGCTGCTGATTCGTTATTTGCCAACTTTAGAAATAAAGACGAGATAGTTTCAGCTATAAAATCTGCTAATACAGGGATGATACGTGTAGAAGTAATGAGCGATGAAATTTTTTTACAGTTAAGAACTGACTTAGATAACTGTGTTTATTTTTCACTTCAACTGGATGAATCAATAGATGTCGTTGACACTGCTCAGATGGCCGTGTTCGTCAGGATCGTTTTTAGTGATTTTACTATTAAAGAAGATCTTTTGAAGTTTATTCCACTGAAAAGACACACTACTGGACAGGAGTTGTTTTCTCATTTAAAAAATATTATTTCTTCCGAGAAAATTCCAATATCGAAAATGGTAGACTTGACAACCTGTGGCGTTTCAGCTATGGTGGGTTGTGATAAGGGTCTGGTGGCGTTATGTCGTAAAGATGAAACTTTTCCGCAATTTCTCTGTTACCACTGCATTATCCATCAGCAAGCATTATGGAGAAATTTCCTGAAACTAAACAACGTTATGAAACTGGTGGTAAAAATTGTGAACAAGATTAGAGCTCAAGCGTTACAAAGAAGATTATTCAAAACCTTGGCCGATGAAGTTGACTGTCAATACGGGGACCTACTCCTTCACTCTAAATTTCGATGGTTAAGTAGATGACGGGTGCTGAAACGTTTTAATGATGTCCTATCTGGCATAGTTCAATTTTTCAAACAACGCGATGAACCGACTCCGGAACTAGAAAATTCAATCTGGCTTAGAGATTTTGGTTTTCTCGTGGACATTACAGAGAAATTAAACGAACTTAATTTGCAGCTTCAGGGGAGAGACAAAGAACTAGCGGAAATGATTTCTGATATAAAAGCATTTATCAAAAAGCTGGAGTTTTGGGAACAAAAGCTAATTAACAGCGATCCCAAGAATTTTCCTATTCTTTCAGAAAAAATATCTTAAAATCCATTAGAACTCTATGACAGCAAATATCATGTAGAAATAATTTTTACCCTGAAGAATAACTTTAAAAATCGTTTTAAGGATTTCAACGAAACGGCTTTAGTAGCGCAATTTGTTGTTTCACCCTTTATGAAAATTGATATCCAACAGTATGCAATTTGTGTTATGCAGAACTTTGGCGAAGACTTCGCTGCAACAGAAATGGAAGTAATTGAGTTTCAAAATGATTTAGCCTTAAAATCGTTAGTCTCAAGTACCAAATGTATCTGGCCTATTGTAAGTAAAGACAAATATTCAGTTCTATGCCGTGTTGCCTTAAAAGTGAAAGCATTATTCAGTTCAACCTATTTGTGTGAATCTTCTTTTTCCAATATGAAGTTTATTAAGAACAAATATCGCAATCCACTTACAGATTAACATTTGGATAATTGTATTCGAATGGCAGTTTCAAATTATACTGCAAACATTAAAAAAATTATCGATGAGTCTGAGTGTCAGCCTTCTCATTTGAACGTGCTTTTTTATTTTTCAATGTTTTCATACTTTTGGGCCACTCTGTATAGAGTTCGAATCGTTACTTTTTACTTATAATTATGTAACAACTACTCTTAAATCTAAGTGATCATTAATTAATTGTTTACTATTTAAATCTATATTAAAATTCATTATAATAAGATTATTAATACCGATAAGTCCTTAAAAAATTCGTAAAAGTCTTTAAGAATGAAAGTCAACATAATTATTATTAAATTCCTGGAAAGCTGGTATTTCTGCATGATATTTGATGTTTTTAATACCCAAAGAGGTTAAAGGTGATACATTTGAATGTATGAATGTTAAAATTGTTTTGCTATTGTGAGCTTAAAAATGGATTTTGTGCTACCAATATCAACTAATATTTTTACGGTAGTTCCGAAATTTTTATTTATGGCATAGAGTTATTAGAAGTAATAATATGTTTAAATGCCAGCTCTATAAACTCACGTAACTCATTGAAATTAATTCATAATTTATTACCGAATATTCCTATATACAGGGTGTCCAAAACCGCTCTTTAAAGAATAAAACCACGAAATGAAGAGCTAATTTTATGCTTCCTAAGGGAGCTAGAGCTCTTTGAAGATAGCGCTCCAACATCGGTTTAATTGAAATACCTTCAAAACTGATTTTTATTAAATAATATTATTCTTTACATTTATTTATTTATTTGAATCTAACCAATCAAATTTCGTTAATAATTTTTTTTTTAAATTAGTCATAAGCGGCTCATTTGAGTGGGGTATTGGATATAAAATCAGCTCTAGATTTCGTAGTTTCATTCTTTGACAAGCGTTTCTGGACACCTTGTATATATAAATACATTTTTTAGTTATTTCATTTTGAAAACGGTCAAATATTTTTAAACCACGTAGATATCGATAAACGTAATTTTGCTTCCACTTAATTAAAATCTAAATATATTTCATTAAGTACATAATAAATTAGACACGCCACAGCCCTCTTAGAATAATTAGATAAGGGATTGTAAGTTATTGTTTTTTTACAACTTTTTAAGTAATTTAAGCAAAGTAATACAAAGCTTGTTTTTGTATAGACGAACTGGTATTTATCATCATATTAACAATAACTTAACGCTGGGATATTCCCAGGAGAATTACCAACATTTACCACGCAGCAGACATTCTGCCCCTGGAGATATTTGCATTAAGCCTTAATGTACTCCGGAAACAAAAGTTGTTCTGAAACAACAACTTTCGTTATTGTTGATTAAACCTTAAATTTAAACTTATTGTTTTCGCGAGGCGAAATTATTAGCTCGAGGTTGAAATAATGGAAGGTTCAAAATTTCCCCTCGCATCGGCTCATGTGAATTTGCTGAATGTCATCTAAAATATTAACGTTATGGATGTTGGAGCGGTGTTTCAGTGTTCTTGACGTTTCTCGTTTTAGGGGGTTTATTTCTCTTAAGATATTGTTATAATTAAATTCAAAATGGCTGCTTATTTTTTAGTATAAGATGAAATGTTTTCGAATGTGTAATTTAAACATATAAACATCGGGCCAAAAGGCACTTTGTTACGGTTCAAAATCCATATGAATGTACTGGGATGCTTTTACCACAAAAATAATATATATACAGTGAAACCTGTGTAAAACGGAATTGCACGGTCGTGCACCGATTTTCCGGCATATACAGGATTCCGCGTTACACAGGGTAGATAAAAAATTGCACATAGTAGATTTAAAAAAGTGATGATTTTATTAAAAAAAATCTATTATACGTACATTTAATATATAGTTGTTATTATTACTATGTACCTACATATTTTTATTTATTATTAGAAACAATATAAATTATTATTTATTCCACATTTCTATCAATGTAAGTTGTTTTTTATTCTTTTGTAATACGTAAGATGATTCCATGAATGTCCTTAATTCTAAAATCTTCTTTCTCATCGGTTCGCTCTCTATTCTTTGGGAAAAATCCTCTAACGCTGCAACACTCCTCAAAGCGTCAGAAAAATTTTTTATCTGATCGGATTCTTCAACTTCTGTTCCTGTAGATAAAAATAATAATTTAAGAACAGATCGTTTTGAAAAGCTAATGGGAAAATAATTTTTTCTATCTGTTATTTTTGTGATGGTAACTGAAATCTTCCTATCTTATTTTTATTATGTATTTTAACTTTATTTCTACTTGGCAAATGCCCAATTAAGATGGAAAGAATAAACAAAAAGTTGTTTATTTTTTTAGAGAATTAGAAAAATCGCTTACCAATTCCAATCCCATCATTATCGTCTGCCACAGTAGTTTCCACGGCAGTTTTTTCTAACACCAGTTCTTCTATGGACTGAAATCCAGCATTTGTTGTAACGGCTTCATCTAATGTGATGTAATCATGAACATTACAACCGGGATTAATTTCAGTAATTAACTCTTCGGCTTCTTTTGTACTTTCGTCAATTTCGTCAACATTTTCGATTAGGTCAACGTCTCCATCTTGCTTGATTCCACATGCCGCAAAACATTTTTTAACACAATCAGGTTTAATATTTTTTACTGAATAATCAATCCATCTGATAGCATCCAAAACTGATATTTTTTTAGCCAAATCTCCTGCTGATTGAGAGAATCTCATATTCGCAATAATTGACCGCAGCACTTGTTTTCTGTAATGCATTTTGAAGTTTTGTATAACTCCATGACCGAGAGGCTGTGTTTGACTTGTGGTGTTTGGTGGTAGAAAACACAATTTTATATTGGATAGTATTATTTTGGGGTGACACGTTGCATTATCCAAAAATAGAAGGATGTGTCGATTTTCAAATTTCATTTTTTGATTTAAAATTTTTAGCCACTGTTCCATAAGAACTGATGTCATCCATGCTTTTTTATTTGCTCGCCAATAAACTGGTAGCTGAGGCACATTGGTATTGTTAAAACATCGCGGTCTGAGGGATTTTCCAATAACTAGAGGTTTTTTTATTTTTCCGTCAGCAAAGGCGCAAAACAAAACGGTTAACCTTTCTTTAGATTGTTTGCCTCCTTGACATTTTTCACCTTTAAAGCACATTGTCTTGTCCGGCAGCGCTCTATAAAAAAGGCCAGTTTCGTCACAATTAGCAATGTCTTTTAGGGTATATCCTTTAATTAAATCTGTAATGTGCGATGTCCATTCAGTCACAGATTCCATGTCGACGTCCTTAGCTTCACCGCAGATCTGATTAAAGCTTATGTTATGTCGTGTTCGAAAACTTTCCAGCCATCCATTCGAAGCTTTAAAATCTACTTTTCCAAAATGGTTTGCAATTTCTCTTGCTTTTTCTTGAATAATTGTTCCAGATACAGGAAGATTGCGAGACCTTGCATCCATAAACCATTCCAAAACTGTTGAATTTACGTCGTCGTGATGTGATTCCTTTGGCTTTCTCTTAATATCGCCATTACCACCACGCATCCACTCTTCTTTAATTTTTTCCTTGTTTTTCAAAATTTCATACACTTGCGTTTTTCCGCACTTAAATTGAATAACCAATTGCTTTGGAGTAAGTTTTTTTTGGTCACTACATTTAATTAAGTCCATTTTAGATTTTAGCGATAATGTATTCGTTTTTCGGTTTGCCATTTTGAAATGTTTGCACTTTCACGGATAAACTCAAACTGCCGTACCTACACAATACTGGTTTATTTGTGTATTTACTGCTTTTGTACCTAAATTTCTGTGATAATGGTTCTAGGTATTGATAATAGTTCGCCCTTATTATGGGGCTTTCCGAAATCATAAACTAATTATGTAAACATCTAAAAATTCTTTTATACCTGCAAAGCAATAACATAAGTAGGTTCCGCCTTAACAGATTAGGGAAATTCCGTGTTCGCGTTAGACAGGGTTCCGGCTTATAAGCAATTTTTACATTACAATATGTAGGTAATCGCCAAAATTTCCGTCATACACAGGATTCCGTGTTACACAGGTTCCGGCTTACTCAGGTTTCACTGTATAGTATTGACATTTAACTTTTAATTTACTTTAATTTATTATTTAAGTGTAATAGCAATAAAATCTATTAAAAGCTCACTCCGTATACACCGTTTTGGCTAGAAGATTATTAGGAGATCCATTTCTCATGTTCTGTGAGTTAACTAGAATGAAAAGATACCTTTTATATTGTCAAATTGGAAATTGTAGAAGTTTAACCTTTTATCAAGTATTTCTTTCTTGTTTTGAATATCCGTTCTGGTCCTCTGTAGATATATTTTCCATTGTTTTTCTTAATTAGTTTGTAGTTAAATTCTAGGAGCCTAAAAGGGACAAAGAAACGTTTTGAATTCTATAAATGGTTTCAGGGTTCATTTTCTTTGTTTATTTACATTAATTATGACATTATGTCATTCAAATTTATTCAGGTAATTGTCTAATTCATTACAAATAATTAAAACCCCAAATAATCTAGGTAATTTTGGAATTAAGTAGGTGATTGTGAGAAATTGGCTAATAATATTTTAAATTACCTGTCATATTTTATTTTCACTTCCTGTAGAAGTCATTAATTTTGTCGGTGCATATCCTTTCCACCATTTTTCATTCTTCTGGTATCATACCTTCATGGAACATGTGTTTTTGAAGATATTTTTATAAGGATATAAGATACTAGAAGCGAAAAGACATTGAAAATTTGATAAGTATTGCTATTTGTTGGTATGCTTGATCTCGCAAGAGGATTTTATTTTCAATTGAACAAAACTTACTTCTTAAAAAGGCCACCTTTTACCTCAGGTAACGTAATTTCTCATTTATCACTTATTTGTCCTTGCTTAATATAGGATTGTATATTTAAAGTAGTATTTTGTATTTTAGGCCTTCTATTCTATTCCATTCCATTCTATTCTATTCCATTCTATTCTGTTTCCTTTTCTGGCTATCGTGGTCACAGATTTTTATTACGTGCAGTTACGTACAATTCCGGAAATAACATTAATCTGAGGTAGTCTCAACGGCAGCTGTATTTGAGAACCTTACTGTTGGATAGAAGTAAATGATTGGGACACCATTTTCATCCCTTACTCACTGGAGTTACTACAAATGAAGGACGATATTTTAATTAGAGATTAAATAAGTGGACCTATTCGTACCTTTGGATCCAATCTTGTCAATTAACCCTTCCAAAGAAGTCTTCGAATTCAACCCTCGACTATGTAAGATAGTGACAATTTCCAAGGTAGGAATTTTCTGTTTATACCAACTCAAGTCCATCAGTTAGAAGGTGTTATCACACGAAATATCTCCACCCTCAGTGTTTGGGGAATATTCTGAAAATTGTACATATAATTAACCAATTTTAACCTTTTAGTTTGTAAATATTAAAATCATTTATTTTGTGAGCCACCCAAGATAGATATTTATTTTAACCGGTACGTAAGCTGTATATATATATTAAATTCCAAGGACTTACCTATTACAACCAAATTATAGCTAAATTTTGAATAAAACATCAAGATTCTCCCTTTTATAGCTAATAAATACGTTTTATTTATATATCATAACCTTTAAAAAATTATTCAGTATTCTTCTTTTTCATTTGCGGTGTACATATAATTTATCCAGGTAATAATCGATTCTATCTCGGTATAATCGAAAAAAGGGTCTAAACCGAATCAGACAATCAGTCAAATTCGAGGACAAAAGGGAAAAATTCACCTACGACCCTCTCTGACTGAGCAAGGATATTTAATAATTCCCCATCAATTTTGTTTTGCTCTGAAGGTCATAGCAACTTACTTATCAATAAAACTTGGAAGAAGAGTTATTAATTCGGTGAATCTAATGACACATTTGCTTTAAAAGTAAACGTATCACTACTTGCTGTTATATTTTTGCGCCAATATGCATGGTAGTACAGATTACGTTACATATAAACCGTATCAAATATACATTAAATATAGTGAGAATCAACCTCAACTCGTAGAATGTTTTTTCGAGAAAGACTTTTTGAACTTCTATTATTTTATTTCCAAATAACTTTAACTATTTTGATAAAAAATTCATGCAGTAGATGCTTTAAAATCTATTACAAACGAAATAATTCACTTTACTGATTACTTTTCTTACTCTTCAAGTCTAACTGCTCAATTATCCTCCTTCCAATACCACTGGATAAAATATTTACTCAATTATATGAAAAACCAGTAGATAATCGATCGGTTTCGTGATTGGAGTCTCAAACCGGTCGTCGGCTAGATCCACGCGAATAGAAAACTCCTTAATTGATCCAAATTGAATTATAATTAAATTATTCTGGTACTCCTGCTACACGACCAACCTCTTCCTGTAATTAAGCCCTCAAAATTGCAGCTTATTGGCACAATACCGTCCCCCAGATATCATTATGATTAACAGATTATTCATTCCAATGCCCGGGATAATAAACTATTAATGTAATTAATTTATTCCTGCAGGAATTTCTAATACGAAGGGACTCGATATTATGTTGCGCTGGAGGGAACAATGGATTTATCGGATTTTCTTCGGACCTCCGGGCTTCGGTTATTACACTATCATTATTTATTTAGGTATAGAGTCCCTATTTTGTTAAAAATTAATCTATATTTTCAAAGCTTGTAAGGAAGAGGATTATTAATCAATTTGTATTGCAATTATTCTCAGAAATTTCTCGTTTTTTTAAAACTTTTAACTACACACCGTGTTAGTTGGGGACAAATATTTTAATAGGTTATAAATTAAGATAAACCATCAAAAATAAATAAATATAAAACTATATATAGGTAATAAATAAACTGCATTAAATTTTATTTAAATAAGTATAAACAAGTCCACTTAAAAAGATGTCTAGTTAAGCCACTACCTTACAAATTAATAAAAGTTGTGCAGTTTTTCATAACCGAGTAAATAATAATTCTTTTAAATTTACAGATACGGGCTCGGGCTACATTATATTTCAAAGACGCGATAATTCAGTTGATTATAATAGATAGGGGTATTTCAGTAAAAACAGTTATACCTGATACTACTATGACATTCAGAATGTAAAAAAAAGTACTATGCTGTGTGTTGGTTTGAAGAAAAGCACTCTCTGGACCATCGTGAGATACTTAGCATAATTGTAACTAAAACAAAGAAACAATAAAATCTTAAAGCCTGAGTCGCAAAATAATACGAGCATCCATTTTTTTCCAGAACATAAATACTCATTTGCCTAATACCACAACAGGTATTATATTATATTCAAATATCCAAAGAAATATATATTTTTTTTAATTATTTTATATTGAAAAAACTTTTACCAGTAAAAATATTATATTAGAAATTAATAATTTGTTGGCATATGATGCAAAATTTTAGAAATATTATGTAGATATATATTTAATGAAAAAAAAAAAAAGAGTTATTTTATACCCACTAAATAAATATTGACTTTTAACAAATATTGCTTTAATAATAATATTTAATGATATCCATAAGTCCCTTTATAAAAAAAATATATAAATCCATGCTTTCACCTCAATTAAATATAACACAAATTTCGATGACCCGACCATTAATAAATTGTTTTTCGAAACTCATAAATTATTTAGATTCAAAATTTTAATTAAAAATTAAATTAAATAGTCAATCACTTTTATATAAAAAGACAAATTAATTTATTATTTCATGTATATTGGAGTATCATGAATGTCATCATGAAATTTTAATTGTAGCAATTAATTACAGTTTTGTTAATGATTTAAATTAAATTGTCTATGTCAATGGGAAGGTTTTTTTTTCTTCGAAAAATTTGTTTTAATTGTTTTTAATTGTGAAGGTATTTCTGGAGTCTACATAAAAAGTGGGGTTATAAAAAAAAGTTATCATTTTTAGATATGACAATACTGTTTGGTGGTACAGTCAAAGAAATTGCTCTTTAATGATAAAAGCAAATTCCTAATTATATTGTAGCGTCTATTTATTTAAAAAGTTTATTATTTACATAAACTAAAAACCAATTTATTTATACCTAAATACTGATCTATATATAACACTTTTAATTTATTAACAATTTGAATGTATATCTTAAACTTTTGTCAATAAATTTAACTTGTTTGAGAGTATACAGCCTATTTATATGAAAATGCTGCGCACCGCACTGGTACTCGACGTTTTAAAATGATAGGCGTACTTTGCAAAATAAGTTTCTATAATATAAATAATGTCACGGCAAATAAAATGGTATTTACGCACGTCGTAGATTAAATCACCTGTATACTTCATATTTTCATGTGAATCTAAGACATTCATAATCATTTATAAAATCTTCAAGAAATTCTAAGAGCAGTTGCTTAAGTTGACGGTAAATGACACCAATAACATAAGGGTTACTAGCAATTATACATTTTAACTTTAATTTTTTACAACTAATGTTATTATCTAAACATTTTTAATCTTAGATAGAGCTCGATTTTTTTGTGAAGAGCACATTTCGTCATAGCTATGCCACAGTTTGCGCAATACGTCATAACTTTGTGGAGCTTTAGTTGATGGCGCTGGGCTGAAATCTGCTGCGGTAGGGGTACCTGATATCTTAGTAGTGGCGTGTGTACATTAATAAAATATTTTAAATCGAACATATTAATAAGTTAATGTTAAATTTTAATTATAATCAAAAAAGTAACTTACAATTTAGAGTTGGTAGTAATCTTTTCTCAATAATATGAAAATCATGGACTATACCTCTGGGTTTTTCAAACTTTTCAGGCGTTATAGATTCTACAACTGTACTTCTTTTTGTATATCCTCTTTGTGAAAATGAAATACTAACTCCACTTTCTACTTCACCAGCTATCTTCTTAATTCTAGAATAACTACTTCTAGAAATCCCTATAGCAGCTAAAATTCTCTCACTGTATTTGTGTAATGGTATTTGAATACCGTGCTCAGCTTCGTTTTTCATAAAATTTATGAGGCGTGAATTTGACCCTTTTTGCTTAATAATTTTTTCTCTTCCATTTTGAACGAGCCAAAAATATAGATATTTCTAGAAAATTTGTTTTAAATAATATTAAACTTATTTTTCTATTTATCAAGAGCAAACCACACCTCTAGCCAAGGAAAATTTTTGAAATAGTAATACAAATTAAAATTACTTAAGAGCTAGTGCTTCGGTAATAAGTTAAAATTCGTAGGTTTTATATATTTTATTACCAAGTTCTTAATATTTAAGGTATTTACGTGATATTTTTTTTGTTGCTATATAGTAACTTAAACTACAGTTCTGTAGTATTTTCATTTCAGTTACACAAATTATATTTTTGTACTTTAATATGATCTTTTAATTCAACAATTTTCTCTACTAGATAATTAATATATGCTATTTTTAAATCTGTCATACCAACTAACTTTGTAAATAAAAATGATAGAAACAAGATTAAAAAGAGAGAAATAAAAAAATGCCCCAAAAATATTTAAGAAACTAAGATGTACGCATATATTAGTATCAAAAATAAACATATTCAAAAGCATGACAAAAATAATAAAGTGGCGGCTCGTAGTAATATAAAATGGGTGTTTACTACAACTAACTCTTGTTGATTATTTTGTGTTAAGGTTGTTGTGGTGACATGCTAAGGGTTTGTCTGGCTTGAAAATATCTCCTAGTTCTTCCTTATTCCCCTATTTCTTGCAGTTCTTCCGCAGTATATCTCTTGTCGTTTACTACTAGTTTATTTTCTTTAATTGTAGCATTGTAGCATGTTTTTTTTTACCTCTAGATTCTTTTATGTACTAAATATTTTAGCATCAAACCATCAGTAATATATTATCCTATTTGTTTTGCATTTTGTATGTGTATTTTATGTTCAAGTGGAGTTTTAGTAGTATTGGTCTTATATTCTTTCACAGGTTAGAGTTAGAATTTGCTATTACATTCTTAAATTGTTACTTCTTACGCAAATTTAACAAAAAAAAAATGTTAAAACCTTAAAAAATCAATACAAGTACGAACATATTTTTTCAGTTATTTTGAAACCATTATAACCGTGAATAATAAAGAAACATTCCTCTCTTCCCCGTTATGCCTCTTAGGAATACACATTCCAAACAGATAACGCCCGGCATTCAAAATTGAAAATCACCAGGCACACATCATATCAATGGAACATAACAATAATTTATACATATCCTTTATATACGAGCCGAACAGGGGTGCATATATAAATTATATATAGAGATAGGTTTTTTCTTGACTGTTCCTCGGTCCTTACCACTCTGGAATTCAATATTTACGTTGGCATGATATACAGATATTATGCCTGATATGACGTATTCAAGTTCTAAACGTTTTTCACCATCACAATAGTACTCGGGTGAATAGATTTTAAATTAATTTAAAGTCGTATAGAAGGAAAATATGAAGGGTTTTATATAGGCATACTACAACTGAAATAGCTTAAAAAAATTTTTAGAAATTTAAATAATGGTTTCTGCATGGAGAAAAATGAGGTTTTACTATTTTTTTTTTTTATTCTTATAGATGTGAAAAAGTTTCCTTAAATATTACAAAACAAGCTAACTACAAAAATAATTATTTATTATTTTGGTACACTCTAAAAAAATTTTCTTAAATCAAACAAATGGATTTTTGTAGAAATATGTGTCATATACCTCCAACATGCTTTTATAAATAGTACGACATAGTTCAGTTTACTTCCTAGGTACCGATATCGGTAAATATTTAATTAAGTACATACCTAACATAGACACAACTATTTAGTTTCTTAAATTAATTTAGCAAAGTGAAATATGTATTTATAAAAAAATACGGTGATGAAAGTTTAGCTTCCATTTTTTTTTGTAAATGCATGCGACACCATCATTCGAGTTAACTCCCCACCGCTACATCAGTCTGACTGTTTATCAGTACCTCTAGCATTTATAGATAGGATATATTTCTATAACTTTAAATTCATTAAGAAGGACCCACATTGAATAACATGTTGTAGAGCAG
The DNA here is from genome assembly GCA_927349885.1 of Psylliodes chrysocephalus. Classification (NCBI taxonomy): domain Eukaryota; kingdom Metazoa; phylum Arthropoda; class Insecta; order Coleoptera; family Chrysomelidae; genus Psylliodes; species Psylliodes chrysocephalus. The sequence continues at coordinate 2,814,915 of OV651828.1, forward strand.
TGGAATAAACAGCGAGCTACCCACACGGAAGCCACGTAACGAAGCGTAAATGAAATAATCCACAGTTAATTTATCATTATATGTATTTATTTTACTATTTAACTGGTAATACATAATACATAGTTACTAATAACAAAATAACTAATATTAGTAGTACGTACTTGTTCATAGTTACATTCCTACCTACCAAACGAAGATGTTTGAAAAATAAACACAAACTTTTATCCAGCCACAACGGCATGTCACGTAAGATTTAAAAATAGTTATTAATAACAACAAGAAAGTAACGCACTATCATAAACATAAACATTGAAAAATTAAAAAGCACGTTCAATGAGAAGGCTGACACTCAGACTCATCGATAATTTTTTTAATGTTTGCAATATAATTTGATACAGTCATTCGAATACAATTATCTAAATGTTCATCTGTAAGTCGATTGCGATATTTTTTCTTAATAAACTTCATATTGAAAAAAAAAAAGATTCACACAAATAAGTTGAACTGAATAATGCTTTCACTTTCAAGGCAACACGGCATAGAACTGAATATTTGTCTTTACTTACAATAGGCCAGATACATTTGGTACTTGAGACTAATAGACCAAGAGCCCAGTGCCCCCAGACATAACTTAGCAGGTATGGAGACATTCAATACATATATAAACACTACTTGATGCCCCACATTTTGTCCTTTAGAAAATAAGTTATGTCTGGGGGCACTGGGCTCTTACTCTATAACGATTTTAAGGCTAAATCATTTTGAAACTCAATTACTTCCATTTCTGTTGCAGCGATGTCTTCGCCAAAGTTCTGCATAACACAAGTTGCAAACTATTGGATATCAATTTCCATAAAGGGTGAAACAACAAACTGCGCTACTAAAGCCATTTCGTTGAAATCCTTAAAACGATTTTTAAAGTTATTCTTCAGGGTAGAAACTATTTCTACATGATATTTGCTGTCATAGAGTTCTAATGGATTATGAGATATTTTTTCTGAAAGAATAGGAAAATGCTTGGCATCACTATTAATTAGGTTTTGTTCCCAAAACTCCAGCTTTTTGATAAATGCTTTGATAAATTGTAAATTGTAAATTAATCTGTATGTTATGAATAAATATTATTATTATATCAGATATCATTTCCGCTAGTTCTTTGTCTCTCCCCTGAAGCTGCAAATTAAGTTCGTTTAATTTATCCCTAATGTGCACGAGAAAACCAAAATCTCTAAGCCAGATTGAATTTTCTAGTTTCGGAGTCGGTTTATCGCGTTGTTTGAAAAATTGAACTATGCCAGATAGGACATCATTAAAACGTTTCAGCACCCGTCCTCTACTTAACCATCGGACTTCAGAGTGAAGGAGTAGGTCCCCGTATTGACAGTCAACTTCATCGGCCAAGGTTTTGAATAATCTTCTTTGTAACGCTTGAGCTCTTATCTTGTTCACAATTTTTACCACCAGTTTCATAACGTTGTTTAGTTTCAGGAAATTTCCACACAATGCTTGCTGATGGATAATGCAGTGGTAACAGAGAAATTGCGGAAAAGTTTCATCTTTACGACATAACGCCACCAGACCTTTATCACAACCCACCATAGCTGGAGCGCCATCGGTTGTCAAGCCTACCATTTTCGATATTGGAATTTTCTCGGAAGAAATAATATTTTTTAAATGAGAAAACAACTCCTGTCCAGTAGTGTGTCCTTTCAGTGGAATAAACTTCAAAAGATCTTCTTTAATCGTAAAATCACTAAAAACCATCCTGACGAACACGACCATCTGGGCAGTGTCAACGACATCTGTTGATTCATCCAGTTGAAGTGAAAAATAAACACAGTTATCTAAGTCAGTTCTTAACTGTAAAAAAAATATCATTGCTCATTACTTCTACACGTCTCATCACTGTATTAACAGAAAGTTGCATAGATTTTATAGCTGAAACTATCTCGTCTTTATTTCTAAATTTCTAAAGTTGGCAAATAACGAATCAGCAGCTTCTAAAAATGCCTGTTTTATCATTTCCCCGTCTTCATAAGGTTTCTTGCCCCCGAGCACTTTTCCAATAGATTAATAAATATTTATTTTACACTTGAGTGATTCAAAGCAAATCATTTATTTGCAATATGAGGTACAAAATAATTTTTGTAAATTTTTTAAACACCAAAACTTTGACCAAATTTCAGTTTTTCTACTTACCGAATAACGTCAATTTGTAAAAATACCCACAGGAAATTTTTCAAAAGTCAGTTTTCATTTCTACTCATATTTATTTACACAATTTTTCCAGCAATTTCTGATAATATACTTGATGATATTGGGCGTCCACGTGATGCATCTTGAACACTCGCATTACCGCATTAAACATGACAGAACCATTTATCAAGGATAGAAAATGAAGGAGCAAGCTACCCCTATTTCTCTTTCATTCCATTATTAATAGCTCTCGCTGATAAGCCTTTCAAAAAGAAATATTCACTGCACGAATTTCAACAGTACCCACATTTTAAAACTCGGAGAAAAGCTCGTATAAATTGCTGTCAGATCGAAACTAACCAAGAAATTGATTTTACATAGAGCTGCATCTTGGAATATAGAAATCATGTGTGGTCACAAGAAGACGTTTATAAAGAGTTTGTTTTGAAATACTTTAAAATAAAATTTAGATTTAATTTTTTTATTTAGAATATTAGATATAAAATATTATTTATTAGAATGTTATCTAAAATAATAAAGCAATTCATATTAGATGAAATATATTTAACAAAAAATTTCCAAAATACACAAAAATTGATCTCAAATTACGTCTATAATAATAATTCCTTTAAAGCTTTTAACATATTCACATTATAAATGTATTAAACTTAAATTCTACCACGTCAGTTATTTAATGTATGCATTTTCAGAAAAGCAAAATATTTTCTGTATAGGAATACAAAATAAATTAATTTTAATAGAATTTAATTTTTTGTTATTATCTTTAGTTTATAAGATATATCCATTGTATTAAAATGTTATCCTGTAGCTTTATTAGGCAAAAATGTCCCTACCTCCCTTAAAAGTTTGTCAGTATATTTAGTGGATTTATATGAGGTACGAACTTCAAATTTTATTGTAATTTAACATTAAAGAACCTATATTTATTAGCAAATATATAATAATGACATTAAATTGCAGTCTGTTAGGTTATATAGTATCGGATATCTATTATATATTTTCTAGTTGTGTCATTCACATATTTTCTGTTGTTCAATAATAGTGAATTATGGTAGTCTCTTTTTGACGCATTACCTCGGAAAAACCATGTTTGTATGTGAAATGGGGCAGAATAAATAACCGAACCATTTTTAAAAAGAATTCTTGATTCCAGTTATTCATATAGCATCCATGCATTATTGTACAAATATACAGTGAGGTCTTAAAGTGACGAATAAATTTATTTGCAACCTTATTAATAATTTTAAGAGAAAATTTTAAAACAGGTTGATTTTTAATTTGAAATAAAACTTTCAGGTGTACCATCTTGGGTTCTCTGATAAAAGTTCTGCAGAGCCCGGGCTGGTACATCAGAATCACCCGAGTGATATTTTTGTTTTGTCTTGACATTAAAAAGATCACAAAAAAGATCAATTCATATTAAACATTTATTTAAATTTTAACTAACAAATAAATCAACTTTGGAAAAATTTTCTTTAAATTTAATACTAACAAATTTTGATTTCCTTTAACCACCTCCAATCACTCGATTCACAAACATGTTCCACACTGAGGTGAACGCACCTCCTCTCTTGACATTTGACAGGTCAACGTCTTTAAGTGTCGCTTGGCACCACTGCCATGTTATGTTATGTTATGTTGATAATGGGTTGTTAATACACTGCGACCTAAAAGATCTATTGTACCCCCTTCTGTCGCCACTGCACTAAGGAAATGTCTCAATGCCTATAGCGACCCTTCCAATCCTATTTTCTCAAGGAAGTGTAGGATTTGAAGTGGCTTCAAGTTAGGTAAGTCTCCCTCTTCTATTTGATATCCTCCTAGATATAGTGCCCTTGGATTCTGGAGTACTACACATTCAGTTAGGATGTGAATGGAAGTTTCGTCCTCCTCCTCACAGAATCTGCACTCACTATCCTCTACTACTCTCAGTTTACTTAGGTGTCCTTTTAGTCGGCAGTGCCCGGTAAGGATCCCTGTTACAATACGTAGCCTGTTCTTGCTCAGGCAGATGCAGGCTTCCGATCTTTTTTGGTTATATTCACCCAGAAGTATCTTGGCCTGTCTCAGCCCCAAGAGATTGTTCCAATTATCGGTTCTTCTACTACCCAATTCTTTTTTAATCTCTTCTAATATTATGTTACTGCTGATACCGCAGAACGGCTCAGGTCCTACAAAGGGTGTTTGAGCCCCTTTCCTTGCAAGACTATCTGCAATCTCGTTACCCTGTACCCCGTTATGTCCCGGGACCCAAGTGAGAGTAACTCTATTTTTCTCGCCTAGCTCATTCAATTGTTCTAGGCATCTCCATACCATTTTTGAGCTGATTACGTAAGAACTCAGCGCTTTGATGGCTGCTTGACTATCGGACATGATGATAATCTCTTGTCTATGATAGTTTCTCTCGATGTTAAACTGGATACACTTCTCGATGGCGTGAATTTCCGCCTGGAAGATGCTTGGGTATTTTCCCAAGCTTTCGGAGTGCTTGGTTCTCGGCCCATACACTCCTATTCCAGTTCCTTCTATGGTTTTGGAACCGTCCGTGTACCACTGAATAGCACGTCTTTCGGTTGCAAGCGCGATGGATTCTTGGCTCCATTCTTTCTTGCAGCCCAGCTCTGTGGTTTTCAAGTCACCACTGCCATATGGACACGGTTAAATAATGTTAATAAAAATGAATGTATAAAGCAATTTAAATTTGAAAATATTACTAATAGTAATAATTATGATTTAGCAAGTTGTGAATCCCCAGAAATATCTAATTTTGGGAGCGAGGATGACTAAGAACTTGGTGGATATGTTTGTGGACAGTAGGTAGACTTTTTTACAATTATAATGTAAAGAAAAAAAAACCTTCAGTTTAAAAAAAACAAGCAAATTGAAAAAAAAATACTTACTATAGTATGTGTGGTGCCTTTCCCCTACCTCTCCCGTTTTCAAATCCCGTAAAAAACCTTGGATTTTGAATTTGAACATATGGCTGTATAGACGGCCCCGAAAATAAACTATAAAATTCCCCGTTCTCCCTCCACTTTTTTGAAGGGGGTAAAAAAAATTAAAAAAAGATTAAAATTCGGGCTCACACCTTTAGGGTCTATCAAATTTTTGCACCTTTGGCATATCTCCCTTCCACCCCCCCCCCCCGCCCCTTGCGTTCTGCTTTCCCTATAATACTTAACAATAAAAAAAACATTTGTAGGCCAAGAAAAGGCAAAATGTTCTAAGAGAGTTTTCACACCAAAGTAGCATGCAACGTGCGACTTGCTGCCAGGAGTTTTAAAACCTATACAAATAAATTAATGGTTTCACACCGCACTGACGTCGCAAAAATGTAACCTGGCAATATGCGACGTGCGATTCTAATATAAAACATGTATAATTCGCTACTTTGTTACGTGTTTGCAACCCGCGCAGACGTTCTTTGACTTGTTTAGTGGCCGAGTTAATAAATTAATTTTTAATTCCTTTCGCGATGTCTAGCAAAAAAAGATGTAAAAACATTACCGGATGATGAACAATTTAATATAGAGTTTGTTCAGACTGTTCAGAAGTACCCGTGTCTTTATCATCATATTTTAAAGGCGTACAGCAATATAAGTGAACAAGATAAGCTTGGAACCAAGTTGCTGGGATATATTTTTCTACATGTGAGTTTGGTATTTTTATTTAAATATGTTCGACACTCAAGAAAATCTTTATGTCTTGTCGACCGGCAACGACTAGCTAATATCGATTTACAGACTTTACTAGATGACTGTCCAAAAAGTACAGTATAGATGATTTGGCAAAAAGTCGAAGAGTTACCGGTCCTAAAGAACTTCCTACTGATTATCATCCGAAAGCAGATTTACAGGATACTAATTTCTCACGTACACCATCACGTACACCGTCACGTACACCGAGTAGATCCTCAACAAAAAGGAAGGCTCCGCCAAAAACTCCAGTGAAAGGAATAGAGCATGCTATCGTCAATTACCTTTTTCAAAAAGTGCGCCAAAACCTAAAAGCATTCTCTCAGATATTGCTATTTTAAACGCATCGGAGAATCGAAGATTCAAGGTGATAGTACTGCAGACATTAGACGATGTACTACATCAACATTAGCGGGTACTTCCACTTCTATATCTAATAATGACAGGCAAAACAAGACGCACATATATAGCAAAATTCACGCTAGTCAATTTACTTCGTTTCCCTCCGATGGATGCATAATCATCAGCGGAGGTAACTATCCAACAAATTATCCTTCTGGATATGAGGGTTAAAATACACCTTAAACATTCATTGACTCGTCGTTGACCAAATAACGATTTTATGGTTTATAATTTTACAATATTTTCTTGCCTTCTATTCTTATGCATTTAATAACTTAATAGGTACTTACCTCAAAAATATAAGTATTATTTTCTCCACAATAATAGCTCTTGATAGTTTCATTAGGTCAACAGGCTTTTTTCATCTTTTTTCATCTTGTAGAAGTTTTGGAATTTTTGAGGCTGTACTTGCTGCTATACAATAAACGTGCTATATGTATCCACATTAACAGGTAACTACGGATGAAACCACAATTTTCTTCTCTTTTTCCTCCTCCTTGCAATCACAGCAGCAATTAACGCAATATTGTATTCTTCCGACGACATCTTGACAACGAAGGTCTGATGATAAAAAAGTCGCACTGAGCGACTTTGTTATGAAAGTAAATCGTAAAGACGCCAGTTGCGACGTGCTTTGGGGTGAAAGCCCACTAAGACTAAGGAAAAACATTAATGCTACTGTCCCAGGACGGCGATATATTATAATTATTCTACAAATGTTATGTATTAAAACAATAAAAATATCCCTTTGAATGAGACAAATACTAACTTTGTTTTGTCTCTTCTTCTGTTTGGCCTCTTGTAAAGTTTACTTTTCTTTGTGTTGCAAGTATTTTTCTTTTAAATTTCTTTTTATTAGTTTTATATTTAATAAAAGTTAGTTATTTTTAATACAATGCAACTTTTTAGCTAAGCAATAAGATCATCTTTAATTACCTAAAATTTAAACCACAAAAATGTAGTTGGAAATACAAATTAAGTATGTAATAAAGTAAATGTTTTTTTCTACACCCGTATTATAATAATGCACTTATATGCCCATAATCCGTTTCATAATGATACCCATTATGATACAGATTTTTCATTATGATACAGATTTTTAATCAATAGAAACCTACAATTTTTCAATCAAGCATGATGTTTGACGTTTGTCCTAAATTCCTATGTAATTGTTTTAGTTGTCAAAACGTATTAAATTTTCGTAGATAGCTAAACTTCGATAATTATAATATTAAAATGTCTGATATCAGCGATATAGAACATTCCTCCACACATATAGGAGAAAGGAGAAAATGCAGTACAAAATATTTTGCCCCAAAAATCTGTGGTAATACCAGTACCCAAGGTAATACCATTAATTACAATTTTGTAGAATTTTTTATAGAAATACGAGTAATTACTGTTATTGTGTTCAATACCAATATAAATAGAATATAGGTCTTGATTATTTATCGGGTGTAGAAAAAATAGCGTATGCAACTCTCATGTAATGGTTATTAAAACACTCGCATAAACCATACAAAACTCGCCTTTGGCTCGTTTCGTATCCCGGTTAATGCTCGTGTATTAATAACCATCATTACATGATCGTTGCATAATATACTATTAAATGATTTTTAAAATATACATACCTAGTTTTTTAATTATTTTTTTCTATCAGTAGCAGTAAATTGCCTGCGTTTCTTTGTCAACCATTATAATACTTCAACTAATTGAACTCAAATTGAAATTTTTATAATATATATTCAAAGTACCTCTCAGCACTCACATAAATTAGCTGGAAAATTGAAAACAATTATTAAAAAATTCAAAATTGTAATCAATAAAGATACATCTATCAAAAAAGTAAATGAGATATGAGACGAGACAGAGAAGGCGACGTTGCCAGTTCGCGTCTTCGTTATTTATTAACAGTAATACTACACCTTTAATGATAGTTTGGAAACACTTCGGCGTCACTGCAAATTTTAAAAAAAGTGTGATTGATGGATTTAATATCTGTACAGTGTTGTCACTAGAAATTACAGAACGTAATGGCCTGCTTTTTCGTTTTGTAGTTTGTACATAAAATAGTTAATATGGAAGAGTCGAGGATGTAGAATGTTTTTGTTTTTTATTATACAAAACCGTTTTTCAGTGACACTTTTCATTTTTAACCCTCTCTATTTTAGAAACTAAGCCCCTAAAGGTTGTATTTTCCACTATGTAACAAATACTAATTTCATATCTCCATTAATCCGGAAAAACATTAGAAACAAAGATCATCTAAAGCTGAAGTTTCAAATTAAAAAATATTCTCGAAAAACAGCCATTCATTCCTCGAGCTAAAACTGTAAATTTCGTTGCTGTTTAAATGTGAAATGATTATTGTCTATATTAAAAAGCAAGTCACTCTTTCATTGGTTCCATTTCATTCCGAAAACAAATACACAAAACGTATATCAAGCATCGAACGCAGCGGCTCCAATGAAAAGTGCACAATTCGATGGGTATTTGAATAGAAATTCTATTACAGTGTCCTGACAGGCACGAAAGATAGACAGTTCGTACAGGAAGTTAAAATCCGACCTACAGGCATTGCAAACGTATTTTGCAAAGTGGGATATTGACTTACTAGGGCTATAAAGTTACCGTTAATGTTGTGTTTCGTAATTGGAATATCTGAAAACACAAATTCGCGTATACATTGTTGCTTGTGCAGTGATTGATGAGTTTGGCATTTGTATTAAAAATTTGCATGGAATAATTACTGATGGAGTTTTACATTAGAAACGAAATCCATGCTGTAGCAATTCTATGACCCGTTCGTTTTTAATACTCTTGTCATATACTGTAACCATCACCTATTTTTATTTATACGATATTGGGTTGTCACATTAGGAGTGGGTGATAGAAGAACTGAAGATGAGACGATTAAATAAAATGTTACTTGTTTCTAAAATAATGGGTGCTAAAGCTAAAAATTAAATAAAAAATAATCATAAGGAATACCGCAAGTCCTCCAAATTTTATCGATAAATTTTTTTTGTTTACTCGAAAATGTCTTTATTTGAATAAACCCGAGGAGTAAATCACTGAGGAGGTAGGTGTAGAAAGAGAAGAATTTACGAGGATGTATTAGGATTTCTCAAGGATGTATCATGATGTACGAGAATGTACGAGGATTCACGAGAATGTGTAAGGATTTCTCTGTAAAAGGTCTTTACAAAAACATACAAGTCGATTTAAGTAAAATTACCTTTGTACAAAGTTGCTTCGTTTGGGCTCCAGAGGGCCTTGAAGTTACAATTTTTAAATCGTTTTTCCCATATAAATTTAAAACGGCATATCTGATTTTGCTGAAATTTGGTATATTGATAGAGTTTTATGTGGTAAAAAAATGGTATTAAAATTTTATCCGATAATAATACATACGCGTAGAACTTGATTTTTTAAATAATTGCACCTTTAAAAATTCTACGCCAATGGAAGAAAAGGAGTTTGACTGTAATTTTATATTGCGCAACTCATTTACTTTAAAAAAGGTACTCCTGATAAGACTCGATTACTCTCATGGTTTTCGCTAAATTTCTGTTTGAATAATTTAGAGTGTATAGATTTCAGAAAAATATTTATTTACAACATAATCAAAATAGAGATTTTACAAAAATTGTTTAAAATGTTCACCATTTTCAGGCATACAAAGATTTATACGTCGAAGAAAATTAAAATGTATCCTTCCCATAACTTCTTCATCACCTCTAAGATTGTTTATTGCATCTTGAATACGTTGCCAGAGTTGTTCCTCATTTTCTACAGATTCCCTGTAAAATGTGGATTTCAGATGTCCCCATAAAAAGTAATCCATCGGTGTTAGGTCTGGGGAACGTGGTGGCCAGTTTACAGGTGCGTCATTACCTCTGCTTATCCATTTGTGTGGATATTGTTCATTCAGGTGGTTTCTAACGTTTAAAGAAAAATGTGGTGGAGCTCCATCTTGCATAAACCACATATCTCTCCGAAGTTGGAGAGGTAAATCTTCTAACAATTCTGGCAACGTATTTTGTAGAAAATTCAAATAATTTTCTTCAGTTAATCTTCGTGAAAGTATGACAGGACCGACAATGAAATTACCAATTATTCCAGCCCACACATTAATTTTTAATTCGTGCTGAAAATGGTTTACCTTTATTACATGCGGATTTTCAACGGCATAAACATGTTCATTATGGGTATTAGTTATACCTCTTCTTGTAAACCCCGCTTCATCGGTAAAAAGAACCTTCTTGACAAAGTTTGGATCTCTTTCTCTTTGCATATTAACAAATCGACAAAAACCCAAACGAATTTGAGGATCATGGACTAATAATTCTTGTACTGGCTTCTTATGGTATGGATATAGCAATTGTTCTCCAAGCACTTTATGAACGACATCTTTACTTACTCCTAGTTCCCTTCCAATTCGTGTGGTGCTTAATTCTGGATCTTCTTCAAAACGTTCTAAAATGTCTTCTTCAACTTCAGGAATCCTTACAAAACGTTCTCTTCCATTATCAACAGTGTTGGGAGCAAAGGAACCGGTCTCCCGAAGACGTCTCTCAACAGCAGCAAAAGTTGGGTGGCTAGGTACATGACGATTTGGAAACCTTCCAGAGTACACCCTGACACACTCTCGAGCATTTCCTTCACAAAATCCTAATGTCAGTAACATATCGGTATATTCTGCATTGGTATATTGTACAGCCATATTAATAAACCACGCATTTGTTTTTTTAAATATTGAGTCAGATAGAACACTTTCAATCGTTAACAAGAGATTAGTTGTTAAAACAATATTTTTATTTAGATGAAACTATGGAAATCAATAATAAATGTTTTTGTATACGTATTGCAGGCAAATAATTAATATTCTTCAAAAAATCGTACATGGCAAGAATCGAGTATTTTTGTTAAAAGTCTCGATTAGAGGTGTTGAAAAAGATATGAAAAAAGTACATTTTTATGTTTTTCATCGTATAAAATTTTGTCCGATAATAAAACATAGGCGTAGAACTTGATTTTTTAAATAATTGTACCTTTAAAAATTCTACGCCAATGGCAAAAAGGGGTTTGAGTATGAAATTTGGATTGGGTACTCATTTACTACAAAAAAGTATCCTTGATAACACTCGATTTACTCTCATGGTTTTGACAAAGTTTGTATTTTAATAATTATTGTTTATGTTCTAAAATTACTAAAATGCAAATTTCGTCAAAACCATGAGAGTAATCGAGTCTTATCAAGAGTACCTTTTTTAAAGCCAATGAGTTGCGCAATCTAAATTTCATACTAAAACTCCTTTTCTTTCATTGGCGTAGAATTTTTAAAGGTGCAATTATTTAAAAAATCAAGTTCTACGCCTATGTATTATTATCGGACAAAATTTTAATACCATTTTTTTCCCACATAAAACTCTACCAATATATCAAATTTCAGCAAAATCGCATATGCCGTTTTGAATTTATATGGGAAAAACGATTTAAAAATTCTAACTTCAAAGCCCTCTGGAGCCCAAACGAAGCTACTTTGTACTAAAGTAATTTTACTTAAATCGACTTATTTTGGTCTAAGAAATATGTGGTATGTTTTTGTAAAGATCTTTTGATGATGATGATGATGATGATTTTTTGAAGATATTCCTGAGTATAAAAATGTTTAACATGAATTTGTTTGCCTTAATACTATCAAAAATTTTAAATTGCACTAAATAGGCCATGAGATAGAGTTGATTTACCTGTAAAAAATTGGAATACAACTAAATATGTTTTTTATGTTAGTACAATTCGATATTCTGATCCCCTGTCAAATACTACCTGGTTATCTGGCTTGCATTTTTTAGGACTGTTTTTGAAAACTTTGCGCAAACGACTTTCAAGTCTCTATCTCTCTTGTATCCACTTGCAGACGTGATGGATGAAGATTATGATAAAGGTTACAAATCGACGTTACTAAGATATTAAAGTACTCTTGTATGTTTTGATCAGCCGTTTTTTCTGCAGTGTTTCTAATTGTTTCTGTTGAAATGTGTCTTCTGTTTAAGTGAGATGTTGACATGTTATCATCTTCAAGCTAAAGTTTTCTTCAGTTAAAGAATTCCAGTTGTCAAAAATATAGCTCTATCGTCCCCAAAACGTATTAGTTTAACCCTACATCTATGCAATAAGTCATTAATATATAAATAAAAAGTAGTGGTTGCAACGATGTTCCCTGATGAACCCCTTATTCAGATTGCATTAAAATCTCGAATAAATATTTCTTGCTGACGAACGAGTCTTTCCAAGGACGAAATCAGTTCAAAAACGACGTTTTTTAAAGTAAAAATAAAATAAAAATTATAATGTTCAAAATAATTTTTAATCTCTGCTAGTTTTCATTGGATCTATGTTTTTCCAATAGCCAAATAAAAGAAATGAGAAACAAACTAAAATATTTACCTACTTGAAATCAGTATTTGTAATAATTAATAAAAATATGGACTCTTAACCTAGATAAATGTATTAAACGTGACCAGTTTCTAGGTAAATTTCATCGTGTTTCGACACAATAGTGTATAGAAGCAGGATATTAAAATAAAAAAAACACCAGAAACAAAAGAATCATTCTACTGCAATCCAATCCGGTTCTGTTCCATATTCTACCATAAAGCGGCGCCAATTGTCGATCCTGCGAATAGGCTCTCTGAACCAGCGACATCTGCCGGTGAGTCGCATCCTTGCATTTCAATTATACTTTATGTTTCATCTTCCGCATGATGTGTGCCCTTTATAACCATTATATTCCGTTTGTGAGAACGTACTACCACCTAACACCGACACATTGTTTATTCATTCTGACTTAAATCTATCTGGTGTTCTATAATCCTCTATCCTATATTAGAGTTTTGAGTTGGACTTATTTCTGGTTTAGTATTATGAACATCTAATATTTATTACTTGTATTTCGACAAATTTATTTTCATCTTCTAGGTCATAATAGGATCAGAATATGATGGGATTCTATACGAGTTTAACTCTCGGGCAGGCGCGCTATAGGTTTGTGTGTGGTCTTTTTTCGCAAAAATTCTTACTTTCAGCTCAATATTCGTTTATACAGGGTATCTGCAAAAGGTCTTTACAAAAACATACCACATATTCCTTAGACCAAAATAAGTCGATTTAAGTAAAATTACCTTAGTACAAAGTTGCTTCGTTTGGGCTCCAGAGGGCCTTGAAGTTACAATTTTTAAATCGTTTTTCCCATATAAAATTAAAACGGCATATGCGATTTTGCTGAAATTTGGTATATTGGTAGAGTTTTATGTGGCAAAAAAATGGTATTAAAATTTTGTCCGATAATAATACATAGGCGTAGAACTTGCTTTTTTAAATAATTGCACCTTTAAAAATTCTACGCCAATGGAAGAAAAGGAGTTTGAGTATGAAATTTAGATTGCGCAACTCATTTACTTTAAAAAAGGTAATCTTGTTAAGACTCTATTACTCTCATGGTTTTCGCTAAATTTCTGTTTTAATAATTTAGAGTGTATAGATTTCACAAAAATATTTATTTACAACATAATCAAAATAGAGATTTTGCAAAAATTGTTCAAAATGTTTTTAAGTCAAATTCAATTTTCCCCCACTTCCCATTTTTGGGCAGTGACGTCATTGACAATTTTTTTAAATGGTAACCTCAATTTTTTTTTCTTGATTTTGACATATCTTGCAATTTCCTACTCGGAAACATAATATTTGAAATATCTTACACAACAATTTTTTTTGAATAGAAGACATTTAAAGATCAGACACATAAATTTTATTTTATTTTGAGAACACAATAAATGAATAAAAGATAATTATTTGTAATTAAATGCTTAATCTAACAAAATAATAATAAAAATAATAATAATAAAAAGAATTTGTGAAATTGTCATTAAATTCTTTTTATTTTATTATTATTATTTTTTTAGATTAAGCACTTAATTACAAATAATTATCTTTTATTAATTTATTGTGTTTCAAAATAATATAAAATTTATGTATCTGATCTTTAAATGACTTTTTTTCAAAAAAAATTGTTATGTCAGATATTTCAAATATTATGTTTCCGAGTAGGAAATTGCAAGATCTATCAAAATCAAGAAAACAAAATTGGGGTTGCTATTTAAAAAAATTGTCAATGACGTCACTGCCCAAAAATGGGAAGTGGGGGAAAATTGAATTTTATTTAAAAAATTGCGCTTTAAGTAAACAAAATTGGCCTGTCCGAACATTTTTTCGAATAACCAACTACTTCCATTATAATGAATTTATTCCTTTCATTTGAACCATACTGTATTGTACAGCCATATTAATAAACCACGCATTTGTTTTTTTAATTATTGAGTCAGATAGAACACTTTCAATCGTTAACAAGAGATTAGGTGTTAAAACTTGACAATATTTTTATAAATGTTTTTGTATACGTATTGCAGGCAAATAATTAATATTCCTCAAAAAATCGTACATGGCAAAAATCGAGTATTTTTGTTAAAAGTCTCGATTAGATGTGTTGAAGAAGATATGAAAAAAGTACATTTTTATGTTTTTCATCGTATAAAATTTTGTCCGATAATAATACATAGGCGTAGAACTTGATTTTTTAAATAATTGCACCTTTAAAAATTCTACGCCAATGGCAGAAAAGGGGTTTGAGTATGAAATTTGGATTGGGTACTCATTTACTACAAAAAAGTACCCTTGATAACACTCGATTTACTCTCATGGTTTTGACAAAGTTTGTATTTTAATAATTATTGTTTATGTTCTAAAATTACTAAAATGCAAATTTCCTCAAAACCATTAGAGTAATCGAGTCTTATCAAGAGTACCTTTTTTAAAGTAAATGAGTTGCGCAATCTAAATTTCATACTCAAACTTTCATTGGCGTAGAATTTTTAAAGGTGCAATTATTTAAAAAATCAAGTTCTACGCCTATGTATTATTATCGGACAAAATTTTATTACCATTTTTTTCCCACATAAAACTCTACCAATATATCAAATTTCAGCAAAATCGCATATGCCGTTTTAAATTTATATGGGAAAAACGATTTAAAAATTGTAACTTCAAGGCCCTCTGGAGCCCAAACGAAGCAACTTTGTACTGAGGTAATTTTACTTAAATCGACTTATTTTGGTCTAAGGAATATGTGGTATGTTTTTGTAAGGACCTTTTACAGACACCCTGTATATTCTCAAATTGCTCTATTATGCAGAAACGAAAGTAGTTTAGTTGTTACTGAGACGTTAAGGTGTTGAGTTTGCGGCATTCTATTTTTATTACACTATTCAAAGCAATTATAGCATATTTTTAAAATGTGCTTCTTTATTTTGCATTTATCATTACCATTTACCATGACTAGGACCTCTTGAGATGACCCAAGTCTTCTTGTCTTAGCACTTTATTTATTGACGATTTTATATAAACTTAAAAATATACATTTTGGTCAGTTATGCTTAACTGATGAAAATTTCACATAACACAAAAAAATAATATGATTTTTTGATCGGTGATGGAAATTATGCGACATTTTGAACTAATACATCTGTCAAACATGCAGATAATGTTAGATATACAAAATTGTTAACCTAAATAGTTGCATAGACAGTTAGTAGTTAGTTCTGTTATATTTTTGAAGGATGTTAATATACTTTGAAGTTTGAATTTTTAAACAAAATTGGAATGTCATATAATCTCTTAAAAATAAAGGTATTACAAGAATCGTCTTTATAATTTATAACAAGTATTAGCCATTACAACAGATACGACTCTTATACTTAACACGGCAGAATAGGTTTATTTTATTCGCAATTACTGTGTTTGTGTGTCAAATTATTCCCAAAATGGCGTCAATAAACGATACTTTTACGTCAAAAAGTCGACGTATTTGACCAAAATTCCACATGATTATACGTAAACGAGCGTATCTTGCTACCTGCACACCAAAATAATAAAATGCGAGACAAGTTGTCTTTAAATTAGAACAAAAACAATATTTTACACCTAATAAAGCTCTGTACGCCGACAAATGCGTCAATTGGTTCTACCCTATTCTCTCAAAACATTCTTGTATGTACGTGGTCCATAAACGACACCGGAACACTTTGATGGAGAAGGATGAGAAACTTGGTTTATATTGGAGTTTAATGTGACATTTATGTCCTAGAATTGTTCTTTGCACGGGTAGAAATTCAATTTTGGGACATGCACATTCCTTCTGTTGACTTGCTAACGTTTTGCGGTTTCTTAATTTATTGCATTTGTACCTTTAGGTATTTTATTGGAGAAGGAATTGCTGAAAAAGGAATTTGTGTTTCTACTCAAGCCTGTGATGTTTCTGAGAAACTGGGTCAGTCCTTTTGGATTAAACAATGTTATATTTTAATTATGTTAAATTACTTAATATTTTTTACTCAATACATAGGTACTATTTGTTTTGTTAACATCACTATATACTTAATTTATCAATTAGGTATTTTTTAATGGTAGTAGGTATTATTATTATAATATAAAATTTAAAAATGTATCTCTGTTCATATAATTGGAAAACGTTCTTAAATTGTACCTGCAACTCGGTTTGGTAAATAAACTTTTTAAAACAGAATAATGACTGCTGCAGGTCATTTATCTTTATAGCAGCGTAAGCAGGCAGTATATTTTATTCATAGACAAACTTTTACTCTTTCCATAAATAGGTAACAATTTTAAATAAGCAGTTACGTTACTTTGAAATGCAGAAACAGCGAAAAGAAGGTTTTACTTTAAAACAAAAATATAAAGGGTTGAGTAAAAATAATACAAAAAAATTTAATGTACCTACGTAATAGTAAATCCGTGATGCACTCCGTAAATCCATTAAATATTAAACTCCAAGATCTCTATTTAATAAATAATCGTGAACTCTTAGTTTCGGAAGTAACAGCATTCGAGATTTTTCTCGATTTTCATTTCCTTTTTGCGAAAAGCCTTCCTTTTAAGTAGATGAAATAAACGTTATAAAACAAGACTTCTCATTTTCTCCAGGACATTTTTATGTTCGAGGGACACGATTGGATTCTTATCTTTGTTGCCCTTGCAATTTTAAGGGTTGAATTTGAGCTGGATATCCTGAAATTTGATGGAAGAGCACGGAGAACTTGTTTTATTTAAATTTTTTTATGAAACTGGAATGGGAATGTATTTAAATTCATTACAGAGGAAGTTTGAATTGCAAAATAAGTTACAATGTACTTTAATTGCCATTTCTATAGTCGCTGTTAATATAGATTTTTAAACTATATGAAGAAAAGGTGTGCCTCAGAGTTCTTTGTCCTATATTGTTTATTACATGTTATTAAAACAATATATTTGATGTTAATAGTAAAAGTAAAATAATAAGTTTTGATCATGGAAGATAGAAGAGTATAGAAAGGGCGAGAAGACGAAAAGTAAAGGCAAGAAGGAAAAATAGACATATTTAAGCGGAAGAAGAGGTAATGAAAGAAAAGGCACAGGAAGGACGAAGAAGAGGAGAAGATAAGGTGCAGCCAATCAGAAGAAAAGGAAATCGAATAGGAAAGGCACATGAAGAACGAAGAAGAGGAGAAGGAAAGGTACAGGAAAGCAAAAAAGAGGAAAAGGAAAAGCACTGGGAGAACGAAGAAAATGATAAGGAGGAGAAACATAAAAAAGAAGTAGTTGAAATTATGAATGGTTTGCTACAAATCCAGGAAACCTTCAAGCAAGATGTTGGTCACAGGAACATTAGAGTTAATAGTTTAGCACAACAACAAGACTATTTAAAAACGAATGTTGAACAGCAGCAACAGAATTTAAAATCTAATTTAGACCAACAACAAGAGAATTAAAAACCACTTTTAAATAAAAACGAGAGATTTTAAAACAACAATGTCAGAAAAGAAAACTAGAAATAAAATGGTTGAGTTAGAAAGAAGACTTCGTAGCTAAGCTTCAGTAAGCAACATTGAAGCTGAAAACACAACCTTGTCTTCTTTTATAGTCGAACTAAACCACACTCAAACCCCAGAAACACCATTTACACGAAACCATATTAGCAAGACCCTTAAACCATCCACGTGTGACGGCCAGAGGAGATGGAAAATGTATTGACTTAAATTTGAAAAGAGATGTCAACTTTATTAAAAATGTCACTGCGTGGACAGGCAGCAAGCGTTTCACAGTTACTTCCCCAAGGGGAACCCAGTTATTCATCTCTCGTCCAAGCTTTGGAAACATGACCAAAAACATCTGAAACAGGTTTTTCAAAGCCAGCTTAAAGTTCGTAATCAGAAACGACATAAAAATATTGCTGCATCTGGCCTATTCAGAGGCGCCCAAAGCTTCCTTAGAACAAATCGGGCATACAGACATTCAATAAGGAACTACAGGATGTGGCTCTTCGGCCACAATACCACAAGACGTTAAATAAGACACTGATTGCAGTTCAGGAATAAAAAGCAGCAAAAAATATATTTAGATCTTCTAATTAAGAGAAATTAGACACCAGGAAAGTCAAGAAACCACTAGTAATTACTATCCTTTAAACTACCCTCTTTCAAATATTATATATCCTTTAAAATATGCTATCAAAATAAGACAGAAGATACCTCCAAAGAACCTGCCGAAGCAGAGTTCGTTCTATACATCGATAATTGAAGAATAATGACAGAAATTCACCTAAATCAACTTCTTGAAGCCCTTCACGAAGTCCAACTAGAAATAATCACAGCAAATATGCCCCTTGGAGAAACCGGTCACCCATATCAGGAAAACAAATAAAGGTCGACACTACGAGGCAGGGCGTCGGCTGTAACAACGGACCCCAAAATTAGCTCTTACACCTAAAATAAAAACGAACAAAATCTATTAACCAAGGGGTTTATTGATAACCAAGAAGACATCTTCGTTCTTGATACTGGTGTAACTAAGTCTTTCATTCGTACAGGAATCCTGCATGGAAAAAAGTAACCTTGTTACGTTCTGGAGTTACTGTGGCAGTCCAATGTTAAACTGAATTGAACTTCTATCCTTTTTAAAGCTTTATCGTTTGCCTGACTGTCTGTGTGTCATAACAAAGACCCTCATATCTTAGAGCGTCATTTAGCATAACCTAAACATAGGCATTTATTGCTGTTCCTTCGGAAGAAAAGATTAATCAAGGACTTCAGGTTTAGATTAATGGTCTTCCAGGAGTTTGCATGGTGAATCCCAGCATCTGTGAAGGTTTTCATCCTCTAACCGTCTAATTATCAGATTGAGTGGTTTTGTATTTCCCTATTGTCCCGGCTTTTGACTTTTTCTGGTACTTGAATATATAGAAGGCGCGTATTCATATAGCAAACGAACTTGAACGAATGCGATTGAACATTCGACTTAGCAGCAGCATTTGGTTGTTTTATATATTAGCAGAGCTTTTTTTTTTTAATTTGGTGTCATCATCATCGACTACTGAGGCCATTAGCCTCTTGTTCTGTATAGGCTTTGTAACTTTTTCCCAGCGCCACTTTAGTAACAACACTGTTAATTAGAACCCAACAGTGAATGGTCGAGTGGGGAATCCTACCAAGGCATCAGAATGAATTTTAAATAATTAAATTAAATAAAGAAATCCCGGCCAACGGTGGGATTCGAACCTGGGACCATTGATTCACAGGCAGTGACCCTACTACCCCAAGTAGAGATTTATTTATTTTATTAATATTTTATTAGTGCATTATTATTAAACTAAATAATTTGACATTAGTGATAGAGTGGAGTAACTATACTTGCCTAACACTTATTGATATTAGGATCAATTTGACTTAATAACCATTTAAAATCAGTAGAGTTCATTTTGCAAAACTTAACTTACGCAGACCAAGATGAGCTTAGTATGCATCAATGCATTTCTCATATACAGCGATGCTGTATAGAGGTATTTGAAACGGTGCTTGATCCGAATAAACTGCCGTCTAGGAATCTCGAAAGTCGATGTCGTGATGGACTAGAGAGAGGACATTTTTGTACAGAACAAAGATGTATGGGTTCGAATCCCAGTAACGACAGGTTTTTTCAAAGTATTTGTTCTCACCTTTGGGGTTCGGGGATGGTCCTAATAATTCATAGGGAGATTTTTGAATTTTTTTCCGAATGTTTAAATTATTTCAGATAATTCTGACTTTTAGGATTTTGATTTGCGATCTATGATATATTAAATTCACAATTTTTAAATAATATTTGTCGAATTTTTGGTTACAATATTAAACATAACCTACGTTTTTTGAATAAACAAATATTTGAAATAAAGAAAAGGAACAAACATGTTGTTTTTTTGGGAAATAAAACCAGAGTTTCCTTTATAAATTCCAAAACAAAAAAAAAACGTTAAAAATAAATCAAAATAATTTGTTTTTATATAACTTATTACTTTTGCAGAAATTAAACTACATTTTTATTTACTATTTCTAATTTCTATTATTTGTATATAATAATTAAGATTTTCTTGCTTTATGTAATAAAAATACTTTTTTTTAGAATTAAAGAAGCTAAGTTAATATAATTAGTACATCTACAATAATTATTATCAAAATTAATATCAGAATTCAACATTTCTTGAATATTTTTTTTTTATTAACATTTTGGCTTTTGTTGTCATTGTATTGAACAGAGTTTTGTGTATTCCAATGTGTTTGCCATGTGTGAATCATCGTTTGTTAAGCTGCTGATTTTTAGTCTTGATGAAGTTGAATTTGCGCAACTGGCAAGTCAGAGGAGCAAGTTTGTTACGATGCTTGGTCTGCACGATCGTTGCCAGTAATTCCTATATGAGAAGGGATCCAAATGATATTCACAGCGATACCTTTAGTACGTTGATGGTGGCACTGTCTAGGATATCTTAAACTAAAGGATGTTGTGAATAGTTGTTTTTGATGCAGTATGTTGATGAAAGGGAGTCTGTACATATGGAAAGTTTACTGTTATCCTGTACTTAAGTCCTCAAAGCTTGTAGTATTCCATATAATTCAGCTATATGTATACTACATAAGTCAGGTAGTTTGTATGTTGCTATTGTTGTGCCTACTGTAGTAACTGCGCATCCAGTACCATTAATTTCTTTGGAGGCGTCAATTTATAGGATTTTTATCAGATCTTTGAATTTTTGTCTGAAGACTGTGTTAGGCGTTTCGCACTTCTTTTAGATACTTAGGCTTGTGTTCAATAGTAAAGGTTCTTTGGTTCATGGATAAGTTTTAGAAAGTTTTTTTGGAGTTGTAACTTTAAGGTTAGTGTCTCTTATAATGAAGGGTAACATTTGTGGAGAAGAGAGCGATGTTTTGGGTCTGTATACAGGAGCTGGTTTTATAGAGTCAATTAATTTAAAAACTGGGTTTTGTGCGTAGGCAGATATCCGGGAAAAATAGAATAATAGTTGGCATTCTTGTCGTATGGAAAGAGGTAGTTCAAAAGATTAAATGTAAATGCTTTCACTTAGACTGGATCTATGAGCGCCTAGACATATTCGTAATGCTGTGATTTGGATAGTGTCGAGAGAATTAAGATACGTTTTTGGGCGCTCATATAAAGGATACTTCCATAATCTAGTCTTGAGCAGACCAATGATCTGTAAATCCTTGTTAATATTTCTTTTCTGCTCCCCATTGGTGATGTGCTAATGATTTTAAGATGTTAATCCTATTTAAACAGTTGGCTTTAGTTTCCTGTATATGTTGCCTCTATGTGAACTTTTTGTCAAAAATTAATCCTAGGAATTTTTGTTGATCAATCACATGTAGCGGATCTTCATTGAGACTTAAATGTGGAAGAAAAGAATATTGTACACCTTTACTTCAATTTTTTGAAGCTTTACATATTTTTTTGAATGTTTAATTATTTATTGAAATGTAATTTGAAGTTCCTAGTTTACATACATCCTGTGAGCAATTCCAAAAAACCGTTTCGAAAATAAATTATGCAATAAATTCTTTTTTGCTTAACATTAACAAAAATACAATTTCTATAAAAAAAAGTTAACCGAATTTTCCCTAATATTAGCCTTTAAAAAACCGATTTAACGGTAACGTATTCAACCTAAATGTGCCTATTTTTTAGGCCAACACAAGCTCTGAAGCTTACAGCATTTAGTTAGCTAAATGGACGTAACATGCATTTCAAATGTTTTAAAAAGAATGAAGCCATTTCACAATGAAACAAAATTTAATCCTGGTGGTCAAAATAGTTATTTTTAGATTAAAGTGTTTGAAATCAGTGTCTTTTAATGGCGCATGGGATTATTAAAAAATTAATTTAATACCTCGTTAAAAAGTGAAATATAAACCATTTTTGTCCAGCTGTAAAAAAAAACAATATTTCAATATATAAAAATATGTACCTAACTTATGCCAAAAAAATATGTTTCTATGTGATTTGATTTGATTTGATTCCTATTAAATAATCGAAAAATTTTGTCCTTGGGGTTGAAAAACACCCTATTTAATCTTGAAAGTCGTTCTCTTCAGGACAGATTAAAGTGGTATTTGTACCTAACTTATGCTAAAAAAAAATGTTGTCTTTCTATATTTTCATTCGATATAAACTAAGCTTTTCTCTTTCCTAAAACTCAATCAGTTATTATTTTGCTTTTTGAGTTACTCATTTTGAAAATTCTACTAAATATTATGTAGTGAATTATTCAATTTAGCAAAATTGGGATTTTATTAAATTTTTACACATATTATCTACTCATCTCTATAAAGGCAACCGAGAAACAAAAACATTACTTGATATTTTTCATAATACAACAGTTAAATTGTGTTAATTTATAAAACTTTCATTCGAAATGTATTCTATTAAAACGCAAACTTCATACCATGAAGTTCCCGAACTATTTGGAATAACTAAATTTAAATTTTAAATTTAAAACAAGCAAAATTGCAAATCCGCATTGAAATAACCGAGAGGCTCCTGGATAACAAGCGGATGCTACGAAAACGTATGCATAGTAATAATAATCTTGGAACAAACATAAATGGATTTGATAGTAAATTTGTTTTAGGAATTTATATTATCGTTTTTAGTTTAGAGGTTGTGTACGAGTATTTGGTATAAAGTAAGAATTTCGAACCAAATTTTTAAAAACTTAAAGTATTTGTACAAACCTTGAAATACAGCATTGAAGTTATATGATCAGTACTGCTTTCTACTATCGCTTTTATTTCATTACTTGCTTCTTGGGCATAAGGTACACCAGCCTCCATGAATGTTTTTTGTCTTCTTGCAGGAAATGTGGTCGAGTCTCTGTATCCTCGGTCATAAATAATTTTGTCATTGTCGCGAAAAAATGTAACAAATCCGTTATTTATTATTCAAAGCCATTAAAAATGAATGACTCATTATTTGCTGCATCTGATGCATGAAGACCTGAAACATCTATTATATATCCATCTGGTGCAATTACAACGGAAAACTTAACTAGATTGTCCCTTTTTTGAACGCAATAAGTTTTTCTTTGAGATCTGTGATTCGATGGTTTTTGGTGATGCAGATAGGTAGCATCTACCAAAACTATTAAAGAATCAGCTTGGACACGGCAAAGTCTGTTGGTAATTGTGGTACTGTGTAGTTGAGCGTAATCCTCTCGAGTTATATGCCCATAAACAAGATTATTGGTTAATGAAACCAAAACATCTTAAAAAATCTCACTAACTCGAGGTTGCTGTTTTGGTTTCATGCCGAACATCATCCCTAAAACTTTCTGACTGAAATCAACCCTTAATTTGACAAGAAAAAGTGCAATACAGTTTTTCTTGCTTAGGTTTTTCCTAGATTTTATGTCATCGTTATGTTCGGCAAGAGTATTGAATTGTACCCTATTGAGACCATTCAAACATTTGTAGTCTTCATCTTCCATATTTTGAGAATCGAAGTCAAACATGTTTGACTGTTTCTCTAACGCACTAATACGCTTAGTGAGAAGATTTACGAGTGCTTTACTTTCAAGTATACTCAAAGATCTTAGTGTTGCTCGCAATCTGATCAGTCCAAGTGCCTCGTCAGAAAATACTGCATTACCTAGGTGATTTGGACAGCATCGATTTTCTAGATGGCAAAATATTCGGCACTGCATCCATAATTGTAAAGCTGCTGTCTTTGAAACACGTTGCCAGATTTTAACCCCACACACACAACATACCAACTGGTTGCTTTGAAGTTTTAAGCGTCCTCTAACATTTTCATCATTTTCATTATGATTTTCATTATTAGCAAGTTCTGAATTACCTTAAAAAATTATTTAAATAAATATATAAATTAATTACTGTCTTTTATTTACTATGAAAGACAAACTTTCCCGCTACGTGCGGGAAAATTTTCCCTATTCCCGCACCTAGCGAGGAGTGCCGGAATAATTTAGAATCCATAATTTAGTTAAAGTAAGTTCTACTATTATTAAGTTGTATTGCAGTTTTTCCTAAAAATATTTTCAAAATAAAAATTATGTAATTTTATTAATGCTTAAACATTTTGTTCCTATTACGATAATAATTATTTACCTTGACGTCTGAATGCACAACAGCATTTATTGCAAATACGACAATGGTCCGCTGGTTCAACTCATTCTACTTGTCTAATCCTCCTCATATTTATTAAAAATTCTCGGTAAATCGCATTATTGGCAGGTTTCGAAGTGCTTTTTTTATTGATATACAGGGTGATTTTTTAAAAAGGATCCACCCTCGATAACTTCTTTCTCGTCTTGATTCAGGTAAAATCCAAAAATAGGTCAATATTTATCCTTAGGGGGACACATTTTTAGATCACAACTGATTTTATCGGATCAACCCCATGGCCCCACCAGCCCCCATCTCAAAAACCTTCAATAGCAAAGGGGGCTGAGTAACCCCTCGTGGAAAGGTTTTTGCATTTACCATACGACCATGTAAAAATTATTTAATTTTGTACAGGGGTGGTTAAAGAAAAAAGACAAATTGCAATAAATAGATTTACATTTCGCTTTAATTGGTTAATTTTTGGAATAAAAATCGTATTAATTGTTTACAAAACGAGAAGAAACGGATTAGAGTGAAACATGTGTGCTCAAAATGACCACCGTTATTCTCCATGCAGTAGTAAAGGCGGTTTTCAAATTCCTCTTTCACCCGTTGAAAGGTTTTTTTAGAGATTCTTCTGCATGCGTCAGTTATTCGTTGTCGCAACTCCACTAAATTTGCTGGTTGAGTTTTGAAGACAACAGATTTTAAGTGCCCCCAGAGGAAAAAATCTGGTCCTGTCAAATCTGGTGACTGTGGAAGCCATTTTATTGCTCCCCGCCTGCTAATCCAATGATGCGGAAATCTCTGATTCAGCCAGTTCCGAACATTCACAGCGAAGTGAGGTGGGGCTCCATATTGCTGAAAAAAAAAACTCATTTTCAACTTCAACCGTTATCAAGGGATCTATGATATCCTCCAGCAGCTCTAAATGTACCAAAGTTTCATTAATGAAAATCGGACAGACTACTGCATCGCCTAGTATTCCTGCCCATACATTTAATTTCTGAGGAGCTCTCTAAAAATGTGAGGATTATCATCACTCCAATATCGGACATTCTGTTTATTGACTGCGCCATGCAGATAAAAACTACATTCGTCACTAAAGCAAATGTTTTTTATGAGGTTTGGGTTTGCGTTTATCATTTCCGTCATAATTTCGCAAAACTGTAATTTCCTATCAGGATCATCGTTCACAAGCTCCTGAAGTATCTTTATTTTATAGGGATGGAATTTAAAAAGTTTCGTCACTTTGCGTACCGATGAATACGAAAGTCCAGTAGTTGTAGCAATCTACGCAAAGAACTGGTTGGATCGAAAGTAAAGTTCCCCACCACTTCAATCTGAGCCATTTCATTAACTATTCTGTTACCTTCTCTCTTCATATTTTTCACCGATCCTGTTGCTTGAAACTTCCGCACAAGTTGCGTGACATATTTGTGCTCCATTCGCTTATCTGGATGTCTCGCATTAAAAACTCTGGCAGTGACGCGGGCACAATTCTGCTCCTCACCATAAATGAAAATAACTTCTACCCGCTCGGCAATAGTGTAAACCATTTTACAGGGAATAAATCAATTGACATACCAACTGACTGCAAACTACTTGGATTAAATCTAATCCGTCAAAACGGCTTGTAAAGATACGCAAACAATTGCAGATAAAAATGCATACAAAAAGAGCAATAGCGCGACATCACTCATCAACCGTCTTCAAAAATTTAAGTGAATTTACGACAGGAGATATTGTTGAATGAGGAAGGATTCCTATTATTCTCAACGGTGGTCATTTTAAAAATCTATTATGATGTATGTAATTTAAGTCTATTTATTGCAATTTGTTTTTTTTCTTGAACCAGCCTGTACAAATCGAAATAGTTCTTACATGGTCGTATGGTAAATGCAAAAACCTTTCCAACGAGGGGTCACTCGCTCCCCCTTGCTATTGAAGGTTTTTGAGGTGGGGGCTGGTGGGGCCATGGGGTTGATCCGACAAAATCAGTTGTGATCTAAAAAAAGGATAAAAATTGACCTGTTTTTGGATTTTACCTGAATCAAGACGAGAACGAAGTTATCGAGGGTGGATCCTTTTCAAAAAATCACCCTGTACAATCATAACAACAGAAACATTTTATTGGAGCTATTATAATAGTAGGAAGATGAAAAGGATATATAAAATACAATAGGTAATAGAAAGACAGGTTTTTCTATTCTAGATTAATATTTTGACACAAGCCTACTTTATTTTTCCATTTTAAGAGTATCACCGTTATGTATTTAGCAAGTCTTTTGAAATCCCAATTTTCTTTGTCTAAAATTAATACAGGCATGAATAAAAATGCATAAATTACAAGTTTATAGTAACAAAATTTTAAATTATTGCTTCTATTTTTTTATAAAACGAAATATTTCAGACTGATAGCTTATACAGTTTAAAAAAAATTGAAATTTCAGAAGCCTTGAAAAATACATAATGGCGTTAGATTTAGGATAATAGACAATTATAAATAAATAAATCATTTTTTAGTTTTTATACATTTAATATTAATTTTGTTTTTGACATTTTAATACTTTATTTATCTTTTAAATTGCAAACTTTGTCGTAAAATGTGTTGCCTATGTTTTACACAACTTAAGGACCAGCCAGAAAACATCTTAGAACATAAAAGTCTTAGATCTGTCACAGTATAAGGCTTATAATAGCTATATATACTGTGGTTCTGTGTTAAGACATGCGTTGTTGCCATATTTAAAACTTGATTTAATAACTTAGATTTTAATAATATGTCAAACTTTTCCAGTTCTTAGATTTTTCAGTTAAAAATTGTTAAATATTCGGGCCTTTTCAGACTAATTTAATAGTTTTAAAAATATTGAAATATTTTACGTATTTTTTTTATTTAATTTCCAAGAGATTTCTTGCATTACACGGAAAAAAATGTGACTAGAAAATTTTACTACAATGTTGTAGTAGTAGAATTGTAGAAAAATACTTAAGAATTTGTAGACAATTTTACTACAATTAATATTTAAAAACTATTCATTATTGTAGCAATTGAATTGTCGAATAAAATGCTACAACAATAGGAAAGAATTCCACAATGTTTAGTATATTTTACTATTGTTTGTAGAAGTAGAAATTTATTACAATTATCGTAATTACTACTACTAACTTCTGAAAAAATTTGTACAAATATTAATAATTATCTCTACAAAAAATAGTAATTTTCTCTACAAAAAATAGTAATAATTTACATCCCTTCTTATGAAAAATATTCAATTTTGTTCAAAAATATTCTATAATATTGTAGAAATTCTAAGTCATGTGAACAAAACAGGATTCTGCTATTGGCCAACGTTTTCTGACGTCGATCATAAATGGCCAGACAGCAGTAGCCGTTCGCCATGTTCACATAACAAAGCATGGTACATATACGCGTACCTATAACACATTATTATATTGTAAGCACCGATGCGTTTGAGAAAATTTTAATAATAAATTCTATTGGTAAGTACATTTATTGTTGTTTCTGAATAATTTACCTTTAGATAACTAATTTAAATAACCTTAGTAGATTATTTTAAAAAAAATAGTTGTGGCCAACGATCAAATGTTGTGCCCAACGATCGAATTTTGTGCCAAATTCAATGATGTTTTTTTGTCTTAATTGTGACATACCTACTTTCTCATTTTTGTTAGTGATCTGACTTAGTCATTTAATATCCAAATCAGTGTAAAGGTGATAAATATCCCCGTTTTAAGGGTATGGACAGTTCAATTGTTATTAATTTTTATTTCATATTTTTCAGGTGCAGAAAAGCCAACTGAGACTGAGGGTGCTATTATTACTGTTATTTATTACATAATGTAATTAAAACTTTGTATCTGTTATATTAAAACAATAAATTGAATATTTTATTAAGGAACATTTTTTTCTAGGTTATAATTATAATAATAATGGAATACTACTACAAGTTTTATTAAAAATTACTACAATTTGTATGAATTTTTACTATTTATTGTGTAAAATTTTCGTATTTATTTTCATAAAACGCAATACATTTTTAATATAAATTCATACAATGAATAACAAAAATTATAACAATTTGTAGAACAATTCTTATGATGCATTTGGATATTTTTACTAAATTTTGTAGATAATAACTCTACAATACATTCTCCACAAATATTTGGAAATTTTTACTACAAATTGTCCCTGTCCCTATATGTACTATTTATTGTAGAGAAAAAATCTATAATTGTAGAAATTTGTTCTACAATTTTTTTTCCGTGTAAATATGTTTTATTTATTAATAATTTTAGCCGTCTAAATATAATGTAATTTAGAATTTTACGCAATTGAAATTCATTTTAAGCTTATACTTTTAATATAAAAACAAATTTTTCGTTTTCCTCTCTTAGATTTTCAAGGTTTTTGAAATATAAAAAAAACATGAGAAACCCAAAACATCCATTTAAAACAATACTAGTGCTCGGAAAAAAGAGAAACACTTCTGTCAATTATATTAACACCCTGTATAATAAACAAAATAATCCTGCCAATGTATTAAGGTGAAATTTGCTCTATTTGTACAGTTAAAAATTCAACTCTGAACCTTCTATGTAAAAACTAAACCGTGATGATTATCTACATAGAACAAAAGCTGTAAAAAACAATCAGCAAACAAAACAGCAACTAATAGCCATTTGTATCGGGCTATAGTACACCATATGAAAACCGATTAAAAATACGTCAATTAATCAAACAAAACGTTTTTTATGTATGAACATTTAATGCTTTGCGAAAACGCCATCGACAAAAAATTTAATCTCCTCTCATTTTCGAGGTGGAAGCGTCGGAATCCATACGATTAAATTGTATTTTAGAGCGGTGACTTTTTTCAAATATTTTTTTGATTGTTTAGCAAAATGCGCGAGGGATTATGGCGACTTTAAAAACATCACTTGTTGTAGAAATACGTGTGCACAATGATTTGGCAGCTTTAACTGTTTATTTTTACCTGTTTATTTAGATTTGACATAAACGACAAAGCGGAGATTTCTGCTTAATTGCTATTTCTTTATAAAGTTCGTCCTGGATTTATTTTGACATTCAAATTTCGTCATTACTATCATAAACAACAAATTTTAGTTTTTTTTAACATAAATCGTATCAACCAATAGTTTGTTAGCGATATTCAGAATAAGTGTTAAAAATACAAAGCATTTTTACCGTAAAATAATTAATAAAAAAACTAAGGACGCCACTGTACTTCACCCTGTTTATCTATCTTAACTTTTCAAACATCTCTTAAGAGAACGGTATAAAAAACCAATGCTATTGATACAGATATTTAAAAGACAGAAATAAGGCATTAAATATTAAACATTCAGTATATATCTGCAACTAACTCTAACACATTATAACTGTTTTTTGCCATGTGGATAATATAAACAGTGAAGCTTAAAGTTCAAACTTGCTTACACTGTTATGAACTACTATATTCTAGAAAGTTATGCATATCGTAAAAGCAGACTGATTTCGAAATATGTATATTAGAAATTATAAACGGAAAGTTGTAATTGTGTCGGGGGATCCAGTACATTTTACATTACTTTTGCTATTTAGTTTGAATATTATTATACAGGTACATGCAAGAATTTTTTGAATTATTAATTTATACTTGTACATTTATATTGGAAAAGTGAGATGTTGTGAATGTGGATGAAGACTATCGAGGTGTGATTTCTAGTAGATAGTATGTAGCATAGGAAAAGAGACAAATAATAAAAATCTATGCAACATAAAGTGAGAAATTTAAGGAAATTAAGGCCCAACTCAATTTTGTTTGACATGTAATCACGATTTTTTTTAGGTTAGAAAACTTGCATTATCAATTTTTCATTCGAAGTAATACACGATGTCACTTTAAATTTCCATCTCTTTATGTCAACAAATATGTAGCATTTATAAAACGTATGTCACTAATGAATATCTGGCACATACTTTGATTTTCTCTTACTATACCTACAAAGAATGGTCGCACTGCGCAGCTTTCTGAGTGCCTTTTAAAAGAAAACAGAAAACTCCGCCATTTTGATCCCTTATTATGTGTTGCCTACATCTTGGCGCAATATTTTTAATAGGTGCGGTTTAATCATCCGCTTCTGCTTCGGAATTGTCGGTTTTCTTGTTTTAATCTGACAGGTTAAAACGACTAAACCGACAATTCCGGAAGCAGAAGCGGATGATTAAAACGCACCTGATATTTTGCTTGCTGCTGTCAGTGTCAGTGAATATTATTTTTGAAGTCACAGTTTATTGCTAACGAATCAGTTAGCTCATTCGGACCAGTTGAAAGTTCCAAAATAACATCCACTCCAGGGATACAAATTCAGGATACATAGAAGACTGCTGTTTTATTGTAGGCGGTGGTCATATATTCTATTATTCGAGTTGCGCAGTGTATAAACTGGAACATTAAGATCAAAAGTGCCGACGCAGAGTGAGTGATCTGATTCTTTAGCTATAAATTGTGGCATAGGAATCAAAATGGCCGCGCCCTATATTGGGCGTGTCGGACCTCTCTCTTGCACCGTATAGTAATCAATGAGGTTGAATACTATGGAGATGACCACAGACATCAATAAAGGAGATAGGAAATGTCATTTTCATCAGGCACGTAGAATTGAAGGCGGCCATCTTTACAAAAAAAAGCGACCTACGCACTTGCGCATTGATTGCATATTGAAGTGTACAGGATAGGACTAACACATTTAAACATAATTCGAAAATATTAAGGATTTACTTACACAGTAGAACTAATAACCTTAAAAACTCGCAATAGAATTTTATTTTTCTTTTTTTGTGGATTTTAAGAGATTTCTAAAAATAAAAAACATCATAGTCTTTTTTGAAACTTTATTTTAAATTAAATAAAAACAGAATATATTTAAAATACAATTTTATATGAAATTAATACAACAATCTAAGGCCGTCATACATTTTGTAGCAAATAAATCTGGAATCACGTGATTTAAACAAAACTTTCATATTAAAAACTGTAATTTTGTATGTAATTATTACATGTGATTGCTCAGAACTTGAAAGTATTTCATTTCATATAAAAACTACAAAACTAAGGAATTCAAAAATATTTGTAATATCGTTCCACAGTACTATGACATGCACTTGAGCATACATTAAGAATCATCAATCAAAATAAATAAGATAATTATGGGCATATTCCTACTAAAGAATAGAGTAAATTTAAAACTAGGTATTATAAGAAGCATGTAGTCAAATATTTTATTAAAAAAGGGAAATAAATCCAAACTTTAACGTTTTCCTTCAAAAAACAACTACTTCTTCGGCTAATTCCGCAGCAGACATTGAATTATATCCAAAGAAAACAACAAAGTTAAAAAATTCTTTTTCAATATTCAAACTTTGTTCTTGCTTACCATAGATAACGTTATTCTTGGACCGGTTTTGTCCTTATTAGGACTCATCAGCAAGAAATATACATTCTTGATTTCGGTCACTAAAGGAATCTGAAAAGGCGGTAAATTCACCCGCTTACATAGACGGAGGTTGTGAGAAGATTCGATTTTGCCAAGTGCGAAGGGTTTTACTTTTTTATCTTGTGTAATAAATACTACAGTAAATATATGTTAGTATTGTGTTATTAAACATAAAACATTTATATTACATTAGAAAATGACACTAATAAATTATAAATAAAAAAAAGCTATTTAATAAAAGTTAATAAGGAACAAAAAATACAAATTTAGTTTTTTAAATTTTCATTGGTATTTGAACAATGTCTTTAATGTTTTTATTAATCTTGATATGTGATTTTCCTATAAGGGTAGATACTCTTTAGATAATTATAATTATTGATTTCTCGAAACAAGTTTTTATTTTAAACTAATTGAAAATTAACATTTTTTAGCAGGTAATTGATTATGTGATTAAAAATACTTTTTTTTTAAGATAATTCGACAGTTTTACACTAGTACTTACAGCCGAAACTGTTTTATATTACCCTATTTTGTCCTAAAAAATAATTTTCAATAATTTTTATTAGCTGTTGCGCTAGAAAGTGTATCTTGGCGAGCAGAATATTTTATCTTTTTTTTTGCAATATAAACAATGTTTTCTGAAATATCTAACGACTTAATTACATTCTGTATAATACAATAATATAACTTTTTCATCCTGGCTCCACGAAAAAGGTATGGAACACAATGCCATTGAATAGAGAGAAATAAAATTATACGAATGAGTGTGGACCGCAACAGCCCATGCTTGCCATCGAAAGGGTATGGTAAAATCAATTACTATCTTTATCACTCTCACATCCAAATACAATTAAGCGTCTCATCTTTATTACGCCTGATGCGTCGGCTTAAGATACCGTACATTTTTTGACTATATTTAAATAAATAAATAATGTTTATTGAGCAACTATAAATACATTAGTGTCTCAAAATGAATGAATTCGGCTGAGCCGTTTTTCAATTGATCCTCATTATAATAGAAAAAATGTTCACAAAATAATTATTTTAAATTAAATCATTATCTTGAAATAAAAACTTGCCTAATAGTTTTAACAAAATGATTAAAATTCAAATTATTAAGTCCTGAATTCAACAATAATGGTGCTACGTATCTAAAACAACCTTGGAATTTTAAATTTACATTGTGTAAAGTTGATCTTTTTAGTAAGATATCGTGGAATTTTAAACATTAAAAAAAGATATTTTACGCTTTCCTAAATTTTATATTTATTTAACCTGCGAATGTACGGAGAAACATGATTTCTATAAGGAATATTACAAGTACATCTTATACAAGAATTTTGAATCTTCTGAAGTTTCTCTCAGTTATATTTAGTAAGAGTAGTAATAAACTATAAGCACTGTTGTTGTACTTTTTAGTGTCATTTGTAAAATGTTGTTGGGGTCCTAAAGAATACAATAGCCATTAAGATTCTTAATGTCATGGTACAGAAGTAATCGTAGTCTATATGAATGGAAAATTTTTACAGATAAAGGATTATTGTTCCATCCATACCTAGCCCTAGAAATAAAATGTAATTGCATCATACAATTAAACTAATATACTTTTCCATATACTGCAGAATAATATCTCTAAGTGATCTGTACTAAGTTTATATATTAACAGTTTACATATTTGTCATATAAACCTATTACAAACTTTATAAAACAAAGTCTAGAACACCACTATTCTTCTTCGGTCACTGAATAACATAACTGCTGTCAAAGGTTTTAAGTTTCTTTATACATTCTGTTGCAGCTTATATTTCAGACATCCATATAGTCTCCGTTTTTTGAGACAAAGGCATTTTCCATTGAAATCTAAAAAGATTTCGAGAATTTAGTAAATAGAACAGTTTCTCAAATTTCCTTATACAATTAATAGTAATGTTACTTAGTATTTGTAATTTCTAAATTCGTTTAAGTTTACAAACGTTCATGTCTTTCTCCAATCCATATGGGGCACTCTTAATCTGCTACCCAAACGTAAACCTTCTCAAATGATAATTAAGTGATGATAACTTCATATTCATGCAATTTTAGAAGAGCCTATAACGCCACATTTCTTCTTTCATTACCATCTAAACCGTTAATAAAAAATAACCAACTGGCAACTTCTATAATTCCTCGTTAGATTCTGAATTAATAATATTCGTTCAAGCTGAAGGTTGTAAATTTCTAAAAATAATAGGGATAATTAACAATTTTTTATCACTTTCTTAAAAAGTATAAAAAGAAACAAATTGATAATTTTATGTATATATTTACCTCATAACACTAATGTTATAAAAATCTTCAATTTTAGGCATATTTATGGAAGGTATTGCATTATTTTTTTATTGTATCTATTCGTTTTGAAACGATTAAATCATCTTTATGACAATGGGAGGAACAAATAGCGTTATTTGCACTTATATTTTCCAATGATTTCTTCCAATAGCTATTAACCAAGAAGCATACGCCTTTTCCCCAATCTAAAAAAATTATAGTAATATCAACGTTAGATACATACATACTACATACAGTTTGTTATTGTACTATGATATTTCGTTTTCTAGAAAATGAAACTATGGTGAAGAATACGGTTCTGGTAGAAATGATGTCTTACTTGTGGAATGTAATGTTTTCTGAATCCTCGTTGTTTAAACAACCAAAAACAAAGCAAGTCTTTCCTATTTTATTAATTGTCTATAGTAAAAACTTCTAAAATTCTTTTAAATTCACTAAAATAGCGAATTTCGAAAGAAACCAAGAATAGTTGACATAAATGACACTTCTGTCAAAACACTACAACAACTGCGCATGTGCGTTGTACGCTTAAATTGCCAACATGGCGGCCTACATGGTGTGATTATTTTGAAACACCGGGGAAAACGGCCTTTTCCTATCTCCTCTATCCAAATCTGTGGAGATGACATGCCAAAATAAAAAACTACACCCCTTCCCCCTGTCTTAGTGGTCATGTCATAGTTGTCAAAGAGCTGTCAGAACTTTGTTCAAATTTAAATATTTCGACATTATTTCTATTTTAATAAGTGTTTTTTTTTTTTTTTTGAATAATTTGTATAAAAATCATGACTAAATGTGCCAAAATTAATTGTAACCAACTTTTGCTTTTTTCTTATTTTCTTGGGTTCATACCATAATGAATGTTTCATTTTACTTGTATTTTTTTGTTGGTTAATAAAGACATTTAATATTATTATTATTATTATTATATTATTTGGACTATTAATAGAAACGTTTTCGTTGAAAATATATAAAAAATCAAATTTCTGGGTAAATCGGTTTGAATATGTGGAGCACGAGGTTTGTGGTTGTAAATTTTTATATCCATATGTACATAGCCAGAAATAAACTTGTGATCCAGCTTTATCTGGAACACTACGACCTCTTGAAGATCAGTACTGTAAATAAATCGGCTGCTTTATCCAAGTAACACATCATATATTCAAAAACGTAAATAAAGCATAAAGGTCTCATTTTCCATAAAAATATATGTGCCCGTCGTGACCCCTCGCTCTTTTAGTATGTATACTCAGCCTCGGAATCTGAATAAGAATGATGCTTTTCTGTTTGTTAAATTATGTTTTCTTTATACAAAGCGGGAGATTTGGATTTCATAGAAATAAATGGAACGTCAGTAAATTGAAAAGTTAAGTATGGCTTTTATATGTGAAACGTGACCGCACTGAAAAAGTGTAAAAAAAAATCTGGCGATTTTCCTGTCCGTTCTTCGACTTTCCCGTCACAGAATGGCAAGTTACGTAATGGATGTGACATAAATCACATCACGGTGGGATAATCGCCGCCAGTATGTGACACTCGAGGAAAATTTCAAATCTTTTTGGTTACAAGTCTTCACGGCTAGGAATATATATATACGTATAAAGTGTGGACGGCAGTAATCGACAGTGAAAATGTATTTTCTTTCACCTTATGAATAGAATAAAAATTTGATATTACCAATATTACTAGTAAAAAGTTAAAATCTTAAAATTTGTAGTTATATGATCAGCCTAAGAGATTCTGCATTAAGCAGATATAAAAAAGAAAAAACTGTAAGTAGCTGGAACTATTATACCCAGTTGAGAAATTACACAACTAGAGCTATTCGGCGAGAAAAAAAAGCCTACCTTGATTTCATACTGAAACATAAAAATTCAAAAAGTACAGTTCATCAAATTTCTAGAGGCTTTCGACGGCTAGACAGAGAAAGCACTACTGAGAGGCATCGGTTGGCGGGGCCGACGGATTTACGCAATGAAAGTACACTCTGCGCATCAAGTATTTCACTATTTTATTCAGACGTAAATGTCAGATGTAAATTTCGCTAAAACATTTCTTTTATTTTCGTTTGTATTTTTTGCTCATTACAGTTTAATAGAACCTAAGTATGGAGTTTAATAGCAAATTAAGAGGCCGCGTGATTAACAGTCAATCTCGCGAAATAATAGCCAATGTTATAGAGTTTATGAGAAGAGAAGGAAACTTTAATTCACCTTCAATACCATTTAAAAATGTAAATGATCGTGTTGCTGCAGCCACAGGAGTATCTAAAAACACTGTCGTCCGCATTTCTGGAGAGAAAAAAAGAATCGATAACCGTGAGATATCGGAATTTTCATCACCAAGAAAAACCATTAAAAAACCAAAAACAGTTAATGATATAGATGAAGCTGACAAAGGTATTTTAAAAAGAATTATTCTGTTCATGTTAATCTCGGAAAATATTGTTCCAACATTAAAAACAATTCTGACTAAATTTAAAGAAGCTACAGGGTACAAAGGAAGCTATGAAAGTTTAAGAAAAATAATAAAGTCGCTAGGATTTCGTTGGCGGAAAACAAAAACAAACAGAAAAATATTAATGGAAAGGTTTGATATTCAAAAGCTACGTTTAGACTATCTGATTCGTTTAAAAAGTTATCGAGCAGAGGGCCGTCCAATTGTCTACTTAGATGAAACATATACATTCATGCCTCCCACACACACCAGAAAGCTTGGAGTGATAATTCAAATGAGGGATTAAAGAAACCAATTAATAAAGGTGATAGACTAATTATTGTCCATGCAGGAGGTGAAATGGGCTTTATTCCGAATGCTTGGTTAATTTTCAAATCTGGAACCAAAAGTGGAGACTACCACGATGAAATGAATTTTAATAATTTTTCTAAATGGTTGAAAGAAAAGCTGTTTCCGAACCTCCCTCCAAGAAACGTCATTATTGTTGATAATGCTCCTTACCATAATGTCCAGGTAAATAAAGCACCAACGTCAACTTCTAAAAAAGCTGACATGCAGGATTGGTTAAGGAATCATAATATTTCTTACGAAGAGGATGTGCTCAAAACGCAATTATACAGTTTAGTGCTATTGCATAAGTCACGATTTAAGAGGTATGCAATTGAAGAAATGATAAATGAACATGGTTTTAGTTGTTTGTGTTTGCCACCGTATCATCCCGATCTTAATCCGATCGAATTAGTGTGGGCATCATTGAAACAATATGTAGCTAGTAACGACACTACATTTAAGAGGCAAGACGTACAACTGTTGTGTGAAGACTTTTTTGATACGTTTTTTAAAGAGGAGTGGCAATCTCGTTGTAATAATGCTAAAATGTGGGAATCTAAATTTTATGACAGAGAAGTTACTTTGGATGAGGCAACTGATAGATTTATAATTAACTTAAACAGTGACAGTGAGACTGATTTTGAATCTGATATGGAAACTGAAGAAAGTTTTTCGGAAGACCATTAAAATTATATCTGTACCTAAGATCAAAAAAGTATTATCTATTTTTACAACGAAGATGCACAAGAATCAAATTTTATTTTTTTATTATTAGATAGCTATTTTTGTTTCTGAGTTGTGTTCATTTACAGGCTCAATTTTTTTCCGTTTCTCCTTTTTGATTTTATATGGGGTTTCAAGTTGTTTTTGACTTATTTCGACGTAAATCACAACAACACACTTTTTTAATAAAGCAAACAAGTGTTAAGAGGTATATGTACGTGTAAACTACAATTACAAAAAATTGATATGAAACCCATGAAACCACCAACAAAAATGTAAAGCTAGCTTCCGTACTAGAACATGGTGTCATTCGTCGAGATAATTTATCGTTTTGTTTAATAGATCAAGAAATGTAAATATTTCCCTGTTATTTTTTATAAAATTATAAGAGAAATAAATTTTTTTCTAAATAGTATAGTTTATTATTTTGTAGAAAAACAAAATTTCGAAAAGTTTAGTAATGTTTCAGAAACAACCATTATTAATAATAGGTACCATTTTCCTTAATAAGGTAGAAATAAAATATAAACTATTTCCATGATTTACAAAGGCCTACAAAAAAATTATAGGTATTTTCCGCTATCCTATAAAATTTATATTTTCTGACTCAATTTCAAAAGGTTGAAGGAATTCCAAAACACCTTTTATGGCATAATAATTATTTTCAATTCTACATACTATCTTTAGCTGCTTTTAAAAACGTTCTAAGAAAGTCCAATCAGACCAATTTAATCCCTAAACTATTCCGCACTTTTAAAATTTAATTACCTAAAAATATTAAAAAATATTTAAAATAACTTGTTTAGCAGACTGTACAATAGCTATCTTAGTCACACGTAGCGCGTTCTCTGTCTGGGCGTTGAACACCTCTAGAAATTTGATGAACTGTACTTGGAATACCTTCCGATTCCTTGGAATTCTCAGAAAAAAAAATCGAATCCAGATATTCCTCCTAATTTAAAACAAGTCGATGACATAAATTTACACTTTAATAGTTTGCCTAATATTGATAAAACTCCTAATCAATTACGTCTATTAGATTGCTACACACAGCAAAAATTTAATTCACAATTTAATTTCAAAAATGTTACTGCTGAATCAGTAAGAAAATCCCTTCATCTTAACTTTGAAAAAAAAAAAGTATAAGATTGAAATAACCAAAAAAAGGTTGACAGCTGTATGCACGCAGTTTAGATTCAAAAGAAAAGACTTGTATTTCGTGCAAAACTTTTTAATTAATAAATGCAAAGCGCTTTCGGCTTATTTTCCATCATCAGTGCTTATTGTCCACAACGTATCCAATAAGTTCCTGTTCATCCTCACTCCCAAAATTAGATATTTCGGGATATTTACTTGCTAAATCATAATATTAGTATTATTAATATTTTCAAATTTAAATTTCTTCATCTATTCATTTTTATTCAAGTTGTTTAACCGTTTCCACATGACAGTGGTGACAAGCGACACTTTAAGTGGTATTAGTAGGGCTAAATAATCAACAGGGTCATGTTTTATATTTCGACAACCCTGTAGGGCTTTAATACCCTGGAGATAATTCTGAATAACGACCTGCAACAAAATACTAGAGGAGGAAAATTAACAGTTAAACAAAGTATGAAGTCTACAGTATTGCCAACTTAAATTCAAGTCGCATCTCTTAGTTTAAAAACAGATTATAGTATAGTAACTATTAATGACGTGCCTGCCATATTCCAAATGTTATCAAATTCTATGAGTGTTAAAATTTTAGTTGTGTACCTAACATAGTATCTGAGCAAAATACTTGTTACAAATGGTCAGACAAACACATTAAAAAACACCGATTCAAACGAAAATCGTTTCTTAAATATTTCTGTAAAATATACATTGCACAAAAAGTTCTGAAATGATAC
Source organism: Psylliodes chrysocephalus (assembly GCA_927349885.1). NCBI lineage: Eukaryota > Metazoa > Arthropoda > Insecta > Coleoptera > Chrysomelidae > Psylliodes > Psylliodes chrysocephalus. The sequence goes on from OV651828.1 coordinate 2,855,043, forward strand.
CCGTTTTATTTTAGAAATAATTGCCTCATTTTAGAGCACGACTGTATGGTTTATGAACTGAAACAAACGAATTTTGATTTGTCTCGTACGTGAACAATATACTCTCGTTTCGACGGTTGTTTTTGTTCTGCACCCTCAAATTCATTTCACATACACAGTTTCAAAACTTCTGACTCGCTTTTGTTTTGATATGAAATTAAACATATTCTGAATGTGACATTCCTGCAATTAATTTTGGCAATTTGATACAAAATGGATTTGCTTGAGATGTTTGCATTGTAACTCTATTTCGCTGTTCCATTATGGAAATGTGTTATTAATGGCAAACGTTTCATGGAAACCTAGAATGTGTGAATCGCTTCAATTTTGTAAAATTTTCAACAATAGAAACCGAGTGGGAATGAAGGAAACGAGTTTTCGTTCTATTTTGTTCACTAATGCCCTGTAGTTTTATTAAAAAGAAACCCGAATTCGAAATAGGAGTCAATATAAAGAACACTTTATATAAAACGCGAGCCCATATCCATTATTTATTTTAAATATATTGGGATAAACAAATTTTGACCTAATGATTTTTAATTTTTATTTTTGATTACAAAACTTTTGACTACTAGAAACCTAATCATTTAAATAAAATGTGAACCAACAAATAGAGATAACCATGACTGACAAAAACAGAGATACTATATATGTTCATAATGCCAACATATCCCTCCTCATGAAGCTCTTACAAGAGTGATATATTTGGTTTGCACCATTTTATATACGCACAGGATAAATAAAATCAAACCTGTCAAGAGAAATCAATAAAAAACTTAAATATGTAGAGTACTAGATCCTTCTGGCTGACATAAAAAATTTAGTTTTTCTTCATATGTCCAAAACCTAATATAATAATAATAATAATAATAATAATAATAATAATAATAATAATAATAATTTTATGATACTAATTCAAAGTGAGTTAAATTTTAATTTTAAACTATGTAAACCCAATTTTTTTTAATTAACGAAATAAAGAAATGTTATTTTTATTAGGTATATGTAAAAATGTTTAAGCTTATCATTTAAAAGGTCGTCAAAATTTTAGTCATTAGATTACATTTAAATATGGAAGAAAAAATCGTAAAATATTTGATGTATTTCATCTCGAAAATGATCTCTAATATTTGCAAAAAAAGTTAAATTAAAAGATTTAGCAAAACCAGTTTGTATAAAGCCTTATCGTTTATCTTATGATTAAAAAACACAAATTCACTAATAAATTTTTAAAATGTTGGCATTATCAAGGAAATCTCTTTTGTTAATTAATTATTCTAAAAAAGAGTTTAGATAAAAGAAGTGAAAGAAGAGATAGAATAACTATAGATTACAGGCAATTGAATGCACAAAAAGATAGGAAATGCACTCTCGGTCAAATTGTCTGAAATTATGATATGTTATACATTTTGTCATCCTGAACAAATGTCTCAATGGGTACTAAGCTCCAAAGTCCATAGTTTGGCTCCTATGGAGCTCCGAAGCTCCGTGACTCCACCATAGTATAGAAACCTCTAAAACGCATGTCACCTTTTTGAAAATCTTAATTTTAATTATTTTAATGTATGCCCTTAAGTTTTTGAGGATGCTGAATTTGAATATGATGTCAAATCGATAATATTGACAGTTGACAGCTGTCAAATAGCTGTCAAGTGCTTCAAAGAAAAACAAATCTTATATTAAAGAATGTTATTATATGTTATTGAGGACGCTGAATTCAAATAAGATGTCAAATCGATAATATTGACAGTTGACAGATGTCAAATAGCTGTCAAACACTTCAAAGAAAAACAAATCTTATATTAAAGAATGTTATCATGTGTTTTTGAGGACGCTGAATTCAAATAAGATGTAAAATCGATAATATTGACAGTTGACAGCTGTCAAATAGCTGTCAAATGCTAAAGAAATCTCATATTAAAGGATGTTATCATATGTTTTTGAGGACGCTGAATTCAAATAAGATGTCAAATCGTTAATATTGACAATTAACAGCTGTCAAATAGCTGTCAAACGCATCAAAGAACAACAAATCTTATATTAAAGAATGTTATCATGTGTTTTTGAGGACGCTGAATTCAAAAAAGATGTCAAATCGATAATATTGACAGTTGACAGCTGTCAAATAGCTGTCAAAGGCTAAAAAAAGAAATCTTATATTAAAGGATGTTATCATATGTTTTTGAGGACGCTGAATTCAAATAAGATGTCAAATCGTTAATATTGACAATTAACAGCTATCAAATAGCTGTCAAACACTTCAAAGAAAAACAAATCTTATATTAAAGAATGTTATCATATGTTTTTGAGGATGCTGAATTCAAATAAGATGTCAAATCGATAATATTGACAGCTGTCAAATAGCGGTCAAATGCTAAAGAAATCTCATATTAAAGGATGTTATCATATGTTTTTGAGGACGCTGAATTCAAATAAGATGTCAAATCGTTAATATTGACAATTAACAGCTGTCAAATAGCTGTCAAACGCTTCAAAGAAAAACAAATGTTATCATATTTTTTTTAGGATGCTGAATTCAAATAAGATGTCAAATCTATAATATTGACAGTTGACAGCTGTCAAATAGCTGTCAAATGCTAAAAAAAATCTCATATTAAAGGATGTTATCATATGTTTTTGAGGACGCTGAATTCAAATAAGAGGTCAAATCGATAATATTGACAGTTGACAGCTGTCAAATGCTCTTAAAAAAATAAATCTTACATCCAGGAATAGGAACTTATGTTTTTGAAGACGCTGAATTCAAACAAAACTTTAAAATAAGTTTGTTGAAACCAATGAAATTGACAGTTGGCAGCTGTCACCTTACAGACTCACCCCTATACACGTCTGCCCAATCATAACCATAGTTGCATAATAATAATAATAGATGTTAACCTCAAGCCTGCCGAACAGCAGCCCGATAAACACAAAGTATATTGTGATGTTTGTTTATTTTCAAACAACAGTTTATTTATTAATAATTTATTTAAACACTTATTTATTTTATAACACAACTATTTCTAATTTATATATATTTCTAATGTCTTTGAATCGTTCACTATTTATATTCACAGTCCAATACTTTATTGTCAGCTGTCTATATATCACTGATTACTATTTATCTTCACTGTTCATATAATACTGACTCTGATGGCTCATCCACCAATATTTATATACAAATTTCCAAAATTTGGTGGAGTCGAGAAGCTTCTCCACCAAACTAGAAATATTTCGAACAGTCCAGAAATATCTCGTTCTTTCTCGAACATCATCGAAATCACCTCCGCCATAGTCGTCCCATTGATTTGGTCTCAAGGGGTTTAATTATGTATAATAATCGGACAAGTTGAGCCTTAAAGGCCAAATAAGACAGAGAGGTACTTGTAGGGTTAGAGCATGACTGAATAATGAAATGGCTCACATAACATTATTTAATCATAATAAAAATTTAGTTGTGAATTTTTTAATAAAACATTCTAGAGGAATAATATCATATTTTCAGTTTACAGATAATGATAAATTAATTTTCAGTTTAAAAAGAAGATTTATAACAAGGTGTCTTAGACAATTTACTAACACAATTATAGTATTTTACTTCTAAAAAATGTATCACATACTTAAGTTTTATTACGAATAAAGCGAATGTCATAAAAAACGCGCACAACTGTCTGGTATCGTTTCGGTACTTTACAATTCTCAGATAAATGTTTCAAGAGCATATTGTCTTTTATGTATGTGAAGTATGGCTGCATTTACTGGAAAAACGAAACGTCTCTCCGTCAACATTAAACAATATTTACGGCAATGGAATAGCGCCATTTTGGTTGTGTTTTCATTTTTATAATAACACTGAAATTTATAACTTCATTTATGATGTCAATATTCTGAAAATTGATGGTATTGTGTGAACGTGTCAATGTGATATGAAATATTCAATATAAAATGGTAATGGACACTTTTGCTGGCGCGACGGAATTATTTTATATGAAATAAAAAGACTGCGAAGTTTCTGTACAAATAATGGTTTCAAGATGTAAAAAATTGTATTGGAAGCTTTATGGCTATAAATATAAAGAAAGATATTAAAGATGATCTCTTTATAAATGTATTTATGTCATTAATGCACTTCGAGTTTTTGTTATTCATTATTAAATAAGTAGAAGGTAATTTATACAACATCGTTTATTTAGCGGTCATTATAACACCAAAAGAAAACGTATTATGACGTCATTTAGGGACCAATTTGTCACGTTCCGAAATGAGGCATTAAACTGCGCACGTGTACACGTCGATTCTATACTTTCACTGTTTTACATTCCATTTATTAATAAAAGTATCTTTAGTGTTTATATTAATTTATGATTATCATTTTAAATCTAGGGATTTTTTGGAATTTTCCTTTTCAAATGAAATTTTATGTTGCCGCCACTGTTTGGAAATGTCAGCTGTCATGTCATAGTCCAAGGTTCGCGGTTTGCGCCATTTTTTGTTATTGCTTTTCACTTTTGCAACATTCACCATGACTAACATTTAACATATGCTTTTGCAAGTTTTTTTAAGGAAGTTTAGTGCGATTATTATTGTTTATTTTTAGTATGTTTATAGGAATTCAATACGCCGACAAGCACGGTACTGGAGTATTATTAAACCACACCAAGTTGCTGACATACCGAAAGCAAGAGGTTCTTATAAACATCAAGAATCTTTTAACAAGAGCTTAAAAAAGGGCGACTCCTCTGGAGAAAATTGGACTCTTTTTCCTATATATAGAAGCTATTTTATATTGTAAAGATGCCTGTAGCTAGCCTAATTTAAGGATTTTAAAACAAAACCGTTTATAAAGGAAATTTAAACATACACATGCCTAGAATTTGACAAATCTTTAAAAATTAAAAAAAGATAGCTGGTAGGTGCTTTTAAAATTGCTCTGCTATCTCACAAATATTATTAAAAATATGTGACAAAAGAGTTTAGAAAGTTCGAAAATTTAAAGTTAGGAAAATAGCTTAACCTCACCTTTTATATGTAATAATTGTATTTTCGACATTAATTTAAGCATTAAGTTGGTTTTTATTTATCTTTACTATGTTTATGTTAATGTTATTATTAGAACTTGGTTTTACTAAATAATAAAGGATTTCAGATATTAGAGGGCATAAATATTGAATTGGATTCAAATAATTCAAATAATTTCAAAATTTAAACATTCACATTAACGTCTTGTGAAGTGGACCGTTCATTTTCGGCGTACAAACATATTTTAAGTGATAGAAGGCAATGTTTCCCTATTGAAAACTTGAAAAATATTTAATAACTTCTAATAATAATTAATTAGTCTATAATAAAATTTAAATATCAAAAATGACTGTCTTTTTATTTTGCATATTTAAAAGCATATTTTGTCTATTGTTAACGCATAAATGTATACATATTTAGATTATTTTTAAGTGTATATTTTCCAAGCCCTAGTGATAATGCAAACACATGTACATGACAGAATAATAAGCTGTTTTTTAGCAAGGATTATATATCTGAGCCAACGAGGAAATTAGCATCATTCTTAATACAATAAACACACATTAGAAAAATATGAATAAAAATATTCTGACTTCTATGACATATTATATTCGTTCTAGATTTACAGGTACAAATAAAACATTTTACACCAACTGGAAATGATTTGACTTAAGACGAATACACCTCGAATAATTTGTTTATCAACAAACCAATTATCGGCCAAATTCTCTCCTTTTCCGCGTACCTCCTTTATATTTCAATACAATAAGTTACATCAAGATTAATTTAGTTTCAAAGTTCAATAGTGCCAGTATTAATCATGTGGCTTTGTTGTCCGCGCTTTGTGTCGTTTCTGTTTACAACCTATCTCTTTGGTCGAGGAGAATTTCTGAATTGGATATCACGTTGGACATTGAATTTCAGGAGGACCTTATATTAAATAATTTTGCTTGTGTGTATCGCGGTACAATATCTTTTAATTACTGCTTTGGAGGATTTATTCTGGTAGGGTCTACAAATCCGGATGGATTAAATAATTAATTGGTTCAAATAACTGGGTAGAGAAAGTGGAAAACATGGAAAATTGAACCCATCAACAAGATAAATAATATAAAGTGAATAAATTTAAGAGAGTGCAGAAAAATACTTCTTTATATAGATAATTTACTGGGGAAAAAATTAGGGATTGTCGTACTCAGATAGAAATTTGTCTAACCAAGAATGCGTATTTTAAATTCGGTATGATTTTAATTGTTAATTGAAGTAACATATTCTCTATCTTAAAACATATATTAACCCATCTATTAATTTTTATTTTAATCAGTGCTTTTCGTAACATACAAAAATTCCTGCCTATCTTTTAAACCACCTCACTTTTTTCTTTAATAACAAGAATTTTCATTTGCAAGGGCGTATGAGTGATATATTTTTAAATTTAGCTTTTCAATAAATGTTTAAATTAACGAAACTCATAGTTGATTGTAACTTCAAAATTTTCCACGCAAACCATGTACCTAAATCTATTTATCTAATGTGAAACCTGACTTTATTTACTTCCTACTAATATATCTATACAAAGCTGTGTTGACGATAGTGCCTCATTTAAGCAATTTTCGATTTGATGGGGGTTTCGCTGTTTACTTTCGAAGGAAGGAAAAACCAAGTTTCACACGAATATATTGTAGAAAATTAAACAAGCGTTCTTAAAGGCAGTTTAGCTACTCTTGGGTTGATTTTTTACCTTCGTATGGTATATATGTATCTGTTTATCGCTTCCAAAATTATCTACAATCATGGTAAAAAAAATAAAAGGTAGGATATCAACAGTCTCAAAAATAGGATGGTCACGCGTAGAGTTTGTATAGGCGTGAATTTAAAAATATTGACAGTGTGAGGACAATATATGCTACTTTCAGAAATTTGTTAAATATTAAGGATACTATTTTAGAAATTACATGAAATATCTATGGGTATTATTATGGGATAGTTAAGGAAAGAACTATGAAAGAACATAAATGCAAATACATCAGGGTGTATCTAAATAACACCGAAAAAATTAAGGGGGTGATTATGTGATGAAAATTAATGTAAGTGTTTGATATAAAATTTTTTGAAAAAACCCTCCCCGGAAAAGTTACACCCCTTCGAAAATTAAAAAAATAATGTTTTTTCTTTTTTATTTTCCCTGTATATCAAGCTAAAGACACGAAACTTGGTAAACATTATCTGTCAATAAAAGTACACTTTTGAAATTTTTTCAACCCTGAAGTATGCTTAGAAGGGGTTGAAATAATCAACCCCTGAGATATTTTTTTTTACAACTTTTTTTTAGATGAAAATTTTTTCTTTAAAAAAGTATGACTGAAAAGCCCATTTCATTAACTAACTTTTTTAACTTCACAAGTTTTTTCTAAAACTTGAGCATTTACGAGAAAAAAAATCTAATGCAATACATTTTCAAAAAGATGAGCTAACGCGAGTGTATTTTGCGTCAAGTCTAGTGGCCTGTGCTTTGCATAAAAACATTAATACTGATACCAGGATTGTGTAGTGTCATTTTCTGTTACCCATCTTATTGTTTCACAAGTTTTATGATTGTGTATTGTAGGAAATATTAGTTGATTAAAAATATTAATGCATATTCGAATTTGGAAATGGCAGATATGCATTTTACATACGGTCGTGCTAACGGTAATTCATTGGAAGCGCAAAGACTTTATGCTGAACAGTACCCACAGCGTAGACTACCCCATCATACTACGTTCACAACTATTCACCGACGCTTGCGGGAACGTGGTAATTTTGAAAAAAGAAGTTATGATTCTGGTCGTACTAGAGAAGTTAGAACTGCAGCTGTAGAAGAAGCCGTACTTAATTCAATTGAAGAATTCCCAGAAACTAGTACCAGGAGAATAGCTCGTGTCCTACATGTAAGCCATTCCGTTGTTTTTAGAATTTTAAAAGAACAAATGTTGTATCCCTATCATCTTCAACGGGTGCAGGCGTTAATGATTCGAGATTTTTTACCCCGTGTGACTTTTTGTCAGTGGCTTATTAATATGATTGGCCAAGCACCACAGTTCTTAGGTAATATTTTATTTACTGACGAGGCGAATTTCTCAAGAGACTGTATTAGAAATTTTCACAACAATCACCTTTGGGCTGACGAAAATCCTCATGGCTTTTTTGAAGGAAATCATCAGTATCAATTTTCATTAAACGTGTGGCTCGGAATTATTGATAATCATTTAATTGGTCCCCATTTTCTTCCGCTACGATTAAATGGTGAAGCATATTGTCATCTCCTTGAAGAATTACCTGTTATTCTTGAAGAGTTTCCCATTTAAATTAGGCAACATTTATGGTTTATGCACGATGGTGCACCAGCTCATTTTAGTATACGTGCAAGAACTCACCTAGATCAATGGATAGGTCTAGGAGGACCTGTAAACTGGCCAGCCCGCTCCCCTGACCTTAATCCTTTGGATTTTTGCATATAAGGATATCTGAAATCTTTGATATACACAAACCCAGTTGAAAATATCGATGATCTGCGAAACCGTATTGTAGCAGGGTGTGAAACTATAAGAAATTCTCCAGGAATACTTCATCCTATACGCAATTCTATGAGGAAAAAACTTGTAGAGAAAAAAGTTAGTCAATGAATTGGGCTTTTCAGAAAAAACTTGTAGAGAAAAAAGTTAGTCAATGAATTGGGCTTTTCAGTCATACTTTTTTAAAGAAAAAATTTTCATCTAAAAAAAAGTTGTAAGAAAAAATATCTTAGGGGTTGATTATTTCAACCCCTTCTAAGCATAATTCAGGGTTGAAAAAATTTCAAAAAGTGTATTTTTATTGACAGATAATGTTTACTAAGTTTCGTGTCTTTAGCTTGATATACAGGGAAAATAAAAAAGAAAAACCATTATTTTTTTTAATTTTCGAAGGGGTGTAACTTTTCCGGGGAGGTTTTTTTCAAAAAATTTTATACCAATTATATTACCCAATTGAATAAAAATAAGTTTTAAAAAATGTACCAACTACAAATAACTGCTACATAAAATATAGTGAGTGCATATACAAAATTAAAATAAAATGTAGCTGCATTTTCCTGAACCTAGTTACTGACAGTTTTTTAATTCATTCATCAAGTACAAGTGGAATTTTTTTTTTGGTGACATTTACAATTTCACTTTTGCTTATATTGCGAAATTTTTAGCCTTCAAAGAGTAGAGTCTCCAGTTTAGAAGTCCCAAGTTGTGAATGAACCAATGTGATTCACACTGGTTCAGTCACAACTTCACATTATGTGAAGTTCTGATTTGAGGTTGCCCTTATAAATGGAAGGTTGAAAGAGCTTGGAATACATATGAAAAAGTCACTAAAGGGACTGCTCCATGTCGAATTTTCTTGGGAAAGAGGGTAGAATTGCCTATATAGCATATTTTTTTTTTAATAAAAGGCTCATGGATTTTAAGAATTTTAATCTAGGGAACGACATGCTCTCCTGGGCCTCCGCTGGAGCCGGCCTTGGGCCACTCTTCACTTCTGACTAAGCTCTTACTGTAGAAGAAAGCGAAAAACCATATCTTTCTTAAATCCTTAATATCTTATAAATCTCTATAAACGACTCACAAACTACTGCAACATGCGTCTGTCATATGATATTTACAGTTCATCAAATTTCAAGAGGTGTTCGACGCCCAGACAGAGAACGCGCTACGTGTGACTAAGATAGCTATTGTACAGTCTGCTAAACAAGTTATTTTAAATAGGTTTTTATATTTTTAGGTAATTAAATTAAGTGTGGAATAGTTTAGGGATTAAATTGGTCTGTTTGGACTTTCTTAGAACGTTTTTAAAAGCAGCTAAAGATAGTATGTAGAATTGAAAATAATTATTATGCCATAAAAGGTGTTTTGGAATTCCTTCAACCTTTTGAAATTGAGTCAGAAAATATAAATTTTATAGGATAGCGGAAAATACCTATAATTTTTTTGTAGGCCTTTGTAAATCGTGGAAATAGTTTATATTTTATTTCTACCTTATTAATGAAAATGGTACCTATTATTAATAACGGTTGTTTCTGAAACATTACTAAAATTTTCGAAATTTTGTTTTTCTACAAAATAATAAACTATACTATTTAGAAAAAAATTTATTTCTCTTATAATTTTATAAAAAATAACAGGGGAATATTTACATTTCTTGATCTATTAAACAAAACGATAAATTATCTCGACGAATGACACCATGTTCTAGTACGGAAGCTAGCTTTACATTTTTGTTGGTGGTTTCATGGGTTTCATATCAATTTTTTGTAATTGTAGTTTACACGTACATATACCTCTTAACACTTGTTTGCTTTATTAAAAAAGTGTGTTGTTGTGATTAACGTCGAAATAAGTCAAAAACAACTTGAAACCCCATATAAAATCAAAAAGGAGAAACGGAAAAAAATTGAGCCTGTAAATGAACACAACTCAGAAACAAAAATAGCTATCTAATAATAAAAAAATAAAATTTGATTCTTGTGCAGCTTCATCTATATCATTAACTGTTTTTGGTTTTTTAATGGTTTTTCTTGGTGATGAAAATTCCGATATCTCACGGTTATCGATTCTTTTTTTCTCTCCAGAAATGCGGACGACAGTGTTTTTAGATACTCCTGTGGCTGCAGCAACACGATCATTTACATTTTTAAATGGTATTAAAGGTGAATTAAAGTTTCCTTCTCTTCTCATAAACTCTATAACATTGGCTATGATTTCGCAAGATTGACTGTTAATCACGCGGCCTCTTAATTTGCTATTAAACTCCATACTTAGGTTCTATTAAAATGTAATGAGCAAAAAACACAAACGAAAATAAAAGAAATGTTTTAGCGAAATTTACATCTGACATTTACGTCTGAATGAAATAGTGAAATACTTGATGCGCAGAGTGTACTTTCATTGCGTAAATCCGTCGGGATGCCTGTCAGTAGTGCTTTCTCTGTCTAGCCGTCGAAATCCTCTAGAAATTTGATGAACTGTATTTCGCGCCAACTCTACTAACTCTACGCATGACGTCAGCGCCGCCATGACACCATGCGTGATATCCCCCTGAGCTACAATAGTAATTATACTAATTTTCCAGGCGCCAATTTATATGACTTAAATTCAAGTTACTGTGAACATGTAGTAGAGAGCTTTGTCTAAAATTATGTTAATAATCCTTTCACTCTAATACTAATGTTATTATTTACGTAAATAATTCTTTAATAAAGCCCTATTGTGTCTAATGAATTCGTTACCATCTGTTACTTTCCTTAGTCGCACCACAATAACAACCGTGATCTGATATAAAGGGGGAAAGCAGCGCTACCATTAAAATGGTGTTGTTAAATCTCTGAGGAAATTTATGTGTGGCGTAGAACAGAATATTTAGGTAGTTATAAATAAAAGCTATTTAGGTGTAGTTCATCTGCCAAAATTTTGTTTTAAATTAATTATAAAATAATTTTAAATAATGTAAACGAGATATCAACGTAAAATTACTATTTTAAATTATTTATATTATGTAACAAGTTTGTTCCAAAACGATGAGTGGCTTAACTGTATTTTACAAAATACACAAAATAGTATTCAATAATAGAAGTTTTTCAAATATTGCTTGCCTAATTATCGTCATGACAAAATACGTTTGTCACCGATATTTAAAATACATTTCCTGTGTCGAAACACACTTCTACAAATCAGACTAAGAGGACATCTAAGTAAACTGAGAGTAGTAGAGGATACTAAGAACAGATTCTGTGAGGAGGAGGACGAAACCACCATTCACATCCTAACTGAATGTGTAGCACACTCCAGAATCCAAGGGGACTATATCTAGAAGGATATCAAATAGAAGAGTGCATTAACACCCCGTTCCCAACATAACATATATTATTGACATAGAGTGAGTAACGGCCCAAGATGAAATCCTTGTGGTACTCCTAATAGATATAGATTTGTATTTACCCCATGCTACCTGTTGAGACATATTTCTTACATAAGAGTCAAACCATCTTAGCAGATTTCCGTGTACGCAGACCTCAGCTAGCCTCGATATTAGGTTAGAATGGTCAATTTTATCAAAAGCCTTACTAAATCGGTATACACAAAATCTACCTACATTCCGTCATTTAAACTTTTCAATATGTATTTAATATAAACAAATAAATTGAATTAATTTCAACCGATCGTTTTTTAAAGACCGTATTGTTCAATGTTAAGAATATTTTTGACATCACAAAATAGAAAATCGAAAATTAAACTTTTGCTTGACTATTTGAGTGGTAATTTTATCTTTATGATTATTATCGACAAACCCTGGTAAATGGAATAAACAACATAATTAGTTATAAGCTGTTCTCACCGAATGTTGTTGTGGTGTGCAGCATCTCATGCTGAGAGACAAACCAGTCATTGGTTAATAAAATACTATATGTTTTAAAAGAGTAGATATTTAACACGCGACTAAACAATTTCGTTATTAGTTTGGTTACAAATTATATTCACATGTACTTGTAAATAAATAATATCGTCTATAATGTGATTGTTTGAATTATTTTCCTTCTACAGGGTTATTAGTCCTAGGATATATTTTAAAAGAAAAAAAGGTTATTGGAAAATCGATGGATAGGTAGAGTTAAAATGTGAGAATATAATAAACTAATTAATTCTCTTATAAAAACTAGCATTCTGGCTTATTTAACACCAAAAATAATCTAACTTCCAATAAATTTTAAAAAAATCTTCATTTTACAAAGTTTGAGTCAGCAAGAAACGTTGTATTCACTGCTCATAATAATATGTAATATTATTTATGAATCTAGTCATAACAGCTTCTCAGCCATCAGTATTATTTCTGACATTTCTACATACCAACACTTTATTTTACGACGGTCACCATCAATGACTACTAAACTATCTCTCAAAGCCATAGCAATCACCCCAGTAACGTCAGATTAACGTTACACAAAAGTTACCCAGAGACTTATAATCTAAAATATTACTATTAATAAACATCATTTTAAGGTAAAATACCCAATCCCCTTAATGTTGTATTATATGAAATATATTAAAACTTCATGAGCCCTTAATAGCACATGAGCTAGCATTTTAACATCAATTTAAAGTCTTATAAATAATAAAATATACATACATCTACGTATCAGTCGTAGGCTAAATGTTACCCCAAAGTAACAAAAAATAAAATCTTGTTTCGCTTATCTCCTAGTCTATGATATGGACAGGCAAAAGATGCCGCCTGTGGCACTGTAATCATACGATGTCAAATCTCTGTAGTAACTGCAATTTCCAGTCGAAACACTGGTACCTAACTTCAACATCAAACCGAAACGCTGAGCCCAAAAATCCTCAAATATACAATTTCTATTCAGAATGGTGTAACTTAATTTAAAACAATAAAAAGTAAAAGTCAAATCTTGAGCCACTAAGAGGGTTGAAATTAGTGCCTGCCAGAGCAAGGACTATTTAATCAAATCAACAAAAGTACCCAATTAAAATTTAATTAGCAAAATTCAATACAGCAAAAACTGTACCCCTAATTTACTATCTGAAAGAATTTCTATTAGCAACGAATGAATAGCAATATTTACAGTACAAATTACACTATAAAAAAAATAATAAAACCTACCTCATATCCCAAAGGGTGTAACTTCAATCAAAAACGCAAAAAAATCTGCTAAAACCTTTTTAAAACCAGTGTACCCCTTAATATACGGTCTGAACTGCGATCGGCCTTTAATATGAGACCGCTAATACATCTACCAATGGGCTGAACTTCAATCCAATTCTCCCCAAACAAGAGTTAAAAAGCCGGCATTTTATCATAACCAAAATAACGGGCTTAAATCCACGTTAACCATATTCAATTTTACCATTAGTGCTTCTTATAATAATGAGATACTTTTCTAGCACTCCTTGGCATGGGATGATTCCATAAAATCTCAAAGACGAAACCTCGATCGCGCAGAATCGCCGTAAAATAAAACATTTTTCAGCCAATCATCACTATAAGACAAGTACGGTTCACGAATGGCACCCCTGCGCCACCAATAAGCTTTTCCGATTTCGAAAATAAAACTAACTGTATCATGCTGGTATCCCTATATTACCCAATAGAAATCCTAAACAACGAAACGTCAAAATATACTCAAGGAACAGTAAACGACTTTACCATCGGGGAAAAAAATTCCGTATACCACTGAATAGCACGTCTTTTGGTTTCAAGCGCTTGCAGCCCAGCTTTGTGGTTTTGAAGTTTTTCACAAAACTGTACTGCTTTAACATTTCATCCTGGGGCATGTCCCAGCTATTTTTAGTCCTGAAGCAAGTAGACTTTCGTCTGATTACTCCGTGCCTGATCATTCTATATCGTGTCCTTTTTACCACATTCTTTATCATCAAATGTAGAGGGGTGAGATTTAAGATCACCTCCATTGCGGCCGTAGGACAGGTTTTCATTGTACCAGTAATGCAAACAGGCTAGTCTTTGACTTTTAAGATATTAGCTCTCGTAGTAGCTAAACTAGTTCTGTTACTCCAGGCTATAGCCTCGTAAGTGACTATTGCAGTATACATTCATCGCAGTATGTTTGGGTTACATACCCATCGTTTACCTGCAATGTTTCTGCATACCATTGGGGCTTTTTTGTCTTTATTTACTGCTTCCTTCTCATATGTGTTCCAGAGAAATTTGTTGTCCAGGGTTAACCCTAGATATTTGACTTCATTTTTCATTTCTATATCTATCCCGTCCAAATTAACGGTTTTGAGATTAAGTTTTATTCTCCTTGAAAAGGCTATAGTTTTGTTTTTGTAGGGTTTATACAGTCCCACTTCACGGCTCCGTCTTTTGGTATGTTCTAGTTGTCGTTGGACTATATCATACAGGATATTACTAAACTTGCCACTAGCAAATATGACTATGTCGTCGGCATAACCTTGACAGGGTATGCTGTGGTCAGTCAATCTGCATAGAAGTTCGTATACGGTTAGGCTCCACTTTAGTGGGGATAGAACTCCTTGTAAACATCCTCTGGTTGTGCAGATGGAGATGGTGTCCTGTCCTATCTGTGTTTCTGCAGTTCTCGTAGATAACAGCTAAGTTATCCATCTGGATGTGATGTTATCTACTCCTCTGTATGCAAGTGCTTTTTTTACAAAATCGTGTGTCAATAATATAAGTAACTGCTTTAAATTCGCGAAATTTATCATGCATGCTAACGTTCCAAAAATTTATCATTCTACAACTTGCTTACTTGATAGGATTTTGCTTCAGCAAGATCTAGATAGATTTTGCGATTATTGTAGGAAACATAATTTGTTTTTGAATGCATCTAAGTGTAGTTATATACAGTTTACTCGAAGTAATACTTATTTACATAACAGTTACATCATTAATGAATTTACATTTTAAGCAGTTGATAAAGTAAATGTTTTGGGTATATTTCTCGACTCCAAATTATTGTTTAATGAGCATATATATTATATCACTATAAAGCAAATAAAACATTAGGCTTTATTTTAAGAACAAGTCACGAATTTAAAAATCCTCATACAAACAGAGCCTTATATATGGCTATCTTTAATAGTGTACTCATTTTTGGAACAATAATTTGAAATCCTTTTTGCTTAGTATATATAGATAAGCTACAATCTGTTTAGAATAAATTTATTTCTTATTGCCATAAAAAATATTATCCTCAAATAGGAGGAAACAAAATTTTCTAGAATCACGAATAAAAATAAATTAAAAAAATAAATAAATAACATATTTACACCCAAAAAGGACGAATACGACAAATGTATGTCATCGGAAATTTGTAACAAAAGAACAAATAAGAAGAAGCCAGGGTTGCTAAGGACCAAGATAAAAGCTCACAAAAAGAAGTATTTTGTATGGATCTTTAGATAGCGTTGTTAAGTCCAAAATCAAACGTCACCTTCAACTATTTTAAAACAAAATGGTTTATAATTTTACACTTTATGATATGAAAACTACATTTACTGTTCTTTCTGGGATAAAGCCGCAGGAGGGGTAACTGCAAATAATTACACCTTTATATTATCCTCCTTCATAAAGGAACATGTATTGAGAAAAATGACATATGAAAAATCCATAATTTGGACGTACCTCGCAAAACCATAACTTTTCTATGATTAATTCTCTCCATAGTATATCCAGCAAATATGTTGCTCAAATTGGGCAAAAATACATTAAAAATGGACACAAACAAATGAAAGCAGACTCCATGCACTCTTTTATTGAAAGAAAATTTAAAAAAACGTTTTTTATTAGCGTACAAGCCTGGGAAGGATGCACAACGGACCTGGTGAAGCCTTAGTTGCGTTTCAGATACAGATAGGATACCTCCAAGTATGTTGCAGGTTAAGCCAACGCTATACTTTTATTTTTCCTTTATTACTTTGATAATGAAGCGTGAGTAGTAAGCATTGAAGAAAGTACATGGTTAGAGAAGATATATAATTGGAAGGATTTCATAAATAACCCCAAAATTGTATTTAAATCCATTGCCTACAAATGTAGTTTGTTACTTTCAAAATGACTTGCTCCGGGTCCTATTTGTCAGCATAGCGACGTGGATTAGATAAACAAAATGTTGTGGTATCGAAACACGGCTCATAAATCACACGAAAAAACGAATTTAAGAGAGAAAGGAAGTTGTTGGGAATTCCGTTTGTCACGTCACTTATCGCTTTAAAGAAAAGGAACGTTTTTTTAAGACGTTTTCGGTGTGAGATGCCGTCAAAGACCGTATTTGTTTGCCGTATGCAACCCCCTTCTCATGAAAATAAATTGAAAGCACACACACGCGGCCGTCTTTTATTCGCTCTTGTTGCTAACTTTTCTCATTCTGCTGCTATTTACTATCCCATGAATAACATCCATTTTGTTTGCCTAGCGATGAGATTTATATTCAATTTTTATACACTATATTCGTTTAGGTGTTTATTCTGAGGTAAATAATTTTTCATTTTGCACCAACTAAACCTCGCCGCTTAAGTGTTCTTTTGAAATGCAAACACTTGCTTGTATTCTATAGAACTAAAGCTGAGTTGTCTATTTTTTTTGTATATAGTCTTTAATATTATATTATACAGACTTTTTTATACAAATGAGATTCATAATTTTTATGCTGTTGGATTGACTGAATAAGTCGGCGAAGCAAATCTAGATATAATAATAATAAGGCATCAAAATGCCGGAGTTTTCTATCTCCTTTTAAAAGGCACTCAGAAAGCTGCGCAGTGCGACCATTCTTCGTAGGTATAGTAAGAGAAAATCAAAGTATGTGATTGCAGGCGATAGAATAAAAAAAATTATGTATTAAAAATAAAAAACTTTTGTACAATTAATAATAATGACACGCACATATTTACTTTCGTTCTAATGTCAATTTTAAAACGACAGCAAATATATTGACTTGCTCTTACTAATATTTTTATGGATTTTATTCCATATGCTCATATAATAACACTTATCTCTATTCAATAGCTAGTTCTATTAAAAAAGTTAACATATTTTGTTGACTAGACCCACCCCATAAATTTACTTTTATCACTGTTTCATCATTCGATTATACCACCATACAACCACCACCACACTCTACTCGACTTTTTACGGTCCATTATAACGGCGACGAATAAAAAACTAAAAAGTGCATATAATGGGACACAAATCCACCATAACTCACCACCCCTTGTCACGGCCACCCTTGACGTAACCCCCTTAGGAACTATTTTGTGCCGTGCATAATCCACGGTTGATCATTAATGCGGAGAAAAGTTTTTCAAATAAGAATGTGACGCAGCCCCGGTGGGACAATGGCTGTTGCGGTATTGTAGTGAAGGCAGATTGTGGCTTATCGTGTTGTGGTCTTTGTCATATCACAGTGCATTAATTTAAACATGTCTTTTAAGTCGAATGTTACGTGTACAGTCGTTATTATCAATAATTTTTTCTACACCCACATGTATCTTAATCGTTTTTTTTTGCGCAAATTACAGAACAGATACAAGGGTTCCCACATGAAAGCCTGATTTTGCAACGATATGTCATTTGACATTTTTGAACAGTGAAAATAAAGAATTCTCCACACAAGTTCAAAACGTTTTATATATTCATACCACAAACTTTGATTACTATACGAGGCAAGAGAGAGGTCCGACACGTCCAACATAGGGCGCGGCCATTTTGAACCCTGTGACACAGTTTACAGCTAAATAATCAGATCGCTCACTCTGCGTCGGCACTTTTAATCTCAATGTTTCAGTTTATACACTGTGCAACTCGGATAATACAATATATGACAACCGCCTATAATAAAACAGCAGTCTTCTGCGTATCCTGAATTTGTATCCCTGGAGTGGATGTTATTTTGGAACTTTCAACTGGTCCGAGTGAGCTAACTGATTCTTTAGCAATAAACTGTGACTTCAAAAATAATATTCACTGACACTGACAGCAGCAAGCAAAATATCAGATGCGTTTTAATCATCCGCTTCTGCTTCCGGAATTATCGGTTTAGTCGTTTTAACCTGTCAGATTAAAACAAGAAAACCGACAATTCCGAAGCAGAAGCGGATGATTAAAACGCACCTATTAAAAATATTGCGCCAAGATGTAGGCAACACGTAATAAGGGTTCAAAATGGCGGAGTTTTCTATCTCCTTTTAAAAGGCACTTAGAAAGCTGCGCAGTGCGACCATTCTCCGTATAGTAAAAGAAAATCAAAGTATGTGATTCATACACTTATTATAAATTGCTGTTTGTAAAAAAGATGGTTGAACAGAATTTTCAAATAAAATTTGCGAATGGCAATGGTCAGATTTTAAAAAATGGTCAAGAAATAGTATTTGCAGATCTAGAAGAAGGTATCTACAAACTAGAGAAAAAAATCATATGCTATATTTGAGTGTGGTAACAAATACATACACTACTGGTCTAAGGTACTGGGTCATAGATACAGGATGAGGATGTAAACTTATTCATTAGAATTTAGAATTATATCTGTCAAGTTATGTCAATTCAAATATTCGCGGTGTTGCCAAGTGTAATTAAAATCAACGAAAAAGAAATTACCCTATTTTTTAAATAACATTTCCATACACTTTAAAAAGCACTTCTTTAATTTATTTTCAGTCATACCTGACGATTTGTTTAACCATTTTGATTGAATTGTTGTGGTACATAATAATTAAATATTAATATTAAACATCTATAAAGTAATAAACAAGTACTTTTCGAAAACTTTTAAATAGAATTTTATTATTACTTTTATTAGGCATTCCAAACAAAATGGCGTTCCGTTTAAAATGACAGGCTACTGACAGGTTATAATATAACAACACTGTGGGCTTGATGATTTGATAGGGTAATTGCTATAGACATTTATATAGTTTGATCATCCATGTTTTTTAAAATAAACATAAGCCTTAGATAAAAGAGATCAGAGATATAACATACACCGGTTTTAAACCTGCGCAAATGTTGCCAATTTCTAAAGAAGGGTTAACGGAGTGGGGGAACTGGGCGGCGACATGCGGCGACCCGAACTCTGTGACAGGGACCGGACTTTGTTTATTAGCATCTTAATGAACTATTAGGTTTATTTAAAAGGTGTTTAATCGAATTTTGTATTATGAAATAAAATTAACGTGATTTTTTAATATCAAACAGATGCTACGACATTTTATGTAAAGAGAAGACCTTTTATAGAATATTTCGTTAGCGTTTATTTACTACGGACTTTTCTGCAAGAGATTACAGTAAAATGTTGAAATAGAATATATTACTGATAGAGCAAAAAATGTTACTCATTGTCTACGAGTATTATAAAAATATCATGTGCGCAGGCTAATACTGCAAATCTATCCTTATGAGTTGAACATTATATTTTTTCTACGGCTATTACATATTATTAAAAATTAGTCAAAATGAGAAAATGCTGTTTTGTATTGTAACCTCAGAAAAAAGTATATTAAGGCTTCTTTCTTTAGGAATATTAATTATTATAAAGGATGAGTCACATAAAACTCTAGAAATGCATATGTCTGAAACCAGATAACATTTTAAAATTTAAATCTATTAAAAGTCATTTGGTCGCTAGGGATGAGTGATTATCGAAATAAATTATCGATCATTGAAAATAATCGATTATTTTCAAACAATATATTTTTTGCCATTTCCTTTAAAATCGACTACTTGATTATCTTTGAAAAATCAAAAATAATCGATTAATTAAAAAGCCAATTAACCGATAAATCAGTGTATAAATATAATATAAATAGAATTATCGTTTACTTTAAATAATCGATTATTTTCAAATAAACCATTTTTTTTTTCGTCCATGGAAACAGATTATTCGATAATCTTTGAAAAATCGAAAATAATCGATTAATCAAAAATAATCGATTAATTAAAAAGTCGATTAACTGATAAATCGATTTAAAAAAAAACAGAATGATCGATTATTTTCGATCAATCGATTATTATCAATAATCTATTTTTATTGTATTTTCTTTAAAATCGATAATTCGATTATCTTTGAAATACCAAAAATAATCAATAATTCCAAAATAATCACCTTATCGAAAATAACCAATTAATTAAGAAGCCGATTCTATGATAAATCGATTTTCCAAAAAATAAAACGAATTATCTATTATTTTCTAATAATCCTTTTTTCATATTTCCTTTGAAATTGATTATTCGATTATCGAAAATAATGGATTACGTAAAATAACCGATTATATTCAATCGATTATTTTCATATATCTTCGAAAAATCGAAAATAATCAAATAATTAAAAAACCGATTAAACGATAAATCGATTATTTTGAATAAATCTACTTTTTTTGTATTTCCTTTAAAATCGATTAATACATTATCTTAAAAAAAAAACGAAAATAATTTATTAAAAACAGCGGATAAATCGATTTTCATTAAAAAATATAAGAATTATCGATAAATCGATTATTTTTGTAACCCCTATCGGCCGCTTGCTTTTATCTGAGCATTTAGCTCCAAAATTTAGAGATTCGGATTTTTTGATCCAGTTATCTTTGAAATCGCATTCGTTTGTATAATATATAAATATTGCTAAATTTTGGATTTTTTTTTAGTAAACGAAAATTATGTTCGAGTTGTTTAGTGGTTTGTAATGTAACATTTTATTAACGTGACTAAGGGTCGATTCCACCGTTGTGTTAAACGAAGTTTCAAATGACATTTTTACATTAACACTGTCATTTTAATCTCCGTTTAACACAACGGTGGAATCGGACCTAACTCCTGTAACTTAAGTATTTTTTTTGGGCTTATACTAGATTACTTTGTTTTAAGACTGAAAATGCAATGTCACTTTCGATTTGACCGCAAATAAGATGAACCTTGAAATTTTAAGTAGGTCATCCTGTATTTCATCTAATATTCTTATAAAAATACCTTATAAAAATAAAATTTAGCTAGCAACTATGATTCTTTACCTCTTATTTATTTACCAAAAAGGGCTAAAAACTACCTTTAGAAAACGTTCTTATAAAACTACTTTTTAAATACAAAATTTCGTTAGCAATAATGCCTATTTACTATTTATTTAAATTAAATGTTCAAAATTTTACCCTTTTGTAAATTTATGTAAGTAATATGAAAACTGATTTCTGATGCTTAATATTAATTGAAACCCCTTAATGCGGATCTGAAGTATTCAGCCCAGAGAATCATGGCGCTTTATGTCAAAACGTTAATAAATATTTACCGCTGAAAACGAATATATTCATAACAGTAGTACTTGTATTATAAGTACATACAATTTTTCAAGATACATCGTGACATTTTGAACTTGAAATTGAATAACTAGAACACTTTAAATTGCTAAAATACCAACAAATAAATGAAAAAACAGCTGTCAATGGTGATTAAACTCAGGTGGAGGTGATCGCTGAATGGAAATCGGAGCAATTCGGGTGGCGTCGTGCAACAATGATTTTCAATTGGTGGGTTACTTTGGCTTAAAATAGACAACATGCGCAGTGTGCAATGTTACATCTTCGGTCTCTTTAATCTAAGACATAAGCTTATGCCTTAAAGTAAATATGTAGGAAATTATACTTTTAATATATTCTAAGGTTGGAAATTGGTTTTAAAGCACATTTTTCCTAAATCGATTCAAATTATTGGAGACTTGCCAGGCAATATGGCTGCTCGCAAATAACATGCTTTGAGCAATCTATATGACAATAGGCCCATAGGGTTGCCATGTCTAAACTTTGATTTATTTTATACATTTTTTATCCAAAACACTTTTTGTAAACCTAACGGAATTCAAAAAAATTAAAAATTTCCTTGACACACCTACGCCAGAAAAGCACGCTCGTCCTTCTACGTCCTAACTATCTTAGAAGCGATCGTGTTTGGTTGATTTTTCGAAATTCGCAAATTTCCTTTTTACTCCTACACCGTAAGAGCACGCCTAGCTGAAAGCGTTCACCCACCTGTTAACCACTAAAGGAGCAAGCGAGCGCGCCCGGCCGACGTTTCAAAATTCGCGCGAATTTCGAAACGTCAGCCGGGCGCGCTCGCTTCGCTCGCTTGTGCAGTGGTTAGAAAGTGGACGAGCGTTCAGTGCTATTAGGGTGTAGGTGTAACAAGAGCGCGCAAGTCCGAGCCCGGCCGGGCGGGCTCGCTTGTATGTGTAGCGGTTAGCAGATGAGTGGGATGAGCGAAGCGTGCTCTTACGATGGAACTGTAAAAAGAGCACAGGCGAAGTTCGAAACATCAGACCAAAAGCGCCCGCTTCTAAGGTAGTTAGGACGTGGAAGGACGAGTGTACTTTTATGGTGTGTGTCAGGGAACTTTTTATTGTTTTGAATTCTGATAGGTTTACAATAAATGGTTTAGATAAAAAATTTATTAATTAAATCAAATTATCAGTATGTCAGAAATATACCAGGCGCACTATTATTTCAAAATAATGCAAGGATGTATCGAGCTAATACTCCACATCTCAGGCGTGACAGGTAAGTATATTAATTTGAATAATAGTTTTTTGTTAATGTGAATAAATATATATTAATAGTATAAGTATATTAGTTTTGTTAATTTCGCTTGAACTAAATCAATATTCAATCATTTTTATGTTTTAATTTTTGGCTAACAACTTAAAACTCTTCAATTCCCCCTTTTCTCTTACCTACTACGTATACCTGATGATGAAATGAACTTACTTCGAAACCGGTTGCC
Organism: Psylliodes chrysocephalus; assembly: GCA_927349885.1. Classification (NCBI taxonomy): domain Eukaryota; kingdom Metazoa; phylum Arthropoda; class Insecta; order Coleoptera; family Chrysomelidae; genus Psylliodes; species Psylliodes chrysocephalus. The sequence continues at coordinate 2,878,419 of OV651828.1, forward strand.
GTTCAAATACAAATTTCTTTTTTCCACCTTCAATACATTAACTCACACATGGCTACCTCAAATTTGAATATTGCGTATATTCTTCTCTCATGAACACAAATGTTGACTTTTCCAAATGCTTTAGCAGACAGAACTTTCTTAAAATTAAAGTTAATCAGACACTATTTAAGATTATCAATAAGCAAACAACGGCTCGATATTTTGGCAATCATATCGATAGAAAGTGATTTGTTGGATAATAAATTATTTGACTGATCTTATTTCTGAATTATCTAGAAGGACTAGATACAAATAAGTTCATATTTATTATAAATAAAACATAAAACTCTCAAATTGTATCACATACTGCTACTAACCGTCAACATTAATGAAATAGAGACTCAAAAACATCCTGATTATAAGCTGAAACAGGTTATAATGCATTCTAAACCGATAAAAACTAATATTACCTAGTTTTTGCACGAGACTACATTTTTTGTCATCATCAACGTAATACGTTTGAGCTCCCTGGGGTCAGCATATGGGCTCGGGCAGAAATTTATACGCATAACAAAAAACTTTGTTATTCAAACATAGCTAGGCCTAAGGGAACCTTTGAAGGATATTATATAATATATCAAAACAATACAGGACTGGTCTCGAAAATGGTTTATTATTTCACCCTAGGGGCATTTTACTTGAAAAGAATCTCCTCTTTGTTTTGTAACTTTTTTATTACACGAATCAAAGAGACACGGAGTCCGTAGAAATTTTAATTTTATATTTTCTAAAGGTAAAAGATTTTTTTTTATATAAATAACCTGCAGAAGAATATAAGAAATTTGGATTCTTACTACAATACATTAAATTTTGTATTCTTTGAAGTCATAATTTTAGATCTGCAGATTATTTATTTGAAGATGGTTCAATCATCGATTTTGATACGCAGAAAGTATCTTTGACGAGCCCAATTTCTATGGACCCGAGAACTGCGGTTTAATGTTTTGTTCAAACGATGTCAAACATGGGCGTTTCGTAAAAATTTAGAAGGTTGATTTATTTTTTTCGAATATTCGTGGTAACTGAAAAAATGGAGGTACTAAAAGGATTAAAGCCAGAACGGACTGATCGAAAATATCTTATTAAAAAAAAATGTATACCAAACAATCTTTTTTGAATAAACTATTATATCTAAACTCTCAAAATGTTCTATAAAATAATGAGTTTCAGTCAAAATATAATTTGAATAAGTAGAATTATTTTTGTTTTTCATATAACTGTTGTAATGTTCTGATTAGTGTTTTCTGAAATCAATATAATTTAATTTATATACTTTATTGCTTTTAATATAAAATAAATTCATAACCATAAAACAAATTTTATTGTTCATCAAACCAACATTGTTCTGTCGTTCATCTGATAGCTGCAACATCACATAAATCACCCACCAAACTTAACAATAAACATCCAGGAAGCGTTAAAATTGCATTCTGTCTAGTTGAATCCCACCAAAGTTGTAATACAACATAAGAATTGAGTCTCCCGTCGACTATGGTTAAAACTTCAGAAGACGAATGACTTTTTGCTCTAGTGCCCGCGAAATCCCCCAGTCTCTAACGTATGTTCGAAGTTTGAGAAAATTTAAAAGACGATTTATACCGTTATAGCGCTAATATAGTTTTATAGCTGTTAGTATTGTTCTTGATTTATATAGAAGAGAAAATGCTAGTTTTGAAAGTTGTTAGTTTTAATTGGAATTCATTTTAGTTTTATGAGTCGGTTTCAATTTGGCAATAAACAGAAGAATTACTTTCGTGAGATATAAATGGTACAGTTGGAATTTCCTAATTAAAATTAACATTGGGTTCATCCTCTACTTCCATATTAGAATTGTTACATAACAGAAATAGTTTTCTCTTCCCTTATTATGGTATTAATCCATGTGGTTCTCTTTTGAGTGTGTTTACAATCAAGATGTAGCTTTCAAAACAAAACTTATTTTTATTTAGCATCTGTTATTAAAAATAAAATCAAACAATATAAAAACAATTAAAAATAAAAACCAAAAATAATAAAACAATAAAGAATATTAAGAACAATAAAAAAACAATAAGAAAATAAAAATAAAAAACAAAAAAAAATAAAAAACAATAAAAAAAAAATAGAATAAAGAACAATAAAACAGAAATACAATAAGAATCAATAAGAAACAATAGAACAATTAAACTAAAAACAATTAAAAAGCAATGAAAAAATAAAAAACATTCCAAATACAATAAAAAACTAAATAAAAACCGTAATAAAAAACCGAAATTGGAATTTTAATAAAATCTTTAACAAAACCTAATGAAAACCATAACAAACTCCCTAATAACAACCTTAATAAAACGTCTAATAGAAACCAGCATCTTAAATTAAAAATAATATAAAAAACAATAAAAAAACAATGAAAAATAATAAAAACCAATAAAAAACAATAAAAACCAATAAAAAACAATAAAAAAACAATAAAAAACAATAAAATACAATAAAAAACTATAAAAAACAACAGAAAAACAATTGAAAAAAACACTAAAAAATAAACAAACAAAAAAAAATACAAAACCATAGAAAACAATGAAAAAAAAAAAAACAAAAATGAAAAAAAAAAAAAACAAACTATTAAAAAAATAATTAAAATCTTATTAAGAAACCTCAATAAAAATTTTAATAGAAGCCTTTATAAAAACTCTAAAAACCCTAATAAAAACTATAACAAACTCCCTAATAACAATCTTAATAAACCCCTTAATAAAAAAACGTTATTAAAAACCTTTATAAAAATCCTAATGAAAACCGTAATAAAAACTTTAATAGCAGCTTTAATAAAAACTTAATAAAAATCAATAGAAACCTAAATAAATAGAATAAAATGCTTAATAAAACCTAAATGAAAACCTTCATTAAATTTTAATAAAACCCTGATAAAAACCATAACAAACCTAATAACAATTCTAATAAAACCCTTAATAAAAAAACAAAAAAAGAGAATGAAAATTAAAAAAATAATAATAAACAATAAAAAACACAAAAAAATAATAAAAAACAATAAAAAATTTAAAAAACAGAAAAAGAGCAAAAAAATCAAAACAAACACAAAAAACAATAAAAAAAACCAATAAAAAAAACCAACAAAAAAACAAAAACAAATAAAACAATGAAAACAAAAAAAATTATAAAAAAAACAATAAAAAACATTAAAAAAACAAAAAATAAAAAAGAAACATTACAAAAACAATATAAAAACCTTAATAAGAAACCTCAATAAAAATTTTAATTAAAACTAACAAAACCTTTAAAAACAGTAAAAAAACCAATATAAAAACAATTAAAATAAAGATAAAACAGTAAAAATAAGAAAACAATAGAAAAACAATAAAAAACAATAAAAAACAATAAAAAACAATAAAAGACAATAAAAAACAAAAAAACAATAAAAAAACAATAAAAAAACAATAACAATCCTAATAAAACCCTTAATAAAAAAGAGAATGAAAAATAAAATAATAATAATAAACAATAAAAAAACACAAAAAATAATAAAAAACAATAAAAAACAATTAAAAGACATTGAATACAAAAAAACAATAAAAAACCAATAAAAAAATAAAAACAAATAAAACACAATGAAAAAAAAAACAATAAAAAAATTAGAAAAAATAAAAGAACAATAAAAACATAAAAAAAACAACATAAAAACCATAATAAGAAACCTCAATAAGAATTTTAATAAAAACTTTAACAAAACCTTTAAAAACCCTAAAAAAACATAAGAAAACAGTAAAAACACAACGAAGACCAAAAAAAACAAAAACAAAAAAAATAAAAAACAATAAAGAACAATAAAAAAACAATAAAGCCATAAAAACTAAAAATAATTAGAAAACAATAAAAAACAATAAAAAAATACAAAACAAACAAAAAAATACAAATAGAAAATAATAAAAAACAAAAAAAACTAAATAAAAACCGTAATAAGAAACCTAAATTAGAATTTTAATAGAAACTTTAACAAAACTTTTAAAAACCCTAATGAAAACCATAAACTCCCTAATAACAACCTTTATAAAACCCTTAATAAAAACCAGCATCTGAAATTAAAAATATAAAAACAATGACAAATAAAAAAACAAAAAAATAATAAGAAAACAATAAAAAACTATAAAAAAATAAAAAATGAAAACAATAAACAACAAATTAAAAAAAAAACACAAACGAAAAAAAAAAAACAAAAACGAAAAAAAAAAAACAATGAAAAATCAATAAAAAACAAACAATAAAAAATATTAAAAAACAAAAAACAATCATTAGATTTTAATAAAAATAAAACAGCATTTGCAATTAAATACAATAAAAAAATAATAAACAAGAAAAAAAAACAATAAAAAAACAATAAAAAAAAACAAAAAAACAATAAACAATAATAAAAAATAATGAAAACAATAAATAAAAAAAAAGACCTTTAAAAAACCGGGATTTTTTTTATTTAATTGAATTATTTAAAATTAATTCCGATGCCTTGGTAGGATTCCTCACTCCACCATTCACTGTTGGGTTCTAATTGACTGTGCTGTTCCAAAGTGGCGTTGGGAAACAGTAACAAAGCCTACACAGAACACGAGGATAATGGCCTTAGTAGTCGATGCCGATGACACCTAATAAAAAAAATAACTAATAAAAACTTAAATAAATCAATAATAACCTAAATAAAAACAATAAAATACTTAATAAAACCTAAATGAAAACCTTTATTAAATTTTAATGGAAATTTTCATAAAACATTTATAAAAACTTTAACCGAAAGCTTAATAAAAACTTTGACAGAACTTGATAAAAACTTGATGAAAACTTGATAAAAACTTGATAAAAACTTTGATAAAACATTTTATAAAAGAGATATTAGTGCTGAAAAACGCAACTGTTCAATCGACTTTCACCTACTTTAACCAATAGAGTTGAAGTAATTAATTTTAATTAATAAACTTTCAATTACCGTTGCCATGATATATCGCTATTAAAAACTGCATAACGAGGTAAAATTAATCTTCCACCCGCATTTCTAGCTGAATATATCTCAGAGTTTCAACTCCGCGAATAGGTCTTTTAAATTTAACCTGTGAGTTACTCCCTTTATAAGGTATCATTATTCAAAAGCATCAGCGTTTCCCATTGAATTAAATCTTACTTTCACAATTAGTGTACAAATAATTTCATTTAATTCATGATTCCGTAAGTTTTCCAAAGATTCCGAGAAATTGTGTATCAGTAAAGTCTTGATTACTAAGCAACGTGAATAGCATAAAACTTCGTCAAATATCTTTGCGACAAGAATATTTATGAATCTTGTTTCAGAAGTTACAGAAATTTCCATTCATTCGTTGAGTCGAATAAAAAGGTAACATTGTGTTATTTTAGCTACAGTTGAAAATGGGAATTGAAACATTATGGAGAAAAATAGTGAATGTTTATCAAAATAAAATATGAAAATGTAGAATTGTAATTTATCTAGGTTGTAAAAAAGGGGGAGATATTGTACCACTTTGACAACAAGACGTCTTACAACAATTACTGAAACTGAAACAATATTGTGAAATAATATTTTTGCTGCACATATAACGAAGCTGTTTTCTATTATTCTTTGTTAAAAGAATGTACTGTTGTTTTTGTTTAATTATTCTAAATAAGGGGAATATTAGACTCCAGACAAAAACAATAAAAGATAACATACATAGAACATACTACTGACTGGTATTTATTATTGGCTAACATCACAACGATTTACAGCTGCTTTTCTTTTCTGTAGCTACAATTATTGGAACTTTCAAAGGTTTCCTAATTATTTTCAAAATTTGGCAACGGTATTTACATAAAATTAAACCTGCATAGCAATATTTACATATTTTACAACATGAGAGTACAAGCACTTACATTTCAAAGATTTTAAATAAGAAAACTTTTTTTTTTTTTCAGGCAACTTCATCAATCATTATGCCAGTCAAGGCGGGGAATACCAGACAAACCGTAAGTACGACTCATCTTTTTAAAAACGTTGTATCAGCTCTTGCAATTTTCAAGGAGAATATTGCATGCGGGTAAAATCCGTAAAAAGATTCAGTTTACTCCCGGCATCTACCATATAAACTGTCTGGCTGATATATGAACACTGGATATTGATTCGGTTCGACCTAATAAATCAAAACCTGTCGATAACTTTATTATTTTAGCAACATAGGATATTTTATAATGGTTATCACGAACTTTTTTTACGGCATTATATCTTGATCATTATATACCACGATATGGAGCTTTGGAAATGGGGGAGTGTGTATTGTGTTTACGAAATTGAGAGCGGTAGACTTAGAATAAAAAAGCACCTCTTTTTTTGGAAAATTATAATAAATAACAAACTCAGTATTCTTAATAAACATTATTTTTATGTGTGTGTAAAAATTGGATAATTTTTTAAATATTAGGCTTACAAAGCAATCATCAAAGCCATTTTACAAGGTGTGGCAAATTAACTATTAAAATAATTATTGTTGTTAAAAACAAACATCTAAAATACTTCCATTATGGGATCAATCACTAGATATGTAAAGTTGTGGAGTAATAGTTATATATGAACCAATTTTCGGCCGAGGCGTAGCCGAGGTCAAGTAACTTCTGGCTAGGCCAATACAGATTATACGGCCGAGGTGCACACAGGCTTAGCAATGAAAGGGTTAAATGGGATTCTCTGCAAAAACTCAAAAGTTGTTACTGTGATGAAAGTTCTTGGTATTCTCAATGTATTCATTTTTATGAATTATAATTAGGCTAAATATTAAGTTTCTGGTTTTAAATTTGTGAAAAATGCTTTTGATGTTTGAAATTTTCAATAAATAATTTTGTTTTACAATAATTTGATTGATGTTATTTTGTAATTATACAAAGTTTTTGATGTAGTGATAGAAAACAGTTGTATTTATGTTTGTAAAAGTTTGTAACAACCACCATTGAATTAACAATTATTATTTCATTAATTAATGATGCAGTTAATTAAACATTATTAATTTAAGTTAAATTAAGTTGATCAAAGTAAATAATATTATTTATTGATCTATTACGACCGAACGGGAAACAAGAGAGTTTTGTTGTTTCGGTTGTTTACTTTGTTTCATTGTTATTTCTATATTCGTATTCGGTTTAACTAGGTTAATAAATATTTTATGAAATTATTTATATTTCGTCCATTATTGAAATTAAACATTCGGTAAATTGTTGTTAACTTTATCATATTTCAAAAGAAAATTAAAATTTAAACTTTAATAATACATAATATATAGGTATATCCATTAAAGTTGCCTCAAATTTATAATATACAGTCTGTCTCCGGATGGGTAAAACGACTCTTGAAAAAGGTACAAAATGTTAATTTTAAATTTTTATTTTTTATGGTATAGCCCTGTTTGTTTAACGTCTAATTTTTAATATAATTGTAATTCTGAAACATCAAGGATATCTTAGAGATTTTTAAAAATTCTATTTTTCTTCAGTATTATAAATATCTATAAAAAAACAATATTAGTTAGTTGCAAGAACATTTATTAAAATGTATGGGACTTGCGATTCTAGAATAGCAAGTACTGTACTAAAATAGCTTTCTCTGCTTCAGTAAATATTGAATAAATATATTTCTCAATATTTATTCGAACAAAGTGATAACAAAATATAAAGTGGTATGACACTTGAAAAAAAAACAATAAACCATATTCTTTAATAGACCACCCTCCCCTAAATATCTGTCAACATTTATAAATTATTTTAATGGTACTGTAAAATCTGAGACATAATTTTAATGAGTAAAACAGAAGATGTATATTTTTTAAAGCTTTATTTCGCTTTTGTTGAATTCTAAGATTACCTATTTTAATAAAAAATTACAATTGTGCAGTTTCTCGAAGAAATTGTAACAAAATGTAAGTGAAACTCTTTTCTCTTAGGAAAACATTTAAAATCGATAAAGAACTTCTCTGCGAAGTAAAAAGAATAATCGAGAAAAGAGGAACAATTATTACTGAAAATTTATGCATTTTCATTTTACAGAATCCGGATCCGTCAAAGTGGAATTGAATCCGATATTAAAATTCGAGCTATCTATAATGAAATCTTGATTGAGAAAAGTGTATTGCTATTCCAATAAAAAACACTGACGTTGCACAATCTCGGGATATAAAGTCATGCCCTTTGGTTATCAGCAGGGATTTCTGGAAGACCCTGCAGAGACATTTTCATAGATAAGTAGTTTCGTTTCTCTTATATTCCTCGGGTGAAATAGTGACTTTATTTGAATAGATACTTTCTAGACCTGTTCTGGAGTCTGAATATATAATATAAAGCTATTATTGCAATAATATAATAACTTCAATATTATTAGATGTAGAGAATTTCTTGAATGATAACTGAAGAATAATTTGCCACATTTAAACCTATTTTATTGTAATATAAGATTTAATATTGATGGTGAATAAACTGAAGGTTTAATATGAAAAGTTTGTCAGTTTAAATTGCCGAAAGAAATGTTAGGTACGATAACAAACCAATAAAAGTTTTATAAATTGTAATCTGCTTTGGGCGGAGCTCGAATTCGCGACTTCTGGATCTCCGTCCCATCGTCATAACCACTAGACCACCAGAGTTTGTAAATCTGGTGTCCTGGTTGTTAAAAATACTGAAATTACCAACTAGGTGACCAGATATACGGGGGTATAACAAATATAAACAATAAGCGAGAAAGAAGTGCGTGTCTGCGTGGAGCAACGGATTATAATAACGTTTTTGGGCAAAAGAGGGAGTAAAAGCAACCGAAATTTTGCGACGATTGCGGGCACAGTTTGGGGATAACACTCTGTTAAGAACTTGTGTGTTTGCATACCACCAAGAATTTTTTGGAGGGCGTGAAAAGGTGTATCCGTGAAAGCAAAGACGCGATTGTCAACCGGAAAGTTAATGGCAACAGTGTTTTTTGATTGGCTAGGTGTTTTTCACTTTGACTTTCTACACCAGTGGTCGCCAACCTCTCAATATGTTGAGCTACTTTGTTAATTTTGGAATAAACAGCGAGCTACCCACACGGAAGCCACGTAACCTAAATGAAATAATCCACAGTTAATTTATCATTATATGTATTTATTTTACTATTTAATTGGTAATACATAATACATAGGTACTAATAATGAACTAATAACAAAATAACTAATATTACTAGTACGTACTTGTTCATAACTACATTCCTACCTACCAAACGAAGGTGTTTGAAAAATAAACACAAATTTTTATCCAGCTACAACGGCATGTCACGTAAGATTTAAAAATAGTTAATAATAACAACAAAAAAGTAATGCACTATCATGAACATAAACATTGAAAAATAAAAAAGCACGTTCAATGAGAAGGCTAACACTCAGACTCATCAATTATTTTTTTAATGTTTGCAGTATAATTTGATACAGCCATTCGAATACAATTATCCAAATGTTCATCTGTAAGTCGATTGCGATATTTGTTCTTAATAAACTTCATATTGAAAAAAGTAGATTCACACAAATAGGTTGAACTGAATAATGCTTTCACTTTCAAGGGAACACGGCATAGAACTGAATATTTGTCTTTACTTATAATAGGCCAGATACATTTGGTACTTGAGACTAACAATTTTAAGGCTAAATCATTTTGAAACTCAATTACTTCCATTTCTATTGCAGCGATGTCTTCGCCAAAGTTCTGCATAACACAAGTTGCAAACTGTTGGATATCAATTTCCATAAAGGGTGAAACAACAAACTGCGCTACTAAAGCCATTTCGTTGAAATCCTTAAAACGATTTTTAAAATTATTCTTCAGGGTAGAAACTATTTCTACATGATATTTGCTGTCATGGGGTTCTAATGGATTTTGAGATATTTTTTCTGAAAGAATAGGAAAATGCTTGGCATCGCTGTTAATTAGGTTTTGTTCCCAAAACTCGAGCTTTTTGATAAATGCTTTTATATCAGAAATCATTTCCGCTAGTTCTTTGTCTCTCCCCTGAAGCTGGAAATTAAGTTCGTTTAATTTCTCTGTAATGTCCACGAGAAAACCAAAATCTCTAAGCCAGATTGAATTTTCTAGTTCCGGAGTCGGTTCATCGCGTTGTTTGAAAAATTGAACTATGCCAGATAGGACATCATTAAAACGTTTCAGCAGCCGTCCTCTACTTATCCATCGGACTTCAGAGTGAAGGAGAAGGTCCCCGTATTGACAGTCAACTTCATCGGCCAAGGTTTTGAATAATCTTCTTTGTAACGCTTGAGCTCTAATCTTGTTCACAATTTTTACCACCAGTTTCATAACGTTGTTTAGTTTTAGGAAATTTCCTCATAATGCTTGCTGATGGATAATGCAGTGGTAACAGAGAAATTGCGGAAAAGTTTCATCTTTACGACATAACGCCACCAGACTCTTATCACAACCCACCATAGCTGGAGCGCCATCGGTTGTCAAGCCTACCATTTTCGATATTGGAATTTTCTCGGAAGAAATAATATTTTTTAAATGAGAAAACAACTCCTGTTCAGTAGAGTGTACTTTCAGTGGAATAAACTTCAAGAGATCTTCTTTAATCATAAAATTACTAAAAACCATCCTGATGAACACAGCCATCTGGGCAGTGTCAACGACATCTATTGATTCATCCAGTTGAAGTGAAAACTAAACACAGTTATCTAAGTCAGTTCTTGACTGTAAAAAAATATCATTGCTCATTACTTTTACACGTCTCATCACTGTATTAGCAGAAAGTTGCATAGATTCTATAGCTGAAACTATCTCGTCTTTATTTATAAAGTTGGCAAATAACGAATCAGCAGCTTCTAAAAACGCCTGTTTTATAATTTCCCCGTCTTCATAAGGTTTCTTTTTTTGTGCAATTATCTGGGGCACACGGTACGATGCTTCAGTTGCAGCCTTATTTTTGTCGACTGTTCTTAAAAATATTGATTGTTGTCCAATTAACTGCTTTTTTAACTGTTTCAGTTTCTCTTTTCTGGCGGCAGAATGTAGTGGGAATGATTTTTCAAAATTAGAATGTACAGTTTTATGATGTCTCTCAATATTTCCTTTTTAGTAACGGAGACCGAAGTATTGCATAACAAACACACATTTTTATCTTTAATTTCTGTAAAAAAGTATTGTTCTTCCCATTTCGAATCAAAGTGGTATGTCTTTACCTTCTTACAACTGCTTGCCATAATATTATTTTTTGTTGTTCTCTACTAACCCAACCGCTGGACGTTGGTTACGCGTTCAGTTTTAAACTAAGCGCAATGTTGCCGCGCCGTGCGTATTTATCCCGTTCAAAGCAATCCTGATCTTTCTCGAACACTAACGCGCTGGTCCGGCTGGTCGGTTCTAGCCGATTCTTGATGGCGTCAGCAGCAGATCGCTCACCACAACGTTGTTGCTGTTTATGTTTAATATTATGACAATTAGATTTTTTTGTGGAATTTTCGGAAGCTTCTCTGATTTTTGCAGTTTGTATTTTTTAAATTCAAATCGTTGTGAGAGCTACCAGAATTGCCTCCGCGAGCTACCGGTAGCTCGCGATCGACAGGTTGGTGACCACTGTTCTACACGATCAACGCGCGATTAGAAGTGTGATTTTTTGCATGACAACGCCAGATCTCATGTGGTTAAGGTCTCAAGAGAAAAATCGGAAACATTTGGATGGGAAATACTGGAACATTCTTCCTATACTCCAGACCTTTCCCCCTGTGACTTAAATCTTTTTGGACCCCTTAAAAAAGCGTTTGGACGTCAGCATTTTGATAATAACGAAGCAGTGAAAGCATTTATGCTTCAATGACTACAGGAACGTCTGAAGAGTTTCTAAGATGCTGGAATAAAAAAGATAATAATCCGATGGGAAAATGTATTTTTAAGGAGGGAATTTGTGTAGAAAAATAATGTATATTTTAAAAATAATTTAAATAAAGCTAAACATTTCTTGTACATTTGAACTTAAATTTGCCTTTAGGATCAGAATTTAAAAATGGTAATACCAAGTCTGTAAAATTTTTTATTATTTTCAAATACTACCATTAAAGAAATCCATTATATTTTGGAACACTCTGTAAAAAATCTTATTTAATACACGTTTGATAATTTTAAGCAAAATAGATCTGTATACATACCTAATGTAGATTTCATGTACTCTCCGAAAACACATTAACCCAGCTAGCCACTACTTGCTCGTCGTTATTTCGTAATCACAAGTCAGTCACGTTGGTCGACTGGTTTAATTCGAGATCGCATCGCGCTGGACAACATCATAACATGTCTCCATATCCTATTTCACCCTAAATTTCGATATTGCGTCCGGAAATACACCCTCATTTCCCTCGTAGCTTCACTCCAATTATTTTAGCGGATAGCGCAAATTATCTTCCGCTGATGAATTACGTGATTTCGCTTCGGACGCTGTTGGTCTCCTTTCTTTCATATTGTTTTACGACGTTACATCTGGCTTTTATGGGTGTGTCTAGTCGCTCTTGTAATTTAGGTGTAGGATAGAGACATTACTGGAAATATAAGAAGCGTGATTGTACAGGGCACATAATAATCTCTGAACGGGCAATGTTAGAGCAAGCAGCGGTCTCGAATTCTGAGGAGATTACTAGTGGATCACAACAGCGATTTGCATCCTATCAGTGAGATTTACAACTGAAAATGGCAAATTAGGTCAGCAAGTTAGTTAAGTGGAGAAATTGATACATTTAGCCCTTCACTTAATTATTATACCCCTACAAAATTATCACATTACTCAGAATTATAGATATATGTAAAATATTTAGCATTTTATATATTTAAATATTGAAAATAAAATTTTTATATCCTCTGCTTGCCAAATTTAAATGGCTGCAATAAAATTTTTATTCAACAACTAAAGTCAATAATATGTTTAAAATAAATTTGTCTATAACGCATCTTTTTGAATGCACGCACAGAAAAAAATGTGACTAGAAAATTTTACTACAATGTTGTAGTAGTAGACTTGTAGAAAAATACTTAACAATTTGTAGAAAATTTTACTACAATTTATAGTTAAAAACTATTCATTATTGTAGCAATTGAATTGTCGAATAAAATGCTACAACAATAGGAAAGAATTCCACAATGTTTAGTATATTTTACTATTGTTTGTAGAAGTAGAAATTTATTACAATTATCGTAATTACTACTACTAACTTCTGAAAAAATTTGTACAAATATTAATAATTATCTCTACAAAAAATAGTAATAACTTACATCCCTTCTTATGAAAAATATTCAATTTTGTTCAAAAATATTCTATAATATTGTAGAAATTCTAAGTCATGTGAACAAAACAGAATTCTGCTATTGGCCAACGTTTTCTGACGTCGATCATAAATGGCCAGACAGCAGTAGCCGTTCGCCATGTTCACATAACAAAGCATAGTACATATACGAGTACCTATAACACATTATTATATTATAAGCACCGATGCGTTTGAGAAAATTTTAATAATAAATTCTATTGGTGGTAAGTACATTTATTATTGTTTCTGAATAATTTACCTTTAGATAACTAATTAAAATAACCTTAGTAGATTATTTAAAAAAAAATAGTTGTGGCCAACGATCGAATGTTGTGCCCAACGATCGAATTTTGTGTCAAATTCAATGATGTTTTTTGTCTTAATTGTGACATACCTACTTTCTCATTTTTGTTAGTTATCTGACTTAGTCATGTAATATCCAAATCAGTGTAAAGGTGATAAATATCCCCGTTTTAAGGGTATGAACAGTTCAATTGTTATTAATTTTTATTTCATATTTTTCAGGTGCAGAAAAGCCAACTGAGACTGAGGGTGCTATTATTACTGTTATTTATTACATAATGTAATTAAGACTTTGTATCTTTTATATTAAAACAATAAATTGAATATTTTATTAAGGAAAATTTTTTTCTAGGTTATAATTTTAATAATTATGGAATACTACTACAAGTTTTATTAAAAATTACTACTATTTGTATGAATTTTTACTATTTATTGTGTAAAATTTTCGTATTTATTTTCATAAAAAGCAATACATTTTTAATATAAATTCATACAATGAATAGCAAAAATTATAACAATTTGTAGAACAATTCTTATGATGCATTTGGATATTTTTACTAAATATTGTAGATAATAACTCTACAATACATTCTCCACAAATATTTGGAAATTTTTACTACAAATTGTCCCTGTCCCTATATGTACTATTTATTGTAGAGAAAAAATCTATAATTGTAGAAATTTGTTCTACAATTTTTTTTCCGTGCGCTCTTCCTATGTTGTCAGCTCTGTTCCATCAAATATTCTGCATTAAATTTTTATTAAAAAATTTACTATTCCCTTCAATATGATCTGGTAAAAAAAAATTAAAAATGGAATGATTTAATTTTTTATTTATCGTCTTTTAAGACGTATATCGTATGTAGATATTGAATATTTCTGATTTATAACCTTTCTTTGATGGCGTCAAGTGACATCTTAAGTTTTATTGTGGTTTTTTGTAGTTTTTTGTAGTTTTTTTTGAGATTTTTAAAAATAATTTGGACATTGAACTGTTTAATAAGAACATTTAGGGTACTGATAAAATATGCAGGGTGTCCCAATAGTGGGTGGAAGTTCGATATATCCTACATTATAGAAGATATCAAACAATGTTATTTACAAAAGTTGTAGATAAAATTAACCTGCACATTTGAAAATTATTTTCGATTATACAGAGTGATCCATAACTTCAGAATTGATCAAACTTGTGTTTTTTTAAATGGACCACCCTGTATTTAATTGTAAATTTGAATTCCCCTGACTTTGCCCTTGAAGAAAATACCAACATGTATGAGGTTATACTGGGTATTTTGGAAATTTAAACCAATTTTATATAAAAAATCGTACTAGGTTCAACCCTCTGTATATTTCAAAAGAAACAATTTAACATCAAAAATTTTTGATGAATCAGTTTTAATGGTAGTCTACTTTTATAAGAATATATTATTTTTTTCCTAGCGCAACAGACGTGTACAGGGTGAGTCAAAACTCAGATACATGATTTTCTCAATATTTTTTTAAATGTAACACCCTGTATTTTATATCACTACTAAAAAGTACTCTAATTATACGTTTGACTGAATTGAATATTTTCTATTCCTAAACAAAACAGTTTAGCGAGATTCTTAGATGAAATAATAAAAAGGGTTAATTATAACTAAATTCACAATGTAATTTAATTTAAACTCCTGTTAAAATATACTGTTTAATCAGTTTTATTTTTAAGAGTGATCCATAACTTCAGAATTGATCAAACCTATGTTTTTTTAAATGGACCACCCTGTATTTAATTGCTACAATTTTCATATAAAATTGGTTTAAACTTCCAAAATACCCAGTATAACCTCATACATGTTGGTATTTTCTTGAAGGGCAAAGTCAGGGGAATTCAAATTTACATTTAAAAAAACATAGGTTTGATTAATTCTGAAGTTATGGATCACTCTGTATAATCGAAAATAATTTTGAAATGTGCAAATTAATATTATCTACAATTTTTGTAAATAAATATTTTCTATAATGTAGAATATATCGAATTTCCACACATTATTGGGACACCCTGTATGACGTGGACAACATATATATTAGTTAAACAGTGTAAGGGGCGATTTTATCTTAGATAACTTAAGGAATTTACCTAAAAGTCCTACTTTAAAATAATTCATTTGTTTTGAACAGTTTTGGCCTTTTTTTATTTAAATGTAAGTGGAATAAGTATATTTTTATTAAATATTAGCCTGAGCGATTTCGGCCTAACAAAGCCATCATCAAAGCCGTCGTCTATGATACATTTCACAGTCTATTAGATTAAACATAATGTTGTTAACAACAAATCCAATTAACAAACATTTAAGGGTGGTCAAGGCATCGAACCTCAATTAATCTTGTTTTAAGTATAACATTAATATTCAGTTATACAAAATTGTGAAAATTCAACATGTTTTTAGAGGTACAACAGGGACAAGCCTTTATCTCGCTTTGCTCGCCCTCTAGTATTCGCCTTGTTACATAAATAATGCATTTCATAACTGATTACATAAATAGCTATAAAATCAAATAAATAATTAATCAAAAACCTATCCAGTAAAATTAGTTGAAATAATTAAATCGTATATTACAACAAAATAGGTTAAAATGTGGCAAATTATCCTTCAGTTATCATTCAAGAAATTCTCTACATCTAATAATATTGAAGTTATTATATTATTGCAATATTATATTTATATATTCATGTATTAAATCCAGACTGCAGAACAGGTCTAGAAAGTATCTATTCAAATAATGTCACTATTTCACCCGAGAAATATAAGAGAAACGAAACTACTTATCTACGAAAATGTCTCTGCAGGGTCTTCCAGAAATCCCTTCTGATAACCAAAGGGCATGACTTTATATCCCGAGATTGTGCAACGTCAGTGTTTTTTATTAGAATAGCAATACACTTTTCTCAATCAAGATTTCATTATAGATAGCTCGAATTTTAATATCGGATTCAATTCCACTTTGACGGATCTGGATTCTGTAAAATGAAAATGCATAAATTTTCAGTAATAATTGTTCCTCTTTCTCGATTATTCGTCTTCCTTTTCAGAGAAGTAATAATGGGTCTGCGTTCTTTATCGATTTTAAGATTTTTTAAAAGAGGTTCAGTTACATTTTGTTAGAATTTCTTTTGAGAAACTACATGAATGTATTTTTTTATTGAAATTAGTAATCTTAGAATTAAGGAAAAGGGAAATAAAATTATTTTAAATATAGATATCATCCTCTGTTTCACTCTGTTAATATATTTTGCAGTGCAATGGAATAACAATTTACAAAACCAGTATAGCCTAAATAATTTATGAACTTTAACAAATGTGTAGACTAAGTAAACAGGGTGGAAAGTACTATACAGGGTGTCATTGAAATAGTGTAAAAAAATTCGGGAGGTGATAGTACTCCTAAAACTAGTAAAAAAAGTTTTTTTAACTATGGGTCGTTAAATACATATTAAGGGATTTAGGGGCGTCAAAAGGGCAAACTTGGAAAGTGGTTTTTTTGAAATTGTAAGCTTAAAAAACACGATAAAACTTGGAAAAAAATCCCTGTTGACATAAAATTTACTGCTGAATCTAATGGTAGTATCGAAAAATTACTTACTTAATCAGAAAGGTTAGTTCTTGCAAGGGTAAGGGGTCGATTTATGATTAACTTTTTAGGGGTTGATTTTTTTACAACGTGGGTCTATTTTTTAAAAACAACTAATTTTATTCCATAAAAAAGTTACTCTTATTGCAAGTCGCTTGATGGGTATCTCACAGATTAATAAACATAAAATTATGAAAATTGTGACGTGTTAAACTAATCAACCTCCCAAAAAACTCATAAACACTAAAGAAAAAAAATATTTTCAAGTAATGTCGAAGAAATTTTATTATGAAAAATTATTTTTTATAGACCGGTTTCTTTACTCTTTGTGTTTTCCAAAATTTATGGAAACATTATTAAATTCAGACTACCAAAGTTCCTCAATAGGCATGAAGTGTTACTATCACATCAATATGGTTTTAGGGAGGGAAAATTCACGGAAGATGCAATATATCTATTATTTATGAAGCAATTGACTCTTTGCGTATTTTTTGACCTTTTAAAAGCCTTTATTAAGTGACTTTTAAAACAATGAAACTTTAAATATGGTAAAAGTTTAAACAGAAATAATACTTTCAAAAAAAACATTTGATATTACATATTTGAAAGATATTTGTTTAAAGATGTTTTAGAAGTCTAAAAGTAAGAAGGAGTACACAAACTCTGGAAAATAAATAGATAAAAAAAGTGGCTTTATTTTCAATTCTATTATTCATAAAAAAAAAAATTACAAAATTTTTGAACATGCCCCATTATCTAAAGTAGCATAACTCTATTATAGGCTGATATTTGAAGTTCAAAAGCTTCAAAACAAAACGAATCGGATATTTTATAAAATAGTGTATGGACAGCTTTAAAATAAACCTATTCAAAATTAATAATATAGTTAAAGTGTACATTTTGCGAGAGTATTGTTTTTGCTCCTAAAGACTTGATAAGACGGAGCGTGCTTTGTTGTTTTTTTTTTCTTCTTTTTTCTTTTAGAATTATTTTTATTTAGAATTGGTTAAAAATAACGTCTCGAAGTATACCTGGATTTTAATCCTAATATTATGGTAAATTTTGTCTTTTATATAAAGATTAAATAGAAATTAAAAAATTGTAAATATCAAGAATTAAAATAGGTTATCAAAATAAATGTGAAGTAATTCGAACATTTTAACATCTTTGAATTTTTTTATTTTTTGAATTTTAATGCATATGAGAATTTATCACATTTATTATAGGGTGTATTATTTTTTCTTTTACTTTTTAATTATCAGGAGACCTCATAAGATAAGATATAATAAAACATGTCAACTGTATCTATATGTTATTAAAATTGCAGAGGTTTAAACACTAAAATGGTGGAATTTTACACAAACACTTTAGAAGGTAATCACGATATAGTTGTTGTTACCGAATCTTGGCTAAAAGATGGGGTGAGGGATGGAGAATTAGCAGATGTAAATCATTTAAATATATTTAGAGTAGACAAAAATTTGGAAATTACTGGAAAAACACAGGGAGGAGGCGTTCTTATAGGAATTAAAAAGAAATTTCAAATATTAAATGTTGTTGAACATTCTTCTGTATTCGAAGTTTTAGTTTTAGATGTAAAGATTTGTAGAAAAACTACTTGTACTATAATTGGAGTATATATTCCGCCTTATGTTGAATTACATGAATATATAACTTGTTTCCAACTCATACAAAATTACATTAAAGACATCAATAAAACGTTTATTTTTGGGGACTTTAATTTACCGGAAATAAAAGGTATTTAATAGTTTGGATGTTATTGTAAGTACCAAAACAAATAGTTTGCAAGATTTTCTAAACTTTAATTGTTTGGTACTTTGCAACAACGTAAAAAATGCACAAGGAAAAACATTAGATTTAGTACTTTAATTTATGCGAAGTGATTAGGGAATTTTGCCCCCTAGTTCGTGTAGATATATTTCATCCGGCTTTAGTTATTACTGTATCATTAAATAAATGTGAAGAACCTACTAAGGATAAATTAACAGATTTAATTTTAAAAAAGCAAATTTTAATTTAATGTATGAATACATGAGGAATATTAACTGGGAAAATGTAACTGAATTAAATGATGTCAATAGAGCTGTAGATAACTTTTATTTTAATGTGCATGAAGTATTTGATCTAACTGTACCAAAATATAAAATTATAATAAATACCCCGTGTGGTTTAAAGTTGAAATTAAAGAACTATTAATAGAAAAAAGGCAATACAGGAAATTGAAGAACATTTCAGAATATCAGCAGACTTTTATACTACATACCGTTTCATGTCCCTCCTAAATCCACACGTAACTCCCTAATATTCAATATACAAAACTCTGCTGGTTCTTCACTTTATTCAATTCTGTGTTTGGCCAATAATATTAATACTATAGTAAACTTAGATTGGTCTCTGTCTTTAATACAATTTAAAAAGTTGATAATATCTTACTTCGATACCTTTGGAATTTAAATAATATAAATAACAACTACTTTAAAAACATTTAAAATTTCTTAAAATTATTTAATTCTACCATTTAAAATGATTTATCATCTGCAATTAAAATACTTTAATATTATGTCACCTGTAAAAAATTACTTAAATTATACTATCCATGTAATTAGGCTAGTTAAGCCTTTTTGGATTTTTACTAAATAAATAAATAAATAAAGAACTGAATTAAAACTCTTCGTCTTATTTACAAAAACTCAGAAAATAGGAGTATTCAGTGTAATATTTGACAATTTTTTTATAAGACTCATCTACATCCAATCCGACTTCATCCTTTAATCGAGTATTATAAAAAATATACATTAAAATCGATATTAGCTCAAACAAACAGAAAGTAAAATTTGAAATTCTTTACCATATTTTGCAGACAATCTCTTAGGATTGAATGTCTCATTTCATTATTTCCGAGCCAGCAAAAAGGTAGCAAAACAATTGAAAAAACCGAGAGGAAGATAATATAAGTAAGGTTAATGGATTAATTTCAAAAATAAAAAGAATAAAAACGGGCTAATCTGCTTTCGGTCTTTCAGGACTAACTGTGATATTTATATCAGAGGAATAAAAAAAAAGCGAGGGTGAATGCTTTGTACCTCGAAAAACTTGCTGAAAAATCTGGTTAGTATGCAAATTTAGGTGAAAATGGTTAACAAGGGATAAAGAAATACCAGACACCTTGAGAATTAAGCGGAGTTCCTAAAAAACTTCAAGCAATATTATAATGAGATCTTTAAAGTGAAACGCTAGATAATTGGGCTAACAATTTACGGAAAAATTTATAATACTTACCCAATCGGCGCTCCAATCTTTATTTGCAACAGTTTTTAGAAGATAAACTCTGTTTTGACATGTTGATATAAGATTTTTATGAAGGTGCTTCATCAAAAAGCAGATTTTTCGGATATTAAGTGCTTGCTTGCAATTGCAGGACAGAAGTGTTTACAACTTTCTTTTTACAATTATCCAGCTTTGACCTGGAAAAGCATAGCATGTCATTGTGGGAACTTTATTTGTTTATCCCATCAATAAAATATTTAAGCAGTTTGAAGATATATTTACAGAAGTATAATTATTGTAAAATAGAAATTAATGACATGTCATGTATATAATTGTAAAATCAAAAATAATATCATAGTAATTTTTTTGTTTTTTTTCCTTCAATATCCTTTCTCCCGGCAACCAGGGAGCCACGGTGAAGTGAGCTTAATATTTATCCATCCACGACTGCCACAAAGATTGGAGGTTATAAATTTGTGGAAACTATGATTAAGGTGAAAGGTAGTAATTAGTGCAACAGTAGGCACTACAGTCATTTTAGGCCATAAAATACTACGAATATTATATTATCTTAGATTTTCTCAAAACTAGAAATAATGAGTTACTATAGTCTTCGTTGCATGAGTCGATATTTGGTTTCGATTGTGGAGAATGTTAAAACTGTTTTTTTACCATTCTTCCAGACGAGATAGAAATTGTTGCGCGTGAGATTGTAGGTCGTTCACATTTTTGTTATATAGGGTTTCCGGATATTTTTGTTTGCTATTTTTTTTTTGTCACAAACTTTTTATGTGGTATTCTTTTTTTATTGCATTCTGCAAACCAGTACAAGTTTAGCAATGGAGCAGTACACAGTAGAACAAAGAGTTTACGTTATTAAAACGTACTTTGAAAATCGGTCTTCTGTGATAGCTACATATCGCCGAATTCGTAAATATTTTGGCATACAAAATCGACCCTCAGAAAGAACCATTTGTGATATAGTGCGTAAATTCGAAACTACAGGTTCTGTGCAAGACATTGAAACAAAACAGCGTGAATGTCCAGCTCGATTGGTTGATAATATTGAAGCTGTTCGTCAAAGTGTGGCTGACACTCCCCAAATGTATATTGCAAGGCGTTCGCAGCAAGTGAGCATCAGTAAAACCTCAACATGGCGAATTTCGAAAAAGGATTTGGCTCTCCACCCTTACAAGATTCAGCTAACACAGGAGTTAAAGCCAGCAGATCATGGCCAACGCCGTGATTTTGCTAACTGGATCCTACAGAGGAAGGCAGATGATGAATATTTTTACAACAAAATCATCTTAAGCGACGAGGTCCATTTTTATTTGAGTGGTTACGTAAATAAGCAGAACTTTCGCATTTGGGGCAATGAAAATCCTAGACAAATCCATGAAAAGCCAATGCATGCTCAACGTGTCATGGTTTGGTGTGTTTTTTGGGCTGGAGGTATCATTGAAACTTTCTTTTTTAAAAATGAAAACGAACAAGCTGTTACGGTAAACGCGGAGCGATATCGAGCGATGATTAACGACTTTTTATGGCATGAGATAAGGGACATAGACTTTAACAATATGTAACCTACAAAATGAACTTGGTGATTCCACCAAAATTTTTAAACTTAAAAAAAAATTATTAAAGTATTAACTACAATTAAAAATGTTGTCTACTACGGTTACACAAGTTTCGGTTGTTCCGGTGTCAACCTTCGGGCCTTCGACGTCGCTCAGACGGCAGCTAGGGGGTGGATAGCTTACAAAAATTCCGGAAATAGTAGACAAATAAATAGGCGCCAACTGGGTCTATATAGTGGCCAAACTATGATCCTATTTCCCCAAAAACCCAGTAAATGAGGAAAGAAATAAAAGACAAACCTCAACTTATGTTCCTTTATAAAGAAAAAAAAAAAATATTTAGTAAATATACAAACTAATTACCTGATGGCTTAGATAATAAAATAAAAAAAAAAGTTGGAGGAAATTAAAAGGAAAAACTTACACAGTGTATGTATATGCATAACCAAAAAAAAATTAATAAATGTATCAAAGTATGGAACGGTTCGTCGTTAGCTTGGTACCAGGCATGACGCTTGCGCAAAACATTAATTTCCACCTTACATAAAAAAAATATAATATAATAGTTAACTTAAATATTGTGCATCACCGTACCTATACTACTTCATATATTATAAAAAACAGTAAACTTATAATCTTTATAATCTTATAACCCTCTCCAAATTGGAAGGCGATATCTGCTTAACTTTTGGTTAAGACCAAACTACCCAAAAGAAAATTATTAAACCATGAAATTTTATAATTAAGTATAATTCATAGAACTAAATAAAAATATCAAAAAAAAAAAAATAATAAAAATACAACATATAAAGGACTTTCGACACAGAGGTTATTTAATTAAACTCCCAGGTTGGAAGAGGTTACTTAATCTCTGCCCCCACACGGGTCTTCTGAGATTGCTTAACTTATAGTTAAGTCTTATCATAAAAAGAAAAATAAACAAAATGTAAAAGTGAAGAATAAGGTTAAATTTGACTGTAGTTCTTAATAACCGAAGATTTACAACTTATGCGTAGAAGCAGCCCAGATGTTCTGCAACTAGAAGAATCACTACTCCAGCATTAAGTACTTATTTAAATAAAAAAATAATAATGATAATAATAAATGAAAGATACACGAAGGACTTCAGACACAGAGGTTATTTACTTAAACTCCCTGGTTGGAAGAGGTTACTTAATCTCTGCCCCCACACGGGTCTTCTGAGATTGCTTAACTTATAGTCAAGTCTGATCCATTTAATAATGAATAAATTGAATAAAATAAAATTATGGCAGTAGCCCTTAATAACTGAAGAATTACAACTTAAACGTGGAAGCAGTCCAAGTGTTCTGCGACCCGAAGGATTACTACATCAGCATTAAGTGCTTAAATTAAGTAAAAGCTTTAAAATATTAATCAATTAAACGATGTAACATTTGATAATACTTAAGTTATGTGTGAAAGAACCCTAGAACATTCTGTGCTCAAAAGTATAAATAATGTTGAGAATACCTTGACAACATTCGGTTGAAAGTGAATGTATAGTTAATCAATGCACGCATGAAACCTTCAATATAACGTATAAGAAAAACCTGATAGTAGGGTGTCTTCTTTCACAGCATTCCCATCTTCCTATCCAGAACGAGAATCATCATTGTAAATCTAGCTACAAGTAAGCTAGGCGGCTAGTATACCAATGTTCTGTGTTCCCTCGATGAAACCGTTGAACTCCGGACGATATAACCCTCTGTGTACAATCTGTTGAAATCCTGGGTCAACAATCCCTTGGGTCAAACTGTCGTCGAATCCTGGGCTAACAACCCCCTGGGTTAAACTTGTCGACGAATCTTGGGCTAACAGGCCCCTGGGTGAAACCCTTAAAATATTACAAAGAAAATTGTCAATACACGTTGACTCAAGTATCCCGAACTATAGGATTACCCAAAAATGTACATAAACTAGAAAATATTCAGTATCTAGGATAAAGAAAAACTACATTGGCTCAACAGTGAGTCATAAACAGTATTATGAGCTCCAATAATTAAAATTCTGTTACACATGGTTGGTAACATAACCTAATATATACAAAACATACCTTTTTCGTAAAGGGTTAACTTGGTAGCCTTTCAAGGATGAGAACCACGTGAGATGATTCACAGCACAACAATATTCCACACTCCAAATGCTGTGATCTTCCAATTTTTGCGTTAAAATCCTATAATAGGTATGGGCTGGACCAATGACCATGGGAATTTACCAATTCACTAAAATTCCCCTCAAAATACGAAATGTCCATTTACCCACAATTAACCATGAAATAGAATCTAAAATCCCCTTTAATTAGGGTAAGCCGATGGGGCTAAATATTAAGAAAATTCTATTTCGACACAAAAATCGTCTCTCTTGTGATCCAACAACCACTGACAGAAAACAATACGTCAGCCGTCCAAAAATGGCCGAAATCCCTTTCCGATAAATGTCAAGTGGGTTCAGAAATTCATCCTCAAGCATTCCCACTATATAACTTAAGAGACCATTTACGAAAGGTACCTTAAAAACTATATTTATATACAGTATAACTACATTTGGGAAACTGTTCCCGACAAAAATTAACACAACAGCGATCGCAAAAAAACTCCCTCACGACTTAAAATCGCTCATTGTGAAACTACCTTACCTCGGGTTCTGAGCCCGATATTGGAACGTACTACAAACATGACATTTGTCGGTGTTCTGTCGTCAAATGACGTTTATGTCATTCACTGTCACAATTAATAAACATTAACCTAACCAAAAATAAACAAGAAAATCTTAAAGAATGGTATCGTAAATAATTAATTACCCAAAGGTGAGACTATAATACATAATATGTATAAATTTACAACGGAACTTGGTCTATTTTTAGGAGAATCTGGCAAATTAAAACAGTGAACACTACACCGCAAATATGACCAATGTACAAAGTATTATACTACCTTTTACTTAGTGGTGAGATGAAATAAATTATAAAATGATGTCCGAAAGTTAGAATACAGGTGAAATTAGTTAATGACCAAAATAATAGTGATATCATCCATACGATTTTACCCTTTTTTTTCGTATGATTAATCAGGTAAGCCAAAACAATGTTATTAATTCGTGGGGCCAAAAATGAACGTTACAATATGTGGTTTCAACAGGATGGTGCGACATGTCCGTCAGCAAGAGAAACGATGGATTTATTGCGTACAAGATTCGATGGAAGGATTCTCTCAAGAAATGGTGACGTAAATTGGCCACCTAGATCATGCGACTTGAGGCGGGTGGATTTTTTTTGGAGTTATGTAAAAAGCAAAGCTTACGAAAACAATCCCCAAACAGTTCAACAGTTGAAAGAGGAAATTCGACGCATAATTCATGAGATAACACCACAAATGTGCTTAGATGTTATGGAAAATTTCAACAAAAGAATTGTTTCCGGCCAAATAAGTCGTGGTGACCATTTTCTAGTTTCTTAAAAATTACTTTTTTATAGTGGTGCTAACTTAAGCGTACTACTATTTCGCCCCTAGCCACAAAAACACCTTCATCAAATTTACTGGCTCTCTGTCGCACCCTCATAGAATAATTAGCGGCCATTTTATTTGGCAAAAATCAAAATAAAGCTTGGCTGTGCCTGTCAAGTATCAAGTTGTCAACTGTGATATGTGAATGGCTCTTAAATGTCAAATTATTTAAAAATGTATGCTTCTTTTGATATTTATTGCAAATAATTTACAGTGTATCTCAATTCAGGCTTTCCATAAATAAAGGTACAGCAAGACAGATAATATAATGTTCTTATACAAAGCACTTTTTTATTATATAAAAGAGAGGTAGGATATAATGCTGGTTTTTGTAGATCATTTTAATTATTTTGGATTACATATTCAACCAGCGAATTGTAAATAATAATTAGTAAACTCTTAGTCATAAATTTCAATTCATGTTGATTTGCGATCTACTTTGTATAATTCTTTTAATTATATTATTTTTCTTTTTTCACCTTTTTACAGAGACGTATTAGGTTCTTGTATCAAGAGTAAGGCCCTTAAAGACATAGTTAATGACTACGAAGCCATGTTTAAATTAATCTAGAGCAAACACTATATATACACTTATCCTTTCATTCTTATAAAACACATAAATCGAGACATTTTTTATCACAAAAGACACATCAAAGACATTTTTGTATATTTTTATTGAGTTCCATTTAATTGTATCTTCTTTAATGCAAAGAAAGAAACGAAATACAACATCCCCGTTTCCGAATTCCAAATTGCGAATTCTTTTGCTAGGTTTCTCTCTATTCTCTTAAATACAAGTGAGGTTCACCCGACTGCAATTGAAACGATTCATCTTAGGTAAAGTTCAGTAATTCCAGCGCCCGAAGCAGATGGAATCAATTTACATCTCATCTCGTTATTTTTCGGTCTCCTTCAACTTACTTCTACCAGTAACTTTGATTCCTTCAATTCGATGGTATAAAATATACAGATAAATAATTTAAAGGATAATTGGTATAAGGTTAAGACCTGTTACTTAATATTAAAAATAAAATTAAAAAAATTTGTACTATTATTTAAATGAAGATGTCACAAAAATAATAATTGTTATTACTAAAAAAAAAGAATTATTTGGTATAAATCTTCAGGCATTATACAAAAAACTTTATCATTGCTAATTTGATACACAAGTTCTTTAAATCAAACTTGAAAAAACAAAATTATTTCTATCCCTTCAAATAAATAGTTATGAAAAAAACTGTCGGATTTTAAAAAAAAATGTCTAACCAATCGGAATAATTAAAGTAAACTATCAATTTAAAATAAAAGCCCTATGTGTTAATAAATTCCATATAACTCGCTATTATTTTGGCATTAATAGTTGTCAACCTGTCTAAAGCAAACCTAAATGAACCTGTGTCAAGTAAAACATGAGATTTTGGTTTCATAAATGTGCATATCGGGCAATCAAACAACAGGTAGTCGAGAATTTCATTCCATTCATTCGTACTATATGCAGTGTATAATTTATCTGGACTAATAAAATACTAATTACAGTTCACACCGAGAAAACGAGGTATATTAAATGTTTAATAGAAAAATATTTGATTTCCAGTATTTGATTTCGGTTGATTAAATAACGATTACTAAAAAAATTATGAATCTGAAACCGGTCTAACTATTAATCAATTGTTTAATAACTGATAATGTTAGCATTGGTCAAATATTTAATATTTTATTTATTCAAACAGAATCTTATTTCACCCTAACATTTTTGGTAACTAATTTTTGCAATTGACTTTGTTTTTGGACACAATTTGTATATTTTGACGGTATCCTTTTGTGTCTTATTAATTTGAAATATAAATGTGGTACATATCTTGTCATTTGAAAATAGAGTTCTCTTCTAAAGTGCCTATGGTAGTTCTAGTGTACATTACATAGACTGGCACTATCAAAACTGGACTCAGGAGTTGATTTTGGCGTTCCACCTTCAAGGTTTTTGCTACTACCCCCCACATATACTAAGAGCGTGATCTAGAGTTTTATCTAAGTCATCTTTGGTTGAAAATTGTTTATCTGTTTTGAAGGGAGATGCAGAGATGTAGCTGGAATGTTTACCGAAGTTCAATGGAGAACACCGTCTTAAGAAAAGAACATATAGCACTTTCCGTCTAAGCCCTGGTACCAGCTCATTGACCCTGTTATACTTGGCATCGCTGTTAATTAGGTTTTGTTCCCAAAACTTCAGCTTTTTGATAAATGCTTTTATATCAGAAATCATTTCCGCTAGTTCTTTGTCTCTCCCCTGAAGCTGCAAATTAAGTTCGTTTAATTTCTCTGTAATGTCCACGAGAAAACCAAAATCTCTAAGCCAGATTGAATTTTCTAGTTCCGGAGTCGGTTCATCGCGTTGTTTGAAAAATTGAACTATGCCAGATAGGACATCATTAAAACGTTTCAGCACCCGTCCTTTACTTAACCATCGGATTTCAGAGTGAAGGAGTAGGTCCCCGTATTGACAGTCAACTTCATCGGCCAAGGGTTTGAATAATCTTCTTTGTAACGCTTGACCTCTAATCTTGTTCACAATTTTTACCACCAGTTTCATAACGTTGTTTAGTTTCAGGTAATTTCCACATAATGCTTGCTGATGGATAATGCAGTGATAACAGAGAAATTGCGGAAAAGTTTCATCTTTACGACATAACGCC
The DNA here is from genome assembly GCA_927349885.1 of Psylliodes chrysocephalus. Lineage (NCBI taxonomy): Eukaryota > Metazoa > Arthropoda > Insecta > Coleoptera > Chrysomelidae > Psylliodes > Psylliodes chrysocephalus. The sequence goes on from OV651828.1 coordinate 2,906,789, forward strand.
ACCAGAGCCTTATCACAACCCACCATAGCTGGAGCGCCATCGGTTGTCAAGCCTACTATTTTCGATATTGGAATTTTCTCGGAAGAAATAATATTTTTTAAATGAGAAAACAACTCCTGTCCAGTAGTGTGTTCTTTCAGTGGAATAAATTTCAAAAGATCTTCTTTAATCGTAAAATCACTAAAAACCATCCTGACGAACACGGCCATCTGGGCAGTGTCAACGACATCTGTTGATTCATCCAGTTGAAGTGAAAAATAAACACAATTATCTAAGTCAGTTATTAACTGTAAAAAAATATCACTGCTCATTTCTTTTACACGTCTCATCACTGTATTAGCAGAAAGTTGCATAGATTTTATAGCTGAAACTATCTCGTCTTTATTTCTAAAGTTGGTAAATAACGAATCAGCAGCATCTAAAAACGCCTGTTTTATCATTTTCCCGTCTTCATAAGGTTTCTTTTTTTGTGCAGTTATCTGGGTCATACGGTACGATGCTTCAGTTGCAGCCTTATTTTTGTCGACTGTTCTTAAAAATATTGATTGTTGTTCAATTAACTGCTTTTTTAACCGTTTCAGTTTCTCCTTTCTGGCGGCAGAATGTACTGGGAATGATTTTTCTAAATTAGAATGTACAGTTTTATGATGTCTCTCAATATTTCCTTTTTTAGCAACGAAGACCGAAGTATTACATAACAAACACACATTTTTATCTTTAATTTCTGTAAAAAAGTATTGTTCTTCCCATTCCGAATAAAAGTGGTATGTCTTTACCTTCTTACAACTGCTTGCCATAATATTATTTTGTGTTGTTCTCTACTAACCCAACGGCTGCACGTTGGTTACGCGTTCAGTTTTAAACTAAGCGCAATGTCGCCGCGCCGTGCGTATTTATCTCGTTCAAAGCAATCCTGATCGTTCTCGAACACTAACGCGCTGGTCCGGCTGGTCGGTTCTAGCCGATTCTAGCTTGATGGCGTCAGCGGCAGATCGCTCACCGCAACGTTGCCGCTGTTTATGTTTAATATTATGACAATTAGATTTTTTTGTGGAATTTTCGGAAACTTCTCTGACTTTTGCAGTTTGTATTTTTTAAATTAAAATCGTTGTGATAGCTACCAGAATTGCCTTCGCGAGCTACCGGTAGCTCGCGATCGACAGGTTGGCGACCACTGGTTTAGACAGTAACAAGAAAAATTAAACTGTAAATACTTTGGCGACACGTATTGGTTTTTGACACTTCACACGGCTATATCATGCCTCTATGTTTTGTGTATATGGGCATAAGCTGCATTTGATTGTTCTATCTAATTTGAAATTTATTTCCAGTGGAAATCCTACTTGCTCTTTTTCATTTAAGGATTCTTTTATAATACTTCTAAGTTCATTTCCTTTAGTATAGCAAAATAGCAAGTCTGTTTCGGAGATTAGGCTTTTAGAAAATCGAAGTGCAATTTTTTTTTTGACCTTTGTTAACAATTTTTGATAAATGTATAAAACATTTAAAATAAAATACAGTTATCAAAATCACTCCTACAATCTTGCTATTTATGGACTATTTTTCTTTTTAACTTTTCCGTGTAGGATTTTCATATTTTCCTGTTGCTTTTCTATTAAAGCAGTGGTAAGCAAATAATGAAAAGTCTATTAAAAAGGAAGCACACCGAACTAAAATAGATAATTACCATTACTCCAAATAACACAAGAGTAAATTGATTTAAGGACGAAAGCGGGAGAGCAACAAATTTACTTCAACGATGAACATTATTCGCGTGCTACCCAAGGACTTTAATTTCCAATTTTCCTTCTCAGATTCAGCATAAATTAACTGGTAAATGTAATAACCTCGGAGGGAGAATAAACAGCATTTGTGTCGACAATCGGAAAATCTAACGTTTGTTTTCATATTTCTGCTATACCGTAGAGTGGAGACCCATTTTCTAGTCCTGATTATAGCTGAACGTGTAGTTTATGTAGGTATTTCCACAGGAGGTAACAGTAAGTTTTAAGCTTAATTGGGAAATTGTAAGCAAACGTTTTACATACACGTATATTATTTCACTAATATGAAGGTTGTATGTTTTCTTTTTATATACTTCTCAACTTTATAGGTTTTAATGCTTATTAGTCCTGCAAATTGTAGGAACAGCCAATTGTAGGGCGTGCAGTTATACCAACGATGAAAAACTACTTTTTATTGCACTCATTCAGATTGTTTCCATTATATATAAACTTCAAGAATATGATTTGCTTTAGGAAACATGATGGAATGTTTGACAGGCAAAAAATTTGTTGATGGACCTCGTGATCACAAAATGCAGAAAACACTCCGCTTAGCACGTCACAAAACATTGGTCGATGTCTTGTCCGTGACTCAAGAGTATGAGACAGAAACGCAGGCTTCTGGAGAATACTGTAAAAGAAGAAGGTGTAAAAGATAAAATAGACCAACTGGTTAACATAATAAAGAGTTTTGCTTATAAGAAAATGAAGACGAAGATCATCAGGTACTGGAATTGCGGTGAACTGGGACATGTACGCAGTTCATTACAACAAATGAAGACAACATGCCGCAGGAAAACGAAAGCAGGTAGGCCTAGAGGAGGAAGGTTCGACCCGAATCCGTTCCAAAAATCCTCTTATACTGATAGCCTTTCTAAAATGTCGCGATGATAGTGTAGACGTAAACGGTGAAATAAATGGTAGGAAGTATACACTGTTGGTGGTTACTGGAACAACAAGGACCATTATACGACCAAAAATAATTAATAACCGCAACAAGATTGCGACTTTGGACTAACACAGGTGAAAGTGACAACATCTATGGGAAAATCTAGATTTATTAAATTAGAAATGAGTAAAGAAAAGTTCACTCATACTGTTATTGTCGCAGAAATAAACTTACAAGGTTTCCAGTTGGATTTAAAGATCAGAGTGATTAAAGTTGGTATCATCGAGGTATTTTTACATTCAGTACCGTCTCAATAGCTGCACAGAAAGATACGATGGTATTTGGTAAAAGTAAAACCGTTATAGTAGCATGGCTTTAAGAAACTATGTAAGAAGAAACACCTGTTGTGCTGGAACCTAGTAACTACGATAAAGCGGTTGAACCAGCAATTCTGATCGGAAAGGGGTTAGTCACGACTGTTACAAAGGTTCCAGTACGTCTGTTAAATGTTAATGATCACCCAATTACCATCAAAAAAGAGACAAGAATGAAAACCTGCATACCAATAACTTCCATAATTTATGTTAGTTCCAACTACAAATTCGAGCAAATGATTGCAGTTGCTGATCAATTAAAGAAAAGGAAAATAAAGGAATGTCTTCTTGTACCAAAGGGAAGAAAGACAGGAAGAATTTCTGTAACACATAAAATTTATACTGGTGATGCCAGGCCAATTCATCAAACAGCTTGGAGATTATCATAGGCCAAGAGAAAGAGATGATCAGTGACGACTCGTGGGGTGGTTCACAGTGAAATAATATAGGTATCAGTACAGATATGTGAAAAAATTTGCAGTGTTTTAGAAAGTTTATAATATACTTTTCTAAAACACTGACAGGGTTTTATCTATATCTTTACTGGGATCTATATTCTGCTACTGTGAATCCCCAAAATTTTGGTCACGAGCCGCCTCTGAAGATGATTGTTTGGGAAATGGAGAAAGCCAGGGTGATATAACCTTTTATCAACTCAAGGGTTTCGTTGGTAGTCCTGATCCAGAAAAATGTTGGAACTACGAGGCTTTGTATGAAATACCATCAGTTGAACAATGATGCTAATAAATACAGTAATCATCTGCCTTAATTCAACAATACCTTGAACACAGTGGCCGGAAGTAAATTATTTTTAAACTTAGAATTCAATTCCAGATATTGGTAGGTGGAAATGGACGCAGTAGACAAAGAAAGGAACAGAATTGGTCTCAGGCGATCGCACAACATTATAATAAACAATTCTTGTAAAATAATCGCCCATAATAATTTGGCAACTACGTGGATGACACCATAAATGTTTTTAATTTGATTTTTGTAAACAAAATTAGTCTAAAAGGTTTTACGTATTTTTTTCTGTTTTTAATTCCTGGATAACGTTTCTTTATTTATTGTTGGATCAAATTAGTTTTAAGGCTATACCTAACATAAAACTAAAATTTTTACCATTATTGAATAAGAAATGCGGTACATTTCCCTATTTAATAATTCTTGATAAAATAATCATTTACTTATCAGATCCCAATTTGATAAAATCGTGTCTACCATGAAATGTCAAATAATTAATTTTCTACAAGAGAGGGGAAATTTAAATTTTTTAAACTTTAAAACTAATTTACTATTTTCTACATCCACATGTATATTATTTACTTTAACCCCAAACTACGAATAAATATATAAGCCATATCAGGCTACCTAACGGATACAATTTCATAACCATTCTATTAAAAATGTGAACTCCACCAATCACAGTTTTTTGTTTCCGACACGCGTCCATTAGTTCAAGAGAACATAGACTTCCTCTTACTGCTATGTATAATTTAAACCATTATATACCAATTTACTGACATTTATATATTGACTGACTACAACATAAAAACAGCTCATTTATATAAAAATGTGGCCAACCTGAATATTCTTCCATTCACAAGAAATTTCCACGAAAATTAAATACCACCTAAATATAAAATTAGCTTTGAACCATAGATCTAGTGTAGTTCAAACTGATCTTACTAACTGTAGTTCAAACTGTCATAGCAGCACAAGAAAGCACTGTAAGGAATATTATGCTCGTCTGTATAAATAGCAAACGAGCACTATACTTACCCTAGACAGGTCACAAATGAATTAGTACTAGAATGTCACCAAGTCTTGGTCAAAGTATGCATCAACAATCTAATGACCTTAATGTAAATCAAATTTCACGTCACATCGAAAGATGCTATTTCACTGCCCCAGATGGCAACCTTTTTTGGACCAGGACATTCTGTTGAACTAACAGCACCTAATTAATGAATGTTTCTTTATGAAATTGAATGATAGTGTGATCAAATAAAAAGGTACCTATTTTCTAGTGAGCTTTTTCCAGCTAAGAGAGGATTTTCTTAACTAATTTAAAAATATGTTTTTTTCTCTTTATGAATCCTCTGGACGTTAAATAAAGACTTTTTTCTTAAAGTTTCATATAAAAAAGCCGTTGGTATATCTATTTGTTTAATTTTCCAATGTTTTCGTACTCTCTGTGAAATCATCGTTCTAACTATTGACATGCTTGCTACTGAAGTATTGAAATTTTCAAAAGGTTCTTCCAGAAATACCTTAACTACTAGTCTGGCCTTTTTTAATTTTTTTTTTTTTAGTTCTAAACACCCATTTTGTATCTATTGGCTTTCATCCTTTTGGTTACTTTGCTAGTACTCACATTCCTATCTTTTGTGTATATTAAGCCATTTTTCTATAGCAACTTTCCATTCTTGTTAACTTTCTGCTTCTTTGTATGTTTTTGGATCTTCATTTGCATTAAGACAGTAAGCTGTGTGTAACTCGTAATTTCTTTTTCTTTTTGAGGTTATGTAGTTTGCTTTGCTTTTTGTCACAATCAGGTGGTAATGAAATGGAAGAAATCGTCAATTATTGTTTGGAAATATCTTTCTCAATTATTTGTCATAGATTTTATTGGATCGCATATATCAGTATGTAGGAGAATATTCTACTTGATTTCTTGCTTTCTATTGATTTATATAGCAAACGTGTTGATATTTTCTTTATGCATAGATCGCCTTTGTTTTTACTGCAAAGTAACTTAATTTTTTTAAGCTGTTTCTATTTAGATGGCCCGTTCTTTTATGCCACAGATCTTCAATTGTTGTGAAGCAATTATATTTGCTTACACGGAAAAAAAATTGTAGAACAAATTTCTACAATTGTAGATTTTTTCTCTACAATAAATAGTACATATAGGGACAGGGACAATTTGTAGTAAAAATTTCCAAATATTTGTGGAGAATGTATTGTAGAGTTATTATCTACAATATTTAGTAAAAAGATCCAAATGCATCATAAGAATTGTTCTACAAATTGTTATAATTTTTGCTATTCATTGTATGAATTTATATTAAAAATGTATTGCGTTTTATGAAAATAAATACGAAAATTTTACACAATAAATAGTAAAAATTCATACAAATTGTAGTAATTTTTAATAAAATTTGTAGTAGTATTCCATAATTATTATAATTATAACCTAGAAAAAAATTTTCCTTAATAAAATATTCAATTTATTGTTTTAATATAAAAGATACAAATTCTTAATTACATTATGTAATAAATAACAGTAATAATAGCGCCCTCAGTCTCAGTTGGCTTTTCTGCACCTGAAAAATATGAAATAAAAATTAATACCAATTGAATTGTTCATACCCTTAAAACGGGGATATTTATCACCTTTACACTGATTTGGATATTAAATGACTAAGTCAGATAACTGACAAAAATGAGAAAGTAGGTATGTCACAATTAAGACAAAAAAAAACATCATTGAACTTGGCACAAAATTCGATCGTTGGGCACAACATTCGATCGTTGGCAACAACTATTTTTTTTAAATAATCTACTAAGGTTATTTAAGTTAGTTATCTAAAGGTAAATTATTCAGAAACAATAATAAATGTACTTACCACCAATAGAATTTATTATTAAAATTTTCTCAAACGCATCGGTGCTTATAATATAATAATGTGTTATAGGTACTCGTATATGTACCATGCTTTGTTTTGTGAACATGGCGAACGGCTACTGCTGTCTGGCCGTTTATGATCGACGTCAGAAAACGTTGGCCAATAGCAGAATTCTGTTTTGTTCACATGACTTAGAATTTCTACAATATTATAGAATATTTTTGAAGAAGGGATGTAAAGTATTACTATTTTTTGTAGAGAAAATTACTATTTTTTGTAGAGATAATTATTAATATTTGTACAAATTTTTACAGAAGTTAGTAGTAGTAATAACGACAATTGTAATAAATTTCTACTTCTACAAACAATAGTAAAATATACTAAACATTGTGGAATTCTTTCCTATTGTTGTAGCATTTTATTCGACAATTCAATTGCTACAATAATTAATAGTTTTTAACTATAAATTGTAGTAAAATTTTCTACAAATTGTTAAGTATTTCTCTACAAGTCTACTACTACAACATTGTAGTAAAATTTTCTAGTCACATTTTTTTCCGTGTATCGTTGTTGCTTCTGCAATATCTGCTATGTAAAAAATTTACTTATTCAAATATTTCACGTCTGACATGTTTACTTCCATCTCTTCAAGTACTAGATGGTAAGTCGCTCCTAAAACGATAATGAAAGTAATGCAATGTTCGTTTACAGTTGTAACGTTAGCACTAAAAGCTATACAACTACTTCTTTTTGTCTTTTTCATCTTTTTCTTCCTCTTCACAATTTGTTCTATATCTGCTCTGTATCCGTAACCTCTATAACCTTTTACTCTGTCCAATTGTCTTCTTCCGTTAGTGAATTTTCTCGGGTTTCTTCCTATGAAAAATCGTCTTTGATTGGTTGATCTAGGATTATACTTTGGGTCCTAAAATCTTGAATTACTTGTAGAAGGACCGCTGTTTATGTTATCATAGCATCTACAAGTTTCTTTATCAGAATATTTTCTTTTGCACCAGTGTTGATGATAATTTTCACTAAATATAACTTCATTTGATGATATGCCAGTTTAATCTTTAAAATTTTTTAATTTTAATTCTGCTTCGACAAGCCTTGCATTTACCAATTCTATGGTCACGTTTGTGGTTGTTTCTAATGCTGTTATAACTAATTTGTAGCTCTCTGGCATAGTTAAGTATAGTTAGGTGACAAACTTTATTATTTTCGTCCATTTTTAAACACCTTATATTATTTTTTTCAAATATAATAAAATGAACTTCTAAATTATCTGAAGCAGTGAATTTAAATGATAGCAGTTTTCCTTTTAAGTAAAGTTTAGAGAAGAAAATTCTAATGATGCCATTTTTTCTTTTGCAGTTTTGTTATTTTTAATGTATTTAATATGTATGTCTGATAGACAAATAATTAACAATTTTGCTTTGAAATTTTATTTTGTCAGTTTGACTTTTCTAGTTGCGTCGACCACTATTGGACTATCTATTCCCATCTTTTCTTTGACTTCTTCTTCGTCTAATAAGGCAAAAACTCTGATTTCCAATTCAACTGGGGTAAATTTTGAATCATTTTCATATTTTAATAAATAATTTAACTGTATATTACATTTTATTGTAAAAATAATGATTAATACTTGTTAATTTTTTTTATTATTGTTAAACTTACGAATTATTTATAAATATACAGGGTGTGCACAAGCTTAACATAAAAGGAGACGAAAATAATTAATACTATAAACATTCTTTTTTATACCTATGGTATTAAAAACATTCTTTAAAGCATTGAACTCATTTCCTCAAAAATTCTAATATTTAGTATTGGAATGAAGGTAGCGATTTATATTTTTAGATCTTCAGTAGGAAAATTTATTTTATTTAGTATTTTGAGTGTTCTTTTTACCTAAAAAGTTCTTATTACACACCTGGTCAGTTGCGTGATTATTTCAGCATTAATTACAAACATTTTATATTCAGTTTGGATACCGATTAGGGGACATTTATTAAAATATAATTGAAAATTCGGGTCGTATTCCGGCACCCGGTTAAAACTTCCGAAAGACTTATTCCGGAGAGACTGCTTGGATCACAGGAATAAACGTTTCGCAGATTCCGCGGATTTTCGGAAGCCTGTAAGTCATTATGTAAAATAGCGCGGACTGCGTGTCCCCCGGTACCGTGACACACATACTAAACTGAAAATTATGTCGAACTTTTGGCTATACGTTAATTCGTAGGTGAGATTAAACTACGGGATTTGGGTGTGAAAAATTTTTAGTTTTACAACAAGAAATGGGTTTGTTAATGTTTGGAAATTGCTTTATTATAAAATAATTACTTATTATTACTAGATAACCGTTTCGTTTATTTAGAAGAACATGCAGTATAATTAAATACACCTCCTAACAATGTAGTTAGATAATACTCCAAGGAATTCGAAACAAAAGAAACGAAACTAATCCTGTTTTATAATAAACGCCCTGTAAAGTTGTTACAAGTTCATTAAAATGGAAATATTTCAGTTGGAATTTAATCAAAAATCAATGATGTAGGTATTAAAATTTTTGTTTTGTTTATTGTTTTGAGAGAAATTATTTTGAGAATCATCCTTCTAAAACACAACCCATTTTTCAAACATTTTACAATTTCATACTATTTTACATAAAATTTCTTTTATTTCCGTTTTTACCGAAATGATTTGAGTTTACAGTGGTGTGTCAAAATTATTAGCTGCCAAAAACTAAACAGATAACGATAAAGTACATAATATCCGCAATAAGATTCATAAAACAGATATTTTAAAGGAAATTTAAATTGAAAAGTTATGCGAAAAAAAGCAATTAGATGTACCTTTTCTAATTTCGTTAACCTAAAAAATTACTTTGTTAAAAAATACTTATTATCGCCAATAATAAAGGGTTTTTTTTCATAACTTACGTTGAAATTAAAGCAGCAAGAAAAAAGACGGACGTTTGTCCAGTTAGAACAGGTAATACAGCCTGTAGATCGTACACGACTAATGTAACTTCTTTGTTTTTGGCTCTTTCCTTATCCCTATCCTTTTCTTCTCTGCCTAATTATTTTTCGTCTCATAATATTTATTTTTCAAGACTTGCTTATCGTTACCAACTTACGCCTCATAAAGGTAACACTGATGTTTTCGTGGTAATAAATAATCCTATATTGTATTTTGTATTGAATATTCTCGCATACATATCATAAGTTGCAGCTGTTTTGAACGCAAAAGATATTTCGCTTGAAAAGTGCCTTCGTTTGACGTTTTCGTTTGACGTTTCGTTTGACATTTTCGTCGACTTGGCTAACTCATCGGTTTGCGTCTCGGTTAAGCAATCCAAGATGGCGGCTCGCTACTTAGAAAAGTCACCATGAGATAGCGCCACGTATTACCAGTCATAAGCCAAAAGTCTTTCATTTAATAAAATTGAACAAAAAAATGGGGGAGTGGGGGAGAAATTACATGCGATGAATAGAATCAAACAGAACATTACATGCGTTTAAAAGTCCTACGACGTGGCGTAAGCCAACCAACTTAACGCCAGGCGACATGAAGAACTGGAGGATGGCCTAAGAGAAGAGAAAGAAAGAGGGGCGGCTTAGGCCTAACGCCTGAAGAACTAGAGTCTGGGGCGGATGAGTGGAGACCTAAGTGTCATATACGAAAAACCATGATGCCTGCAGATATGAAGAGCTTAAGGCTGGGGAGGAGAGTAGGTTGAAGTAGAATAACATGGGGGACTGAAGGAGTGGGGGAAATTACATGCGTTGAAGAGAAAAAAATAGTAAAATGGCCAAAAGGATCTTAGGTAGACCAACGGAAAGACAGATAAACAGACACAAATACAGACAGATAAAAGGACAGGCACACGGAAGGAGGAGAGCGTTGTCAACAATGCGATGCAGCTATCAAAATGATAGGAAGGGGAAGCCAAAAAGGTCTAAACTTTGAAGAAGCACTGAAGAATACTTAGGAATCATACAGAGAGCAGTAAAGACCTAAGATGATGATGATGAAGAAGATGAAACCACTGCTCAAACTGAAGAGGAAGAGCGAAATCCTCTTCAGTTTCAGCAGTTGAAAAGGGAATAGACAGTCGGGTATTCGTAGAAAATCAAAGAAATTCATGGAGAATTATAGACAACCTTGAATGTTCGTAAAATTTATTGATACGAGATGTCAAAAAGGCCCAAACATTGGAGGAACACTGAAAAATACTTAGAAATCATGTAGAGAGCAGTGCAGTCCTAAGACAAAGAACAAAAAACCACTGAGAGGCTGAAGAAGAAGAAGAAGAGAATGAGTAAAACGTTGAAAGAGTGATTTTCGAAGAAATTTATAGAAAATCACAAAAAAAGAATGGAAAAACATCGAAAATCGTAGAAATCTTTAAAACGTCATAGAATACACGCTGCTGCGTTGTCAAAGGGACTGTAGTTAGTACAGAAATTGTAATAACCAGGGAGTCGAAGGAGTAGAGGAGACATTGCTCCCCTGGATGAAAAAATGTCAATGAAAGCAGCAGTCAAAAATTACGTATTAAGAATAAGTCTAAGAAGAACCCATAGGCATCGATCGGAATCAGTGTTGTTATTGTAGTCTAATATCATCATCGTTACCTTATTACTTACAAGTTGAATCTTCAATAAAAATACTCTACGTCCATTGCTGTTGGTTATTAATAAAATGGTAACAAAATACTCTTCGTCCATTGTCGAATGTGATCGTTAGTCATTGCCAAACGTCATTGTCGTATGACATTATCCTATGTCATTGTTGTATATCACCGTCGTCAAACAATTATCTTTATTAAAAAATAAATACAACAGAATATTAACAATTACAATGTACCATCACCGATTGTACTCGAATTATCTTCACAGTTTCTCATGTTATCATTTTAGCAATTTTAACCTTAAAAATCATTTGTCAAACATTTATTACTACTAGACTTCTTTTTGTCAAGCTGTTAACCTAAAAAATGACATATGTCATCCGTCACTATTAAAATAACTTTTTTACTCACATTTTCCGTAGTTATCTACATTTTATTGTTTAGTTTCTCGTACATTTTTTATATTACTAACACCTTCTGGCTCTCAACCTAAAAATATGACTCGTTAAATCCAATAAAAAGGCCCCATTTATTAGGTACTTTTTTTAGAAAATAATTATTGATAGTCATCCTCGTTTGTTGTAAATTTAGCATTTCTATACATTTTTCGTCTTTCAAATCTAAAAATATGACATCTGTCATCCGTCATTATTAATTTAAAAACTTTTGTAACTCATTATTAACATTTTATTGTTTTAGTTTCGATGTTAAATATGACATCTGTCATTAAATCCAATAAAAAAGATCCCATTCTTAGACATTTAAACACACTTTTTCATTAATTACTGACATTTCAGTATGGTATCTTCGCTTTTTTAGTTGCTTATATTGTATCTGTCATTATCCTAAAAATATGACTGTACTCGTATAATAAACAATATTAGAAAAATTTAGGAAGGATTCTTTTTTATTCTCTAATAAAATGGAGATATATATTTTTGTTACAAGATTTAGACTAGTAAAACTTGATTAACTGGAACATAAAAACAAGACTCAAAAATCAGGACAAAGAGACGTTAACCTGTATACCAAAAGGATCTGTTATCAGCTAATCTATATAAAATTTTCCATCTCTACCGGTTTAATTATTCGTTTGACTTCAGGTGAAAAAAAAGTATTTTGAGTTCGCGTCAACACTGCCTTATTCATGTGAATGCTTTATCACGTGGGGACTGTATCGATTTTAGAAAAGGGCTCTACTCCCTCACGGTTTGTCATTAAAATTTAATGCATGTTAACTTTTCCGTTAATTGTTCTATTGTTGTATGTAGAACTGACTAATGTATATTGTTTTTTTTTATAAGCACGTGAAATGACGGTATGTTATACGAATGATGTATGATATCCCTTCGCAAAACAAGAAATAAAACGAAAACATCATTAAAATAATGGAATTACATTGCCAGCGATAAAGGGCTTAAATATTTGGTAAATAACTTTTTGTTTGTATTCTGTTATTCCAAATATATACTGTTAGTTTGTATACCCACATAATAAAATACGTTTTTGATTGATTGATTAATTAATTAATTTGATTAATTATCTGTATCAGATGAAAGATAAAAATATTTGTACACCATAAAATTATATTAAATCAAAACTCTTTTACTTCTCACGTAGTTAGAAACAGTAAATTAAACATAAGTTGACTTTAGTACAGTAATTTGTATTTATTTATTTTATTTATTTATTTATTGGTACACTGCTCAACAGGCAATTCCAATATACAAACTTAAAAACTTCAGACATAATGGTATATACACTACCATTATGTTATTATGCATACGTTCACAGTCAGCATTAAAAGAAATTGAACTAAAAATGGTCAAATCATCGTCATATAAAAGACAATTTACATTAATGCACGCTACGATGTCGTTAATAAATATATTAAAAAGCAAAGGGCCAAGGACAGATCCTTGTGGCACCTTAGATGCTGAAAAGTATTTTACAGACTTAAAACCATTTAAGGAAACATACTATTGACGATTTTGCAAATATAAACGAAACAGTTTTAAATATTTATTATATCCTCAGCTTACTGCCAAAATTGACAAAGTCAGTTAAAAAAGCTTTTTAGATAAACAGTTTTAAACTAGTTAAACAGTTAAACTAGTTAAAACTAGTGACCTTAATGCAAATGTTTTAAATACCCAAACTTTTTTAAATTAGTTACTAGCTTAGTCAATTTTTCCAGATATAGAGTAAATAGTTTTAAGTGATTTGGTCGATTAAAACAAAAAGGATATTTTTTTGACTTGTCACTTTTGGTAGTAAGCCGATATATAAAATATTTATCGATATTTAAAGGAAATAAATGTCAAACTTTGACTTGTGCCAAATTTGTCACAAATTTTGGAAATAAAACAAAAGTATTAAGTATAAATTTAGATTTATTTTTAAAAAATAGATTTTATATCAACAAAAAAATGAAAATCTTGCCTTATTCCGAGTGGAATTTGCTAAAACAATTGCAATCCTTATTTAGACATAAAAATACTGAACATTTGCCACATAATATCTAGGATTGTCCCTTGCAATCTGGATATTTGGACCTCTGCCGTTCTTCACTTACTCTTGGCAAATGATTCAAGTTGTCCGTTCTTATTTCTTAGGCTGAAATCTGCGAAAAAGGATATTTGTTTTTTTTTTGAGATCCAGTTGAGGTTGTAAGCTCGTACTTGGTCTTCCCCTTTTTCTTTCTGAACTATAAGCTCTGGTCAAAACTTCTGCGATACCAAGTTTGAATTCTAAAAGTGGTAGGTATGAATCATTATTTTATAGGGTTCGCCTCCAAGGTATCCAGCTGTTGACGCATATCATATCCAGGAAATGGAAAAATACCCTCATGTACCACGTTTTGGATCGAATTTGGATTCGGTAGTATCCTAACATAGAATAGGGAAGAGCTACTCCCCCTATATAAGCATTATATACCGCAACACATTGAGGGCGAGTAATTTCTATATGTGTCCTAGATTTACTGCAGAATCTGTTTACTATCGATACAAGGTGACTCCCAACATATGTTGCCATGGTGTTTACAATTTCTTTATCAAATCATGAAACAATAGATATGTCCACACCATCTACATTGGCCACTGCTTCAATAACTGTACCTCTTAACTGTACCTCTACCTTTTTTTTTTTCATAGCTGCGCTGCTTCCTTAAGGAATTCGAAATTATGCACACGATTTCCTCTTACTGTCCCCAAAAGTAAAATACAATTTTTGGTGAGGTATATTTGTAGAGGAATGATCGTAAACCAGTTATCAAAAAATAATTTGTAGTTTAGATTTCTTGGAATTGATTCTGAAAGTTTTACAACATTGCTGCTTGCTCCTAGATCTGGTTGATTATTTTCAAGTGTAGTAGCTCCACAATAAAAGTCGAAATCGTAAAAAAATCCAGACACTCCTCTTACAACAAAAACCTTGTATTCCCATTTATGAGGTTTCTTGGGATTACATTGTTTGAGACTTAATCGAGCTTTTGTCGGAATAATTTGTTAATCCACAGCTGTATGCTCCTCTTTAGGAACAAGTAAGAAACAATCACGAATTTTATTTAGCAACGGACGTATCTTGTAAAGCCTATCATAACCTGACTGCTCTTGAGGAACCTAGCGTGTGTTGTCATTCAAGTGAAGAAATCGTTTGATTTCTTTAAATCTATTGCAGGTTATAGCACGTGAAATGCAGGGAATATCTAATGATTGGTTCCAGTAGGACCAGGTTGAAGGGAGTTGAATAATTGACATGTATATGCAAATACCGCAAAAAATGCGAAGTTCTTCTTTGGATATATTGGGCAGTTTTTTAGTCCTACTTTGTACACCAAAAAAGTTTAACTGTTCAGCTATATAAGTAAAAAATTTCGTCGGTAAAAAAAAATTGAAAAACTGAATGTGATCTTCTACTTCTTGTATGAAAATTGGAAGTATTTCCTTTGAATTTCACAAAAGCCTATTTAATTTGTAACTAGTGGTAGATTCGCAAATATCAATTAATGTGAGACGAATTTTGAACCATCAAAAGACGATTTGGTAAATTTAAATCACGAAGAAGCAGATACTCGTATCTTATCACACATATTATCAGCCAAATTCGGATCAAAAACTTCTAAAAAAATTTCATTCTGTGACAGGTCGTGATACAACCAGCCAATTGTCTGGTATTGGAGAAAGAACCTGTTGAAAAAAACCTACCTTAAACACCATCACCTTTTGGATGGATTTGGCACTGATTCGTAGGTACTCTGAAAACACATTCTCTAATCTATCTTTCTTGGTAACCTTCTTCAAATGACGGTAGTCCACACAGAATCTCGTAGTTCTATCTTTTTTCTGGATCAGGACTATTGGACAGACCCATGGGCTGCTAGAAAGTTCTATCACCTCGTCTTTCTTTGATAATATTCGAGCTGATTGATGAACTGGCTTGGCATCATCAGTGTAAATTTTATAATTTTATGTTTTACAATAGAAGTTCTTCCTGTTCTTCCTCCTTTTCCTATAAAAATGTTGCGATATCGTCGAAAAGAAATTCCTTTATTTTCCTTTTTTCTCTAATTGATTTAGAGATTGCCCAGCAACTGAAATCATTTGCTCGAATTTTGCGATGGATTTATCAAAAGTTGTTGTCTGACGAATCATGGATGTTACTGGTACACACGTTCTGATCTGGTCTCTTTTTTGTTGGGAATTGGGTGAAAATTACGATTATAAGACGTACTGGAATCTATTAAGCAGTCGTGACTTAATCCTTTTCGATTAAAATTCCTCGTCCAACATCTTCAACGTAGTGTCAAGGTTCCTTCGTGACAGGTGTTCCTTTTTCCATAATTTTTTGAAGCTGTATTACTATAATGGTTTTACTTTTGCATCCTGTATCCTGTACATCAACTGGCACGGAACTACTGTCTTCATATGGATTGAAGAATCACTTCTTCGACATCAACTTTGATCACTCTGTTTTTAAAACCAACTGAAAACCATGTTATTTAATTACATCCATTCCAAGTATAACATCTTCAATATCAGCGACAATAACAGTGTTGGTCTGTGGCAATATTGTTGGTAAAAGTTTTTTTACAAATACATACAACAGAAATATTTGACAGGAAAATGAATGGTAAAAATATTTATATATCAGAGAGCTGTACAAAGACTCAAATATAGCAGGTGTCACCAATGCGCAGAGAAAACGATGGATTGGATATATTTTAAGAATGCCAAGGGATCAAATTCTGATTAAAATACTGAGCTTTCATGGCCACCATGGGCCTCCTAAGCTCTTAGTTTTTAGTGTTTCAATAATACTTGTATTCCATGTGATTTACTAAAATAAGTAATTCAATAAAAATTATTGTTCTTAATGAATTTTATGACAACCTTTATATCAGTTAGGTCAAATACGTCAATAATAATATTTTGGAGTTACTACTGAAGTTATTAATAGAACTTTTCTGTAATTCCTAGCTTTAATTTGTTTACATGGGATACGGATATTTTTAATGACTCTGTATATAAAAATATCGTCGCCCATTTTAACATCTACTTAAGTACTTATCTATTTTTTTACTGAAAATATATTTTGTTTATATAATATAGATACAGCACACTACGATATTTTTATGTATACTTGAAAAGACACATTTCCAAATAAATATCATATGACTCTTCATTAACAAAAAAAAATATATGGAAATTTAATATGTTCCGTATTTATTTTCAGGTCAAAATAAAAAGTACATTTATATCATGCCTGTAATATTTGAATTCGGACTTTCATATTCGGTTGCAAACGTTTGGACCGAAACAAAAATGCTCATAAATTTTAGATATTTAAAATTCGAACATTTGAATACTTTACATTCTAAAATGCATATGAGTGTTAATATAACGAACGCAGTGGCGTAATCATAAAACAATGCTTTCCAGTATAAAGAATAAATAATATATTATAATGGTTATTTGAATAAAAAAATGAATGAATGACTATGATAAGTTATATGTAAATATCGTCGACCTAATAAGAAAAGTTATGGAAAATTTTACAGGAAACCCAATATTTGTACCCTAAATTTCTATTATTTTAATTTAAAATAAACCAGATTATTTGTAATTTTGAAATTTTGTCAGTAGGTGGCTTGGTAGCAAAATCCCATTTTTGCCAAAAAGTGGACAGTATTAGTTTTATTACTTACTTTATTTGGCTATTGTTCCGAGAATATGAGCTGTATTAGTTATAAGGTAGGATTCAAACGTTGTCTCATAGATGGAGATAGATGTATTTTTATTTATTCTAGATGATTTCTAATAAAAATAATAAATTAATATGTCCAGTTTTAGTAAAACTCATCATAACAGAATTGTCATTTATTGAAAACCCAGAAATCAATCGATATAAAATTGTGGCGACTTAGTCTTACCGATAATTTTGACTTTTATGTCATTTTAGTTTAAGGTTTATATGGACCCACCTCCTCACTCGTTTCTGACTCTAGAGATGGCTCTACCTGTCGCATCAAATTTAGTATACAATTTATTAAAGTTACAGTGTTCTATCTGTGATAGAATAATATTTCGTTAGTTTATATCGCCGCCAAAAGAGACTGCTAGCACAATAATAGATTACGCGGGAGATCTTTATGAGTCGATGCGAAGAACGTTGCCAAACTTCAATATAATTATGTTTTATTTGTTTATGTTGTAAGCCGCGGGAGGTGAGGTGTTGAGCGCGGACGGCCCAAGCGATCCAGCTAAGAGATGGATATGACCTGGCGAGCTTTTGTTAAGTCTTCCACTGGTCCGCTCAATCATTCTCAACTATGAACTTTACTGAAATAAAATTATTTAGGGTGAGCGCATTATCCTTAAAATATGGTATAAAATTAGAACAATATAATCTATGTGGTTTGGCGAATGGACTCAGTTCGCGCAGTCAAAAAATTGAAATAAAAAAAAAAACTGACTGGAGGATACGTTCGCGCGCTATGGTTGGGTACTATTTAATAATTAAATGAATATTAAATAATTTCAATGAAAACTATCCATAATTTTAAAGGTGAGAAGAGAAAGAAAAAAAATAGACAGAAAGGGAAAGAAAGAAAGAACGTAAACAAAAACTCAAAAAAAGCAACTTCCAGACGATTCAATGTACACCTCAGGTATACATTTTTGAAATCGAATAGTATAAAAGAGTAGAAAAATGTGATAGTATACAGAGTAACTAACTAATATGTACCTTAAAGATAAAAAAATGACTCAAAATCAATCCCACGTTATTTAATTTTAGGAAGTTAAATGACAACCGGTTTCGGGATTAGGCCATCATCAGGTCTAAAAATAAAGTAATAATCGCTTACAATATAAAATGACATCTCCATAAAATATTTAAAAAAAATACACGTGTATGATTAAAAAGGCAGTTGTAAGAGATACCATATGTGGGAAATATGATAGAAATTGTACAAGTTGAAAAAGATTTGCATAAAGAAACTTATAGGCTAACACTACTCATCGCCATATTCTCACATTTATCAACATGTCCCACATATGATATTTCTTACAACTACCTTACCCTTGTTGGGGCTCGGTTTTAATCATGCACGTGTATTTTTTTAACCTTTTTATGGGGACGTCCTAGTAGTGTTTTGTTAGCGCTTATCACTTAATTTTTAGACCTGATGATGTCCTAAGGCCAAAACATTTAACTTAATAAAATTAATTTATATGGGATTGATTTTGAGTTATTGTCTTACTAATATATAGGGTGTTTCATTAAAAAAAAAAACAAGAAGAGTGGTCATAACCGGGGAGGAGACCGTAAAAGTTACAACGAGTATACCACGAGCAGAATTGTCCCTTTATATGATTCTGACGGGTCACTGCCAAGTAGGGAAACATCTCCATGTCATGGGGCTGGCAGAATCCGCACTCTGCAAAGGGTGCAAACAAAAAGATGATATCATCGAGTATATCGTCTACAAGTGATCGATGCTAACATTTATTAAATGATTTGTATTCGTTGATAATTGGCTAACACCAGCCGATATAAGAAAGGCACCTCTTGGCAATATTGTCAACTACATTAAATCTGTAGGCTGGCTAACGAGCTAGGAGGTGCCTATTTATTTAGGAAGATGTAAAATGGGTTTAGTAAGGCCTAAGTGCCGTGGGTTAACCCACCCTACACACGTTACAGATATAGATGTTAAACTTAACGAAACTGTTGCAATTGAAACATATGCTTCTATTACAAAGAATACAGTTGTTGAATGTGGTTTATTCATCTTTTAAGAAAAATGTTATCGTTTCTTAGGAACTTCACCGGATGGATTGGTAGATGATGCTAAAAATTTTTAAGTAAAGTGTTTTTACTCAGCTCGAGAATTTGCACTATTAAATGCACAAAAACATGTTAAATACTTTTGTTCTACTACTGCTGATGGAAAAAAATTGTTCCTTAGGAAAACCATAACTATTTTTACTAAGTAAATGTTTAGCAATGACTTATTTTTTGTAGGATCAATAAGAATTTTTAAAAGGTATATTTAATAAATTTATTTATAATAGAAAAAGTTTTTTTTTATTTAAAAAAAATATGAAATACCTACTAAGGTAATATGGTTTTTGAGCCAATCAGATTTTTACGAATTTATATTTTTTAACAGAAAAAATGTCATTACTAAATACCTGTTGTTTTAATTTCAAAATCCGTTTTTTTTACTTGCCAACCTTCTTAAATATCGTCCTACGATCCAATTTCTACCAAAAACTAATCAACGTGCAATTAACATGATACTGATATTTAGTAAACATCTGTTCAACTTTTTTAATTGATAAAACACATGCATCATTCAGAATGTACCTTTCATTTAATAATTAAATAATTCAAATATTCTGTAAAATGAATAGGTACGTTTGCATCGACCGAATTATTAATAGAAAAATATTTATTTAATCCAGCGAACTTAGTAATACAACTCGATCTGACAACACGGTAGCGTTGGTGTACGCGGACATCCGAAATTTCTGTTTGAGTAGGAAATTTAGTGCTCTCTGAGAGCAATTTTAGAAAGTACTAATTGAGATGGCAGCACCTCTCAGAGATAAGACTTTGAAAGAGGAAATTCAAAATAGTGTTATTGTTTAATTGAATTTTTCACTAAATTTATAAAAAACTTAATAATGTTTTGAGGTCAATGTCTTTAAATATAATTATTGAAGGTATATTCTTGAATATTACATTCATTTTTATAGTTTAAATCTAATTTTTGTTAATAAAATAAATATATTCTTCAATTACGTCATTTCTGCAAGTTCAAAAATTTTCAAAAAATTTATGTAAGTTTCTTAACCAAAACTAATTTATTTTATGAAATAATGATCTCTCTTGATAGTCTAGTTTCTTTGTTTTATACTTGTAAAAAAGTAAATTTTCCGATTTTTCTTGAGAACAAATGATACAAACCGGATCAAATTTTGGTAAAATAATACTTAAGGTTGTATATACATTCACACATTTTTTCAAAAATTTTGAACGTGTAGGTACTTTTTCCGGGGGTCCATATAAACCTTAAGACTTCTTAGTTAATTTTATTTGAGGTTAGCCAAATGTCAATGTTGGAAACCGACGTTATATTAAAGATCACATTATTTCAATCTTGGAAAAAATAAAAGAATAATTACAAAAAAATCAGAAGACAAGGCGTACGAAATGTTTAATTAATTTTTATAATTTATTGAAATATTGGATATTTTCAAATGAGAGAAAATATATGTGAATTTAAGATAGCCAACACATACTTCTTTTACTTTTATAAAATTCAGTAAAGCCATATCAAACCACTCCATCTAGTAGTTACTTTGAACTTTCTAAAAAGTAATACAATATATCCATATGGAATGCATTTCAAATAAAATAGTCTCCATATCCTCTTTAAAAAAATTGTGACATTCAAGCGAGTATTCCGGGACGACTCTGGGGACAGTGAAATCGATAAAGCAAAACGAACAGAAAGGTAATATCTAAAGGTATGGAACTCTCTTTTCGCTTCGGATATATGTGAGAATGTGACATTGAAATGCCAAATCGTTGGTTGTCCATGTAAACTCACCTAACTTGAACAAAAATCGAACGTTGCTATCGAAAACGATTTTATTAGATGAAAGATAGGTTTTGATGTGTGTAATTTTTAGTTTAGACATACGTATTTAAATTATAAATTAGGAATTAGGTTAATAAAGGTGAATTTATGGGCGGCTTCTGGTATATTTCGGTATTGAAAGAATAACTATCGTTTCGATAAAGTTATGTATCCAATAAATATTAAAGCGTTTCTGAAAACTTGTCTATAGATAATAATTATCTTTAGAGAATAATTTGTAGCTTTTTAACTGTATAATTTACGTGACAATCCCATTTTAAATGTCTATCAATATATACGCCAAGATACTTATATTCTTTTTCAGATAAAATATTATACACTTTTCCATTGCTAGTGATCTTTACACTTTAAAATTCTGGTAATCCACCTGCATTGCAACTGATGAGAGAGATATGCTTTATTGTCGTAAAAAAATTTACAAAAATTTTATAGACAAAGCGTGTAACTTAAATACTAAACATATTATAAAAATAACTAAACAGCAGAAAAAACAAACAGAAACAAACAGACAAAATAGGAATAACAATTGCAATGGATATGCAATATCCGTCATTATAATTATTCTAATTTAATTTTTAAATTTAAACTTTAATATTTAATTAATGCCATTGTATGTGGAACTCAAATGTCTAAGGTACGTTATAAAATTCTGCTACTGTGTAATATGGTCTTTCTAGAAGAAAAGCTTTAGCCAGTCTTCGGAACTTATCGTATGTATTTATAGATTTTAATTGCATCGGAAGGTTATTATACAATTTTTTGGCATTGTAGGTAATGGAATGTTTTAATAGGTCAGAAGTGGGCATTGTTAAATAAACATCAGTCTCTAAATTTCTTGTAGGATATCTACGAGTCGGTCTTTCGGATAAATTTTGAATGTGCTTGCGAACTAAGCAGACGGATTCGAAAATAAATAGAGCAGGAAGGGTTAGAATTTTGAAATTTTTGAAGTAATTTTCGCAATGTGTCCTACTACTTAAACCAAATACATAGCGGATTGCTCTTTTTTGCAGTTTAAAAATAGGTTATTAATGCAGTAGAAGGAGTCAGCTCTTTAGAAACCGATTTAATGGCAAAACATGCGGAGGATAATTTTTTTGCTAAGGTATCTATATGAGCAGACCATTTTAGAGAATCGTCTATATAAAGACCTAAAAACTTGATTGAAGTCACCGTTTGGATCAGATTATTGTTTAAAGTTATAGGTTGTAAAGTACCTCTGTAAGATAATGCTACTGGTGTTGAAACAAAGTCCATTCGAATCAGACCAGGACTTAATAGTCACTAGATCTTCACTTATGATAGATTGTAATGTCTGCATGTTAGAATTATTCCAGGTTACACTGGTGTCATCAGCAAATAAAGTAATTCTACCACTTATTCTTAAGTCTGTGATGTCGTTGATGAATAATAAAAACAAAATTGGACCTAATACTGATCCTTGAGGTACTCCACTGCTTATTGCTAGATTTGTAGAATCCTCACCATTCGCCCGCACCTGTTGATTTCTATTTTCTAGGTAAGTTTTAAACCATTGTAAAGGAGAACCCCGTATGCCATAAATTTGTAACTTATTAATTAAAATATCATGATTTACACAATCGAAGGCCTTTGCGAAGTCACAAAATACTGAAGCGGTGAAAAGTTTATCATTAAGTGATGTGTATATTTCATTAAAAACGGAAAACATTGCGTCGCTAGTGCATTTTTTAGGTAGAAAGCCATACTGATGAGCTGTGAGGATGTTATGCTTGAAAAGAAAGGGCAAAAGACGGTTTTTCATTAGCCGTTCTACTATCTTCGATAAGGTAGGCAATAACGCGATAGGTCTATAGTTACAGGTTTTGGTTTTGTCGCCACCTTTATGAAGTGGGATTATTATAGCTGTTTTTAGACAGTTAGGAAAGAGACCAATTTCAAAGGATTCATTAATCAGTGAAGTTAAAATGTTGATTACTACATCCGGTATATTTATAAATATTTTGGTGGACAGGCCATCA
The DNA here is from genome assembly GCA_927349885.1 of Psylliodes chrysocephalus. Taxonomy (NCBI): domain Eukaryota; kingdom Metazoa; phylum Arthropoda; class Insecta; order Coleoptera; family Chrysomelidae; genus Psylliodes; species Psylliodes chrysocephalus. Next base: position 2,930,281 of record OV651828.1, read on the forward strand.
ATTCCACAGGAAAATTTATTTTGGATGTTGTTTATGGTTTGCACTAGTTCATGCTTGTCTACTGGTCTTAGGAAGAAACTTTCAGTGATCCTTTTAGTAGGTAGGAGGAAGGAGAGAGCATCCTGATTCGGAGCTATGTTAGATTTGATATTTTTACTTACATTTACGAAATAATTGATGGGTAAGTATTTTGTTTTTTTTAGATATAGCGTCAGTAATTTTGAGTCTAAGAATTGTTTAATAGAAGCGAAATCATTTTCCGCAACTGTTTTTAGAGTATTCCAGTCTTGCCCCTCATGAAATATTACTGTGTCATCAGCAAATCCAATTATTTCACCGCAGTTTTGCATTGAAAAAAGTCTGAGTATAAGCCCAAGAACAGTACCCTGAGCAACACCATACTCTAGTATTTTAGAGTGACCCGTTTTATTAGCAACTCTAATAATCTGCTTTATATTTGTGAGGTAGCTTTTAAACATTTTTTGGCTGTTTCCTCTTATTCCCATATCTTTAAGAGACTATAGGACTAGCTCATGACTTACAGTATCAAAAGCTTTTGTAAGATTCATAAATACACACATACATTGTCTACCTTTATCTAGAGCTTCGTATATTTTTTCTACTAACGCTAGAATGACATCTTCTGTTGAAGTATTCTCTCTAAAATCATACTGTTTTGGAGACAATATTTTGTACTCAGACATAGATGAGGTAAGTCTAATTTTTATTATCTTTTCAAAGATCTTAGATTTATGAGTTGTCAAAGATATTGATCGGTAATTATTAACTAAAGTTTTATTGCCTTCTTTGTAGATCGGTGTTACAATTGTTTCTTTTAAGGTATCGGGAAATACACCTTTTTCAAAGCATATATTTATAATGTGTTTGAGTGGACCCGCAATTTCTTCTGAAATATGTTTTAAGATTTCTACTTGTATTTCGTCGGTTCCTACTGCTTTTTTATTTTTTCTTTTCTTCAGTAGGAGACAACATCATATAATTCACTGGTGGTTGCTTTTGATCTTGGTAGTAAGTTTTTATTTTTTCGGTCGGATTCTTTCCCATTTTGTTAAATTGTTGATTAAATTCTTTACATATATGTTTTGGATTTGTTAGGTGTTTTCCTTCAATATCAATTATTTTACAAATTTTTTCATTTTTCCTGTCCTTACCTGTTAATTTGTTTACAATTTCCCACATTTTTTTAGAATCATCAAAATTAGTTTTAATTTGTTTTTTATAGAATTCAAACTTTGTTTTTGAAATGAGATTTATTAAACTAATACGGTATCTTTTATACTGATTTTTTAGAATTTCATTGCCGAGATTATTTAAAATTTCTTTAAACATTCTCTTTTTAGTATTAATAGACTATAAAATAACGTTTTTTAATAATATGTATTTTTAAAATTTATTAAAAGTTATGTTAGAAGTAATAAAACAGAAACATAACAAATGGCGCCCAACGTGAGGCAATAAAGTGAAACAAGTGGGGCAGTAAAGTGGGACAGTAAAGTAAAACAAGTGGGGCAATAAAGTAAAAAACGTGGGCAATAAAACTTGTCAAATTGACAGGAAAATTTAAATAGTATAAAATTTGCAAAGTGAATTGCAAGTGTAAATATAAAAGTTTCAAATAAGTGTAATATTAAAACACTATGGATGAGAAAATGGAACTAAGAAGAGGAAAGAAAATTGGACAACTAGAAGAAGAAAAGGTAAGAGAAGATGAAGGACAAGGAGATACTAAAGATTGCCAAATACAAAATGTAGAAGAAACAAAAATTGAAAAAAAAATGATGAAAATGTTCAGGAAATAGAAGAAGAAACAGGAATAAGCAATAAAATAGGAAAAGAAAAATCTGCAATAGAGAAGGAAACAAAACTGACTGGATGAAAAATATTACTAGCAATAATGGAAAGAAGAAATAAAACAAAGTATGGATAAAATTGATCAAAATAAAAAAGAATACAAAAAAGAAATAAAACAACACATGAATAAAATGATCAAGAAGATGGATACAATGGAACATGATCAAAATAATAGAAGAAATAAGTCAGTAGATGGAAGAAAAACTAGCATAAGTGGAAAGAAAAATGAAACAATCTAAAGAACAAATAGAAAATAAAGAAAAAAATTAAAGAAGAAATCGTGAGAAGAATATGAAGTAGAAGAGTTTATGGAGAAGAAAATAGAGGTAATAAAAGAAAAGGTACAATTTTAAGGGTGTGATTGCCCCCTCCAAGGAATTGAAGATGCGGGTTAAAAAATATGCTTCAAATGTGTCCATTTATTAACAAAAATTGACGTGTCCAGCATTTGTGCATTAAGTTTCAGGAAAACACGAAAGTCTACTTGTCTAATTTTCGCCCTCAAGAGGGCGCTTAAATCGAAATTGGATACAGCAATATTGGTGTTACTGAATTTCCTATAAAATTACCTTTTTAAAAATGTACTACACTTAGTACTTTCCCTGTCTAAATTCTAGGGGTTGTTCACCATACTTTTCATTAGACCACACTGTATATACAGGGTGTCCCAATGAAAAGTAGCCCGTTTCCATTTAATAAAATTTGGTTACGGTGAATTTAAAGAAGGAGTTTTTTAAAAAACACCCTGTATAGGTTATACATAATTTCTATTTCAACAAAAAACGCACGTTTCTACGTTTTATTTAAAAGTTATAAGCTCTGGAAATGGGCTACTTTTTATTGGGACACCCTGTATATATATATAAGTTTTTTTTTTAATTTTATTTATTATAAATTTTAAAAATTTTTTTCCTTAGAATTAAAATGATTTTGGTTTCAAAATTAATAAAAAAGAACAAGTTAAAAATGTAAAAAAAAACGTAAAATATTTCATAATAAATTATTGTTTATACAGGGTGTTATTGAAATACACGTACATATTAAAACTGGGTATTGCGCAGATCCCCACTGAATGTAGAAAAATATTATTTTTTAAAAATACCCCTTATTAAGGGAGTTATTAATTTTTGAAAATTAATTATAAAACAAATGTACTTCACTGATATGTTGAGGATGACCTATATAAATTAGGTTTATTTACCTATTTTAAACATCAACAGTAATTAATATGCAAGTTTTTGTCACATGATAAGAAAACTAGTCTTGTAAGAAATAACCATGTTGCCAAGATTTTCGAATTAATTTCTATTTCCGAAGACTGGTTTTTACTATTCTCGTTATCAAAAAACTAGAATATTTGATAAATGATTGTTTTTAAACTATACATTTTTGAAACTATAGATTATTAAAATTTTAGTTGATTTACGAATCTGGCTAACACGAGCGCGTCATTTCCAAGTTGGTAAAAAGTGTTGTTACGATTACTTTTAAATATGTTTTTACGATGCCACTATTTACGAATATTGAACTAACGGATATAGTGCTGGTTTATGGGGCAGCTGGAGAAAATTCTCGGCAAGCACAAATCCTGTATCGCGAACGGTTTCCAAATCAGAGAATTCCGGACTGTCGTACGTTTATTTCAACTGTTCAGCATCTAAGAGACCATGGAAAATTTGAGAGTGTCAATGCAGATCGAGGGAGAACAAGAACACAAAGAACATTGGCGGCCGAAGAAGAAATATTGGAAGCTGTTGAAAACCGGCCTCAATTAAGTTGTAGAAGACTAGGTCTTGAAATTGGAGTGTCCTCATTTGTTGTGTGGCGGACACTTAAAGAACAAGGTTTACATCCTTATCACATCCAAAAAGTCCAGGCCTTATATCCAGGTGATGAAGAAAAGAGAGTGGATGAATGGATGATTCAAAAATGTGGTGATATTCCTGATTTTCTAAAAATATTATTGTATACTGACGAGGCTTCATTCACTCGTGATGGCGTGTTCAATATGCACAATACGCATATTTGGAGTGATGAAAATCCTCACGCCATTAGGGAAACTGGGCATCAAAGAAAATTTTCAATAAATGTTTGGGCTGGCATAATAGATCAGTATTTAATCGGGCCTTATGTTCTCCCGAACAGAATAAATGGGCCAGGATATCTCCACTTTTTAGAAGATATTTTGCCAGTACTCCTAGAAGAGATACCGTTACAATTAAGGCAACGGATGTGGTACCTACTAGATGGCGCTCCTCCTCACTTTGATTTAAACGTACGGCAGTTTTTGAACATTAGATTTCCTCAAAAGTGGATAGGCAGAAATGGACCTACTAAGTGGCCTCCGAGATCTCCGGACTTAAATCCATGCGATTTCTTTTTGTGGGGTCACATGAAACAACTGGTTTATAATGAACCTATTAATAGTGTTGAACAATTAACCAATAAAGTTAATGCGGTAGCCGAGGAACTACGACAAAATCCAAGACTAATTTCTAATGTTCAAAGTTCTTTGGAAAGACGATTGCAAGTGTGCGTAAATAATAATGGACGGCATTTTAAACAATTACTGTAATAAACTTTATTTTGAATTAATTGGTTTTGCTACGGCAACAGTGCAATTTCTATGGGTAAGTTCAATTTCGATTTATTTTACTTCTTTAAATATGGAAACTAGTAGGTCGGAAAAGGGGACTCTTCCCCAATATTTAAATTTTAGAATTTGAAGTTAAAATTGGTGCCAATCGTTTTTGGTCATTACATACTATTCCCCATTTTAATATGTACGTGTATTTCAATAACACCCTGTATTATTGAGATGAGAATATCTTGGCAGATTGTTGGGACATAAAATCTAAATAAAATAATAAGTTTTGCTTAAATTAATTACTGTTATTAGAAGTAGTAGTAGCAGTGGTAAACTTTTATATAAAAAATTCAGTCAGTTGATAAAAGTTGAAAAAATTAATTCAAGTTAAAAATTATGAAGCAAAAACAATATTGAACTTCCAAACTATTGTTAAACTTTGTTCAATTTTTAAGGAACTTTTTATAGTTTTTCTTAGATTCTAAGAAAGAATTCGTTAATTAAAATATACAGTTCATCGCGAGAGATTACCGAAATGAATATTTTAACTACAAGTCTTAAATAACACAAACTTAGGTGAATAAAAAAATCAATTAGTTCCAAAGTATGGATAGTTTTAATTATGAAATTTTAAAAAACGTTCTTGAATCAAGAAGAAATATCTAACTGAATAAATACGCTTCTACAAATACAAAATAAAAAATAATAGGAGAATTTTAAATTTAATAAACCAACAATGGGTTTCTTTCCTCTATTTTATTCATATTAATTGTACATATAAATAGACCAAAGTTATAGAAACATAAAAAAAATTAAAACAAATATATCTCTCTTTAATTGTACAATCTTTTCCTTTTTAATTTAGCCGTATCAAAAGTTTCAAACTTAAATTACTTACAGCAGACAAGCCCACGTGTTTATTAAACTATCTCTATACCTATCGTCCTCGCGTATCAGATACAGTCGTGAAAAAGTTTCAGGATAAACTTCTCCCAAGCAAGAAATCCCAATCTTCCGCAAACTCAGATCCTCGCTTCTTCATAGAAAGTCGAAATAAAAGATAGTTCGTGACAATTTGCTAATACTTCGAATTTAGACGGATAAAACTTGAACTAAACATCTTGTTTTGTGTAAGCACAAACAGAAAGTTTTCCGGATTGCGAACAATACTGTACCGAACTTTAATCAGACGAACGGAGCAAACAGAAAGTTATGTGCTGCTATACTCTTAAGTAACCCCAATATTACCGTTTAAGTTTAAGCGGAGTTTTGTTGAATTATTGGAAATAGATAAGTCATTATTGGCACCTAAGAAAACAAAATGATATTCCAAACTTTATGTTTTGCGGAGTTCGTTTAAATGTATTATTTTAGTTGGTCGCGGATTTATTACTCTACATATTTTTACTATTACCTTAGGTACAGCTCTTTTTTTTATGTTCTACCTCATCACACTAAACCGTTTGAAGCCTGGCGACACTCCGAGCAAATATTACTAGACTCCATAACAGTCACAAAATGTTTAAAATAATTCTTTCACAAGAATTTTGAAGCAAAACAATACATAAAATGAGTAGTATCGACAATTTTTACAGTTCTACACCATATCTATCAAAATTATGAAATTTTTAATTAGTAACGTTGACAATCAGTCCATAATTTTTTTTACTCAAATACTATGAGAGATGCATGTTGTTTGCAGAAAACAAAAAATGCTTTATTTATTTTCAAGTTGTCCAGCCACAACTGACGTTGGACAATGTCTCTCGGAAACCTATAATTAGGTATTTTTATATCAAGAAATAAATAAAACCCTAGCACAGTTATTACGCCCATGGATATCTACATTATTTACATTTTATGAGATTGATTTTGACACAACCTACCTGTGAAAAGAGCGAACATTGGTTTTAGTCCAAAATGTTCGAAGAACTATGCATATAAATAAATATTCCACCAAAATAAAATACCGAACAACACTTTTAAAAACGTACACAAACAGGATTGCCAAATGTTCAGTTAAATTATAGTATTTAATGGTTAAACCGATGTATCCTAGTGAAAAAAATTTAAAAACATCTTATTTAAACACCGATTCAATGCAGAAAAAAATTAAATGAGAAATTTTATGAATATGAATAAGTAACTTAAACCTTGAAACATTGGGAACTATTAATTATTATCCTTATACGTTTAACCGAAACAGACACTGTGGCAATCTCTGCTGGTACCATCTTTTGTTGCGCATGCGAATATGGACCTTATTATCATATGACAGTTATTTATGTAAACAAGGCGTATCTATCCCAAATACACGATAGAATCAAAACCAGTAACACGTAAGTAGTTTGTGATTATTATATAAATGTATCATTTAATATTCAACTATGTCAAAACGTTACTAAAAACATTATGTATGGGTTTTTACTGTCTTGACACTTTTTTTAAAATACATACATATTATTTCCTTTATTTTTTATATTTTGTACTTACGAGGTATTGCTTCTAGGTTATCGATTTATGGAAATATTTTTATTTTTGTTTTAACTGACTTATTAATTTTTAAAATACTTTAATAACAACCCTAAAACAATGTAAATGACTCATTTCATACAACTAACATTTAAGTTGCCATAAAGATTACTAAAAAGTCATTTACATTCAATTTCCTGTTTTACCAGATCAAGTAGGATACCAGAGTTGTTACAATAAATTCATATTTCACAGGTCACTAAATAATGCACCACAATAATCTCACCACCCCATAATATGGAACTTAACTATACATTTATCGTATTTTTGCTAGTATAAATTCAGAGTTATATGTCTCCTTAAACGTTTTATAACCTCGATTTTTTTTTGTTTTAGCAGCAGTAAATTTTCATTCATTCTGATGAAAGATTTTCCGATAAAATTCTAATAAAGATATAAAAGCGAGCTTGTTTATTTGAACACTGGCGTTCCATAACGTTTTAAAGCTGAATTAGATTATTTTTTTATTAAAAATGCTGTGTTTATTATACATAAGCTGAAATTTAATAATAAACTTTTCAGTTAATAAGCCAAAAAATATTTGTAAATTATATAATGAATATTTTTAAAAATCAATGTTAGCTGCCAGTTCTCTTATATTACTATTCTTCTGAAATTCATAAAAAATAAAGATTTTTAGGAATATTTTTAAAGATGACGTCTACACTTGGCATGATATGTGCTATTTTCGTAATAAAATATTTATTATAATAAATTAAAAGAAGAAAATCTAAGCGCTGTGTCACAAAATGATACAAGCAATCGCTGCAAATCTCTCTCCACTTTTATTTTAAGTTCAGTCCATGTTTTCGCCTCGTAATATACTGCGGTGTCATCAGCATACCCTATAATTTCGCCTGTAGTATTAAGTTTAAATAAATCATTTATATACAGATTAAAAAGTATGGGTCCTAAAATAGTACCCTGGGGAACACCACATTTTATGTACTTCGCCTCGCTAAGATTATTTCCTATTTTAACCACTTGTTTTCTATTCTGAAGATAGCTCTCGAATAATTTTAAACAATTACCTCTAAAAACTTATGGGGGTTTCATCAAGAAAGTGAATAAAACCAAACAGTCACCATTTCCGTTATGGTGACGCAATGACCCTCGATTTGGGGTTCTGCCCATCAAAACCACCCCATGGCTACGTCACTGCTTGTTTGGTTATCAAGGTAAAACTTTTGAAGTGTCTTTGAGTCAAAAATATCTCCATCTGCTTTTCAAATCATTGAACAATTGGTTTAATAATTTTTATTTTAAAAATATAACTATGAATAAAATTTTGACTACCATTGTTAGTCTGGATTTAAATGAAGGTTCAGTCACCGATGTATTTCCCCGTTGTTTAATAAATCTGATGTCAGTTTACTAGTTGGACTTGTTCATAAAATGTTTATTATATGTATAACAGTAGAAAAATTTTCATAACAATAAAAAACTGTTCCAGTTGCTTCTATTGTATAATTGTAAACGTGAAGACGTCGTCGTAGCAAAGTGTGTGATTAATTTTTACTGGTTATATATTAAAACATAGTAATCTATTAATGCCGCATGATCAGGAGATATACAAGATGGTATGTGCGTTCTTAATTTTATACAATAATTCCTAAATGTAGTAGTTACTTTAATAAACAATGAGCTGTGAATTTTGTGACACTGCGATAAGCCGAACAAAACCCGATATTTCATATGCTGGTTTTTGTGGACAAAAAGTATTTCCTACCAGTTGTGTTGAAGTTCCTTCGGAAGTTGTCAAACATACTAAACCTTATGGTCTTCTATGGTATTGTCAGGAATGTTATCCTGCTGTTACTGATTTTTCGCACACTATAGATAAAAGAGGTAATAGATAATATGGAGAAACTATTCACTGAAGCTAAAGAAGAAATTTTTAAAATGACCAAAGAAAATATTAGCAATATACCTCCTTTTGATTTAAATTAGTCAACTTATTCGCAAGTGGCTCAAGCGACATGTCAATCGGTTGTAGTTATTAAACCTAAGGATACTATACAAAATAATATTCAAACTAAGGCTGATATTATGAGCAATATTAATCCCACTGAATTAAACATAAAAGTTTCAGAAGTTAAGAATACTAGAGATGGCGAAACACTTGTTGGGTGTAGTAATAATGAAGACGCATCTAAATTTAAAGATGCAGTTAACGCAAAATTAGCAGATGCTCACGATAGAAAAAAATTAAAAGTAGAAATCAGAAAATTGGATTAGTTGGAATGATTGAGAAGCATGAACCTGATGAACTTATTTCGTTACTTAAGTACCAAAATGATGTCATCCAGTCGTCCAGAGTTTGCAGCGTTGTAAAAATTTGGGTTACCAAGAAAAATGATAAGATGTATCAAGCAACTCTAGAAATTAATGCCGAAACGTATGTGAAAGCAATGTCTCTTTAAAGTATTTTTGTTGGCTACGATGTACTCGTATGTTCAGTGTTTGATGCTATAGATACCACATTGTTATAAGTGCAGCGGCTTCGTTCATAAAAAATATTGCTTGTCCTAATTGTTCTCGACCACATGAAATTAAAGATTGTCCCATTGAGTCTGAAATAAAATTTTATGACTGTATTAACGCCAAAACTTCTGATGTCAAATATTTTGCTTAGGATCATTCAAAATGCCCTGTTTATCAGAGAAAAAAACTTGAATATTATAAGAACTCTTTAATGTCTTTAATGTCAGTGTACTTTACCAGAATGTTAGAGGATTAAACACCAAACTTGTAAAACTGTTCCATAATTCCGTCGAATGTGACCATGACCTATTAGCACTGTCAGAAACTTGCTTAAGTTCTTCTATGTAAGACAGAAATTTTAATATTACCAATATTACTAAAGGGGGAGGTGTGTTAATTGCATTAAAGAAAGAAAACAATGCATTAAGACTAGATCTTTCTGAACTGACTACTTCTACTCCTTCTATTAACGTACTTGGTTTAAAAATTTCAGTCTCGAATAGCAATATGTATGTTATATTACTTTATATTCCTCCCTTTACTAGTAATAATATATACGATGTCTTTTATGATGTTTTATGCCATTACGAGTGGTGCAATAATACTGTTAATATTAGGAGATTTTAATATACCACATTATCATTCTAATATTAAGGACATTACTTTAAAAAAATGCTGGTATAGTTGCACTTAATAATGCAACCAAATTATTAGCTTTAAGACAATACAATAATACTCCTAGTTTTAATAACCATTTACTCGATTTAACCCAACAAAACGTTCTTTTTGAAACCACGCCAGCTTCATTTCCCGTCTATCGCGAGACATCGCCGTAGAGCGAACATTAGCGCCCAATTGCCTCTCGATCTAGTCGTCACCTGACCTCAAAAAGTCGTTCTGACCAATCAACAAATTACTCGTGCTTACAAACCAAAATTACCAGAACTTGAATTCGTGAATACCAGAACTATTCACCACCGGCCGAGATACACATGATTCTCAAAAATAAATAATAACGAAGGGTGTTGTCTTCGTCAAGAATACCCTATTAAAACAAATCGATGCATCTGTTGCTGTCGAAATACGACACGCACAAACCGATAGATCACGTCAAGAATGTCATGAAACAGGTGAGTATTAATTTCGGAGTGACACAATTTCTAATAAACAAACGAACGAACCCAGAGCTGTAACGAACGCAGTAATATTTTCGAATGACAAGAAAAGCCCAATTTACTAAATGAATATTTGAAATTTCGCTAATAACTTGAGTTAATATTCAAAATAAAGAAGAAATTCACTATACAAGGTATGATGTATATTTAGCTACTAAACAACTACTGAAACAGGGTAATTAATTCAATAATAGCAGCAAAACCGTAAAATTTTAGGGACGATCAACTTAATGGACTAAAAGTGAAGCGAACTCACTGTAAAAGAACACAGGTATATAAAGAAATGAATAATGTAGTAAATAAACACCTTTATTTGGATAAAAACGTAAGCGTAGACTAAAATTACACAAGGGGTCATCAAAAAGTACTTGTTTTAATATAAAAAAATGGATCGTTACAAGTTGATTAATTGTTTGAATTAATAAAAAGAAACATTCGCTTATATGGCCATTAATAATCTCAAACAATGAACTGCCTTCGTCCGGTCCATATGTTTCGACTAAGTATCATAGATTCATCGCTATCGAATTTGAAATTCTTACATACATATATTTTATATAAATTGTCTGCAATAATGTACAATATGCAGTACAATAAACATTATATTTTATATGAAGCATCCATCAAGGTTTGAATTTTGAACAGAAAAAAAAACTCATATGCTCACATAACTAGTTTTAACACATTTACTATTTTAAGCATTAGGGTCACTGGTAAAAATATTTCGCTTTTAAACAAAACTCGGAAAATGTTTACAAAATAAGGCAACAGCCGCACGATATCTCCTCCAGGGGGTGGAACTCATCACAGCTCTAATCCCTAAACATTAATATTCATACGGTTGGATGAGGACGGATAAGCATCTACATTACTTAGAAATGTGTCCTCGTACCAACGCTGGCGCCCACATATAACTATGAATTCGCTAAGCTTCGTGATTAGTTGGATTTATATTCCGAATTTCGCCGCTACAGACACAACGCGACGCGATGGTCAGATGATATTTTTTAAATTGGATAGCTTTCGGTTTAAGGCAACAAGTTATATTTTCGGTTAGAGATAATATTTACTGTTTTTAGTAAAATTTTCGGAAACCAAGCAATTTAGGACATATGGTAATATGAAGATACACACCTTGTATTAGATTCATCCTATATATACATATTGTACTGTTTTTATTTAATTAAAGCCATGTCAAAACATATAATTCTTCAAGAAATAATTTTTTTTTTAGAACAGAACTTCTACAAATTAAAATTAAAAGAAATGATAATGAATATTTATAATATTTCCTTTTAATAAAAGCCATATTAAAACAATCAATCCAAAATTCGTGCAAATTAACAAGTAAATCAAATATTATTAACATACCTTATTATATATTATCTTTTACAACATCTTGTATATGTTATTTAAAAAAAAAACTTGTTAAATGTACAAGAAACAATTACCATGAACAAAATTTGTGCAAATAAACAAGTAAATCAAATATTATTAACATACCTTATTATATGGTATCCTTTATAACATCCTGTATATGATTTTTTTTGTAAAATCTTGTTAAAATTATTGTCAGTGATGACGCAGAGTGGAGTCTGATATCTTGATTCATGGGGATAGGAATTTGTCTCCATGGATACAAAAAAATGTTGTTGATTAGAGGAGTTCGACGACAGACATCTTGGAATTTTAGATAAAAAATTAAAGTACCTGAAAGAAAAATTAATTAAAACTAGTTAAAACCCGTCATATATCATTCTATTTAAGGTAAAAGTGTTACAAAATGAAGGTAATGTTATTTGATTATACATTTTAATTGTCAAAAACATCCTATTTGCGGAAATACATACCAATTAAATATATGCCCATGAAAATCAGAGATATGAGATTGATATCCTATTTCATGGTGGACCAGTGAAAAATTAGATGCAGTGTCCTGTGTTTTTGGACTGGAACATTCTACGAAGAAAACAGATTGTTGTGAAATAGACGATTTCCACTCAGCAAGTGTAAGTGTAAAACTATTTTAATTTAAATACATACCTAATAAAATAGTAGGAACAAAATTGGAACTGAATAACACAACCGTTATACAAAGCATGTATATAGTTCTTTGACATTTTGTAAAATATTCAAGACAGGGTACAAACCTTTTGGTGTAGTAATGAACACTGCAATCATTATGAATCGATTTCAGAGTTTAGTTTAAATACTGTAAAATAGAATTTAGGTTTATAGTTTTCTACCCAAGCAAAGTATTAATTTCTTTATTGCCTAATAGGTGGCGTTAGATACACCCATCGACTTATTGTAAATTTTATTATTGGAAAGAAAATTAGATTGTTTAAGAAACTTTGATCAAGGTTTTTCTGTCCTTCGTTCTATATATAAAAAAAAAATATACCCTAGTATTTTGGTTTGTGAAAAGATTATTTGTGTTCTCTGTTTGATACACAGGGCTATTTCCATAATTTTAATAAAGTATTATCATTGTAACATGTATTATTGTTAATATTTTAAATTGAATGATATATAAGGAGGCGCTATAGACAATCACAATACAGGTTACATAAAATATTAAAATTTATTTAAATATATAAAAATAGAACCTATTCCCTGAGAGCAGAGTCGAATCTACAGTTAAAGAAAATAATATATACAAGGAGTGATTAAAAAGGTAAGCATTAAAAATAAATATTATAACTACATAAATAAATATAATTTGGTATATAATTTCAACACGTTAGCTGCTAAAACAAAGAAAGCATACAAAGTAGAATTATATATCAATATATATGTTTCATGTTTCTATTAGAAAATAAGAGATTCATATTACATTCAAAGGATGCTGTCTCTTTGAACTAAAATAACATAATAGAAACCGCTGACCTGTCGAGAAGTTTCGAGAATTCCACCATCCGGCAGTTGAAGTTATTTGTTATCTCTGAACAAGTGTTTAACATTTTTTTTATTTTACTTTCAGTCTGATGTAAGCTTGCAATTAATAAAGTCATAAAAATATTGTACTTGTTGTTTAAATAAAAATATTTTTTTCTACGAACTCTTACAAAAAGACATCTTTCGCCACAGGATACTTTCAGCGAAAACTTGATTTCCGTCACTAGTGAGAAAAAATCCCATAACGTTTACTTTCGTCTCTAGTGACGAAAGTAAGTTGTTACATATTTTCATATATCAGTCGCCTCGTATAATATTTTGGCAGCTTATAATTATTAATAATGAAATAAAAAGATGCTCATTAAATTCTATATGCGTTTTTACCTAAACTTTAATAAATTAAAGATAAAATAAAAATTTATAAAAATAGTGCAAATTAAACCAATCTACATCTAGTTTCCTGGTTTTCATTTGTTTATTTGAAGTTTTATCACTTTTGAGAACTGTCAGTTGCAGTTCGTCCTAAATTTAACACATTTTCATGATGTCTGAGTCAGAAAGCGATTGTACTCCCCCAGAAATTATTTTTAAAGCTGAAGAAACCTCTTCAGATTTATTACCGGCCAAATCAAAAAAGAGATATGAAGAAATTTATATCAAATTTTTGGACTGGAGAGAAAAAAATAAAGTGAAATCATTTTCGGAAACTGTACTACTAGCATACTTTGGAGAAATATGTTTAAATTTTAAACCGTCGACGTTATGGTCCATTTATGCAATGCTAAGAACTACACTCTCTGTTAAAAATGATGTCGATATTAGTAAATATCCAAAGTTACGTTCGCTTGTGAAAAGAAAATCTGATGGTTTTAAAAGCCAAAAATCCAAAAATTTTTCGCCTGAAGACATAAAGACTTTCCTAAAGAATGCACCTGACTATAAATATTTAATAACAAAGGAAACGGAATTATTATTTTTATTTTAACAAATACTTAATACATAACTACTAATATTTGTAGGTAGCATTAGTTTTTGGATTATCAAATCAAAACTATAATGATGATATTGATCTGAAACGAAAATCAGTCCTTGAACCTAATTTTGTTCCTAAATTGTGTCTCCTTGATCAGCCATGATCGAAACCATTATTCTCTTTCAACCACAGCTGCTTTAACCTCTGAACATTTTTTATCAACTTCCATTTATCACCAATAATACGAATGTTGGTTCGGCTCTGCAAAATAGGCGATTACTTCCAACTTTCATACAAATATAAAATGTTGAAAGCTGACTCAAAATATTAAAAATGCGCAAGTTATGAACCAATTTCACAATACATTGACCAGATTTATGATGAGGAAAATAATTGTAGGTTATATCCCGAGTCCGGAGAGCTATGACATTACCCGAGTGAGCTAGGCTGAGTTTGTAAATTTTTGCCTGGAAAATATTCCAGACTAAATATGTCATCTTAGATTTTAATTTAAAAAATACATCGTATAAGATTAATATAGATATTTACTTTCGATTTTGTCATATTGATTTTTCAACGTTTAATAAAAGTTTACACATTTTAGTTACTTTCATCTTCTGATTACCACTGTTGAGATAATCTTTTCAAAAAATTTATATCAATCAATTTTTAATATAATTCGTTTTTCTATTGAAATAATAACCCTTTAACGATAATTTCCTAACAGAATCACCTTTAAAAAAGTTCAATTTAAAAAAATTCGTTAATTCTGATTAAATCTGACTGTAATTTATACTGACACAGGTGCTGAAGCAGGAAAAATATTTTTTAAAGCTCTTTAGCGAATTTTCGGAGTGTTTACACAAACTTTTATTAAATTCACGGGGTCAGCTCATCCTGTTTGTTCTTCCTTTTGTTCTAGCCACCGAGTGTTTACCTTCACATTCACATTTTCCACCCTTAACTACCGCCTTAGACCGGTAAACAAGAACGCGTGGCAAATAATTTTCAATTTGTTCAGAAGTTTCGGTAAACACAATTTAGTTTAAAAATTCATCGTGTTGTGGACATAGACGCATTCGATTTTTTGTACTTACACCTTTATTTTCTTATACGTAAATGTTAAGCATATATATTTATATTTTTGAATTGAGTAAACAGCTTTACATATAATCCTGATTATATGAGTTGGAATTGATAAATATTTACCGCATACAAAGCGAAACAAATTTTCAAAACTGTTGAAATATAATTTAGTATCATTACTTTTATTGTGTGAAAACAGTTTGTCATTTATTATATTAAGTATTTTTTAGTGATATTACTCACATACGCGCGACACGCCCAAGATAGTGCGCAGCCATTTTAATGCAATTACTACTAGGTTAGGCAACGCATATTTTTCTAAAATGTTAAACTATAGATGAAACGTTTAATTATTTTAAATAATTTTCAAGAAACTTCTCTACAAGTGCATCTTAAAATAGAGGTGAGTGGTTTAAAATTATTTTTAAAGCTGTGCATATGATTTTTTTTCAGTCCCATGCCCATGAAAAGACATTTATTTTAATTTTGTAATGTAATAAAAATCTTTGATGCTAAACAATTTATTATATTGTATTAATTAACAGGAGAGAATTAATAAGATTGATATAAATTCTGGTCCTATAAACAAAAGCATTTAAAAAATAATAAATCCCAAAATAACGTTAAATTAAACATAGAAGCACACTAGGATATATGCAAAATCCATCTATGCGTAGGAAACCGCTGAATATGGTGGATATTTTTCTTGAATTTTAATTAATAATGTCACTTCTAAAGTGAATAAAAATTTTGTTATTTTATTAAATTTATGATATGTTTTGTTATGTGATATGTTAATTTTTATATTGTATTGTATTTTCATTAAATAATTGATTTTAATTTCATAGAAACTTTTTTGCTATTGACAATGTAATGTTATTTAATTATTTTCACTTTTTATGAAATAGTGTACCTGTGTGTTAGACAATTGCTAAGAAGTTTTATTCATATTACTATTAGTTTTATTGTTGTATGTTTTTAATCAGCCGAAACAAGTACTCATGTACTTATCGGCCTTATCACTTTATTCGATAAATTGTTTATATTGATGTCGATGTATTTATTATTATTATTGATGTTGATGTATTTATTATACAATTTATATATATATATATATATATATATATATATATATATATATATATATATATATATATATATATATATATTTTTCTTATTTTATGCGAATAAAGTTATTATTATTATTATTATGTTTCAAGAGTTTCCAGTTTTCTGTTTAAATATTTAGAACTGGTGTAGAATAATAAGAAAACAAACAAAAAAAAACAAAAAAACCAAAAAAGAAAACCAAAAAAACTAGAAGAAACAAGAAAAAACAAGAAAAACTGGAAAAAACAAGAAAAAACAGGAAAAAACAAGAAAAAACAAGAAAAAACAAGAAAAACAAGAAAAAACAAGAAAAAACAAGAAAAAATAAGAAAAAAACAAGAAAAAAACAAGAAAAAACAAGAAAAAACAAGAAAAAACAAGAAAAAACAAGAAAAAACAAGAAAAAAAACAAGAAAAAACAAGAAAAAAACAAGAAAAAATAAGAAAAAACAAGAAAAAACAAGAAAAAACAAGAAAAAACAAGAAAAAACAAGAAAAAACAAAAAAAAAAACAAGAAAAAAAAACGAGAAAAAAACAAGAAAACCAAGAAACAACAAGAAAACCAAGAAAAAACAAGAAAACCAAGAAAAAACAAGAACAAATAAGAAAAAACAAGAAAAAAACAAGAAAAACCAAAAAAAAAAATTTAAAAAAAAAACAAGAAAAAACAAAAAATAAGAAAAAAAAACAAAAATCCCTTTTGACAACTCGCTAAAGATTCTGATAGAGAGTGAGTAGATAAGAAACAAGGCCACGAGTTCTTTACTTTCAAAGTCGCCACTAAATGGCGCTAAGGGTCAGTGTTGGGAACTGAAACTTGGATAAATGGTTTGCGACTCGGCTAAACAGTCCAAAATGACGGGATAGGTAAGAAAAAAGCATGTACAATGACAATGTCAAAAGGACCTACGTGTATATCTTAATTCATACTTTCACTGCTGTCTCGCTAGCGATACATGCGGCTGTACCTATACAGGCCGCGTGTATCTCTGTTGATACACAGGGTACTATTTTGTCTGTGTATCTTTGGATCCCATGCGATATTTTAGATTTTTATTGCACAAATAATTATCAAAATTATACAGAGCAAGTTTTTATTGCAATATGCAACAAAAAATAAGTTTGACAGATGAAGAAACTACATAAAAGTAAAAAGAAAACCAAATATTTCAAAAAAGAAGAAAACTTCTGTTCTTTGTTAAAAAAAATTCTGCAGTAATGGGGATTACCCTCGCATTCATCACAAACAGTTATGACCTGGGCTGCCATTTTCTTTTGTGCGTTTACCATTTTTCCTTTTCTGCCATATACTTCGTAGCAGCTTGAGCACCTAGCCCCTTTTTTTGGTTAATTGGTAACCAAATGATGTAAGGAACGTTTTCTTCTGTTACTGGAAGAAGGCTGCGTTTCATCTTTGGTGTCTTGTAACAAAGATAAAATTACTTCCTGCCTGAATTTGGTTATGGAAATATTATTGCTATTTAGGCAATTACTACAATAAAGGAAATGTGTATTGACCAAGGACGTAACCCATAAAAGTTCAATAATTACTTTTTCTACTAGCGTGCATAAAAGTCCACTTTTCCGCATTCATTTTAGGGTTGAAAAAGTCACTTTTCCGCAATAGTAATAGGTTTGTTTACGCTAACGTGTCGTTCGGTCATCTGCAATCGTTGCAGAAAAGTATCACTTTTCGCACTTGTTAGGTAAACTACTATTTTCTACTACCGTGCGTAAAGTACGTACTTTACGCACTCCACGAAGTGTGTAAAGTTGTACTTTTTTTCACTAGTGAAAAAAAAGTAACTTTTATATTTCTAATATTAGTGGATTATGTGTACGATAGTAGAAAAAATATTGTATGCCACTCGTGTTTTGACTCATGTAAAAAGGGTAACTTTACACACTTGTTGCATAAATAACTATTGTGGTACCATTTGTAACACCTTCTAAGGGTCGTGTTGTAATATGCCAGCTGGTCACTTACGTCTATTGGCGACTTTTGATTTTCCTATTTGACGTCTTCACAACAGCGGTGTCCGTTTCGTTGTGTCGGGTAGATAGCGTTGATCCTTCCATTTCAAAACCGTTACCCCTTCCGGAAATTATTTGGCCCGCTGCTAGTTTGGCGCTTTGAACTTCTTTGGGAATGTATTTTCGATTCAAACGTAATGTGCCTACAGTGGGTGTTTCGTTTAAGGAGAAGATAGGCTATAGCATTGTATAAATATAACTAGTAGGTCAGTCCAATGCTAATATTTGTTTGAAGTTGAAAAGAGACCACCACCAGATGGATACTCTGTTTGAGTGGCAAGTCTTTCCGAGACTCGAATACTTATGACAATTCAACATAGATGGCGATGTGTTACAACTAAACAACTTAAACGTTGCCATTTTTATTCCATTTTGTGTATTTGGTGCATTTGATTTTGTTGCAAGTTGCAATATTTACGGTGTGCTTCTGTTGTTTTCTTTAATTATTAAATAGGTGTAAGTTTTAGTTTGTGCGATCAGGATATACCTACATAAGTATATTTTATTGGGACGCTATTATTAGGTTCTAACAAGAATTTGGTTTTCCGTTAAAAAAAAAAGGTAAGCTAGGTGTATGATAAAATTGCCTAATTTCATCATTTTTTTTTCTTTAATATTTACATTGCATAAATATTTTTTCCAGATGTAATTCCTATAGGAAAAAATAATGCCTTATAGTACCTATATTAAAATACATTTTTTTTTTTTTTTGACAGATGTCTGGAAATAAGTGTGTTTATTTCAATTGTGGATTGACACCGTATAAAGATCCGACACTACGGTTATTTCGATTTCCAGTTAAAAACCCTTCTTTGACCCAGGAGTGGATTTTAAAATCTGGTAAGAGACGTATGGTAAAAACAGTGTTGGACTGGCCCTGAAATATTTAAGTACTTAGTTTTAATAACGTATATGGAAATAACATTAATCAATCACTCGGTGGTAGGCCAGATTTAGGAAATGGAAAAGCGGGACAACGGTGATCACTGGGGATCACGTTAAAAAGATTTTTATTAAATCAGGTTTTTTTTTGTGTGGAGATCTAAAAAAAAGGTCCTCCGATTATATTTTTAAAACAATTCCGGGGTTTTTTTAAAAAAAATCTTATCTCTTCAAAAATTTCTTTATTTATAACTTTGGATTTACAAAGTATGCCATTTGAGTAAAAAGCGAGGTATTTAGGTAAAAAGCGGGGCATTTTGGTACTTTGGCGTGGCGCGTGACAATAAGTGAAAAAGGGGGACAATTAAGTCTAAAGCGGGACGACTGGCAATTAAACATTAACGTGACATATAGGGGTAGATTTCGATATTTTATTAAAAATTCATATTAACTGCCAAATATATTGTAGGAAATGCTGCATTGATAAACCTGAGTCCAACATCTTTAAGAAAAAAATTTGTATGCAGCAAACATTTTGAGGACTTAACTTTAAGACGATTGCCAAGCACCGCTATACCAAAAATGTATGGTACAAATGAAACGCAAGAAATATTTGAAATAATCCATGTATCAAAAACATATTTGTCACAGCCTTCAACAAGTAGAGATATTTCTCATGAAAGTGACGAAAGTAGTAATGATACAATCGATCCATTTTTGAATCAGATTTCAAATCTTCCTTCGTCATCGTTATTGAAGAGGGAAGTGCGTCCAAAAAATAATAATCCTGAAATTTTGAAAAAAAAATTAAAGGAAACCCAGAAAAAAAATAATATTCTTCAAACACGGATCAGAGTCTTAAAAAAACAAATTTGTAATGCTAAATCATCATTAACTCCTCCTAACAAGCCACTTACTCAATTTTCTGCAGCTTTGGTAAAGATGCAACTACGAGGTAAAAAACGGATATGGTCACCAATAGAAAAAAAAACAGCTTTAGAAATTTTTTACAAAGGTCCTGGCACGTACAAATTTCTACGTAGGAGAGGAGTTATTTTACCGGCAGTATCCACAATTAAAAGTTGGATTTCAAATTTCATTTGTAACCCTGGATTTAACAAAAAAACATTTGAAAATGTAAGAATGAAAGCAGAAACTATGTCTAGTCTTGACAAGAAATGCATTTTATTATTTGATGAAATGGCCGTTAAAAAAGCCATTGAATATAACAGAAAATTGGACATTATAGAGGGATTTCAAGACCTTGGTACCAACAAGAGAAACCCAATTTTTGCTGGACAAGCATTAGTACTAATGATTAGAGGCACATTCAGTCAATGGAAAATTCCAATTGCATTTTTTTTGACAGGAGATGGTGTGGATGCTGACTCTCTAAAAGAGATAATTACTAATGGCTTGAGAATGGTCAAAGCTACAGGTTTGGAACCTATAGGAATGGTATGCGATTTGTCCAGAATAAACCAAAAATTGTATAGAAATTTGGGTATTACAGTAGATAATCCACAATTTCAAATAGACGGGCATAGGTATTTTGCATTTTTCGATGTGCCACATTTAATAAAATGCATCAGAAATAATTTTATTCAAGCTGATTTTATATTTAACGGAAAATATATAAGATTTGCTGATGTTAAAAAATTGTACGATCTCGACCAAAGCAGCAAAACTGGAAGGGCTCTAATAAAGTTAACACCAAAACATATTCACCCAAATTCTTTCGAGAAAATGAATGTAAAACTTGCCACTCAACTACTTAGTCATTCTGTAGCTGCAGCTATTAAAACAGCAACCAGAACAGGTGAATTAGTTTCGGTTACATCTGAAAATACGGCGTATTTTATTGAAACCATAAATAATTTGTTTGATTCTCTAAATAGTACAAGTCCTTATAGCTCAAGACCATGTAGTCGAGCTTACTGTGACCAGAATATCGAGGTTATTAATGCTACTCAAAGAGGATACGAACTATTTAGAGATTTGTATAAACAGACTAGTAATGGCAAGTTAACAAGACCTGATTCCTTCGATGGTTTTTTACTGACCATAAATGCGGTCAAACAATTTTATTTAGATTTAAAGGACAAAGGTCTTAAATATATATTAACCGGAAGATTAATTCAGGACCCTTTAGAAAATCAATTTTCGGTTTACAGGCAGAAAGGAGGTTACAATCGAAACCCTACTGTGAGAAGTTTTAAAGCCGCTTTTAAATTAAATATAGTTAATAATTTTATGAAACCTCCTGCTAAGGCAAATTCTGGATCAAATTCTGATGATGACAGAAATCTATTATCTTCAAATACCTCATTAACACTCAATATTTTGAATACAACTGAAGACTTAACTGAGGACGAAAAAGCAGATAATAATGAACCAGAATGTGAAAGTAACTTGGAGGGGCCATCGAAATCAGTCGACGACTACTCCGAAGCCCCTGTCACTTTGGAAGAGTGTTCTACTTTATATTTTGCAGGATATTTATTAAAAAAGTGTTTACATAAATTTAAATGCGAAGGTTGTCAAAATCATTTAGAAGGTTCAGGAGATATGGATGACAAACACCAACTATTAATTTTTTACAAAAGTTATGATATGAGTGACAAATGTGGATTAAAAAATCCATCAACATTGTTGACTTCATTTACGAAATTATCATTCCAAATATTTGCCGAGTACTTCGATAAATATTGCACAAAAAAAGTATTACAAAATTTACGTAATATAATTGAGGAGAGAATGCACATAATTTTGCCAGAATGGTACAATTGTGACAATAACTGCAAAATTCACAGGAACTATATTCTTGAATTATTAATTGTAACACAAATTTTCAAAAATTGTAAAAATCGTTCTAAAACGGAAGTAACAAAGAAAACAAAGAAAAATGAAGTTTCCAAAAAAAAATACAAAATTATCAATTCTTCAGCATAAATAACCAAAACTACCATTTTCTTTATTTTTCTTATGATTTCCTTTTCTATTTTTTTATGATACCTGAATGTACCTAACGATGTATAAATTTTACATAAAAATGTTTTTCTATGTTTAAAGTGTAAATATAATCAGCTTATGTTTTACTTCGTAAATTACTTTTTTAGTTTTATGCGATTTTTTATAACCCTATGGCAACGTAAAAATACAATTTTAAATTAAAAATGTTTTTGTTGTTTAAAAATCAATGTATTTAATGTAAACTGAATACTGTTCTGCCTAAAAACATTTAAGCTTAAAAAATACAAAATTGTTTATTTAACTAACTATATACCTAAATAAATGTTTTCCCTTTTCAATCCCTATACATTTTTTCTTTTGTAAACATTTTCTATTTATAGTAATTACCTATTTCAGCTATATTATTAGGTATTGTTTTATAAAAAAAAAACAGAAGACTGAACAAAACATATTCTATATACCTACTTACTGAATAAAATATTCATTAATTATTACATCGAACATTGAAAAACAAAGTGATGCCCACTTTACAAAAATAACAAATTTTGAGAAGAACACTTTTAACTTTTAATATTATTTTCTCCTACAAAGTTTACTGTTAAATTCTCACAGCAATTATTTTGATATTAATGAAACTATTTAATATACCTAGTTTTAATTTATTTGTTAACCAGAAACTACAATAAAATACCTATTAATTTAAAAAAACAAACTACACGGATTTTTGAACACCTACCTACCTAGTATAACTTCTGTTTTAAAGTCTGGGACGTATAATAAATAATAATATAGATACAACCATTGTATAAATATAACATACAACTGGACCCGCTGGTTGCATTTATTTGCGTAAAGTAACTTAAATTCACACCAAAACTAGAAAATTGCATAATGCTAGCCCATCCATTTAAAGGCCATGTAAGCAACTAATATATCCCAATTATAGGCTGGTCAACTATTCTGCGACAGTTGCCACTTTTGTTAAACTAGAGACGATGTACCGTTGATGTACCATCCAAAAATTCGTAAAATGACAACACAGCGATTACGTTGCACAATGATCAAACAATCGTAACTTCTCTCTCTGGCGCGGCGTCTAGAAAACTATCTTCTGCCTCCGACCTCTCTTAACTTAGCTACTGTCCGCTTGGAACCGCTATGTGATGGAGATATTATAATCAAACTTTATTTACATAGGCGTTGACCTACTATATATATTTTATACAATGGCTATAGGTATGCCGGAATAGAAATTGTCTATATAGAGAGTGCGACCTTCGTTTAATAAGTCTTCTATTAGTTTTATCACAATATTTTGTAACACCGACCATTTTTGATCAACCACTGATCTTTTCCCACATATAGTGAAACGTTTTACGTGTAATCTTTTTCTGTGCATAGTTTATATAATTCTAGATCGTAACGGTGCCGTTTAGACGGTATATATTGACGAACACTTATTTGGTCTCTGAACGGGACCATTGTTTCATCTATGCAAATTGTTTTATTTGGGGTCTAGGCACGTTGAAAGTTTTTTTTACAAATTCTTTGAAAAATTTTGTCAATTTTATGGGTTCGGTTGTTTGGAATCGCCCCATCATTATTTTCAAAGTGCCAAAATTATTGGTTAATGAAACCAAAACATCTTGAAAAATCTCACTTACTCGAGGTTGCTGTTTTGGTTTCATGCCGAACATCATCCCTAAAACTTTCTGACTGAGATCAACCCTTAATTTGACAAGAAAAAGTGCAATGCAGTTTTTCTTGCTTAGGTTTTTTCTAGATTTTATGTCATCGTTATGTTCGGCAAGAGTATTGAATTGTGCCCTATTGAGACCAGTCAAACATTTGTAGTCTTCATCTTCGAAGTCAAACATGTTGATTGATTGATTTTTTTATCAAAACTTTAACACCCTGTTTTTCAAAAGTTAAGGCATTTAACGCATACGTTCATATGAAGTTTTCTTCCTAAAATGGGTCCAAGAATCACGCCCTTAAGTATTAGCATATTATTAAGAAACACTCTGTATATTTTATAAATTAATCAGTTTCATATAGATGTACCTACCTAACTAACTCGGGCAAAACCATCGATCTTCTAGGAACTTTTAACCGCTTCGGTCGCAACGTAAAGGTTACCCTTAATCTATTTTTTACGAACTAACTTCATTTCGTCGGTCGTGCTGCCGAACTCAGATTCGCTCGACGTAGTTATATATAAGTTTTCAAACTGAAAAGCGTAATAGGTTTTACCTGTATTTAATCCAATTTTCGAGCCGTTAGTAAATTTACTCGAGATATATATATGGTAAAAGGCGAAACGCTAAATAACTTTGTGGACCTGATGAACTTCGACGATTGGCCTACTACGAATCGAAAATAGGGCGACTTGTAAATTACGCCGTAATTAAATCCTCCCCTTGCCGCACCGTTCAAACCAAGCTGGCTCCCTTAACGAACTGCGTTTCCATAATTACGTGCAAACGAGTTAGTCCTACTGCTTCTCTGTTGGGCTGTATAATAAAGGTCATGTCCGACCCGAAAAGCACTCTCTATTCACAGTAATATGTAGTTAGCAACATCTAGAGTACAGTGCTCGTAACTTTTTACTCTCCATAATATCTGAAGTTTGGTGAAAATGCCAACTCGTAGTCGTGGATTGTTTTCACTTTTCCACACGGCTTTCATACAGGTACGGACATTTTAATACGAAGTAATACCTTACAGTGAATTACAGCAGGTATAATACGAATATATGAACGTTTTTAATATAACTCACTCAGTTTTAAGTACATCATCCCAAAAACTAATCTGACTCTGACAATTATAGTTTCTCTATTTGTTTGGATCACTTTTATGCATTAATTCTCTCACTAGTCAAAGATTAAACTTTTCTCTAAATGCATTTTAATATTATCGTCATTTAAATTAAAATTAATCAAATTAAAAAACTTATAAATGAAATAAACTTAGATGCTGATACCGATCAGATCAATAATCATTTTCTCAGGGTCGGTCTTTTCACCTTCAGATAAAGTGCCAGGTAATTTTTATCTCCCAAGTAACTTAAAAAGTAATCTTTTCACTTCTGGATAAACCTAACTTCTGAATGATAATTTAACTTAGTTATGAAATTCCTGATAAAATACTTCACTGATGGATAAACAGGTAGCTACATAACCACATAAGGTTAAAAACTACTGGATACTTATCATACATATTATTTATTTGAAAAAACAAAAAATTAATTATCTGACAGATAGTAACTCTCAGATAATATATCCGTCAGTTAGTTATCTGCAACTTTATCTGAAGGTGAAAAGACCGACCCTTAGGATTATAGGCAACAATAAAGAACCAGATAATGAATTAATGCAGTTTTACAATAATAATCTGAAAGTCTCAGATTACTTAAATTTTAATATTGTTTCTGAAGAGGTAGTAGCAAGTTTTATTCTCAAAAGTAATACTCTTGTTACAGGAACTGATAATAGTAATATAAAGGACCCCGCAATAATCTTATGCAATTTCCATAAGATTATTGCGGGGTCCTTTGTTGAGAATGATGTGCCCATTTATTATTCCCTACATTACCCACATTATAAATTTTCTAATTAACCAATTCTACATATCTTTAAAAGTGGAAAGTAGGTGAGGCTTTATCTCCGTCCAGTCTAAACGATCTAAGGCCCATAACGATTCTTTCTACAATTTCTAAGATTCTAGAAAGAATAATTGAATCACAATTACGAATTCACCTGCAAACCTACAACCTTCTTCCTATGATACAATCAGGATTCAGGCCTGGATGTAGTTGCGACACAGCGCTTCTGAACATATCAGATGACATTTTTAGAAATTTAGATAAGAAGAAGTCAGGTGCTCTAATTCTCCTAGACTATAGTAAGGCTTTTGATACATTAAATCATAAAATACTTGATCTCGAACGTCATGCTATCAATTTTTTTCAATCTTACCTAGATGGCAGATGTCAAAGAGTAGTACTAAACGTCATAACATCTGAATTGGGAGTAGTGCAGGGGGTGTTGCTCGAGGGTCAATCCTTAGACTATTACTTTATACAATTTATACGAACCATCTTGAATGAGTAAAACCAAATTTGGTAGATTTTCACAAAACTTTTATTTTAAAAAATAAAAATTAAAAACACTACACATGACATGTTTCGAAGTACAACTTCTTTTTCAAATGTGACTAATTTACAATTCGGTATCCAATATATATGCGAAATAATCTTAGATTAAAGAGACCGAAGATGTAACATTGCACACTGCGCATGTTGTCTATTTTAAGCCAAAGTAACCCACCAATTGAAAATCATTGTTGCACGACGCCACCCGAATTGCTCCGATTTCCATTTAGCGATCACCTCCACCTGAATTTAATCACCATTGACAGCTGTTTTTTGATTTATTTGTTGGTATTTTAGCAATTTAAAGTGTTCTAGTTATTCAATTTCAAGTTCAAAATGTCACGATGTATCTTGAAAAATTGTATGTACTTATAATACAAGTACTACTGTTATGAATATATTCGTTTTCAGCGGTAAATATTTATTAAAGTTTTGACATAAAGCACCATAATTCTCTGGGCTGAATACTTCAGATCCGCATTAAGGGGTTTCAATAAATATTAAGCATCAGAAATCAGATTTCATATTACTTACATAAATTTAAAAAAGGGTAAAATTTTGAACATTTAATTTAAATAAATAGTAAATAGGCATTATTTCTAACGAAATTTTGTATTTAAAAAGTAGTTTTATAGGAAAGTTTTCTAAAGGTAGTTTTTAGCCCTTTTTGGTAGATAAATAAGAGGTAAAGAATCATAGTTGCTAGCTAAATTTTATTTTTATAAGGTATTTTTATAAGGTATTTTTATAAGGTATTTTTATAAGGTATTTTTATAAGGTATTTTTATACGGTATTTTTATAAGAATATTAGATGAAATACAGGATGACCTACTTAAAATTTCAAGGTTCATCTTATTTGCGGTCAAATCGAAAGTGACATTGAATTTTCAGTCTTAAAACAAAGTAATCTAGTATAAGCAAAAAAAAAATACTAAAGTTACAGGAGTTAGGTCCGATTCCACCGTTGTGTTAAACGGAGATTAAAATGACAGTGTTAATGTAAAAATGTCATTTTAAACTTCGTTTAACACAACGGTCAAATCGACCCTTAGTCACGTTAATAAAATGTTACATTACAAACCCCTAAACAACTCGAACATAATTTTCGTTTACTAAAAAAAAATCCAAAATTTAGCAATATTTATTTATTATACAATCGAATGCGATTTCAAAGATAACTGGATCAAAAAATCCAAATCTCTAAATTTTGGAGCTAAATGCTCAGATAAAAGCAAGCGACCGATAGGGATTACAAAAATAATCGACTTATCGATAATTCTGATATTTTTTAATGAAAATCGATTTATCCGCTGTTTTTAATAAATTATTTTCGTTTTTTTTTTTAAGATAATGTATTAATCGATTTTAAAGGAAATACAAAAAAAGTAGATTTATTCAAAATAATCGATTTATCGTTTAATCGGTTTTTTAATTATTTGATTATTTTCGATTTTTCAAAGATATTATATGAAAATAATCGATTGAATATAATCGGTTATTTTACATAATCGATATTTTTGGTATTTTTTTTAAATTATCGATTTATTGGATAATCAGCTTTCTAATAATCAATTATTTTCGATAATCGAATAATCAATTTTAAAGGAAATATGAAAAAAGGATTATTAGAAAATAATAGATAATTCGTTTTATTTTTTGGAAAATCGATTTATCATAGAATCGGCTTCTTAATTAATTGGTTATTTTCGATTAGCCGATTATTTTGGAATTATTGATTATTTTTGGTATTTCAAAGATAATTGAATTATTGATTTTAAAGGAAATACAATAAAAATAGATTATTGATAATAATCGATTAATCGAAAATAATCGATTATTTAAAATAATCGATCATTCTGTTTTTTTTTGAAAATCGATTTGTCAGTTAATCGACTTTTTAATTAATCGATTATTTTTGAAATACAATAAAATAGATTATTGGTAATAATCGATTTATTATAGAATCGGCTTCTTAATTAATTGATTATTTTCGATTAGGCGATTATTTTGGAATTATCGATTATTTTCGGTATTTCAAAGATAATTGAATTAACGATTTTAAAGGAAATACAATAAAAATAGATTATTGATAATAATCGATTGATCGAAAATAATCAGTTATTTAAAATAATCGATCATTCTGTTTTTTTTTTGATAGATTTATCAGTTAATCGACTTTTAAATTATTCGATTATTTTTGATTAATCGATTATTTTCGATTTTTCAAAGATTATCGAATAATCTGTTTCCATGGACGAAAAAAAAATGGTTTATTTGAAAATAATCGATTATTTAAAATAAACGATAATTCTATTTATATGATATTTTGTAAACACTGATTTATCGGTTAATTGGCTCTTTAATTAATCGATTATTTTTGATTTTTCAAAGATAATCAAGTAGTCGATTTTAAAGGAAATGACAAAAAATATATTGTTTGAAAATAATCGATTGATCGAAAATAATCGATTATTTTCAATGATCGATAATTTATTTCGATAATCACTCATCCCTAGCGACCAAATGACTTTTTTTAAATTTAAATTTTAAAATGTTATCTGGTTTCAGACATATGCATTTCTAGAGTTTTATGTGACTCATCCTTATAATAATTAATATTCTTAAAGAAAGAAGCCTTAATATACTTTTTTCTGAGGTTACAATACAAAACAGCATTTTCTCATTTTGACTAATTTTTAATAATATGTAATAGCCGTAGAAAAAATATAATGTTCAACTCATAAGGGTAGATTTACAGTATTAGCCTGCGCACATGCTATTTTTATAATACTCGTAGACAATGAGTAACACTTTTTGCTCTATTAACAATATATTCTATTTCAACATTTTACTGTAATCTCTTGCAGAAAAGTCCGTAGTAAATAAACGCTAACGAAATATTCTATAAAAGGTCTTCTCTTTACATAAAATGTCGTGGAATCTGTTTGATATTAAAAAATCACGTTAATTTCATTTCATAATACAAAATTCGATTAAACACCTTTTAAATAAACCTAATAGTTCATTAAGATGCTAATAAACAAAGTCCGGTCCATGTCACAGAGTTCAGGTCGCCGCGTGTCACCGCCCAGTTCCCCCACTCCGTTAACCCTTCTTTAGAAATTGGCAACATTTGCGCAGGTTTAAAACCGGTGTATGTTATATCTCTGGTCTCTTTTATCTAAGGAAATAATTGAAGAAAACAAAGTTACTTAAGAAAACATCAATAACATAACAAAATAAACTATTTAAAGTAAATAAGGGTACTTAGGTAATTATGATATCAATCAAATTGTTATTTATAAAATGGATTTTCATCAAGTAAAGGCCGAAACAATAAATAATTTATACGAGCCATCTTACATCAATATTTACATTTTTAAACGTACACTTATACAAAAAATGGCTCGGGATTAGTAACAGATTTATTTTAAATTTTTTAAAGAAAACATTTTACAAAGGATTCTTAAAAAATTCTACAATATGTATGTGCAAAATATAGAAAAAAACCCTATTCAGTATTTATTTTAAAGCTTGTTATAAAAAATTTACAATTTCATCACGTTTTTATAATAAACGATGCATATCATTCGACCTTAAGTAGTCCTTTTTTGTATACCTACTGCTATTAATCTGCACAAGATTAAAAGGCAAAATGCAACTTTGAATCAGAGTTCGCCTCGGCAGTTTCTAAATGTCTCCCTAATGTACAGTTCTTTAATGACTTCAACTTCGAATTTAATATTATGAACTTTGAAACTGCATACTTAGGGATTCCTGCTTATCCTTACACAAAATTAAATATATTCAATTAGGTTGCCGTCTTGGCAAGCTACGACTTTTTGAATAGAGCAGGGAAGAGTCTTCAAGATTTCAATACTGGAAATATTAGGTAAGAGACATCGAAATAAAATAAAGTAGAAATGACAAACATTATTTTGTGATATGACTGATAGACGCAGTTCGAGTGATGGAAAAGTGTATTTAAAATGGTGACTTAGAGTCGTACTGTGATTTATTTGAAGTCAATAATTTTATATTTTAAAATTAACGGAATGAAACTGTTTTTATATCATTTAAAATTTAAATGAAGCTATTTAAAGAAAAAAAAATATTTATTCTCACCAAAACTGACTAGCTCCACTAGTTCAAGTTTGACATACTTTTAGTATCATCATATATAATCTCCCCTTTCTTTTATTGAAGAGCGTGTACGTCTCAAGTAATTATTCTAGGGTTAAAGTATTTTATATAAACAGTAACATCGGAGTGCATATCATATCCTCGTATGTACCAATCTCGTTTTCGTTATCCCAGTGTTAAACCTGTAAGTTGTTTTGATTTTATAAAAAGTATGTACTATTAATAGAATACCGCAGTGTGATATCTGTAGTTCCAACATATCTAGCAGAAATAAACAATCTATTTCTTGCACTGGTTGTAAAAAACAAGTTCATTTGACATGTATCGCTAAGGACGTCCCTTTGGTTAGTTTATTTGATACAATACCGGGATGTCATGGAAATGCGATGATTGTATTGAAGATTATCTACTGCAATATTAATAAGATGTTTGAAGAGAAATTTGATCAGGATTAATCATCTATTGAAGATCATCTTTCGTCCGTTAGAATAGATCTAGGGAAAACTGCGAAAGATCTGTTGAGTACACCTTCTCCTCCTAATTATTCTGATGTATTAATAACAGTAAAACCCAATCAACAGTCATCATTCACCCAAATAATAATCAGTCTGCTTCTGCAACAAAAGCTGATATAATGCGCCATGCTGATCCTACTCAGAACGAACTTCAACTGGAACGGGTTAAAAATACCAAAGATGGCGGAATACTTATTGGTTGTAAAATTAATAACGTTGATGAAAGAGAATCTATCGCAGGAATATGAAATCAGGGAAGTTACGGGAGTTAATCCAAGGCTTCGAGTTGTTGGCCTTTCCTTACAGCATCCAGATGATGTGCTTACTGATTTAATTCCTAAATGTAATGCTGAAGTTTTCTTAGAAGATTCCTGTAAAGTGGTTAAAAATATGCCTACTAACAAAAAATATTAAAGTTTTCCAAGCTATTACTGAAGTGTCCATAATAAATGTCTACAGCAAATCCATCGATACGAAACATTAATTTGTATTTGACAAGTTATACAACAGCTGCCACCACCAGGCCATAGTACATGTTGTACACTCCTCTTTACTGTCCTCCAGCTACAAATAACATGCAAAAAACAAGACGTGTCACTTTTTGTAGTCATATTATTAGGGATTATATGCAGCTGTCCCTAAATTTGAAAATACCAATTATTGTGGTTCTCATTAATAGTATTGTCATTTTTTTTGCATAGTCCTTCTTTTACAGTCGCCACTCCAGCTTCATATGAACATTTTAGCTCTATTTTTGTTCTTTTTTAACCCATATGGACTGCAAACAAAAAATGCCTCTGAATTAGTAACAGATTTTGAGATTTTTTAAAAAAGTCTTTTTTATACATTTTCTCCAAATTTTGAAGTAATTACTCGTGTTCGTCTTTTTACGTCACACTTCAAATTCCAATTTATGCTCTATCAGTTTTGATTATGGTAAAATCAACATTATTTTTAAATTCAATTTTCTTTAACATTATAATTTTGAGATGTGCCATTATTGCTGTATTTAGTGTGTGTTTCAATTTTTATACGTCAAATTTCATATTCCTATGTATGCTCTGTATCAATTTTGATAATAGTAAAATTTTAACGTAATTTTCTTCTACATTATATTTTTGAGATGTGCCATTATTGACGTATCTAGTATGTGTTTTAATTTTTTTACGTCAAACTTCAAATTCCAATTTATGCTCTATTAGTTTTGATTATATTAAAATCAACATGATTTTTAAACTCAATTTTCTTCAACAATATATTTTTGAGATGTGCCATTATTGCCGTATCTAGCATGTGTTTTAATTTTTATACGTCAAAATTTTGATAAAAATAAAATTTTTACGCAATTTTCTTTATTATATTTTTAAGATGTGCCATTATTGATATATCTAGTATGTGTTTAAATTTTTTTACGTCAAACTTTAAATTCCAATTTATGTTCTATCAGTTTTGATTATAGTAAAATCAACAAAATTTTTAAACTCAATTTTCTTCAACATTATATTTTTAAGATGTGCCATTATTGCTGCATTTAGTATGTTCCAATTTTTATACGTCAAACTTCAAATTTCTATGTATGTTCTATATCAATTTTAATAATAATAAAATTTTTATGCAATTTTCTTCAACATTAAATTTTCGAGATGTGCCATTATTGCTGTATCTAGTATGTGTTTAAATGTTTTCACGTCAAACTTTAAATTCCAATTTATGCTCTAACAGTTTTGATTATAGTAAAATCAACATGATTTTTAAACTCAATTTTCTTCAAGATTATATTTTTGATATGTGCCATTATTGCTGCATCTAGTATGTGTTTTATTTTTTTACATCACACTTCAAATTCCAATTTATGCTTTATAAGTTTTGATTATAGTAAAATCAACAAAATTTTTAAACTCAATTTTCTTCAACATTGTATTTTTGAGATGTGCCATTATTGCTGTATTTAGTATGTGTTTTAATTTTTATACGTCAAATTTCATATTGCTATGTATACTCTATATCAATTTTGATAATAGTAAAATTTTTACGCAATTTTCTTTAACAATATATTTTTGAGATGTGCCATTATTTCTTTATTTAGCATGTGTTTCAATTTTTATACGTTAAATTTCAAATTTATATGTATGCTCTATATCAATTTTGATAATAGTAAAATTTTTACGCAATTATATTTTTACGCGATTATATTTTTGAGATGTGTCATTATTGCTATATCTAGTATAAGTTTAAATTTTTTTACGTCAAACTTTAAATTCCAATTTATGCTCTATAAGTTTTGATTATAGTAAAATCAACAAAATTTTTAAACTCAAGGTTTTTTAAAATTATATTTTTAAAATGTGTTATTATTGCTGTATCTAGAATGTGTTTCAATTTTTATACGTCAAATTTTAAATTTCTATGTATGTTCTATATTAAGTTTAATAATAGTAAAATTTTTAAGCAATTTTCTTCAACATTATATTTTCGAGATGTGCCATTATTGCTGTGTTTAGTATGCGTCTCAATTTTTTTTTCTTAAATTTGAAATTCCAAATTATGCACTATCAGTTTTGATTATAGTAAAATTAACAAAAATTATAAACTCAATTTTCTTCAACATTATATTTTTGATATGTGCCGGTATTGCTGTATTTAGCATGTGTTTCAATTTTTATACGTCAAAATTTAAATTCCTATGTATGCTTTATATCAATTTTGATAATAGTAAAATTTTCACGAAATTTTCTTCAACATTATATTTTTGAGATGTGCCATTATTGCTGTATCTAGTATGTTTTATTTTTTTACGTTAAACTTTAAATTCCAATTTATGCTCTATAAGTGTAGATTATAGTAAAATTAACAAAAATTATAAACTCAATTTTCATCAACATTATATTTTTGAGATGTGCCGTTATTGTTGTATTTAGCATGTTTTTCAATTTTTATACGTCAAAATTTAAATTCCTATGTATGCTCTATATCAATTTTAATAATAGTAAATTTTTTACGCAATTTTCTTCAACATTATATTTTGGAGATGCACCATTATTGCTATATCTAGTAGTGTTTAATTTTTTTATGTTAAACTTCAAATTCCAATTTATGCTCTATCAGTTTTGATTATAGTAAAATCAACAAAATTTTTAAACTCAATTTTCTTTAACATATTTTTGAGATGTGCCATTATTGCTGTATCTAGTATGTGTTTTAATTTTTTAGGTCAAACTTCAAATTCCAATATGTATTTTGTTTTAAAACCAAGTAAATAAAAGTTATCTTTCAAATTCTACTGATTTCTCTCAATTATAATATTGATTATTTCTAATGAACTTTCAAATATCAGTTGTATTGTGAATTAAATCTATGACGAGGAAACAGTAATAATTGATTCAGAAATTGGATCATTAAACGTACTCTATGAATTAATAATTAACCAAATGACTAAATTGTTGCAGTCAATATTTGTAAAACCGAAACACGTTTTGTCATTTAAAATCACGTGATCTGAAAGTTTAAGTATGTGTGTGAAATGATAAAACTTTCGGGAGAAAAAAATAAATATAATAATGTACGAAGTAATACCATATTTATGAGGGGTGGATTATGGGAGTATTTGTTTGTTGTAATTTTCTTAATGTTCTTAACTCCCATTTTCTAGCAGATTTTTTTCAGAATTTAGCTTGATTTTTTCCAATAATTTCAAATTGATATTATTGTTCGTTTTTGAGTTAGAATTTTTTTAAATATTTCAACCTTCCTTAGCCCCCCCCCACTTTTATTTAAATTTTTTTCACAATCAAAATGTCATGTTGATTTCGCCGTTTGTTTTTGATTTATGATTTTTTTTTAATTCTAACCCTTCCTTAAACCACAATTTTTATCCAGATTTTTTATTTAAAATTAAAGGGCTTGATGTTTGCTAAAAATTTCATGTTAATGTCGCTTTTTTTTTTCTTTTTAATTTAGGATTTTTGTTTTAATATCAACCCATCTTAAGCCTGTTATTTTAATCAGTTTTTTAATCATTTTTTTTTAATCAATAGGCTTTTCCCCTTATAGAGCTTGTTTTTTTTTTGTTTAAAATTTTCAAATTTTCAAGAATGTTTTTTTTTTAATATAACAGAACCCTATTTTTCAATTTTTTCTTCTATTTTTTGTATAACTTTATTGATAATAACTTTTGACATATTTGAAATAAAATCCTTAAAATCTTATGAAACCTTAAAAATCCTTAATAACCTCTTGTATCTCCTGTATCTTATTAACCTTAAAATTGTTTGATAATATCTGGTAACTGAAGAACTTTGCCGTTTAAATTTTTATGTTATTTGTACATTTTCTGAAAACATGTTTGTCCTGCCTCATAAATATTAATTTTTTTCACAGCGATAAAACGAAAAGTAACTCGAAAATAAACTTTTACTACAGATTAGATACGAAAGGAAACTTCGTAAGGGATACGGTGATATAAATCCTCGAAATAAATGTGTGGAATAAACTTTTTATAAGTTAAAAGTATATAGATATATAGTGAACAACAAGTTCGAGAAACATTGTCTTTTAAAAACATTTTTACACTAGGTAAATGTTTTATGTCAAGGATTAATTTAACTTTGAAGTTTTTAGCTTGGCTTTTGGAATTTGTGGATGATGAAGTTTTAAGAGATTTTCTTATTGATGGGGTCTTAAATGTATGTTCAAATTTGTCAGATTCGAATGTACCTACAAGTACCTACAATTGAATTGAATCAACACCAAAAGTGAAAAAGACAATATAAAACCCATAAATAACCACAAATCAGTTATCTGGGGGTTGAAAAAGGGGTATCGCGGTTAGAAGGACCAATATTTCGAAACTACCTTTTGAAAAAGTTATACTCAAATTGAATGAATATTATATATCCAATTATTTTCTTAGTAGTTCCGGACTGTAATGATTAATGTTTCACCTTTTAGTGTTGATTTAATTATTTTAATAAAAAAGAATGAAACAAAAAAGAAGTAAATGAACAAATTAAAGGTTTACTCAAACTTACCGGATAGGAGGGAAGGGCAATTGTCTTCTTTATGTCCTGGAGATGAAACTTTCCTTGAAGTCGCGCAATGCGAGGTAAATAAAAGCCGTATTAACAGGTTCACAAAATTTGCCGTTTCGGATCAATTTTAAACTGTATAGTCTACAATTTAACGCGATCGCATTCGTTTTCGTTCTGTCTTGCAGTTCGACAGTCTTACCAATCGGTGAAGAACAAAAAAAGGGTCCAAAGTATAGAATTAGGACGGTTGAGTATTGGAATAGGGAGAAATGGAGGAATATGAATCAAGTAAACCTCTATCGTAATTAAATATGAAAATTATGAAATATTAATATTAACAAACGCAAAGTGGTCAAAAACAAAATATAAATAATATATGCCCAATTAAAAATAAATATAAAAATAATAGAAAACAAAATATATAAATGTACAGGAACAGAACATAGGATAAAGCGTAATCATCGTTTACAGATGTTATTGTAGACTCTTCCTTCCTTGCA
Organism: Psylliodes chrysocephalus; assembly: GCA_927349885.1. Classification (NCBI taxonomy): domain Eukaryota; kingdom Metazoa; phylum Arthropoda; class Insecta; order Coleoptera; family Chrysomelidae; genus Psylliodes; species Psylliodes chrysocephalus. The sequence continues at coordinate 2,967,227 of OV651828.1, forward strand.
TATCTATTTTCAGTTTCATTTAAATAATATTTGATATTGGGATCATTGTTTTCTATATCGACTGCTGTACTTCTGGTGACTTTCGTATCTATATTATTTTTAAAACCAAGCTTAACGATATTAATATTTGGTGATTCTTTGGCATTGTATAGAGTTTTAGGTCTTCTTTTGATTGGAAGTTCCTTTTTGTTTGTTTGTTTTTCTTTAATTTGTTCTTTATTTAACCTTTCAGTATTACGTTTCTCTTTTTCCACCTCCATTTCCTTTTTAAAGCTACTTTCCTTATTGAGAAAGTCAATACAAAAAGCTATGTTTCTGTCTCTCTGTTTGCCTTTCTTTTAGGAGTTTTTGGTCAAATGACAAAATCATTGAGTAATAAAGATGATTTATTTAATAAGCCTTGTTCATAAGTGATGAAATGATAGGCATTTGGCTGTCATAGTCAGTATTTTCTTCTATTACAATAGGAATGTTTTCAATATCAAATATTTGTTCATTTACAAAAATTTTCAAAGTCTGCCTCGTTAGTTTTAACGTTTGAGTTATCATTTTTAAGATATAACTCTGATTCAGACATTTTATATTGATTTCTACCTTCGAAATGATCTGTTTCTTCGGGTTGATCCGTACCTTCAGGTTGATCAATATTTACGAGTTAATCCACATTCATAAGTGGATTTGCCAAAAATTCCTTATGAAGATGAAAAAGCGTCAAAAAGTCGCCATTATGCGCATCATTTTCATCAAAGTTTTTAAACCTTTCCATTTTTTCCACCCCAACAACTTTTTTACACATTTCGAACGTAATTTTACTCACTACCTTGTCTTGATGCCTTTCTTTTTTCTTGCCAGTGCATTTAGAGTAATCTATTGCAGACGAGTTCCATTAGAAAAGCCTACAGGAACGAAAATCAGTTCTTATACTTTCTGGATTTACATTACTATTTTTAAAACTACGGCTAAATTTTCTTTTGTTACAACTTCAGTAAGGTGCTCTCTTCTCTTCTAAAAACGCCTGTTTTATCATTTCCCCGTCTTCATAAGGTTTCTTTTTTTGTGCAATTATCTGGGACACACGGTACGATGCTTCAGTTGTAGCCTTATTTTTGTCGACTGTTCTTAAAAATATTGATTGTTGTCCAATTAACTGCTTTTTTAACTGTTTCAGTTTCTCCTTTCTGGCGGCAGAATGTAGTGGGAATGATTTTTCAAAATTAGAATGTACAGTTTTATGATGTCTTTCAATATTTCCTTTTTTAGCAACGGAGACCGAAGTATTACATAACAAACACACATTTTTATCTTTTACTTCTGTAAAAAAGTATTGTTCTTCCCATTCTAAATGAAAGTGGTATGTCTTTACCTTCTTACAACTGCTTGCCATAATATTATTTTTTGTTGTTCTCTACTAACCCAACCGCTGAACGTTGGTTACGCGTTCAGTTTTAAACTAAGCGCAATGTCGCCGCGCCGTGCGTATTTATCCCGTTCTCGAACACTAACGCGCTGGTCCGGCTGGTCGGTTCTAGCCGATTCTAGCTTGATGGCGTCAGCGGCAGATCGCTCACCGCAACGTTGCCGCTGTTTATGTTTAATATTATGACAATTATATTTTTTTGTGGAATTTTCGGAAGCTTCTCTGATTTTTGCAGTTTGTATTTTTTAAATTAAAATCGTTGTGAGAGCTACCAGAATTACCTCCGCGAGCTACCGGTAGCTCGCGATCGACAGGTTGGCGACCGCTGCTCTAGAGCCTTAACAATATCACCTTCTGTATATTTTTTTCGGTACGATACAATTTCAAAAACCTTTGGTATGTTGAAACTAAAATAGTAATTGGTCTCGCTTAAATATAGTAATTGGCCCCCGGCCAATAACTGTTTAATAATGTTACCTACAGTGCCTATTTTTACAAAAAAATGGGTTCCGTCTAAAAACATTTTTTTAAATATTACAGTGATTGGCAGTAACTGTTTATATGCTAAATTATTAATGTAGTTAATGACATATTGAATTGTCGCTATTTTTTCTAACCTAAGAATGTTTAAATCCTAGAATATGATCAATTATTACCTCAAATTAAAATCCATGTCAATTTTAAGGTATATTTGCAATGATTAGGATCATAATGGGTCAAAAACAAGCACACAACTCTTAAGAAATTCATATGGTTTTACCTGTGCACAAAAAAAATGAGTGAAGGCAAGAAATGACCACACGATTAAGCACTTAATAGCCAGTGTAGCAACACGAAACTTTGGATGTGGATCAATCACCGTTGCTAATTTTCTCTTGAAATTCGAATTATTAAATAATATAAAAAATGTTTGGTAATGATATAATCATAAAGTGACTTACATCTGGCCTTTACATCCTTATTTTCCCAAATTAGATGGTGATCATTTGAGTCGCAATCTTATACCAACTCATATTTCTGGTTCAGGCAATATGCAATCAGAGCCTCCAACTCTTTTCTGGGTGGTAGCGTGGTTACGTCGGAGTAAAGGTATGCAACGTTTTCTTCTCTCTCCTGACTGCATATTCCATCCCAACCGCAATAACATACAGGGTGATCTATTAGTGTGAAAAAGTCCAATATCTCCGCCATTATTAGATATATAAAAAAAAATATTTCACAGAACGGTAGACAGCGTTAAACTACATATTTTACAATTCTAAAATGTGGTATTTACATGGTGGTGCTCCTGCCCACAATAACGCTCTTGTAAATGGCGAACGTGCAGATCAATTTCCAGAAAGATGCGAGCCAATCCGTTGATATTGGACTTTTTTAAACTAATGGATCACCCTGTATATTAACAATGATGTAGACTTGATTTTAATTTATTAATATTTTGTTTAGCGGATGGTATCTGTTGGACATGTGTTCAGTTGCTATTTCATAAATTAACACTTTAGGAAGGCTGTGATGTTGGCCATTTTGACTAAATCTCTAGTGACATTTTATTATTATTAAAATTTTGTATGGTATTCGTCTATTCCAGTCGTCATAACATAAAAGCTTAATGTTTAATGACAAACAAAAAGTTTTATGTATAAAAACATTGTGTCAATAAATAAAAACTAATTTTGTTAATAATAAAAATGTCACCCAATAATAATAAATCAAGTTGTTAACTATAAAACATATTAAAGGCGATGGTAGCCATAAATTTACTTTGGGAGAAAGCAGGAATTTTTCTTCCACTTCTATACTCAATACAGAACATATTTTTTTCCAGTGTGGTACATTTTATAAAAAGTTGGACAGTTAACTTAATATTTTTGATAAATTTTAGCCAAATTTAACAAATTTTAAATCAAATAAAATCTAAGAAATATATTTTACCGCGTCTTATAATTTTTTTTTTGTTTTAGTTTGTACTTCATGAATTATTAAAACTAAGTAAAAAAAAAACACAACTCATTAAAAAATTTTAGATGGACTTAAGATACTAAAGCAATTACATTTAATATATTTGTCCTTGCAATATTAGAAAAACGTAATTTTCTACACCATATATTTTTTTTAACTAAAATTTATTTCTTATAGCATTTTGGAAAAATAAAGAAAAATAAAAGATAGCAGGATAGCCAATTAACTAAGAGGTATGGTACTTTTAAATTAAAAAGCTATTTCTTATATAATATTTTGGAAATTGCTGGTTTTGTTACTTTTTAACACCAAGTCTGACATATTTCGACTTGCAGATGCCAGCATCTGTTCCCAATAAATTCGAAACATGCGATTTCCGATGGCCGAAGAAATTTTCCAGTATTCGCATATCAGACCGCAAAGTCGTCTCGACCATTTGACTTCCTGCCACGGCCAACTGCATGCTGGCAACGACAGGCCTTTTCTCTCAATGGAAAACCGACCAGTGGCGATTCTCAAGCGAGTTGTTGTACCGAACGTGCCATTCAGAAATTTTCTTTGTTAACTCGCTAGCCACCCTCCCTATTTTCCATGTCTCTAGTGATTTCTCAGTAATCACTGCGTGTTACGTGAATGTTTCCCTTATGCTTTTCGTTATTACGAAGCTGGGAAATTTTTAATTTGCTCTGTTACTTTATCATCTAAAATGAAATGGAGTTTCAGGTGTGATTATATTGGTAAGCAAATATTTTAAACATTTTTAAGGTCAAGTTTAAATTATTTATTTACTGAAACGTAACGTGGCTGTTTGACTGCTCAAATTGGAGAGACCGAGAACGATTGTTACATTTTAAATTAAATATTTTTATTTATTATTTAGCTTTGTTATACATATATTTAATAAATGTTAAAAAATTAGTATGAATTTTCTATGTTCTTTTTTAAAATCTTTTTTTTTAAGGTGAAGGGTGAGAAAAAGTCCTTTATATCTCACAAGGAAAGTCAATGTTTAATTGTTTAACAAAACATTGAGTGCGACCGGTTTCGAAGTGTCATCACTTCATCTTCAGGCTCGCCTAGTGGAAAGGAGAATATGTGGTGTAAGGTGTGTTAACTTGGAAACAGAACGATATATAAAATAATAAAAAAGAGAAAACTCACCATACTCTCCATCCACTAGGGAATACTACAAAAACAAGTTTCATCAATTTTGGGTTGAAATAAATTGTAAAATGAACCGATTTACACGTAATAAAAAGTTAAAAATATTTGAAAAAACAAATATTAGTCAATTATAGTAAAAATTTAAAATATTCAAGACTATACAAAAACAAATCACATACATTAAACAGATTAAAAGATAAGGCCTATTTTAAACATTGTTGTTTTTTAAAAAAAAAACTAAAATTTTTTGAAAGGAGACCTGTCAAGTTAAGGCCTCTACAGGTGGTGGTAAGTATTATAACGAAAAAATTCTTGGGTAAACTTATGACAGGGTATAGTTAATAAGATGTAAACTATGAGTGAAGAATTATTTATTATCTATTATATAAGATTTGGGCCATGAACCAATCATCAAGTGTATGTGATGTTGTAGGAAGAAGAAAGAAGAAGACATGACTGGGTTAACTGTTGTGAAGCAACTGAAGAATAAAAGAAGAAAATGACGCATGTGGATATCAGACAATCTAACCTAATCTTTACACGTGCTCGTTGGTTTGTTATGGGAAAAAATATAAAAATTACTTACTGAAATGTACCCCTTGCAAGAAGATATGTGAATAGAAATAAAGGGGGGAGGTTAAAAAGGAAGTTAGAACGATAAATTTAGATTAGTGTTGAGAAAACAGGAGGAGTTTCTGACAATATCTGGGCATTTAAGCAACCAACAGGATTTAATTTTAAATGTCTCAATATCTCGAGGTTTTCGAAGCTATTAAGAGTAAATCTATTGTAGGAACTATGAAGGATTTCGAAACCTTCAGTTGAATCGAAGTCGTGATTTGAGTCCAGTAGGTGGTTGGCAAAATGTGAAAAACCTGTTGTATTTTGGTTAAGACAACGTAAATGTTCTTTTAAACGGATCTTGAAAATTCGAAATGTGTGTCCCACATAGAAAGAATGGCAAGATTTACAAGTTAATTTATAAATTCCAGATAAGTCAAAGGGATCTAATTTATCTTTATTATGAACAAATAACTTATGTAATGAAGAGGGGGTTTTGAAAGATACTTTAAAGTGGTCTTTGAGTAAGCTAGCCACTTTATAGGATGCTTTTCCAATAAAGGTAAGAGAAATGTATTTCTTACTGGTGGTTAGTTCATGTACCATATTAGGATTGTTAATATAAACTAAATTTTGTTGAATTTTATTTTGTTTATGTGTTAGCATTTTATCAATAATATCTAGTTCAAGGTTGTGATCTATAGCAATAGTTTTAATTATATTTAGTTCCTTATTAAAGTTTTCCGTAGACAGAGGAACGTTTAATAGCCTCTCTAAGTAGCAATTAAAGGCAACCAATTTATGTGTTGCTGGATGGTTAGAGGTATTGTCTATAACTGTGCCTGTATGTGTTGGCTTTCTATAGATGTCAAAGTTGAACTTGTTATTATTGTGTGAGATTTTAAGATCTAAAAAGTTAATAGATTTGTTTATTTCAATTTCTAATGTGAATTTAATATTAGAATGTAAGTCGTTAATATAAGTCAAGAAGTCATTTAATGAGTCTAAGTTACCTGACCACAAAATCAAAATATCATCAACATATCTATAATAGAATTTCACATTTGAGTGGAAAAGGTTGTTTTTAAGGATTTTTTCTTTTTCAAAATTGTGCATAAATATGTCTGCTAATATTGGGCTAAGTGGAGATCCCATAGAAAGTCCATTTGTTTGTGAAAAAATTTCATTGTTGAATGAAAAAAAGTTTTGTTCTAAACAAACCTTGAAAAGGTTCAAAAATTCTACTAGTTCAATATCAGACATATTCGAACTTGATAAATGTGATTCAACAAAACCTAGAACTTCTGATATAGGAATATTTGTGAATAAGTTTGATACATCTAAAGAGATCAAAGAATCGGTATCATTAATGTGAACATTTTTGATGTTGTTTACAAGTTGTGCACTATTTTTGACTGTATGTGTAAAGTGATCTTTATAATGGATTTTGAGTATGTCATTCAACCACTTTGATGTATAATATGTTGGTGAATTTATATATGACACGACAGGGCGGATTGGTATGTCATCAAAATTGTCAGATTTGTGTATTTTGAGAAGGCCATATAGCCTAGGTATTAATTTGTGATCTGGTTTGAATTTATTAAACAAGGAATCATTAATCAAATGTGTACAATTTTTAAGGGTAGTTTTAAATTTGGTATTATACTTATTTAAGGGGTTAGTGATTATAACGAAACTGTTAGTGTTTAAAAAGTTGTAAACTTTAGACAAGTAATCAAATTTGTTCAGAATTAATAGACAATTGCCTTTATCTGCTTTTCTCAATATTAGGTCATTATTTTTAATCTTTTTATTAATGTTTTTAATTAAATTATCATTAAAAGTGCCTCTTGAAGAGAGATTATTTAATAACGTTTCTTTTTATTTTTTGAATATGTTAACTAATCCACATCTAAGATCTTCTTTATTGTCAATTTCAAAGTTTTGTAAAATGGACTCTGCTTCTACTTCTAGTAGTTCTAAGTTTTTATTAAGTGAAATGGCATTTGATCTAGTTGGATTAAATTTTATACCCTTGTTAAGGAGGTCAATTTCAGTTTCTGTAAAAGTAGTATCAGAAAAATTTAGAAGAATTTAGAATCTGCTAATGTTTTCTAATCAAAATAAATTTCTATTTTACGATCATGAAATTTTAATTAATATACTTTTTAAATGCATAACCTTTCCATACATGTAACTAGTTTGAGATGTGCTTTACTTATTTCGACGATAAACCTGTATGAGATCTCCATCCTTTCCCATCTCTCTAATATTGCATCGCTGTAAATAATACAATTAATAATGAACTAAGTCGAGCAGAAATTAGCTTAATTAAGGAACTATCAATAAACGGAGTATTAATAATTTAGGTATGAATGAATTTTCTCTGATAAACAACATTCAGGTAGGTAATTTCTAGTTGAATATCAAATACTGTGCGGCCATCATTATATTATAGAAATTGTTTATACACCATTTTCACAAATGCAATCAGTTTTGATACATAATTAAGCATATTAGACCGATTGGTGATATTTTATATCAGCAAATATAATTTACTAAATGATACAGATTTGCAAATTAATTGCGCACCGATAGATGAAGGCGAAGGTTTAATGAAAATTGAAGGAGAAAATAAAAGTATTGCACAAATTAGGATATTAGGATCGTAATTGCAGTAGTAAATATAGAAAATACTATGAGAGTAGATACTTTTATTTTATTTTAACAGGTTAGGTGCCACCATATCTTTCAAAAATAGCTGATATGTCAAAAAGTTTGAATATTCTTGAAAGTTTTATATGGTAATTTACCATTGGCTTTGGTATTAACGATTCTGTCACACCATTGGTGGATGTAACTTTACTCTAATGTTTCTTACATTAAAAATTATCCTTTGATTCTAAATTATCGTTAGAATACCACTGATTTATAAGTGTTGCTATCTGTCTTATTATAAATATAACTTAAATGTTTGAAATAACCCATGCGATTCCGCTGAAACTGCGTCTAAAACGGTTTGATATGACTACTGAGCAGTTTCCGAATTTTGAATAATTGAATAAAATAAAGAACAACTCTCATGTATATACATGTACAGCCGTTCTGTTACAATTAAAATGAAACTATGATGATGTCTAGGACCGTTAAATAGAATTTCCTACAAACTTATCATCATCATGATCACCATCGTTTATCCAGAACAATATTTGTTGGAGTATTTCAGCTTTTGATTCAAGTATGCCTTTTGGAGTTCTTCTTCTATTTGAAGGTGGCCCTACATCAAGAGTTTTTCCATTGGACAAGGCGTGGAGATACGAACAAGTGTTTCCAAATGGACATTTTCCTCTACCCTTACGGAAATATTTGCAGTCTTGTTTCTTCATTCTTTGCCTCTGGCTATTAATAAAATTCAATTTTTCTTCCTTAGATTCCAACTAAACCTTCGAAGGATATACAAAATCTGAGGCGACTCTACATTCGTGACAGCCTTTATAAACATCTAATTCAAATTCCTTACTTTATCTCCATTTTCTAATGCAAGCAAAGCAAAAACAATGGTTGCAATTTGGTAGTATTCCAAAAGTTTTTTCAGACTTGTTAATTTTCTTCAAAATAGTATCAAAACATATACCTCCCCCTTTATTTCTATTCATATATTTTCTTGCAAGGGGTACATTTCAGTAAGTAATTTTTTCCCCACAAGAAACCAACGAGCACGTTTAAAGATTAGGTTAGATTGTGTGATATTCACATCCGTCATTTTCTTCTTTTATTCTTCAGTTGCTTCACAACAGTTAACCCAGTCATTTCTTCTTCTTTCTTCTTCCTACAACATCACATACACTTGGTGATTGGTTCATGGCCCAAATCTTATATAATAAATAATAAATATTTCTTCACTCATAGTTTACATCTTATTACCTATACCCTGTCATGGGTTTACCCAAGAATTTTTTTGTTAATACTTGCCACCACCTGTAGAGGCCTTAACTTGACAGGTCTCCTTTCAAAAATTTTAGTTTTTTGAAAAAACAACAAGGTTGTTTAAAATAAGCCTTATCTTTTAATCTGTTTAATGTATGTGATTTGTTTTGTATGGCCTTGAATATTTTAAATTTTTACCATTTTAATTGACTAATATTTGTTTTTTCAAATATTTTTAACTTTTTATTACTTGTAAACTTTGTTCATTTTACAATTTATTTCACCCCACATTTGATGAAACTTGTTTTGTAGTATTCCCTAGTGGATGGAGAGTATGGTGAGTTTTCTCTTTTTTTAATATTTTATATATCGTTTGCTCCAAGTTAACACACCTTACACCACATATTCTCCTTTCCACTAGGTGAGCCTGAAGATGAAGTGATGACACTTCGAAACCGGTCGCACTCAATGTTTTGTTAAATAATTAAACATTGACTTTCCTTGTGAGATATAAAGGACTTTTTCTCCCCCTTCACCTTAAAATTACCTCAACTCACACATGGCTACCCCCCTTGTCATATACCACACACTTTTTCTTCTGACTCGGAAATTTTTATTAATTGTATTGCTTCTTCAGCACTTGATGTACTGGGGCCAAAAAATTCTCTTAATGGTACATTTTTAGGCTTAGTTAAAGATAGGGCATATGCACTTTCTTCCTCGATTGGTTTTGGCTCTATTTTTTCGACTTCCTTGACTTCTGTAATTTTTTCATGACGATTCCAACATCTATTTCCAAATCTGCACATTCCTCTCAGATTAAACTTACAAATCGCTTTATTTTCAAGAATTTCAATATTCATCTTAGTAGTTTTTAATTCTATTAGTACAAAATATAGATAGATTCTCAAAGCAACAAGATTATTTAAAAAAAAATAGATATGTATTTATAATTAAAAAAATCTTTGGTGACAAGAGACTATGATACAATATGATGTTTAAATGACATTCAAATTAATTTTTTTTTTTTTTTTTTTTTTTTTTTAGTTTTTAGTTTTTACCTTGTTGAAATATCTTCAGAGCTTCCTAAGAGTTATTATTCGATCATTAATGTTGATGAGGATCCCACCATTGAAATTTACTATTATTTCATATTGTTAATTCTAGAAATATAATACATGAAGTATTTTATTGTGTAAAATACAATGTTTTTTAATTGTTAATAAATCTTTATCATTTTCCTCTAATGTTTTAACAAAATATAATTATTTTAGCTTTACCTGTAACAGTGTTTGACTGGATTCGGGAACAACATATCAATTATTGGGGAAGCACCCCAAAACAGGTACATGTCCCAAAAGAACTGGATAACTACTCTTAATGAATAGGAACCAGTTGAAAGTGATAACAGGGTTCATGACTGGGCACGTCCCAGTAAAGGGACACTTAAACAAAATTGGCATGTACAATGGGGAACTCATGTGCCGACTAATTGCCATACACATACTGTGCGAATGTGAAGCTCTAGATCGCAAAAGACAGGCTCTTTTTGGACAACCCCAGGTTGATTCAACAATGTATAGAACCCACTCACCCAAGGATCTGTACAAACTTGTACAAGGTACAAAGGTGATAGAGTGGGTGCTATGAACTAACATGGGGTAAAACATAATAAGCCAATAGGCTTCAGTGTTATTCAGAGACACATAGTCAGACGAGCCCAGGAGAGAAAAAAAAACAGTGGTTCACCAAGGTCCTCTTAATGATATTACTATAATTTTTATTCAATCATATAATTCCTACAAATAATCTACAAATAAATTCTGTTATTAAAAGTTATTTCAACACATCTACCTTTTAGTAACATTAAATACAGTTAGTTATTATTACATAGTTTATACAAAATACCCTAAATATTACAATGTGTGTTGGGAGTTGGTCTCTGCTAATATAGAACATTTTTTAAAAACTAAATTTTTTATTTACAAATTATTTAAAAAAAAAATAAATAGCAAAATATTTAAGCAGTCCGTAAAAGAGTACTTTCTTGAAGCTTTTAATAAAAATATATATATATATTATTAACAAACTTATGGATTAGTTGGAACAATTTCTTATAGTAGTAGTAGTATAGTCAGAGCTGTCCTTCTAGTTTTTTCTTTGTTTATTTTTGATGAGTATAAATATGAGAGCTAAATCTTTATTTTTATCTTTATCAGTTATGTTTAGTCTTAAATACTACAGCATCTTAGATATGTTGTACTCTCCTGTATCACCTGGATTCAGATACTATTTTTGAATAGTCTTCTGAATAGTGTTCTTGGAGTGCTTTTATACGTTCCAGACAAAAAGGGTGTGTCTTTCCTTAGGTAGATAACTAAATATGATACTTCTTTCTCTTCCTTAAAAAGTTTTCATATACTATAAGTAGGTGCAAAAAAGAACTGGGTTTTTTCAAGACGACTTATTTTCTAACATAACTCTTTGATTCATCAAAGTTGGCTTAAAAAATTGGTTTAAAAACCAATTATTTGCTGTATTTGATACTCAGTTTAACTCTTACAAATTATAACTCTTTACGAAAAATTAAATGAATTTTTATTCTCAAGGCTATTAAAATATATGTTAATATTAGAAAATTTTAAATGTATTAACCATTTTTTTAATGGAAATAAATTATTAACCCTCGTATTACTGTGAATATAATTTGCAGGATACTGCCAATAAGCGTCGTGGTTGACCTGGTTCATTTTAAAGAGTCTGTGCATGAAGCGAAATGAGAAAACGAATACGGCCATCATACATATTTCAATACTCAATGCCGTCTTTTCGGTAAAACCATAAAAGATGATGAATGCGATATTTACTTATATTTGCAAGGTACGTATAAGAGCCTAAGCGTGTTCCTTATTTAATTCGCCATCCAAACAAGAAATTCCTAAACCTACGCCTGCCGAGTCTTGAAATTTCTAAGCACACATCAGTTCCTTACTAATGGAATTAACTATCCCAAGCATACGCTCGAAGAGCGCAGCTTCTCGCATTCCAACTGTGTTGAAACCAACTAGAATAACCGTTAAGGGTTACTTTACCTGAACAAATATACAGCAAATTTGAATTATGTGCTCCGTTGTGAGGCGAGCATTAAGCTGCATTGTTCCTGTGTAATAATATTGGATATTAGATAATGATATTGTTGCAAATGAGGACGCTCTCTGCGGCCGCCATGATTTACTTCCAAGTGATATTATGTAGTACCTTATAATGCTCTAATGGTCGAATTTGAATTGTCGAGAATTGATATTTATTAGTTTCAATAATTATCTGTAAGAAGAATTTCATTTTCCAATCATTATACCGGTGATAAATGACCGGTTTTAAAATTTCTAGTTTAAAATACTCTCCAAACTTGATCGGTGTAAACCTAGGGAACAATTTTTGCCGAACTATCAGTGGGGTAGTAATTATTTTAGGAGGCATTCAAAAAAATAACCTGTCCTAAAGAGAACGAGATCAAATAGAATATTTTTCTACCCCAAGGAGAAAACATCACAGTATTTAATAATGTAATCTCAAGCAAATTATTTGAAACATCCTGTATTATGTGTATTTGTATTAACAACTACCAACTGAGAGTTTTTTCATTAAAGCAATAATTTAATAATAAGTTACAACGCTCTTTTATATGTATTTTTAAAACAACCATTGTAACATGATAGAGGAGATGTGTAGGTTTTGGTATATGAGTTGGACATCTCACTATATTAATAAAAATCTATTTAGACCTCAAAAAAGTGTAATATTAAAATGTATTGACAGTCTTCTTCGTCGGTACTTGTCGTCGTCTTTTTTATTATTATTTTTTTTATTTCTTTTTTGTTTCCGTAAAAACTCTATGACCACGGTCGTCAAGGCTCGACCAATCAGCGCACACCTCAAAAGACGGCGAAGCGATATATTTACCTAAGGCTTAACAACGTTATGACCATGACATAAGTTACGACATCGACGCTTGACCAACCTCAAATACAAACGACCTAAAAATTTTAAAATGAAATGACATGTCAAAACTAAAAAAGGTAAGGAACATGATGTCGCCACAATTAGGCATTCCAACGACCTGTCCAAATGGCTACCAGTGGGATCTGAGAGTTTAGATATGGCAACCCTGTCGGCATATTATTAACTGGGTCAATGATACATATTGTCATAAATTCCTAATCCGACCCTGTATACGCACGCAATCAACTCGTGACCGAAGCAACGCGTCCAGTATCGCAGGCTCACCTTTTCCGAGTTCCCTCGAATCCGTTCAGGTATACAGCGCGCGGGAACGCATTATTCAGGCTTTTCGCGTGGTACTCAGCGTTCGATATTGCAACCTATTGACAAGATATGCGCCCCCTAAGTAATATTTTTAAATTTATGTGGCATATAATCCAAAACACATTCGCCTTAAAGTTTTATTACAAGTGTAAACAAAGTAATTTTAATGTTTTTTTTTTTAGAAAATACACAATTTGCTTATTTTAAAAACTTATTTTCTCCTAAAGGTATATTTTTCTCCACGCACAGGAGTTAATTGTGGGGTGCTTTCGCCTTCTTTTTAACTAAAGAAGAAACTTTTCGTCCACTTTGCACTTTTCTACGTCCACATGCATGAACCTTTCTTCTTGAAACTGATGTTAGTTGAACCGATATCTTTTTTCCTTTTCGGCATATTTTTTTTGTCGAATTGATCCTTGTGTCTGTACATGGTTTGAAAGCATTGTGTAATGCTGACATTAACGTTGACTCTGACTTAACGTATTTATTATACGAATTTATACAAACATCCACCGCCGGAATAAAATTATCAGGGAGAAACTTTGGGAACACTTTGTTTCTCATTCAAATAACCCATATACATTTTTTTTTTTGTAATGGGATGGCATCAGACATGCAAGTCTATTTACCACAGAAAGATCCCATATACATTTATTCACCCTGTTCTTCCAAAATCTATTCCCCACATTACAAATTTTAAAATATTTAGGTATTATTGTACCACTTTAACAAGGATGAAACTAAATCATGGAGGTTTTCCGTCTCACCTTTCCAGAATTGGTATTAACATATCACCTTTCTGTCAATGCGACAATTCTTCTTTTGCTGATATCAACCATCTCATTTTTTCTTGTAGCCACCATAATTCTCATCGTTCAGATTTTCTTAAAAAACTTTCTTCCCTGAATATCCTTTTTCCATCAAGTATTTCTATTTTATTAAGTTCATTTAATGAGAAAATATATAACTTAATTATTGAATTTTTAATTAAAGAAAATATTAAAATATAAATAAATAAACAAAAAATTATTCGGTTAACAAAAGTCTGTGGCAACAAAAACTACGTTTGCCAATTCTCAAAAAAAAAAAAAAAAAAATGCCAAAAATTAATAATTGCAATTTCGAACGTTCTCGCGCTCTGGATACGTCGATGCATTCGGCGGTACTCGGAAAAGACGAGCCTGCGATACTGCACGCTTGATACGAATATGCGTGCCGTTTAGTCATCTTCGCGAAGTCTCTAGCATTTTCCAGTAGCGGAGTTAGACTAATATAAATAGACGACGTATCAGTACCGAGTTTAGTTTTAATATAGAACGTTGTATTGAAAAGTAAAAGTGTAAGAAACAAATTAGAATTGTTAGTTAGTGTTGAAATATTATATAAATTAAATAGTACGTCTGAAATAAATTGTAAATAGTGTTTTTAAACAAATAAACTTTAAATAAATTAAACTTTCGTCACAATATATAGTTTTATAGATTGCTCAAAGTGGGTCGTTTGCAAGCGGCCATATTGCCTGGCAAAAAATGTATTTTAAAAGCGATTTTATTTTGAAAACCATGGATGATGAATCTATATAACTGTCTACGAGGTATGACAATAAAATTATAAGACTGTTGTAAAAAATCTACTTTATTTAAAAAATAATATAACTTAATGGTGCTCCCCTTCAATATACTCCTCTTCCCTATCGACACAGCGTTGCATACGTTTTTTCCACTGTTGGAAGCAATTTTGGAAATCATCGGAAGAGAGGCTGTTGAGAAGTCTTGCCGTTTTTTCCTTGACCTCTTCTAATGTGTCAAAATGGGTTTCTTTTAACGATTCCTTTACTTTCGAAAACAAGAAGAAGACACAAGAGCCAAGTCAGGTGAATATGATGGGTGGTTAAGGACAGGGATCTTCTTATCAGCTAAAAACTGCTTAATGGAAATGGCTTTGTGGGCCGGTGCATTGTCCTCGCGAAGCAGCCACGCGTTGTTCTTCCATACATCTGGACGTTTTTTCCTTACACGTTCCCTTAGTTTCTTCAATACTTCCAAATAATAATGTTGGTTGACTGTTTGTCCCTTTTGTAACATTTTCGTCTGTTTTGGATGTGCTGGGGCGCCCTTCTCGTTCATCATCTTTAACTGACCCTCAGAAAACCTTTCATGCCACATAAAAATCATTGCACGAGACATACACTCCTCTCTGTAGAGCTCTTTTAGCATTCGAAAGCATTCAGTGACCGTTTTTTGAGTTTTACCAAAAACTTTAAGTTAATACGTTGCTCGATTTTTTCGTTTGTCATAATTCCGGCAAGTGAGCTAAGCACGATCCGCTTTCAACCACTGCTGAAGCCAAACTAAAAGAGGCAAGGCGACAAGATTGCGCGTGGTAGTGCAGCACATATCAAGGTCAATGACCCATCACCGCATAAGACTGGCTGTCTTAAAATTTAATTGTCATACCTCGTATACCATTGACCCTATCAAACCACCAGGCTCACAGTGTTGCCATATTATAACCTGTCATTAGCTTGTCAGTGGCCTGCCATTTCAGAAGGACATATATTTTGTTTGAAATGCCTAATGTGTGTCTGGTCAAACGTTTTGTTTGCATTGCACTTGGTGACGGTAAAAGCATAACGATATCAAACTCTTTCATAAAAGCTAAATCTGGAAGTGTTGGAAATGTAAATCCATTGGTGTTTAGACCCTTTTTAACACTTTGTAACCTGCTGCATCTTTTTCTCTCAATATCTTTGCCACAAAGAAGACATCGTTCGGGAATCGAACCAGAATATAGTCGTCAACGATAGGTTCCCGTTCTATTTCTTGAAAATCAGTAAACTATTTTTCTTCATAAATTATCTGAAAGTATATTTTCTCAAGAAACCCAAATTCGTAGATATAATACCATTGTTTACCTGAGAATCCTCTTCGTCTACTGATGTATCGCCACTGTCTTCAACCCTTGATTTTTAGGCAGGCCTGTTATATACATTTCCTTGCCTTTTTGTATTTTTAACCGATTTTCCAAGGTCTTCACTGCCTTTACAACAATGAGGTCCTTTTCTGTCATATCCATCAACACTGTTCTTCTTCCACGTTAACGTCCAGATCATTTCTTATTTCGTGGTAAATCTTAAGGATATCCAAGAAATATTTTAGGGGAAATCTATTTTGTTTCTTCTTTTTGATTGTGGTTGTTTACAGCCACTGCAACTTCTTCAATAACTTCATTTTCAGGTTCAGCAGACCTTCCTTTAATAGGAGTAGAGGCCTCAAGATGTTCTAAAGGTCTATCAGTTACTGAGAAAGTAAAAAAATCTACAAATATATCCGAGCTCTTCTATGAATTTTACACAACTATCTATTAACAACTGAGCTACAGACGGCTATTTGTTTAATAAAAGACATTCATCTCAGATGTATTTCAGGGTTGCCAGATATTATTCTTGGGTTGTCTTACTGTGAAATTCGTCCCAGTGTGGACTACCCTCCCCTACACTAATAATTTACATTTTATGATATAAACTTATCACAATTTTTCATATACTAGGCGTGCATGAATTACCCTGTTCCTTTCGGTTGACACAAACAGTACAATTTCCATTTCCAACTATTGAAACCCGCTCGCAATAATTCATAAAGTGTCGACGTGTAGGAATCTTATATAATGGAGTAGGTGTGGGATAAGGAAATGGATTTAGCACGTTCGATATTGATCGTTTATATCCCGTACTTTAAACCTCTATAATTCATTGCCGATATTAGGCACTGGGACACTTTTAAAAGGAACAATTTTAAGAAATTTCAACCACAAGATTGATGAGGTACTGCAGGAATTTTATTTTATTTTTATTTTTTGAAGTTTTAAGATTCCATTAACGTTGTAAAATGCAAAACATAGTTAAGCTTTTTGTAAACGTTGTAGAGGTTTTGTGTATATATAGGGTGATTGAATATTTTTAATTTTATAAATCATTAAAATAAAATATGCTCGAGCTTACACCTAGCACCTGTTTTTGTGTTTAAGTAAATTTTAATTAAAATATTGTTGAAATCTACAAAAATCACATCTAAACTATATCCTAAATTAAGATTGACAGAGTTACTGCATCACTTTTTTTACTAAAAATGTCAGAAATGTCAAAAAGTGACAGATTAAAATATTACCGTTGCTCTCCTTCTAATGAGATGCCTATGATCACAATAGAAAAATTGTTGCTGCTGCTTTTAATTGGCTATTAAACCCCTAATATTCATACTTCTAAAATAGCTGAATTCTGGAAATTAAAGAAAAAAAAACAAAACATATTGGTATTTAATTCTATTGATTTATAGCAGCCAAACGACTCATGTTATTGGTATAAAGGATTCTTTGGTTACACCAACTTATTTTGGGCCCATAAATCAGTTGTACTTCCATTTATACGCAATCTCTAGACACTCTGTATAACTGATTAAACATTAGGGTAGTAACAATAAATTATGTTTGAAGAAGCAATAGAAGATTCTAAAACTAAACTATTTTAATATTTGAAAATGGAAACCTCAATTCCACCTAGAAAATTAAGGAATGCATCTTCACAAACCCAAAATGAAAATAAACCAAGAAAATTTAAGAAGCCAAAAAAAATAATAAGTCTAAACCAGATATCGAACTTAAATCTCTGGGATTACTCTTTCATATATTCACCACAAAGCTCGAATTAGCAAATTTGAAGACAACAGATTCTAACTCTAGTTTGGTACATACATTCTTCCTTCCCTCCTTCAGCTGTCTTAATTCTTTCTAAAATCACCACTGCAGCATCGATGTGGAAGAGGTCAAAGTTAGTTAAGTAAATAGGTATACACTTGTCTTCACTTTCATAGATTTTTTCCAAGATATAAGGAAATTTGTAGAATATTTTAAAACAGCACCGCATGAATCAATGGTTAGTAAGATTGATAATTCTCCATTAAAAGGAGTCACTGCATCTACTCTACAGTGATTAATAGATTCCTTAGGGAACCAAAATAAAGATAATTTGGACTTATAACATAGGAAATACCTATTACAAATAGCAAAGGGCAATTTACAAGGCAAAACACCGTATCCTACCTAAAAAAGTTAATAAATCAAAACAACAAAATATATAATAAAACGAATGTCAAAATACATTCAGCTTGATCAAAAAAAATACTCATTTATGTATTAAGGTCGTTTTTTAGCAAAATCAGAAATAAGTGTCCGAGGCGTAGCCAAGGAACAAATAACTCAAGAAGTTTAATGCAGAATAAAACTTCGAGGATGGCAAATTAACATCATTATAAGAATCTAGAAATTACCATTTTATTGTTCCAAAGCATTGTAGAGACTTGGAAAATAAGGTTTCTTGAAATTGTAACATTTTTACATTTTCACATTTTCACATTTTCACATTTTCACATTTTCACATTTTTACATTTTTACATTTTTATTTTCTATTTTCACATTTCTGCATTTGCACATTTTCAAACTCACATTTTCTATTTTCACATTTTCGCATTGGCACATTTTCAAACCTACATTTTCACATTTTTGTATTTTCACATTTTTACATTTTTCACATGTTCTATTTTTGAATTTGCACAATTTCGAATTCACATTTTCACATTTTCTATTTTCACATTTTCGCATTGGCACATTTTCAAACTTACATTTTCACATTTTTATGTTTTTAAATTTTTCACATGTTCTTTTTGAATATTTGCACAATTTTAAATTCACATTTTCACAATTTCTATTTTCACATTTTCTATTTTTACATTTCCGCTTTTGCACATTTTAAACCTACATTTTCCCACTTACATTTTCACATTTTCTATTTTCACGTTTTCACATTTCCGCACTTGCACATTTTCAAACTCACAGTTTCACTTTCTCACATTTTAGCATTCACATTTTCACATTTGCACATTTTCACAATTACATGTTCACACTCACATTTTTACGCTCACATTTTCACTCACATTTTTACGCTCATATTTTCACTCACATTTTCACATTCACATTTTTACACTCACATTTTTACACTCACATTTTCATAATCACATTTTCCCACTTATATTTTCACAATTTCATATTTCCGCAATTGCACATTTTCAAACTTACATTTTCTATTTTCACGTTTTCACATTTTTCCACTTGCACATTTTCAACCACATATTTTCACTTTTTCAAATTTAAAAATTTTCAAATTGTCAAATTTTCAAATTTTCAAATTTTCATATAGAACATATGAGTTGATTGCCTGTATTAAATTACCCGCATTTAATTTGCTTTTAAGTAATGGTTTTACTCTTTAAGTAAATTGACTTCTTTCTTTTGCCTGTTTATGATCTAGTAGCCTGGCTTGCTGATATCATAAATACTTGTCAAGTCTCGCCTTTCTCCATGGCTTCTATGATATCACCATTAGGTAATACGATATCTCCACTCATAACAACCCCTTTCTCGATGTTTAAGCACTTGCATTTGTTTAACCCAAATTTCATTTGAATGTTGCTTGAGAATCTTTCAGTTATAGCTAGTAAATGTTAAATTTTTTGTTGATTTGAGGCTTATAATTTAATATCATCCATGTATAAGAGGTGGGATATATTACAACTGGTGTTTCTATTGCCTTTGATTTTGAAGCCAGAGTCAGTGTCCTTAAGCATGGTCGATAAGGGATTCATGGCGAGACAGAACCACAGTAGATTTAGGAATTCTGCGAATGGATATTTCACTAGTACTTATCGAGTTACCATTAATATTTAGATGTAGTTTTGTCCCCCATTGCTTCATTGTTGTTGCAAGAAAAGTCACTAGAGTAGGGTGTATTTTGTAGATCTTTAAGACTTTTATTATTATTATTATTATTATTATTATTATTATTATTATTATTATTATTATTATTATTATTATTTGTTGTTTAATATAGACATAACTTTCTACCGTCTGTTCTTTTTTTGCAATTTTTATTCTCAATATTTCTAATTTTTTTTGTTAGAAAACATATTACTTTCGTACATGTATAACTAGATAAGATTATTACCTATATTCTAATATATTTTAAAAAACATAATTAAGAAGGGGTACACGAAATAAACAAACCGATAACATAATTTTTGAGTTATATTAAAAGGAAATTTACCAATTACTGTATTACGAAATAAATTGAATTGATTATTCTGCCTATCCTATCATATTTAATATTAATATGGCAAAAATCAATTTCTGTACCAGCAAATCAAATCAAAACACCCATTCAAACTTAATCTAATATTGGTAAAATTTCATTGGATACTGAGTGGGGAATTTATGACGTTACGGGATATATGCTTTCATGCCGTGTATAAGCTGCAATGTTGACAATACCTGCTTCTGCACAAGTTAATAATACATTAGCCTCTGCCCCAGTTATTATTCGGGACCTATTAACTATTGTGTAAAGGGGCTCAGGGAAATTCGTTCATTTAGATTCTATTCCGATATGATAGAGACCAGTGGAGAAAAGATAAATACAGTTGATAAAGGTAGAACTACTAGGGTGTGATGACGGTGACGTCACGGTTACCGTTAATGAACTAGGGCCGGTCAACTTGAGGGCATACGTTTGAATTTTTACTGAAGGTGGTTTTTTTAATTTTGTGGCTTTTATCCTTCACTGATATTTATTTTAAATTCAAAAAGATTCTTGGAACAGCGCCAATTTATATTTAAAGTGGATATTTCTCTGTGGAATACTATGATGTTCCATATTCGAAACACTTTTGATCCTATTAATAACTATCCTATGTTGTACGTTATTGTGGCTTTTCTATTTTTTTTCTAATTGCTTCCATTACATATCTTTTTAACTTAAATATTAATATTCAGTTTCTAATTCATAATTAACCGCTTTTAATTTCTTTTAATCATAATCTATCTGAATTTAGGATTAATGAAGATTATTAAAGATGGCACTCAAAAGAATGAGACAAACAATATAAAAGAAAATAGTTCAATATTAGAAGAGGTCACAATTAAAAAGGGACTAAGGATCATCTATCAAACTAGTTGTTTAGGAGTAAGTAATAGGCTCGCTTGACCTGCAGTGTCTGAACGACCCACAATGTTCGAAAAAAGATGAACAGAGAAATTTACGTGAGAATAATGTTGACTTAGCGTCAACAATCTGCTCGAATCGTCAGCTCCAGTCTTAAGCGAACTAGAGAAAATCATAAGCGTGCCAACCAAAAATTATTGTTCTCCCAGGCCCTCGAATTTAACTGAAGTAATTGAACACGGTGCGCGCGTCGTAGCCGTAGCTACATAATTATATTTGTGAATTCTACAGGGATGTTTTACCTATCACAGAGAGCGCTTATTCCCGTTGCGAGAGATTTTTTATTTTCAGGAAACTTCAAGTATTTTAATATATTTTTTTTATGTTTAAAACATAATTTGGTGAGCTGACCTTTGCAGACTTGATCTTAATCATCGAGCATTTGAACGTGAATTAGATCGGATGTTAAAATGTTTAACTACATTTTTTTAATGTGAAAAGATTAAGATACAAAAATATTATAATTATATTTATAATCTTCAGATATTTAAGAACTTAATTATAGTTTTGACTCGATACTTTTTAAATAAACGAAATAAGATAGAAATGTACGGTTTCAACCACTGAGTTTTAAATTTCGAAAATGTTTTTTCCGAAGCACATTAATTTTTTTTTTCATTTATACAGAACGAGGAAAAAAATTTGCCTATTTTCAACTAAAAATAACTTGACTTATTTAAATATGAATTATGTATATTTTTAAACCATTTGAAAGCTGAGTTCGTTTGCTTTTAAAAAATGCTAACATGTGCAGTTTAATTTTCACAAATAAAGAAGATACGCGACTTTTTGTGAGTGCGTGCATTTTCATAAGTGTAAAAATTTGAGTGTGAAAATGTGAGCGTAAAAATGTGAGTGTGAAAATGTAATTGTGAAAATGTAAAATGTGAAAATTTGAAAAAGTGAAAATGTGAGTTTGAAAATGTGCAAGTGCGTAAATGTGAAAACGTGAAAATAGAAAATGTAAGTTTGAAAATGTGCAAATGCGGAAATATGAAATTGTGAAAATATAAGTGGGAAAATGTGATCATGAAAATGTGAGTGTAAAAATGTGAGTGTGAAAATGTGAGTGAAAATATGAGCGTAAAAATGTGAGTGAAAATGTGAGCGTAAAAATGTGAGTGTGAAAATGTAATTGTGAAAATGTGAAAATGTGAATGCTAAAATGTGAAAAAGTGAAACTGTGAGTTTGAAAATGTGCAAGTGGGGAAATGTGAAAACGTGAAAATAGAAAATGTGAGTTTAAAAATGTGCAAATGCGGAAATATAAAATTGTGAAAATGTAAGTGGGAAAATGTAAGTTTAAAATGTGCAAAAGCGGAAATGTAAAAATAGAAAATGTGAAAATAGAAAATGTGAAAATAGAAAATGTGAATTTGAAATTGTGTAAATATAAAAGTAGAACATGTGAAAAATGTAAAAATGAGAAAATTTTAAAAATGTGAAAATGTAAGTTTGAAAATGTGCCAATGCGAAAATGTGAAAATAGAAAATGTGAGTGTGAAAATGTGAGTTTGAAAATGTGCAAATGAAAAAATTTTCAAGTAACCTAGTTGAAATTTTTTTGTGATTTTTTAATAATAATTTCTCAATAAATTCCACGGTAACTTATATATTTTATTGTAAAAACAAAACCTAAATATTTCAAAAACCTTATTTTTAGTTTTTTTCTACTCCATCTAATCAATAAATAATAGTAAAATTAATTATAATTCGAAAATTGTTGTTGAAGTCTTACTTTCTCATAAGACACTGTACAAACACACACATTTTTAAAAAAAAAATTCTCAAAAATTTGCCCGGTAAGGTATAGTTAAAAGTTCACTATTAGATAAATAAGGACATCTACTATTAGAAAAAAATTAATTTTAATCATATTCTAATATTTTTTATTTAACACTGGTGGCGAAAGGACCTCCTTAAAAAATATATTGGCTTCATTTATGTTCTATTGATATTTAATTATGTATAAAGAACTTAAGGTAATATTTACAAAGTACAAAGAGAAAAAATTAAATACCAACCTGCACGAAAATAACTCGATGATTTCGTTGCCTAATTGAAAAACAGTTTTTTGAAATCGTGCGGTTTGAAACAAGCACTTTGAGAATGACTAAGAATGTGTTAAATAATTAAAGTTTTAATAGGTTTCGCTTAAGCTTTAAGTTTTTGTTGTTGGAATAGAAGTTAACTTGGAATTGCTTTAATCGGAAAACTTTGTCATTAGAGGGACAGCGAAAGGTATAGAGTAAAAACGTGAAAGCATCAAAGAAGCACTTAATGGCGATGGATATTTAAAAGTACATTTTTTATTTACATTGTTTTTTTATGGGAAAATGATACTACATTTTTTATTTTCAAGTGTATCGAGGAAGGGAGACATTCTTACGTAGGTAGAGGTATCTTGAAGCCAAATGGTTTTCGCAGCAAATATAATAGGTAAACTCGGTGCTAGGTATGAATCAGAATGGATTTTAGAAGATGATTCGAATCCAACTAAAAATGTTTAAACATCCTTTTTAATTATTTGATGTTGAGCTATGAAGAACTTCATTGTTTGTGGAAAAATCTTTCATAGAGAATAGTTTCCAGTATGGTAATCAATTCTTGCGAATTATCAATTGTACACTCGCGAAAAGTATGTTCATTTACCTTCAAGGCACTAAATACTGAGAGATTCTTATGTACCTCCATATATCTAATTTTATTAAACAAAAGCTTTCCAAGCCTAAGGCAATCAATTCCTCAAGGGCGCAATATGAGGTTAACGAGGTGGTATTACTGACTCTTATTTCTTTGTTTTGAATAAAAAATCAAAGTTAAAGACTTCAGTAGAAGAGTTTTCCTGTTCTACTTCAAGATCTAGTAAGGAGGGTAGATTTTCCTGATCCAATACACCATTAGAACAAATTTATTTAGTCCTGATCCTTGATATGATGTCGGAAGTTGAAATGTCTTTATCAAAGATTAAAATATGTTACAGTTTTCCTTAAATCTATTAAAAGCGATTTTTGAGAAACGTTAAAGGGTTGAATGCAAGGCAAAAATTTATAAATCTTTTCATGAGTTTTATAATTATTTTACTTCCCAAATTCAAAATTTTACATTTGTTAAATTTGGTTTTACTTTGACGTTATTAACAGAGTGTGTTTGACAACACAAAAATGTGTTCCAACACATCCACGTTTTGAATCGCGTCCCAATCCTCGACAGGTCGTGGACAGGTCGTCGACTATCAGTCGTCGACAATAAGTTGTGGACTGGTTTATGTATGGTCCCAAAATTGTTGTTGGAACAAACCTTATATCACATAAATATAGCCGTTTCGGTCAGTTTCTTTTAGTGCTTGATTTGGAAGTCTGTCTGTCGCTTTATTGTTATAGTTGTTGTTTGTAAATGTCCAGCTTTTCGTGCAGCTAAACATACCTTCTATTTGCACTATTATTCATGTTTATGTTTTGTATTTCCACTTTTAGGTTGTTTGGAAGGCATTTTTTTGTAGAAACGCTCTAAAGTGTCCAGTGTATATTGTTCAATAGTAGGTATGTTGGCCCCTTCATGTAAGTATGTTATTCTGGTGTATCTATTGCACCCCAGTGCCAGACTTAGACACCTTTTTTGTAAGACTTGCATTTTTCTGAAGTGGCTATTTGTCATAGAACAGAAAACTGGACCTCTATATGTTAGAATAGATCTTATGACTTGTTTGTAGAAGATAATTTTGTTACTTTGACTAACCCTACTATTTCTGTGGGTATAGTAGTTTGATCATGCCTGTTGTTTTGGCTATTGTGTCACTAATATGTTTACTGAACGTTAGTCCCTTATCTAGATAGATACCTAGATATTTAATATTGTCTTTACTTTCTATTTGTTATCCTTTTACTTTTAATTTATTAGTGATTTGACTTCTCTTTTTAGTAATGATAGCGCTCTCAGTTTTAGTGGGATTTATTTTCATTTTGTTTTTATCTAAGGGACCAACATTCTGTTTACGTGGATGTCCAGTCTTCTGTTTGCAATTTCTTATAAGTCAGAAACACAGGTATCGTCCCCGTACAGTGCCAAATGTATACCATTAATTCCCATGGGCATGTCATGAGTCATAATAGTATACAGATGCGGCGAAAGTACCGAACCCTGGGGTACTCCAGCCACTGCGTTGTATAGTCTTGACTCTACGTTGTTGATTTTAACTTTAAATTGTCTATTTTTTATCACTAGTAGTTATAATAACTTGTTTATAAATTAATATACATTAACAGCTTAATTATAGTTTGTGATAAGTGAAAGTAGTTTTAGTATTCTATGAATCATTTTAGGTTGTCATTATCTATTAATCGTTTGATATCCATAGTATTATAAGTTATGTGATTATAATAATAACATCATTCATTTAATATTAAAAATGTATTTGAAAACTTTTCATTTAATGGGTAAATGATAAATGATTACTAATATATATCTTTTTTTTTTTCAGGTAAGTAATCAACCATTACAACTTTATAACGTAAGTAAACAAAATAATTATCATCCAATAGTTTTAATAGATTATTTGTTGTTATTATCTTTTTATAGATAAGCTTTTAACTCGTTAATTTCCATCGCTAGTTATAAAAGTCAAATTATATTTTTGTATTTAATGGAAAAGAATATTTCTGAAAATACAAGGTTGGTCGTTAACAGTTTGGAAAATGTTCGGTAATTTTTAAATTTAAACAACTTAATACATATAATTAAAGGGATAGCTATTATTTTTGCTTGTCTTTGCGCTCCGAAGTGACTTAAAAAATGATTGATGATGTCATTTGATTGACAGGGCAGGAAGACACATCAAACAAAAAATTAGAGGTACGATACTTAGTAGACGAAATCTCGTACAAAAAAATTAAGTTTTCTCTAAACTTGTAGAGAAAATTTGTTAAAAATCGAATTGAAATAAGTAAGGAAGTAATATTTTATTATAATATAAATATTTATAATATTCTAATTTAAATTAAAAAAAGTTAAGGCTTGCTGATAGCCTATAATCTATTTTTATGTATGTGAGAGTAATAAAACAGCATTTCTAATGCAAAACTTAATACGGTCATTTTAAATATTTTTACAGAATAATCTAAATATTTCCTAAAATTGTAATAAATGTACCTGAGCTATTACAAGTTTTGGGTCTTTTATTGGTCCTTTATAAACATAAGCTATACAGAACAAAAAAAAAGGTTTGGACAGGCCAAAAGCCCTGTGTATTAAAGATTACATAGCCGTATCTTAAGATTATTTTCAATAAGTACCTATTTGCCAATTTTGTTTTATTTTAATTCCAAGAATTTCTTACAGTAATCGAATTATAAGTAGATAATTACCTTCTCAACAAATTTCGCCGAAAATGCGATTATAGGTTTTCCATTTAGTAAGGAGGTCCAAGTTGTGTATTCTTGACAGTTTACTAAATGTCGTTTAGTTGCAACTTGCAAGGTGCAGTGTGAATTCTAGTGTGATCATGGAAAATTTCAAGTTCAAACAGCATGTAAAGCTCCAGGAAAACCAAAATTTCAATTAGAAAATCTTTTGGAAGAAATACTTCGAAGGAAAGTCTTTAGAAAAGAATTTCCGACAGTAGACAAAGTTCTTGCCACGGTTCGAGATGATAAGGATTACCCTGAAATGAGTCTATGGAAACTTTTAAAAGAAATAGGTTTTCTATGGAAAAAGCATTCCAGAAAGTCTATTTTAATAGAAAGAAGCGATATTGTAGTATGGAGAAGAAATTACCTAAGGACTATAAAAGAAATGAGAAACCAAAGAAGAAATATATTTTATTTAGATGAAACATGGATCAACGAGGGACATAAACCAAATAAATTTTGGCAAGATGAAACTGTTACAAGTCGAAGACAGGCTTTTTTAAATAATTTATCTACTAGTTTAAATCCACCATCAGGAAAGGGGCGCAGACTAATAATAGTACACATCGGTAGTTCAAACGGTTTTGTTAAAGGTGGTTTATTGACTTTTGAATCTACTCGTACCGGTGACTACCATGAGGACATGAATGCTGATGTCTTTAAAGAGTGGTTCGAACAAATTATAGATCTTCTTCCTCAGAACTGTATAATAGTAATGGATAATGCAAGTTATCACTCGAGACTTATGGAAAAAATGCCCACAACCAAGTGGTTAAAAAAAGATTTACAGAATTGGCTAAATTCAAAGAATATTAAGTCCATCCCGGTTCTGTGAGAAAAGAACTGTATCATTTGTGTTCCCTTCATAAAGAGAAATTCAAAAAATATAAAATTGATGAAATTGCAAAAAATCGTGGGATGACGGTGGTTAGATCACCACCAATATCATTGCGAAGTAAACCCGATTGAACTGATATGGGCACAGATAAAGAGAGAAGTTTCAAGAAAAAATAATTCTTTTAAAACGAGTGATGTTAAACAGTTGTTTTTGGAGGCTGTAAATAATGTGAAGCCTGAAAACTGGGAAAAGGCAGTAAATCATACGATTAAAGAAAAAGAGAAAATGTGGAAGTTGGACAATATTACTGATGAAATGATCGAGCCACTCATTGTAAATATTGGTTGCGACAGTTCATCTTCTGATTTCGATTCTGATTTGGATTTGTAGGTAAGAAGTAGTTTTTATAATAAAATTATTATTTATGAACGTAACGTTGTTTAAAAGTCAAAGTTTAAACACTTATACCTACTTAACCCGTTTGACACAATGTTCTTAACATACCTTGTGGAAAAATAAAACATTTTAGAAAAAATTGCACTTTTTTAGGTTAATTACGTGAAAATATAAGTGTATGCTCAAGGAATAACTTCAAAAACTATTTTAGATGTCTACTAAAAGAAGTGTTATGCCTATGGATTACGAACGCTTTATTATTTTAATACTCTCTCATACATAAAAATAGGCTATAGTAGATTATAGTAGATTTTATTCTATCACCCCCTGTAAGTAGGCATTCATATAATGCACTTGGTAATTAAATAATTCTAAAAACACCCCAAACAACTTCGAAATTACCACCGCCTTACTTCGCTTTATAATTGCAAAGCACAGAAAAGCATCAATTCATCATTACGATACAAATAACTTTTGATTAATTCGACAATTCAACTTTCTGATTTAACTAATCAAGGTGTTAATTATACCATAGTAGAGTAATGGCATCGTTCTGTACGTTATAATTCATGAATTACACCTTACACCGGTTGATGTCGTTACCAAAGAAATAATGAAATTTTCCAGGTTATGTTCGCACGCAATCACGAATACCGATTTTGATGTGAGAATGGAAAATCATTAAAACTATTCAAAAATGAAATCTGATTAAAGGGGATGTGTTAATAACTTATACAATTATTAGTAAATGTTTGCCTATTTTTCAAAATGTTTTCAATCCTAGGTAACCATTATTAACTAAATTTAATCGATGACTACCTTTAACTGCAACATTTCCAGTACTTTTATTGTCATTAAGCATAATCATGATCAACTAATGGGCGTGGCGCTATTAAATTGAACGACACTATATTTCGACGAATTCCGGAAAAAAGCGCACAGGAAATAAGCGCACATGAGATATCCGAATAGAAAAAAGCGCACAGACATATAAACGCACAGGAAATAAGCGCACGTGGAAAGATGCGCACACGGAAAAAACCGCACGGGTATAAAAGCGCACAAGGAAAAAAGCGCACATGGAAAAAAGCGCAAAGTACATTTAGTTTATATCTCGTTAAGAATAGGATACAGAACAACTGAAGAATCTCTGAATAAAAATAAAAAAATTAAGTTCTATGAATACATAGTCAAAAATTATATCAGTGTGAAAAGTAACCACCAAATATGCGGACTTACATCACAGATATTATGTACACAGAACAACAAATGAATGGGAATGGCACTCTGATTTTAATCCAACTTCTATAATTCTCAACCAAGTTTATACCATTTTGTGCATATTTTATTAAATTGTTAAGCTCAATCATATGTTAAAATTAACCCAACAAACTGTTTACAAAAAATTTAAAAAGTACCAGAATAAAAAAAATAATTTTATACAATTTAAAATTTTAGATTATAGGAACAATATTTGGTCTAAATATGTTTTTGTAAAAGTTAGGCATTTTCAGTATTTATCATTCTAATGAATATCTAAAATCTTACAAATATTTTTATTCCTAGAAATATTTCTTAGCATTTTAATCCCTTTGAAGCGCGATTATGCCGTAATTGAATGGGTAATTATAGCAGGTACCAGCCTTGTGACGGAAGTGATCGCCCCGAGATTGTTAAATTATTTTTTAATAATCGATTATTTGTGGTCATTTATTTTTGCTAGGGATTATAAAATTTAGATAGGTACTTATTATTTCATTTATTCGGCGTTGTGACATTATTATATTTCTTGGAATTTATTATTTGCAGAATTAAGGCAGGTAAGTAAAGGCGCTTATAAATAGACTACGGAATTTAAAGGTAATTTATTGTGCTCTAATTCTTGAACAAGTTTAGTTGAATTTTTGTAATAAACGAAATGGAGTTTTCGTCTAGTCAAAAAGGCAAGCGAGTTCTTATTTACAATGGTTTTGAATATATACATTTTCGCACAACAAATGGGATAGATACATGGAGGTGCCGTGAAAATCGACAAAATAAGTGATTAATTACTTAATAAAAACGAAGGACAAGGACATTGTACAAGATTCAGGCAGTCATTGTCATGATTCATGTCCCCAAAAAGCAGAAGCAAATATCGCCAGAAGCCAAATGCGAGAAGCCATGACAGCGGTGAATGGCTACATCTCGCAATGTTATTGGAGATAAATTATCAGGAGTAAGCAATCATAAGAAAAGTTAATGCAGTTGGTTTAAAATCGGAATTCGAATCGAACATCCACACAAAATTAAAACTAAAATCCTTCGCAGCATTATCGTTTGTGCCGTTAGAAGATGTACGAGATAATTTTAATAGCCTTGCAGAAACTTTTCCTGATGAAGAGAGATTTAACGACGTCCTTACATATTTTTTTTTCAACTTATATACAAGGTGCCGCCGGAAGAAGTCCACAATTCCATCCGAGAATATGGAACCATTACGATGCCGCTCTTGATAAAACGCCAAGAACGACCAATTGTTGTGAAGGGTTTCACAATGCCCCTAATTCCATATTTCATTGCAGTCATCCGAGCATATGGATGCTTTTCGATGGATTGAGAAGAGTTTTAGCATGCCACAAACTTACATTGGTGAACTCCCAAGCTAACAGACTGGAGCCCACCAAAAAGAAATACAGACAACTGTACGCGCTTGTAGCCAGTTCTGTAGAAAGGTATCAAGAAACAGATAACAAAGTATCTTACTTAAGGAGAATAGCCAACTTACAGTAGTACGTCTATTAAAGTGCGTTTATCTTTTGTTACATTATTAATTTTTTCGTTTTTAATGTATTAATATGGAATAAAAATATATTACACTAAAAACCTATATGCATTTTACGTTTGTACCTACATTATTATATAAAAAAAATATAAACACAAATCCATGAATATATTAGTAGAAATAGTTGGCGATTATAAAATTAAAATAAAATCAACATGGAATTGCAAAAATATTTAGGTTTTAAAGATAAAATATGTACCTATAAAACTCGCCATTTTACAAAAAAATGCAAAATCATTACAACCGGAATTTCATAAATATAATTATTACAAATCGTTAACGATTTTAACATTATAAATGAAAACAATGATCAAAAATCATAATAGAACTCCAAAAATATTTCGAACCAAAAACCAATTCTATTTATTAATAAAAAATATAGTACACTTGTCTGAATTTTAAATTAGCGCGAAACAAAAATAAAACCAGTCTTCAGTAACTTACTAGTAACTTGCTTATAAACGTAATTTATTATAAAATATTATGAAATAAAGTTATTTATTATGACAGAATTCCAAAAACCTAACGTTATTCTACGAAGATTCTTAAATTTTGAAAAATTTTAGTTTAATTCAGGTTGTCTATAATGAATAGATATTAATGATATAATCCCTAATTACCTTACAATATTCAAAGAAGATTGTTAAATTTGCAAAACTTTTGTCTAATTAATGTAACGGTCTATAATAAATAGATATTAATGATATAATCCATGAGTACCTAACATTATTCTACGAAGATTTTAAATGTTAAAATATTAGGCACAGTTTGAGTTTAATTCGTGTCTTTATTTAAAACGGTTCGACTATCAATTCTTGTAAATGCCGTTTAGTGACCCTTTAATTATTTTCGAAAAATTTCGTAAACTTAAATGGGAAAAATGAGCTGCCAAACTGTTTAACATCCATGCATATGCAAATGAAATGTCTGTTTTCGTTGCCTACTGCTTGTTAAAAGACGAAAGTATACAAGTTACTTGAAACTGCAATGTGGCAACTTATAAAGAAAGAGATTGACGGCATGGGATTTATCCTGAATTAAAAATTATTAACAAAAAACCAACTAATAAATGAAATAATAAGTTTTAATTAAGATACACACTGTATGAGATAAGTAAAATATACACCCCCATCAGCATAATTTCCTCGCGGCGAAACTGATCGTTATGATTTTTTAAAAGCGGATTTGGTGGAATTAGTCTGTCCTTAACAATACATAATGGAGATATAAATATTATAAACCGTATTAACTTCATTGTGAAAGTATTTTAAGAATTTTTTAATCTTGTCTAATATTTTTCACCTGGAACATAACAAACCAAGGTATAGATCTATTCTTTGTATCGTACTTATAATAATTCCGAATAAATAACTGAGTAGATTCCTGAATTATCAGCAAAAATTATGGTAACTACTGTAAACAACGATAATTAAAAATTTAATCAAACAACAAAAATTGTAACAGAATATAAATATGAACTATGCACTTTGCGCTTTTTTCTATGTGCGCTTTTATACTCGTGAGCTTTTTTCCGTGTGCGGTTTTTTCCGTGTGCGCATATTTCCTCGTGCGGTTATTTCCTGTGCGCTTATATGTCTGTGCGCTTTTTTCTGTGCTCATATTTCCTGTGCGCTTATTTTCTTTGCGCTTTTTTCCGGTCACCGTTTAATACACCTCATTCGTTATTTGTTTCTATTATATAATCGTGGTTCAAATTCACTTCGCTTCCAATTCTAATTAACATATTCATTGAAAATACATTATTATGTTCAGGTTATTATCGCCACTTTATCTCGAAACTTTTATTTTATATCATTTTTATTTACTAATTTTCTTTTATTGCGTTTCGCATAAATAGCGAAAAAGTGTTATGTCGTATACAATTTACGTTTAAAGTTATTTTACGAGCGTAAAATACGTTGTGCTAGCTGCGATGCACGTATTTGAATAGAAATGAAGCACTCAGAATATTGAGTTTTATATTTTTGAGGAAGGATAACGTGACAATAAAAACTAGTTTGGTTCGAAGAAAATGACGGTATGGTTCGATGCAACAAACAATTTGATTAGAAATGTGCATCGATTCGTATATATACATGATGTTTTATTGGGAAATGTACCACTGGGTGAAATTTAGTTAAAATTAACACTGGGGTATAAAAATTAACAGGTATTATATAAAAGTTTGTTTTTTGAAAGTTTAGTTGGTTAAAATTATAAAAAAAGGGAAAATAAAAATGTTGTCTGGGTATATATGGCCAAGAGAATTTCTTGAATTCATTTATTTAAAAAGTATACTTCATGTTAGTTATAAATCTAGCTTAAAGTCTAAACATTATTGCTAAAATATATCAATTGCATTCAGAATATCTTAAACTAATGAAGTAGTCTTCAGTACATTATTTCTTTGACTTGAATGTATCACGTAAATCAAAGGGAAATAGCAGAAAGTACATACATAATTTATTAAGTATATTTGTTTTTTGGATACGAATCTCATATATTTAAGGGTAATTACTCGATTGTACGTTTTCAAAATTATTCTGCCTAAATAACGAATCTACCCATTGGTTGATTCAAGCAATAATAAATTGTACTTATTTTTTTTAATTTTTTTTTATTATTTCGGGATTCACAGGAAAACTACACGCTTATGGGTCTTAAAACTTCTTAAGCAATTAATAATGAATAAAAATAGTTGAGATACAGCTAATTTAAAATAATTAAAACTAAAAATCCCTTAAAGCAGTATTATTGTTTACAAGACATTGTATAATCATGTAAAGTTCGAATAAATGACTTCATTCCAGCGTCAGTTCGATTTTATTATTTTTCTTTTCTTTTTTGTTTTCGTAAGTATTTCGGCAATGCTCGAGTGACTTCATTCTGATCAATTATCACGGAATATTGTCGTGAATTAAACAGCTAGCAGTATGAAAACGCGGTGAGACGCAAAATTAATATTTTGTACACATAACCTCTGCTTTCACCTGATGAAAAGTCAATAAATTTAATCAACCAGATTAGAGGAAATAATTCAGGGACGCAACATGGGAATCAAAGCATGTAATCGACTACATAATTTATAATTGATCGTGATCGTATATATTCTATAAAGTTTCTTAAAAAAAGGCTACCGACTAGAAAAGTTACTATAGCTTGTGTATTAAACAAAAATAAGCAAATAACAACAATAACTTTAACATGATAGAGTACGATTCAACTTAGAAAAAGCCACGGGCGTCACCAACTAGTCATCGTCTGCCTCACTTTAAAATATTCCTTCTCCGTTGCTCCAGATCAATATACCAGTGGCGTAGGCTCTTATTTAAATAGGAATTAAAGCAGTTTCCCAACAAAAAACATTTATTGGATTAAAAAGTAAAATTTTAATGATTTAAACATTTGTATATTGTCTAAATAACTAAACTAAAATAACATTACATATATATTTCGACTGTAGACTTGCAAAACATTCAGTGGGAAGTAAATAAAAATAGCAACACAATTTTGTAATTTAAGATTTTTATTACAATTAAAATAATAGTTATTTATGCAACTAGTGCAAAAAGTGAAACTAGAGGAGTACATCCTAGTTCGTCCGCTAATGAACTATTATACTCTGTTTTTAAACTGAGAGGAGTGATTTGAATTTAAGTTGGCAATTCTGTAGCCTTCTGATTGGTCAGATTACAGTCAGTTTCACACATTACTTTTTAGCATGAACATCAGCTAATAATTGATATTAATGACAGTTCTGACATTTTATAATTTGATATCTCATCCATTATTTAGTTTTTTACTTTATTTCGTAAATAATAGTTCTTCAGTAAGCAATTGTATTAAAAATCTACAATTAGGGATCCTTCTACACTGAGTACTATTAAAGGTAGCAATTCCTGAAAAGCCTTACAAGAAAGGGAAGACACCTTATTATTTTACATGCTGATTCTGAAGGTTTTGTAGAAAATGCATTCTTGGTTTTTGAAGGTAAAAAGATGGGAGATTACCATGAAGAGATGAATTCCGAAGTATTTTAGAAAAAAATAATTTTATTACTGATTTTTTAAAACTAAAAATTGATGAATTTCTAACCAAAATGATTAAAATGTAACTAAATATTTAAGCAAATTTTATTTATTAGAATAGAATAAAACTATTTGCAAAATTGTTATAACATTTAAAACACCATCTACTAATTTAGGGACAATCTTAATTTGGCACAATGAGTTAACATTACTTTCACAATAAATATTTTAAAAATACTTAAAATTAATACATAGGTATGTATGAATAGTTCACTTTAAAAAATATATGTTGACATGTAGTGTTATGAAAATGTTGGTTCCAGTTTTCAAAACAAATTCTGACTCATAGGCCTGTAAACTTTTGAATGCCTTTATTTGCCCTCTAGCGCATTAACCATGGGTTAATACTAAATAAGCCATAATATCCACATACTCATAGAATAGATACCAGTTACTATGTGATCCACTTGTCATTCACTGATTAACTTTTACTTTTTATACCTATATTTTTGATCGTAAGTAAAAGCTTGGCAACGCCGAAGTTTGGCTCAGAATAATAGGGGATCCATGTTTACGCGATAGCTTCTGTTTGAATTATATTCTGGACCATGCGGCAGTTGTACAGCTTTGCCAAATTATTAAGCAATTGTATTTCTATATTAGAAAAACAAAAAAAATCGCCAAAACGCCACTGACGCTTAAATGGGATGGACCTGAGAGAGAGGCAAATTATTGCGGCCTTTGTCAAGTATGATGTGTGTGGCTTTTTCTTAGTTGAATCGTACTCTATATGTCCATTTATTTTGCATACTTACTGCTCGTCTTGTATAAAGGCTTAACGGCCACCATAAGTATGATTAGCCGATTACAATATCACTAACTGACCTAAAAAGTTCAACTAAGATATTTTACTATCTTAATTACCTCTGGCTTGTGAAAAGGTACTGTTGGTCTTACACATTTTATGGCTTGGATCTAGTTCATGTAATATAACCTAGTTTTATAATAATCCACTGAGGATACATTAGTGACCCTAATACTATGCTTTCCCGATGGACTGTAGAGTATATATGCACTACTGTGAACTGGGAACTAATTCTAATTCAAAGGCGCAAATTTCGCTTTCTATGTTCGAGTGGTTTATAACTATCTCTATTGTGGAATGTCAACATTGCCAACCTTGGTGAGGTAATGCAATTTCTGTTTGTACCGTAATATAGTCGAATATTCAAGGGTATTAACACAAAAGGTGATAATTTTTAGAGAACATTTTGTTAGAGAGCGTGGTAAAATCTCCAGTAGAAACCCAGTTAAGTTTGTTTTTGTAAGTTTTCACTCAATAAATGAGGAACTAAACTTCAATATTGATAAAAAAAAAGATAATATTAAACAAAAATATTCAGATATTTTCACAAATTGAAATACCTTTGACATTCTGATTGTATTAATTTTCTTGTCTGTGGTGACAGTCATAGTGAGTATGCTGTGCCAAATGGTTGAACAATAGGACGTGAATACTTGACTGTAATTGAGCACCATTGATAATTGCATCATGTTAATGTCCAAAATAAGAAACTTGCATAATATTAACAACCTTGTAGTGTGATTGCATAGATTTAAATTAGTATACTGTTTTGTTTTAGTTTTACTTCTCAATTTCAACCTCTTTTTAGCATGTTTTTTATAATATGTATGTCTAGTTGTTTACATTCTAAAGTCCAAATTACATATGTTATGATTCATGACATATTAATTTGTAAATATCAGTATAATTTTAAAATGACTTAAGGTTCTCATAAATCATTTAATTTTTTTCTTTTTAAGCTCTACTGTGCTGACTTATTTTTATACAATAAAACTCAATCTTCTCTTTCTAAAATAATAATATTTTTGAAAAAATCACATACGGCCTCTTTTCACTGCACGGCAGTATAAAATATACAAAAAGGTGGATTTAAAAAAAGAAGCATTTAGTTAAAAATCCGGCAAACGTACCAACACGGAATTGAAGCTTTTGTATAGGCATAATTTTCTCTTCATGATATAAATTAGGGTGACAAACACGACCTGCTTTTCTGTCGAATGACCGAATTTTTATCCACCCCGAAAAGGTATTCACGAACCACATGCCTGAAATTTTATCCATTTTATCAAAATCGCGTGACGCCATTTGCGTGCGTGAAATGGGTTTAAACTGTTTCGTGGGGGGTAGAATGTTCACAGTTCGCCAGTGGCGCTTCTTATTTATGCCTCTATATGTTCATTATGTTCGATGTATTCTAATAATTATATTGGTTAAGTGTTTATTCAAATATAGGAATAAAAACATTGAAATATTGTAGTTTAGGGTATAAAAGTGGTCTACGATTATGGTTTTGCAATTTGTAAAAATAATGCAATGAGGTCGATTATAATCCCTTAATATATAATAGATTTTTTTTTTTTTTTAAGGTGAAAGGGGAGAAAAAGTCCTTTATATCTCACAAGGAAAGTCAATGTTTAATTATTCAACAAAACATTGAGTGCGACCGGTTTCGAAGTATCGTCACTTCATCTTCAGGCTCGCCTAGTGGAAAGGAGAATATGTGGTGTAAGGTGTGTTGACTTTGAGTCCACAATATATAAAATAGTAAAGAATAGAAAAACTCACCATACTCTCCATCCACTAGGGAATACTACAGACAAGTTTCATCAAAACGTGGGGGATGAAATAAATTGTAAAACAAAACAATGTTACAAGTTATAAAAAGTTAAAAATACTTGAAAAACAAATATTAGTTCATATAAACAGTTAAAAATTTTAAAATATTCAAGACTATACAAAAAAAAATCACATACATTAAACAGATTAAAAGATAAGGCCTATTTTAAGCAACATTGCTGTTTTTTATAAAAATCTAACATTTTTGAAAGGAGACCTGTCAAGTTAAGGCCTCTACAGGTGATAGTAAGTACTAACGAAAAATTCTTGGATAAACTTATGACAGGGTATAGGTAATAAGATGCAAACTATGAGTGAAGAAATATTTATTATTTATTATATAAGATTTGGGCCATGAACCAATCACCAAGTGTATGTGATGTTGTAGGATAAAATAAGAAAGAAAAAGAAATGACTGGGTTAACTGTTGTGAAGCAACTGAAAAATAAAAGAAGAAGAAAAGAAGAAAATGACAGATGTGAAAACACACAACTTAACCTAGTCCTTAAACATGCACGTTGGTTTTTTGTGGGAAGAAATTACTTACTGAAATGTACCCATTGCAAGGAAATATGTGAATAGAAATAAAGGGGGAGGTTAAAAAGGAAGTTAGAACGATAAATTTAGATTAGTGTTGAGAAAACTGGAGGAGTTTCTGACATTATGAAATTTTTTCACAAACAAATGGACTTTCTATGGGATCTCCACTTAGCCCAATTTTAGCAGACATATTTATGCACAATTTTGAAAAAGAAAAAATCCTTAAAAATAACCTTTTCCACTCAAATGTGAAATTCTATTATAGATATGTTGATGATATTTTGATTTTGTGGTCAGGTAACTTAGACTCATTAAATGACTTCTTGACTTATATTAATGACTTACATTCTAATATTAAATTCACATTAGAAATTGAAATAAACAAATCTATTAACTTCTTAGATCTTAAAATCTCACACAATAATAACAAGTTCAACTTTGACATCTATAGAAAGCCAACACATACAGGCACAGTTATAGACAATACCTCTAACCATCCAGCAACACATAAATTGGCTGCCTTTAATTAGAGAGGCTATTAAACATTCCTCTGTCTACGGAAAACTTTAATAAGGAACTAAATATAATTAAAACTATTGCTATAGATCACAACTTTGAACTGGATATTATTGATAAAATGCTAACACATAAACAAAATAAAATTTAACAAAACTTAGTTTATATTAATAATCCTAATTTGGTACATGAACTAACCACCAGTAAGAAAGACATTTCTCTTACCTTTATTGGAAAAGCATCCTATAAAGTGGCAAGCTTACTTAAAGACCACTTTAAAGTATCTTTCAAAACCCCCTCCTCATTACATAAGTTATTTGTTCATAATAAAGATAAATTAGATCCCTTTGACTTGTCTGGAATTTATAAATTGACTTGTAAATCTTGCCATTCTTTCTATGTGGGACGCACATTTCGAAATTTCAAGATCCGTTTAAAAGAACATTTGCGTTGTCTTAACCAAAATACAACAGGATTTTCACATTTTGCCAACCACCTACTGGACTCAAATCACGACTTCGATTCAACTGAAGGTTTCGAAATCCTACATAGTTCCTACCATAGATTTACTCTTAATAGCTTCGAAAGCCTCGAGATATTGAGAAATTTAAAATTAAATCCTGTTGGTTGCTTAAATGCCCAGATAATGTCAGAAACTCCTCCAGTTTTCTCAACACTAATCTAAATTTATCGTTCTAACTTCCTTTTTAACCTCCCCCTTTATTTCTATTCACATATTTCCTTGCAAGGGGTACATTTCAGTAAGTAATTTCTTCCCACAAAAAAACAACGTGCATGTTTAAGGACTAGGTTAAGTTGTGTGTTTTCACATCTGTCATTTTCTTCTTTTCTTCTTCTTTTATTTTTCAGTTGCTTCACAACAGTTAACCCAGTCATTTCTTCTTCTTTCTTATTTTATCCTACTTACCACCACCTGTAGAGGCCTTAACTTGTCAGGCTCCTTTCAAAAATGTTAGATTTTTATAAAAAACAGCAATGTTGCTTAAAATAGGCCTTATCTTTTAATCTGTTTAATGTATGTGATTTGTTTTTGTATAGTCTTGAATATTTTAAAATTTTTAACTGTTTATATCGACTAATATTTGTTTTTCAAATATTTTTAACTTTTTATAACTTGTAACATTGTTTTGTTTTACAATTTATTTCATCCCCCACGTTTTGATGAAACTTGTCTGTAGTATTCCCTAGTGGATGGAGAGTATGGTGAGTTTTTCTATTTTTTACTATTTTATATATTGTGGGCTCAAAGTCAACACACCTTACACCACATATTCTCCTTTCCACTAGGCGAGCCTGAAGATGAAGTGATGATACTTCGAAACCGGTCGCACTCAATGTTTTGTTGAATAATTAAACATTGACTTTCCTTGTGAGATATAAAGGACTTTTTCTCCCCCCTTCACCTTAAAATTACCTCAACTCACACATGGCTACCCCCCTTGTCAATAATAGTTTTTTTTTTCCATAATTAGGGTATATATCTTATAATATATTATAAAGAAATAAATAATAAAAATCAGTGAATAATTTATCCTAAATTAGGCTTACAAATACCTGCTACATTATTATTTTATTTACTTCCATCTGTTTAGTATTTTTGTTAATTCCATCCAACCTTGGGACACCCAATATAGATATCACTTTGACGTTAAGTAGATTCGTTATAAAGGCGTCACACATTTCTAATACACGATACAACGACCGTGACAACGTTATAATATACTTAAAGTTGAAAGAAAATAATTTAAGAAGACTTTATAAGATGTTGACACAGCACTAGCCCATTCAAAGTTAGTGGGCAGGTGATGTTCTACATAAGGCAATTGTAGATGATCAAGTAGAATATGACAAAGAAGAATTGATAAAGTATACTGGCAGGCGCGAGTTTACCCTTAAAGAAGATTTGGAAGGAAGCTACAAGATTGAAAGTTAGAAAATAGACAAGAGAAAATTTAAATTGTTCATGTTAGAGTTGAAGAAATTTAATGGAGATGTAAGAAACGATAGGTTTTTGGGCACAATATCAAATAGATGATAAAGATAAGTTTAAATATTGGATTCAAGTTATGAAACTATAAAGTATTGCCAGATAAATTGTAGAAAGTTTTCTTCCATTGAAGGCTAATCATGGAAAGTCACTAAACAAGTTAAGACATCATTGCGCTAGAAGTGAGTTTGTGATCAAGGTCTATGTAAGAGAAATTTTAAGTCTTGTACTTCAACAAGTTACTAAAGATTTTTTACTTTGAGAAGAAGAATTGCGTTGGCTCAGAAGAGTTTTGCCTTCGTTGATGATGCAGCAAATAAAACTAAAGTACCAGACGACATTCAAGTAATAACAGAAAGTCACAGCAACAAAAAGAACAAGAATTGTTTACTCACAATCTTAAATGGGACATATTGCAGATAAGAAGGTTCCAATATATATATATTTTGTCATGAAAACTGTTTCGAGGCTCAGAAAATGTATATAGATGATAAGAAAGCTAAAATAATAAAGAAAAGAGAATTTTTTTCATGTCTAAAATAAAATCATACTTTAAAAAATTATAAGAATTTTAGCAGATTCATAATATGCACTAAAAAACATTACCTTATAATATGTTTAAAATTAGATAAGCAAAAAGAGGTAAAAATGATCAGTTACACTTTCGAAACTTCACTTCAAACAATTTTGGTTAAAGTAGTGAATACAAAAAATAACAAAGTTAAAATTATTCTATTAGACTCTGGTTCGCAAAGATCGTACATATTAGCTAAAATGCGAATTAATGAAATTTTTTTAGATAGAGTATAGAGAATATTATACAAGGAGTTTTTGTGGGTCAAATAAACCATGTACTAGATTACAATTACTACTATCATACTATCAGTAGTAGTTCTTGAGTGTTCTGAGTGTTCTTGAGCCTGCAGTAGTTCGGACTTTATCATTTTTTCAATGGTGGTTTTAGCTTTATAGGGCTTGACATATACTGCCTTTGATCATGGTGGACTGTATTCAAATTGGATTACCTGGGGTGGAGGCCTTATGCTCCACCCTGTAGAACTGGGTGCATTAAAATAAAACCATCACCCCACATTTGAATTTGATATATTCATTGCTTGATACGTTTACATTTAACACATTTAAAACTTTGATACATAAAATTATTGATATGTTACATATTAACTTTTTATAAAATCAAATCACACATTCTTGGAATAGTTACCGCGAATGCCGGCTTTTTAGGTTAAAGTTTTTGTGACTTGTTGCTTGGTCGACTGAAAAAGTGATTTTAGTTTGTTCTGCAGTGCTTGTCAACCCGCACCGACTTTTTACCTTTCTTTTAATTGGCTCTCTTTAATCGTATGTTTTTGCACACGAGACCATTGCTTTTAGGATCTGTCGTATAATTGGGTGAAATGTCTCGCATGATTACTTTTAACTGTATTAGAAGCAGTAGATGTCTTTGAAGGTTACTTGAAAGTTAAAAGGGTGGTTATTGCACAACTTTGGATAATTGGTTTATACAGGGAGTGTCTATTTAGTATTTTATTCTTTTTTATTTGTTAAGTGCGGAGGTTTATACAGGGAGTGTCTATTTAGTATTTTATTCTTTTTTGTTTGTTAAATGCTGATTTAGATTAATCTGCCCTGCAGATAAAACATGTTGAATGTAATTTCAACAAACTGGATAATCTGTGAGGTAGCAGATTTGGACAATATCGACAAAAATCATATAATCAGACGATAGGGTATTAGTAAAAAATTAAGAGACGACATTGGATCTAAATTCAGGAATATAGCGCAACTTTTTCGTCACTACTAATAGAGAAAATACTGAAACACCGTACAAATCTGATAAACCTGAGCCTTAGCTAGGCCCTGGGCTACAGCATTACAAGACTGAACATTTTGTTCTTTTAATTTTTTTATTTTTGTAATATTTCTGTATTTCTGCTGATTACAAATTATATATTAAAGCTATGCTCCTTTATTGACAATTCAATAAAAAAAATTAAAAAATTAATTAATTTATTATTTCTCAATTAAAGTGATGTTTTGTTTCTAATAGAAACCACTTTTTTGACCTTTAATACTTCTATGGTTCGACACATCTCAATTATAAACCAAAAATAACTTGATTCTTTTTTTATATAGACCCTCTTTACGGTTTTTAAATATAAATCCTTTCACCCATCCGAAAACCACTTTGCTCCCACTAAGAAATACCCTTCGATAAATCTTATACGAAATTTTCCATACGAACGACTTTTCGATATATTCCTCAAGATTGACCGTCGGACATCACGTTATGAATGGTAATTTCTAATCTGACAGCAGCAACGGCGAGATCGAATCGAATTGGACTCCATCTCCTGCCCCAGTGGTAAATTAAATTAGGCAAATCGGTATGTAGCCCGAAGACCGGAAATTCAAACCGAGTACATTCGTCAAGGCTTCCGTCATAAGGGTGAAGTTCTGCGTCCATTAAGGTCACGAGGTCAATAGCGCGGAGGGAGCGGTTGCAATACAGGCGAGTAAATAATAAAACGGAGGAGAGTGACAGTGTAAACGTTTTTTGCGGTGTTCAGCCAGTGCTGACATGCCACACCAATACCTTGTCTGGAATCCATTAAAACAATTTGTAATTATGTTTGCTATGTATAGGTATATGTATACATGGTGTTTTAATAAAAAATTTTGTTAATTATAATTGGTGCCGAAACATGGATCTCCCATCCTCGATCTCTTTTTTGAGAAAAGTTTGATGGCATTTTCAAAAGTTGGTTTTTCAAATTTTCATTATCTCGCTTATTTATGAAAGTGGAGAAAAATTATTTATACCTTCTTGAGGCACTTTTTTGATAAGAATCCAGTGGGGTCAATTTTTTTAAAAATTCTTTAAATTCGAGTTATAGCATAAAGTTGTATTTTTTTATATCGAACGGGTAGTGTGTCATACAAAAAAGACAAAAATTTTTTTATTCTAACGATATTCGGGTAACTTAAAATTAATTACTCTATGTTTGGTTTTGAAAGGATAAAAAAACAGTGGTCGGGAAAATAGGAAATTTTAAAGGATGGTTAATGGGAATTGAGGAGAGATTGTCAGATTATTTTTGGATTGTCATTAGAAAATTTAATTTTAAAAATATGTTAAGATATGTTATAGAAAGAGAAGTTAAATAAAGTTGATTAGTTGAAAGAGTATAGGTAGAGAAAGTTTTATTTAAAAATATTATAGAAAAGAAAACCAGGAGGTAGAGTACTAGAAGCTGGAGAAGTAAGACTAGTAAGCAGTTATAAACAGAATGTAGTGAAAATATTAAAAAGAGTAGTAGTTAAAGTATGTCAGAGTCAGGACAGGATATTTATAAACAGGCAAAAGAGCAGGAAGTAAAGAAAAGAAGTTAGAATCGAAGCTGAAGAAGAAAAAATAGGAGCAGATCATTTTCTACTCTAAATTAATGGTTTTTTAATATATTTTTTAGGTCTAAATTAAAATACGGTGTGATTAGACGAAACATAGAAAATAAATTTTGGTTTTTGAAAATTTTTATAGGTATTTCAAAGTTAAGTTTATTTTTATAATTTTTAGTTGCTTTGGTTATCAAAATTATGGAAAGTAAGAAAGTATTCAGTTAAAATGCGTTTTCATCA
Source organism: Psylliodes chrysocephalus (assembly GCA_927349885.1). Classification (NCBI taxonomy): domain Eukaryota; kingdom Metazoa; phylum Arthropoda; class Insecta; order Coleoptera; family Chrysomelidae; genus Psylliodes; species Psylliodes chrysocephalus. The sequence goes on from OV651828.1 coordinate 3,011,604, forward strand.
TATAATTTCCCAAATCTCTACAATACAATAAACAATATCGACTGGAGCTTTCTGCAAAATGTATCTAACATAGATATTAGTATTCAGTTATTCAGTTTTATATGTTGTTAAAAGGAATACTGCGAAATCACCCTGTAGGAATAGATCATAGGGATTAACTCTACATAATATCTACTTTTCTACTACTTTACTAGTTAAAAAAACTCGTTTTCTGTTTATTTTGAGGTTAATTTTTAAAATTTATCTAAAACTGGTTAAACTGGTTAAAAATGTGGGAAAACAACTCGTTAAAAGTTAGGTATCCAGATATATATTTAAGTGGAAATAAGTCGTTAGTAAACTGCAAATCGCACTTCCAATAAGCATCGATAAAATACGGCATTAACGGAACCGTGTGCTGGGATTTAATGCGCTGTTAGGGGGCGAATTTGTTGCCCCAATTCAGACTAAATCTGTTCACCATTTATTGGTTAAGAAAATTTATGTTGCGTTATATGTTTTCGTAATGGGCACGGATAAACAGAAAACCGTATTTTTTTGGTTATAATCAGATGGACGTATAAAATAAAGTGTCTTATTTGTAAAAACAAGTATATTGTCAATTCTTATATGAGCGACGATGAATAACATACTTTAAAAATTAAATAATTAACTATTTAATATACCATCAGTTTTTTATGAAAGTTGTTTTAAAAAGTACTAGATATTTTACTTATTAAATAAGGAGAAATTAAGCTTATAACTATAGGAACAAAATCCCAGAGCGGTACTTAAAATGATTTTAATTAATTGAAATTTATTGAAAAATACACAAAATAAAAAAATAATACAAACAAAAATAATTAACCACTTGTAAATAACTGGACAACTGGGCGACTCCAATCTAGGATGGCCAATGGCATATCTGGAAATAAGAAATGCTTCTGAGCATACTCATTCTATAAAACATGACTTAATTAAAGTTAAGCAAAGATAATAAACAATTAATATTAAGAAGAAACCATTGACGTAACGTAGAAATAAAAGCGTATAATTTGAAGTAACTCTAGTAATTTTTAAATCATTGTTTCAATTTGATAAATTCGTTTCCACGCCGTATAGAAACCAACAGAGATTGAGATTGGGAAAATAGGGGAGACAGGTCATAAAACTTAGGAGAAGACAAATATTGAAGACTGAAGGTAGGTATCTACCGAGCAGAATTCTGCTGATGAAGCTGCCAAAGTTTTATGCCAACAAATACATTTCAAATGTTTGCTTCCAAGAATCTGAATTGCTTACAGAATAAAAAGTGTTTTGGCCTGTCGAAGATCGTGGAGTGCCTAAAACGTAGGAAGATGATTCTGAATGTAAAAAAAGGAAACAATCTTTCAGATGTATCGAGGTTTTCTAACTGGTTAAGACTAGTTCGAAGTACAACATGGTGCAAAAATTTACTTCAAAAATTAAGGGACGAAGCAAAAAGTTTGTGGATTAAAGAAAGTCAGCTTCAAAGTTTTGGTAAAGAAGTTAGACAGTTACAGTAAGGAAAATCTGTATTCATAGAATACATTCATAGACAACTCAGAAATCTTTGTTAGTTGTAAAATGGAATATTTGTTTTGGGAAGAAGACCAAATGTGGCAGAAAACATCCAAACAGTAAACATATAGGATGGACCTACGAAAAACTGCGACACATTGGAACCGAAACAGTGTTGAACCATATACGACTGAGAGATTGGATATTGAATGAAGAATTTTCAGGCGAAGAACTTCAGAAAGCAGAAAGTTTGTGGATTAAAAAAGTCAGCTTTAAAGTATGTATCCGAGGTAAACACCAAACCACAGTCTTTGAACTCATGCAAAGAGCTCTTAGGCTGACAGAAATGTGTTGCGTTAGGGAAAACCTCTTGGTAAACCCTGACAAGGCACAACTCATAACCTTTACTCGGAAAACAAAGTTGGAGGTTTTAGAAATTCAGACCCTGTCTGGAGGAAGGCTAAACTAAACGAACCAAGTAAAATATCCGGGTCTAATCTTAGATAGCAAACTTACTTGAAACCAACACTTACAAAAAGTGACCAACAAATGTAAAATGTTTCTCATTGTAGGAAGACGGGCATTTGGAAAACATGGGGATTAGAAGTAAAAATGGACCACTGGCTATATTTAGTAATGACAAGACCCATAATAACTTATGGAGCGGTTAGTCAAAGACCAAGAACCCAAATATAAATGGATACTAGCTAGAGTTACTTATCCCAAATATGACAAAAGACTAGAGTGATTTATTTAAAGGGAGCTAATGGAAACTATTAAAGGGCGGTCTCAGAACTAGAAGAATCGTGAGAATCTTCTACAGGGTAGAGAAATATCACGCATGGAACCATGAGCTCAATCAGTCGCTCTTACTTTTTAGAAACATTATCATTTAATACACTTTAGGTTATGAGTTAGCATATAGTTTTGATTTTGATACATTATTATTGTCAGATAAAAATAAATGTCAGTAAAAGATTAAAATGAAAATAGCAGACTTTTATCTAAACACAATGAAGAAAGACTAACAATTAGGTCTTTTGACTTTAAGAAAAAACAAAATGTCAGCAAGTCCACGTCGTATGGCAGCCTTTGTTTTTCACAGTTACCGTTCGCTTTTGGTGCTTCATCTGACACCCTAGCAACGATACTTAAGACTGGAATAGAGCCATAAACAAAACAATTGGAATAACGATATACAGTCGTCTTTTCTAACAATCTCGGATTCTGCTTGGAAAACGATGATGAGCTTCTTATGGTTAAATCATTTTCTATAGAGCTATATGTTGGTTAAATCGTCTAGAGAACCATCTGTCATAAAAGTAAATCTCTTCTTGTAATTATTTAGAGTATTACAAACGAACATTAGCATATATTGGTAGTATTAGAGCTTTTTGCCATCTCATATGTTCATGGCAACCCCAACGCCCTTTTTCAGCCCCTGTTCCTGCCTCATATATAGCAATTTAAATGTTTTGTCCTGGCTTTCATGTTCCCAGACCCTATTCAATATGTGAGGGGCATAATATGAAAAAGACTTTATATTGTTCTTCGTAGAACAGATGCCATAGAGCAAACGAGGCCCAAAATTCGGTTGATTCAAGATGCGCAAGCGCATATACATTGTTAAACCAAATATTGTGTTATATTGCTACAACTAATTTACAACTTAATAAAGTATTTAATTAAAACTAACAGTTATATCAAATTATATAAATAAATATTGTTTTTTGGATGTAGAATAATATGATGCTTCAACTAGATTTCAAATTTCATAAATAATTGAGAACCCAAGCAAATGTCATTACTTTTATTGGCCAATTAATTCAAGTTTATTTTCCATCAACAATGAAAACCCACTTTTTAACCAGCAAAGCTAAATCTGATTTCCGTCTAAATAATTGCTTTCCTTCATAAGTTTTCCAGAAATTGCCGACAATTTAAGATAGTTTAGAGTTCGGCAAACTCCTTGAAACAGATTCCGTGACTTCGTAGTCAGTAATGATCATTATGTGATACCAAACAAGTTTCGATTTCACCGCTGGAGTTTATAAAAATATCGAATATCACGAAATTGCTTTTCTGCAAGGAATCAAAGATTTTAATCAATATGGCGGAAATGAGGGTGTTTCGCTTTGAGAAAGGTCACTAATTTGTTTTTTTTTTTGAAGAGGCGTAATGAAAGCTTTATCGATTAATTTCAGGTACATGAGTTTACTGGTTGACACAGTACTTGCCCCGTTTTAACCCTTCTATTGGAGCGTAATATGCGCTTTGGGGACGGATTATTCCCCAATGTAATTAGTTAAACAACTATCGTACTGAGAATTTAAACTAATTTAAATTTATTGGTTGCAGTATGTATGTGTTGATATATCTACCAAGAAACAGGATTTGGGAAATTAAACATAATCATAAAATCATATTGTTAATAAAAAAAAAAGTATGTTAGAACTTGTAAATAACAATTTGGAATAAAAAAAAATATATTTAAATTACAGACATTATACACAAAATTAAATAAAAAATACTAAAAGGAATTGCTACAATAAAACATTGTCTATTGTTATAAATAAAAATAATTCAAAATCACTTTAGTCTATTAATTAATGAATAAATTATCGATATTATACTCATTAATAATATACTAGTGTTAGACTTAGTTTGAGAATTTTGTCATTAGAATAAAATATATTTTTCAAAGATAATTAGTTATTTTCCTAACAAGTGCGGAAAGTGTTACTTTCCCGCACGCGACTGCAGTTGGTCAAGTGCGGGAAAGACACTTTACGCATGAGTTAGGAACATTATTTTTTCTACGACCGTATATACTAAAAAGTAGGAAAAATTATTTTTGGAAAATTATTTTATTTCAACATATACAAATCTTTAAATAAAAACAACTAATTATTATGGATATTAATGTTAAATACACAATTTGTAGCATTTTGTAGTTATAGTTCCACCAATGGACGCCTCTTTCTGGTATAAAAGACAAAAAATACCTACATATCCATTCATAATGTCCAGTGTAAATATAGAATTTTTTTTAATAATATTACATTGTTTAATATTCATATAAATAAATTTGTTTAACAGAAAATTATTAAAAAAACGTATACGCTAAAATATTCTTTTTACGTCTCCTGGCAAAAATGTATTTCCAGAACGCGTCAATATGGGAATATTGAATAACCATGTTATTTGAATACAGTTCCCATCAAGCGACCAACATTTTGAAGGGCCAGGCACTCAATACGAGATTCCATCCCGAACTCACGTATCCTTTCCATATATTTGAGACACTTTTTAGAAAAGCCCAGAATCTTTTTTTGTCATTTTACGTTGAATTTTATGACCTGTCTCCCCTATTTTCCCCATCTCAATCTCTGTCGGTTTCTATACCGTGGAAACGAATTTATAAAATTGTTCAATGAAACAATGATTTAAAAGTTACTAGAGTTTAACTAATTACCTAGTAAATATTAAAAAATACTTTTGAGAGAAAACATTTAATAAATGTTATGTTTAATATGTAATATTAGGATAGGTAAAGTCAAAATAATCTATAATTACTAGTTACTCTAAAATTTCACAGTTTTAATATAATATAGTGCTATACACATATCATCAGTCCATATAAATTGTCAAAAAGTAAATATTAGTCACAGGTTATGTAATTTTATTTTAAAAAATAATTGACTATTTCAAACAAAACTTTTTAAATAGGTTCATTCCAATTTACATTCATTTTCAACTAGTTTTTCCCAATAATGTATCCCGAGCTTCCAATTTGTTTGGTGAATGTTTACATTACCGTGTGTATAAATCCAATTATAAAGATATTCGAAAGCAATCATACAGAAAATAAGATTATAGGACTATCGAACTCAGTATAGAGCAATTCCGAGCTAAAAACACTTGTTTTCCAACCACACAACCGCAATATCTATTTCGATTAAGTATTAAAGGGGTTAATCCGGTAGATGTATTGCCTGCGATTTTTGTTTTATTTATTTAGCACGTGTAAAATGAGGTGCTTTTAATTATATATTTTTTAATGCGATATTTTTCTAATATAGTATCGTTGTGTATAATAATTCATTAAGTCTATAAAAAAATTAACATCTAGTAGTAACTTAACAAAACGAGTGAAATATGAAATATATATTTTTCAACATTAAAACAAAAGCATCCTCCACTTAATTGTAGTTACAAGCAATAATTTCTCTATACACGAATGAAAATATACTGCACAAAACAATTGCTTTTTAATTAAAATTCATGTATTTTAAATGAAAAATTGCATATTTTAAAAACACAGTTTACTTGACGTGTCTATGTTATACAGTAAAAAATGAATAAAAATTTCTTTTTGAATGAGTGAGTTTTATATTTATTTCTACCTACTAATTAGATACTACGCTAATCCTTATTATTAATTTAACTCCACCAATTATTTTATTTCTAAAAATAACTTATTTATTCGAAATATAAGGTTATGGAAAAAAACGATTGTCTATAATAAACAAATTCTGTGGGGAGGTATCAACGTTAAGCCAAAAAAAAATTTAAATATTTGACAAAAACTTTTAGTTGAAACATATAATTTTTTTAATTATTTAACAATATAATAATATAAACCAATGGAAATCCTCTTATTTTTTCAACACGTGCCAATCAGAACAAACTGTATCTGAAAACTCTGAGTGTCGTAGCGTTTTTGTTTAGTCCCCATTCACTACCAATTTTTGCAAAACGTCAATGTGTAGTTTGTCATAAAAGGACCACGAAAAAAAGGACGAAAATTGTTTTGGAATAATTAAAACTAATAATAATGATTTTGTAAAAAAAATAAAATAATTTTAAAAAGTACTTAAAAGTCTATATTGTTAAATAATCTTTCCAAATAACACGCGAGGTATATAAAGAATATTCACATATTTCACACAATGGTATATAATATAAAGGTTTAACCATAAAGCGAGTAGAATCTTTTAATTCATACCAGATAATTAAGTAGATTTTAACAGAAAATTAGCGATATAACAGTAATACTATATTTATTATATTAATATCTAGAAAACTGCGTAAATTCAACCATCAATTTGAAAAGAATAAAATTCTTTTAAGCTACATATAGACAGATATTAGAAAATTCATGCAAACATTTTTAACACTAACCGCTTCTACTATTTTGAATCTCATAAATTTATGCTCGATGCACAATATTTTGTCAACAAAGCTTTACAAGTAATCCCTATAGCTTTAGCCAATATTTGTATTGCAGATTTTGATAGTAGCACTCCGGTGACCAGGTCAAAAATCTCCATTATACAACCCTAAGACAATATTGAAAAATGGAAAAGTTATAGAATGGTGTTGAGGTAATAAAATATTATTTTTCTCATGTTTATATTATGAATATCAGACCATAATGAGGATCGTAATAAATTATCAATAATAATACACCTGTCAAGATAATACTAATAATAATAATATTAATAGCGTTTATTGTCCATCAGAAGCAATTTTTGGTACTATTTTCGGTACATCATTAACATATTTAATTCGAAAGTAAGTACCACCATTGTTGATTCGGTTTTACAATTGTTGCTTATCTTTTGTATAATATTCTACCTATCTCTTAGCACGGTGTGCCAATATAATAACTTGTATTAATTCCGAGCTATCTTTCAGACGCTTGGAATTCTTTAACATTGAGTTCACTTGAGATTCATTGTTCAGTATTATTTTTATGAGACGTATTTTGGATGTACAAAAAAAAGAGTCTGTCTAGTTTGATATTACGAATGGATAGATCTGAAGCAACAGTGTTTAAAATATTAGATACAATATGTTTATCGCATTCTTTTTGGCTATTTGACGTTCGTTTATGCTCAGTTTCCAAGACTTTAAAAATAGTGTAGTAGGCATACAATCAAGTCGAGAGTCTACAACTTGTCTATACTTTTCATCAAAGATCTTGAAACAGATCTAAATTTTCCTACATTCTTTTCACTTTCTCGACTTTAGCTTTTGTTTGGTACCATCTAGCAAAAGCAGTGTCCACGATTTATTACTACCATATTTTCGCATTTTAATCAATAGTAATATTTCTAGTAGAGCCTTTCTTGAATTTGAAGTTGATACATCGACAAATAGCCTATCTTGTTAGGCTTAGAATACTACCTAAGCCTAACCGAAACCGTCGAAAACAATTTGTTTCTTTTCACAGGCACTTTCAACAAAATTTTTGAGATATTATATACTATATAGTGTCATATGTGTCACTTTCCTAACTGGTCGTAGGAAAATACTTTTTTTAGAATTTTTGGGTAATTTTTTTTACATTTTCAAATAGTAATGCCAATTATTACATGGTAATAAAGGATTAGTGATTAGCCATGTAACCTACCGCACTCAGGTACCTTAATAATTTATTAATTTCATTTATTAAATACAATATTACATTCTTATTAAATATCAAAATGCTTCATTTAACGAAAAATCTCCCAGATAATTAAATCTTATTTACGACACCTAATAAATAATAGCTATAACCACGTCCGTAAAGATCCAAAATTAGTCCGCCTGTCTCTGAGAATCAGCCCAAAGAAAGCGTATTTCTGTTTACGAAGTAATTATCATTAAAACACTTAACTCGCTTATATTTCTAGTTTCGATTTCTAGACCGATTTCGACAATATTTCAGTACACAAAGATTTCAAAACAAGTAATAAATAACCCACCCCCTTTTGCACCTACATTCGTATTTTCTATGAGAAACAAAACGATAAAGACGTCACAGAAACGATTAAACTGTGCATAAAAAGTCTGACGAAAAGGAGCTCATATTCATTCAAATTTTATCATTTGATGTGCAAGCATACATTTTATTATTTTACATTCAAACAATAACTTTATTGTCTACCCAGTTATATAGTCTGTACCCTTCCTAAACGCTCTTCCTAAACGACGTCTATCCTACAATACCTCCTATCCCCGAAGGTGTCAACGTCTCGACGCCCAACATCCTGTCGTCCTATTCCCTACGTCTCGAACGCTGTCACATTCCTTACCATCTAAGTATTCCCTACCGTACACTCATTTCGACGTTCAACGTCCCACGCCTTATTTCCGACGCTTGCCGTCCATAAATATTTCCTTCATATCACGTCCCGCACCACCTACATAATTCTACCGTATATCTGTCCCAATACAGTACCGTATTAAATACCTGCCTTTCCACCACGACGCTAGGCGACTCAACGCGAGGCGGCGCTCAACTCCGCGACGTACCTAGATCTACCTAATTATTGCATCAAATTTAAGTATGACAAATATAAAAGAGTTTAAATATGAATTTGTATATTTTATTTATCAATTTGCACCAAACTTTGCATCGAATTCTGGTTTACCTTAATTAGCATTATCACAACGTGGGTATATCAACTATCAATTAATTAACTAGACGATCACTTTTACTACTAGAGGAAAAAAGGCCAATTACAGTATAGAATTTAAAGTAAAGTAAATCTTGTGAGGTAAATAATAACATTTCAAAGAGAGTAAAGTAAAATAACTAACACAAGAATAAAATCACAAAGAAAAGGGGGCCTGGGGGGTGGCCGTCACAGCCACAGTCATAAATATACTAATTAAACTAAAAAACCAATTAGTCAATATAAACTTTCCTCGATCCATCCCTGTATCGAAATCAGTAACGAAATGAGAACCCCCTCGAAAAGCGATTAATACGGCATTTCGTTAATAAATCGAACTGGAAAATTTACATATCTGAGCAATAATTCTCGCACTGAGAAACTTCTATAAATTTTCTAGCCCGACGTCAGCCAATTTGTATCTAATATGGACCGTAGTGAATATATTTGCTATTTAATAGCATTATCCGGAATTCTGTGCGAAACAGATTTTCTTGTCGCTTTGAATTTATTTTCAATTTTATAATGTTTATCAGTTTATTTGAGGAGACAGCTGTCTAATGGAACTAGGTGCTCATATTCGAAAAGTGAGTATCTATTATAAGCTGAGGTATGTTTTGAATTCCTCTTATATTTAAATTTATCCTAAAAATTCCCATTTTAATATAAATGTGAAAAATATTAGTGTACCTATAATACTTGTTTGTGCAACAAGAGTGTATACGTGTAAAATTAATTGACCATGAAGACATATGGAATAATCTTGATGCTAATAACCTAAAACTAAACAAAAACAAGTTACTAACTGCTTATTACAATAAACTTTACAATTTTGATATTATAGGAATTACACGCTGTCAGTTTTTGACCTTATATACAGCTTTTTCCACTGATAAAATTCCCCAAAAATATTTACTTCTAAAACTGCCCATACAAGTTACACGAACACTTGCACAACTCCGATTAACTAATAAATTTCGGTCAAAATTTAGACTTAATAATAATATATATGTAATAGATCCCAATAATGTTTGCACGGTATGTAACATAAATGTAAATGAAACTCTTACACATATCTTGTTCGATTGTCCAATATATAATGTTATGAAACCGAAAACAAATTGTTTAAACGATCTGGAGGCTTTAATCTATGCATTAGAAAATATAACCGAACCAGATGCATGGTGTATATTTTCTTATATATGCAATGTTTTAAAATTAAGATCATTTATTTTAAATGAATAAATTATAATTAAGGACGGGGTATCCCTGTGTACTAAAAGTGTATGTGTAGACCAAAAGTTAAATCGACAGTTTTCCGAATATGTAGTGTTTAAAAATCTAATTTTTGGCCAAATTAAAAATAAAGGTCTAACTTAGGTCACCTTACTATTGAAAATTAATAAATTTATTATTTTCAATAAAAACCAATCATGTAAAATAACCCCCTTTTATTTCATCTCAAAGGTGCCGTGTAGAATTATTTTAACCTCGATGTCAAACAAATAATAAAAAAAAAATGTAATACGACCTAAGTTCAACCTTTACTTGGAATTTGGTACACTCAGAATATTTAAATATTGTATATTTTTCAAAACGTGTAGATTTGAAATTTATAAGTTACTTTCTTTGAAAAAACATGTCAAAACGAATTTGGACCAAAAATGGCGTCTAATTTAACTCTAAATCAACCCCGAAAAATCAATAATTACTTCATGTAATGTAAGAAAGATGGTGCTCCGATCGATAATATTTTGACTAGTATTTGATTATTTCCGTTTATATTATGTGTGTTTACGGGGGATATACGAGATGATAATACTGCCTCTGATACTGTTTATATGATACAATTGGAAACGACCTTTTTTCATCGGCACTCTTTTTTCGCCGGTGACCTTTTGACACGCGCCTATTTGTTATATGATGTATGATTATCGGTTATTTATCAACTAAAAGTATAGGAAATTAGTACATTGTGAATGATAATATCATTTTAATGCTATTTTTGAAACTAGTTCAAAAGTTGCATTTAACGATACTCAATGTTTCATTTTACCGTTAGTTTTAGTTTGACATATTCGTCATTTTATGTTTACAAAGCTCAGTTTCTATTCGAAAGTAAGAGAAACAGTCAAAATAAAATGCGAAAAACACTTTTTATCAATTTCGTTTATGTCAACTGAAAGCGACAATTGCTGAAGACGTAACAAGTAAATTAGGTCGAGAAATAAAAAAATATATACTATAAGTAACATACCATATATTATACCTGTTAAAATAAATCAAAAATAAGAGAACATATCGTTGACGTATATACTTTTCCATCTGTGATTAGTGACAATTGCAAATTACGTATGAACATGCTTCTGCGCAAAAAAAAACATTATTTCAAGTACTTGTATCATTAAAGTCCATTAAATTATTATTTTTATAAATTTGCTAATCTTTGCACTTTAAGTTTCATTATATGGGGTATCCAGACATTTTAATCCTCGTCCTCTTCTATTTAAAATTATCTCAGGTGCCATATATTCCGAGTAAAATTTTTCTAATTTTTCAACCATATTTAAAAAAAAAATGGGTTGAATATGAATTTTTTCAACAAATATTGGATTTTCATCTCCAGTATATACTACAAAGTAGCACAATTTTCTTTGAGCTATACCTAGCTGTCCTTGAATCTAAAAGTATATAAAATCATTATTAGAAAATCAAACATAAAAAGAATATTAATATTGAAGTATCATTTCTAGCACATTTCTTAAAAATCATGAATTATTTTAACATATTGAAATTTTTCACCTGGTAAAAGTAGTTATGGTTTTCTTTTAAATGAATGTCACCATCTTCTATTTTTAAGCATGGAAATGGGTTTGAATATTAGGTAATGTGCGCCAATAATGTCAAATTATGACAATTCGCAGAAAACGTCAACTTTTTATTTAGATTTTAATGTGCAAAAGCCTACCTACTTTGGATATTGATCGTAGAAAAAATATATTCAGAATAATGAAACATTATTATTAAATAACAAGTTTTTTTATTGTCAAATTTAATACGTAATAATATTTTTTAATTGCAAATATTTGAATGTTAAAATTATAGCGGTTAATTTTTTTATTCAATGACGAACTCGAGAGTGATAGAAAAAAAATACTACCTACCTTTAATGCAGGAAGTCGATGTCAATTTATCCAAAAATAAAACTGATTAAAATGTACAATGAAACTCACTAGGACACTTGGCACAAATAAATCAATTTTCTATTAAAGAAAATAACACTTATTAAAAACAAACAGCACAATAAAACACTTCAGAAACGTGTGATGTAATTTTGAAAACTAAATACCCGTAAGCTTGTTTGTAAATTTATAGACTCTTAACTCCTTCCCCCAGCCTTCATTAAGTATATTAAAAGTCGTGACGTCATATTGGCACAGATATACGGTAATGTGTTATTGACAATCAGGGACATGTTTCTAGGAAATAACTACCTAAGATAAGATAAATGAATGTTAAATACCTACTCATAATATCTATTGAAGGGTTTTTGTACTTTAATAGGATAAATATTTATGCGGGCCTGGAAATTCCAGGAAATGACAGTCAAAATTACCCAAAAACATTAGGTTAGTACCAACATCAGATAACAGATAACTTCGGTATTTAACCAATTAATCACAATTAATATTCTTGAACATTCAAATGACAAAAACTTCCATCTTTAACCAATGAAAATATAGTTTTCATTCGATACTTCAAAATCACAATTTATTAATTAGGTAGAATAGTTTTAAAATATATTGCGAATTGCGACACGTCAAGCGTCCCACTCCGACTCAATGTGACGAAATTATTGTGGCAATATATTTTGAAACGACTCTATATTCGTGACTTGAAATTATAAACATCCCTCGTATTACTACCCGTATATAAACCAAATTATTTGTTTTAGGAAATATTTATATTTAATGTGAGGCAAGATATCGTTTTTGTTGTTACCATCTGCATCTACTTTCTTTACTTTGGTCCAGGAAACAAAGTCAATTTTCGATAAAAATAAAATGTAATAGGTAGGTAATACTTTATGAAACAATAAAAGTATTGAAATAAAGTATGCTCATACTCCAAAATGAGTCCTAGAGTTAACATTTTTATAATATTATAAATGGCATATAAAACGATTGGACCGTTTTCACAATCACGAAATAATTTTTTTTATTTGGTAAAATTATTGAAAAATAGATTTTATGTTCAGGACTATTATTATGATCCTTCGAACTCAGTCTACTAAAAACCGGTTTATAATACAATATAATACAATATCCCCTAATAGCTAGTCGGTCGATATTTATAGTTACTTAAAGATTTCTGTAATAATTTGCACTAATTCAATCTCTAGTCGGTAGGTAACAGCACCTCCTTAATTGAATCTAAATTGACATAATTTTGTTCAGAAATTCCTAGGAGACGCTGTCCTTAAGTAAACTTTCAGTAATAGGGTTCATGGGTGCTGGTCGATATGTAACTGAATTTTTTTTTATTTTTATTATTTCTTTATGGTCGCCCTACGATCAGCATTAGTGAGCATTAGCTACTACTGGACCTATTGTTACTTTTGTTTATTACAATTTTGTTTTGAATTTTTTTTTTGTATATATTATAAAACCTTAACTCTTGCTGTAACTTAGGTTTATAAGCAATAAACGTATTATTATTATTATTATTATTATTATACGTGTAAACACGTCAAAATTAACGCACCAATAAAATTTAACACAATTTTAAAGTTAATTTTCTCCTAAACTGCTAAATCTATTTGGACAATCTTTGTTTAAGTTGTAGCTTAAATATACAAGAACGACTTTATGAAAAAAAATTTCATTTAAATTGAAAGTTTTAGGCATATCGTCTTTGATACTGCAATACAAATTTTTTTATAACTTATAGGTTTTTTTAAGCTATTGCATAGCTTTTATCGCGGGCTTTAAGCGCGGCGACCGAATCAAGAAATTCCGTAACGTTCGTAACGAAAAAACCTAACACCCCCCACTCCGACCGACACAGCAATAAAAGAAAATCGAAAAATCGAAAAATCCATAGGTGGCGCCATATAGTGGCGATTTTGGAAGTAGTGAACAGTATTGGCTTTGTATATCTACTAAAAATCAATTTTATTATTACTTTTTTTTTAGTGAGGTAGATTACAAATCAAATTTTCATTACACACAAACATATATAAAAAGTAACTAACTTGTCTCAAAAACGTCAAATAATGGACATTTAATGTAGTATTTATAGAAAACTACATTATAAATGTATACAATACATTTTATTTAACAACAATTAAAAATTCATCAATTCCACCTTCGTAAGGTGCTTGAACATCGTACCGCTTTTTCTGCTACAGCCTTTTACAATTTGCGCCATTTAAATTCTTTCCTAAATCAAGCGACTCATTAGCAACCCCATTAATTTGTAAAGAAATTAGTAAAAGACACAATTAATTTAATTTCTCCTCCGTTTGAAAATACGCCCAAGTTTAGTTCTAATTTTCTTCTAATAAACGACGGCGAGTCGGACACAAATTGAGTAAACTCAGTTAGAAATTCAATTTTATGTAGCAAACAAGTGTTACTTTGGATCGCAGTATTTCTATAAATATCTTGAAGTTGGTGGAAAGTTTTCTTTTCGATTTTCCTCTTAGATACCAACAGAATTTTATGATCGAAGATGCAAACTTTTCTCTCGGATGATATACAAAGTGGTCCAATTAAAACAGTCCACCTGAAATAAGTTTGTTTTTTGAAAATTCCCAAGACCTGTCAATTTTTATTCCAATTGAGACTTCCTTTATTCTTTAATACATGGATGTAGATTTATCTCCCTAAACACGGTGGCAACACCTTCAAGAATACTAAATAGCACGAGGGGTCAAGTGATACATTATTTTAAAGGAATTTCAATTCTATTTTCAAGCATGCTGATATTTTTTGTCTGTGTTAAAATTAATGTAAAGCACTTGTTGGGAATGTCGTTGAAATACAAGTTTTTAATATGAAATGTTCAAATTGCGACTCATTGACTTCCAGACTGTCAAGTCTTTGCTCAACATGTTCACGAACATTTCTGAGCTTAAACTTCTTCGACTTTTACATTGATGAAAAACGATATGTTGGAGTACTTATTCCTAGAGGTGAGGTATTAAACCAAATTATAGATTGCATATTATTTTCTTCTGTATAATATTATAATACGATTTTTCTCTTTTAAATATAATTGTGTTGTTTTATAAAATAAAGTAGTTTAATTTCGATATTCTTGTACAACTAAAAGTGTCATCATTTTTGTTTTTATGTATAAAAACACATTATTAATAAAATTATAAAGGCCCCATTTAGTTACACTGCGGTAGTGGGTTCACGTCAGGTAGCAGGCCTCCGGCCACCAGTCCATATTTTGTTTTCATAATAACGAATGTTCAAAATTCGAGTAATATTAATATACAACTCAAAGAGCACCCATAGAAAATTTATTAACCTATTCATAAATTGAAATTTTAATCATACACCTTTTCGTAATTAATGCTGAACTATGGCCACCACCAATAACTAATTCAGATTGTTTATTATTATAACATAATGAATGTTGTAAAAATACACCCAAAAGAACGCGGAATTTTGTCAACAGTAAAATTTTAAATATTTATACATTTGTGTAAATTCTCTTCGGGATAACACGAATGCAGACTCACAATCCAAACATCCTTTATTTAGTTTGTATATATTATTTCTGTATCAACAAAAACATACCCACTGTATAAGCATAACATCCATGTTTATGCAACATTCATGGCCTTGAGGAAACTACTAATGGCAAAGTCACGTGGGAGAGCTTAGTGAATATTTAACTGATGAATTTGCATAAAGTTTCAACGAAAAACCGGATAGTCCTAGTTATTAATGGAATTCCCAATCTGATACTATATCTAAAAGTTGAAATTATTCAAATTGCTTAGAGGAATGGCAAATCAACAAGGGAGGCAACCACTTAAAGCTCTGGAATTCTGATTGAGGGTTTCACACATTTTACTGTGGAAAATTATTTGATTTCTCTGAAATTTTGCAATATGGTTTTCGTGAAATTAAATAATGTGAAATTATCAAACGAAAAGTAACAAATTACAAGGTAAATAAAATTGGCTTGATTCATAATAATCACAGACTCGGGTGTACAAGGTTACCTCCTTAATTAGATATCTTGTCGAACTCTCTGATGTTCCACTTTAAATAGACAAATAGCATGACTTTAACTGATTTTCCCTCATCATTTCTCCTAAATAAATATATGTTTAATACAATGTAATGTGTAAATTAACACAACCAGCTACGAGAAAGGGTTTATCCTCCAATTCGGTCCAGGCTATTTTTAATTAAAAATTACTTAAAACCATGGAGGGTTTGCATTGTACAATATGCTTTAAGTTTGAGTTATAAGCATTTTTTTGATGAAATGAAAGCATGGATGTTTTAATGTGTCATCAAGCTATTAATCATACTTTTTTTAATCTAAAACAATTTTTTTTTGTTATTTAAAAGCTGAGCTCGAAAACGAAGCCAATGCCCCTAACCTGTTTCATGAAGTAAAGTGACTTCTAGAGCGAAGTCCATGTCAGATCAATGTGGAGATCAATTTTCAACGATACCTCAGCACGCTCGTATGGAAACTCTTCTGCGTTTATCAAATTTATCTTCGTTATTTTTGTCAAGCTACATTTTGTGTTCCAGTTTTGTTTTTGTTTTCGGTTCTTTTTTCATTGGTTGCCGGAAGGAAGTCAGAACACATTTTTTTAATATATTATTTATATTTGTAATACATATTTATTTTTTAAGTTAGGTCCAATTTGAAAATATATATAAAAGTAGTTTAAAAGATGCATGTCACATCATAAATATTTAAAAATTACAATATTTGGACAGTCTGGCTCTAACATACAGATATATTCTTTACTATACTCAAACAAATAATGATTGAGAGTGAACCGTGTTGTCATATCTCAATTTTACCTTACTATTTTTTAGCAGAATCAAAATAGAGTAAGTAGTAGAGTTGTAAGTTGTGGCAAATTATAGATAATATACAATCATAGTACTAATAAAAGATATTAATTATAACAAAAATCAGTAATGAGTAATACTTATACATTTCTTGATCATTTAAAATTAATTATTTTATGGATTGTTCAGTATTTGTTACAACTAATGGCATCGGTGTACGGAGCGATATTTGTGTCTTTGTCTGTTACGCGTAAAATCCATCTCGTCGATGACGTTCTCAGTAGTGTATTTCTAACCACGAGCGTAACATCGGGTTTTGAATTATACGGTGTGAATTGTAAGTTTTACATTTAAGTTAGTAAGTAATCGACGTGTTGTAAGAACAATTGGTGAAAATATTAGTGCTAATAAGTGTTTAAACATTAAATAATAATATTTCTACACCGTTCTAAAACTATGCAAAAAATGGAAGACATTGAAGGGCCTTCAACGTCGAAAAAGGTAATTTAAGCTTTATAATGTCTTTTAATGTTGGCCGAACCCAATTAGGGTTTCTTGGGTAAGGCTGGCTAGTTTCGAGGAACTGCAGGTAAACCGGGGGAGAGAGAGAGATATATATAGAGGTATGCTTTATTGTCATTGAAAAATTACAAAAATTTTATAGACAAAGCGAAGTAAATTAAAAACTAAATATAATATAAAAAGATTAAAAAATATAAAAATTTAAAAATAACTAAACAAAATAAAAATATCAATTGCATTGGATATACAATATCCGTCATTATGATTTTAATTTAAAATTTAAGTAATACTTCTGTATGTGTAACCCAAGAAGAAACTTAAGAGACAGTTCCTTACTGACTTCGGCCGCGACATAATATATAAATATACGTTAATTTGTGAAATAAAGTTAAATTCATTATTAAAATAGTAAAATTGATAATATTGTTTCTGTCACCAAACCAACCCCTGATTAGGTATCTTTCTTATTTTTAATTTGAAATATATATTGTGATTTTTATTAATATTCTTAATTTATTTGGTTCCTACTATAATTACCACAATTATTACTCTGTTTTCATAAAGCCCCACTAATGACTACAACGATTAGGTAAATTACGATATTGCAAAATTTTCATGAAATAAATAAAAGAAATTGTATGAATATTTTAAATAATTGTACCCTCTCAAAAATAATAAGCACGCCTCCGATTTGGTCGTATTTCTACCTGCTTTCACTCTCAATCATTATTTGTTTGAGTTTAATAAACATACTTATATAAATTTATACAGCTTTTGAAAATAAATTTCTTACTACTAATTACTAGAGGGCGGAATATATGCATCAAAATATAACAAAATATGCGCATATATAAGCATCGTTTTTACCAAAAATATGCAGTTTTTTATTGAAAATCATTCAAAATATTCCGATGTTAGAGTAGATTGGTTACAAGAAATTACTGAGAATTTTATATAAACCGTTTTATTGCATTGTAGGTAATACTTTATCTGTGTAAATACCATCTATTAACAATTACCTTAATGGGCTTAATCTCTTAAGAAGGTAAAAACCCAGTGCATGCCACCCTCCAAGAACTAATTAACAAGAATTTACAAGAAGTGACACTTAAAAACAAATACAAAAATTTAAAAGGTCTTTATTTCAAATATATCTGTATAATCTGTTAAAACAGTTTTTGATTTGCACAGTATAGTAATACATTTTTTTTTTTTCGAAAATATGCAATATTTTCTTAAATTTTCTGAACTTTGGTAAAATATGCAATATTTTCTGAATTTTGGAAAAATATGCAATATTTTCTGAACTTGCATATATTCCGCTCTCTACTAATTAACCAATATGGTAAAAAAAAGTTTGCGAAAAGTTGCAGTTTTGTTTTTTTCGACACGAGTTTGTGTTTTGTTTTTGTCTTGTTCGTTTAATGGAAAATCGCCATTAGATTTATTGTTTTTATATAGTAAAGTTTATTAGTGCACTAGTTCTGTTTTTATTTTTTTGACACGTTTCTGACAATATAGATATTTCAATAAAAAAATAAAGCACCAATCCTATATAATTTTCGAGACTAAGTCAACCGTGTAATAAAAACAGACGTTACAAACGTAAACTGGATTGGATTTACTTTTTTTTTTTTTTTTTTTTTCAAAGCACGCCATGTCATTTTCATCGTAGCACTTGGATAACATCTCGACTGTAATTTATAACTGTACTGTTTTATTTTAAGGTAGGTAATAAAAATGTCGGGACACTTATAAGAAAAACGACGTGCAGGAAAAATTGTCTTTAGCTTTACTTTTTACAACTCTGTAAATTTTAATTATGGTTTTATTACTGCTGCTTTTCGGATAATTTCTAATGTAAAAGAAAAAAAATTGGACTTTGTATGTCCTTTCATCTTTTTATATGACTTTGTTTCAAATTAAAACTCGAGATGTAATAAAATAGTAAAGAATTACTAATAAAATTTAAAAAGCATTTAAAAATAATATAAAAATATTACTAATGAATATTTTTTGCAGGAACTGTTAGATGTTATAAAGTTTAAAAAACCTTTTTCTATATATATAATTTTTTTATTGTGCACCTAGTTAAATAATAACTGATTGTTTTCTTTTTAAATGTCTTTACAATTTTTACTTATTGATTATAACAAAAGAATATATTGTAACAAAATAATTTTTTTATTGATAAAATTAAAATGAAACCAAAAAAGTTGATA
Organism: Psylliodes chrysocephalus; assembly: GCA_927349885.1. Classification (NCBI taxonomy): domain Eukaryota; kingdom Metazoa; phylum Arthropoda; class Insecta; order Coleoptera; family Chrysomelidae; genus Psylliodes; species Psylliodes chrysocephalus. The sequence goes on from OV651828.1 coordinate 3,031,371, forward strand.
AACGAGGTGTATACAAATTCTTTTTGGGCTCAAGTGATAGCTTTATGTCTGTAGTATACCCATTTCAATTTAAATCTGTAAAAGACAGCGAAACTATTGCAGCACCCTATATATTTTTCAATACCTAACAAACTGTAAATATAATTTACTGGCCTTAATTTAATTTTTTTATATAGGTACTCAAGTGAGGAATTTTCTTACTATATCCTTCCTAGAAAAATGTCGTATACTTGATTTTACTTTCCTCAGACTCCTCTGCATTTAAATTTAACTTTAAGTCCTTTAACTAAAAAAATAAGTTAATTTTTTATATTTTCCATCTTGTTTTCGAATCTTTAATGATCCAAAGTTGGTATTATGGGAAAATATGCTTTCAGTTTAATGATAAATTGTAAAATTAAGGCCAGCAACGGTTATTAATCATTTGTCAAAGGAAAAACTCCGCTTGGTTTTATATTGATTAATGAATTTTGCAATTAGAATAAGGTATCTTGCGTATGATCTAAGTTCATTTGTCAATGCTTTTAATTTTCTCATTTCTTAAACTTAATTGTTTTTTTTTCTTGTTAAAAAAAAACGGATAAAGGATTGTAAACGTGTCAGAGGAAAAATTAATATTCTAAAAAAAGACTAACCAATTTAATGGTTTTTGATTTACTTAATATACACCAGACAGACGATTTCTCATTTTTCCATTCCGTCAACAATAATAATGACATGCTTTTTCATGTCATATCATTACTAAAACAAAAGATAATTATATTTACCTACTATCTACTTTTTAATCGTTAAATAATTTTTTTGTAATGACTAATTACGTACACTGAGAGAAAAATTTGTTAGTATTAAATAAATTATTAACAGTTTATTTCTAAATTGCTAAATAATGCTTTATTAACTATTAATATTCTACTAAATAAATCATAACATTATTATAAAATTACCATCAAATGCAAAAATGTTTCCTTTTTTATCCATACAAAATATTTTAGTGGGTTTTATAATACTGGTTTCACACCATGCAGAAAAATATCATCAATGTATAAATCTACTTTATTAAAGAAAATTCTAACGTAAGTTATGTATGAAAACATACACATATTTGTACAGTTTATTTGAAATTACTTAAAATTAACTGTGAGTATAGAATATAAGTGAAATTAAAATCTAACATAATCTCAACAAGATATGATTAAATTTTAACTAATTTGGAATTAGACAGCTAAAATGCTTTGCATAAATATACCTTTATCTAAAATAAAACACTTCGAACACTAATCGAACAAAAACTTATAGTTGTATTTCGGTGTAAATATAAAAAAAATGTAAATTGAAAATATTAAATTACAAAAAATAAATAGAACCCGATTTATTTTAAATTAATATTACTGTTTATAACCAATATTCTCTATAGTTTTTCCATACAAGCTATTACTTATCTGCTTGAACTGATTTTTATTTTTTATTTCATCATAACAATATTTATTTGGATATATTGATATGGAAAATTACCGTAATGGTATTTTATAGTAAATATTAAGTGTTAGTGTCCAGAAAATCAATAGAGAAAATAACAAGTTGTCATAGGGATATTAGTATTATTAGTTTGTGGAATTTGAAAAGTAAGTTAGGACCTTAATTATGAGAAGAGACAGATTGGAATATTGAAAGTGGGGTTGGTAATTTGGAGATAGAATATTGACTTAATTAATTTTATGTTCAAACAAAATGTACCTCAAAAATATGCTGATAATATGGAATCTCCCAAAAGAGCAATTTAAAATTGTTAAGAAACATAAAACAGTTACCGTTGCTGTCCAAAATAGAGGATTAAGGTCAGAAGTCTATAATACGTAAAAACTTTTGTTATTTACATAAATCTTATTACATAAATAAAAATATGCAAAGCTATTGTATATTTTGATCTTTTAAAACATCTAAACAATAATATTGGTGACTTACCTTGGCTTTGAAAACTTCTTTTAATTTTAATGCAGAAATGTAAAGATTTAGGTATAATTATTATTTGGATCTTATAAGTGATTTTATTCTATAAATAAAATAATATTTGCTACCGAATCTCTAATGAACTAGTTTATATCGTTAGTCCAAAACAATACTAGAACAACTTGAAATATGTGGATTTTAAGTTATCCAGATCATTATGATGTAAAGAAATATCTTCAGGTATAAAAAAATTCATTTATTTGAGCACAGTTGCAATATATACATTTTAAGTAGTTTTAAGTTAATAGTAAAATACTGCAGCGTTGTAACCAGCTTGATTGTATATCTGCTAAGAGGCTGTAAGCTCTTACTGACAGAAAACGCTTTCCACGTTAGCGACCCTATCTGCTATTAAATTATTAGATGAAATGTGTGACCGTAGTTGGTTCATTTCTTACAAGATCTACTTTTATTATTAATCAGGAAGTACAGGAAGAGAATGAATGGAAAAACACAGTAAACATATTTATATTGGTAACAGTTATATACAGGGTGTCCTTTAAAATGTGTCCCAAAATTCTCAGGCAGATTTCTTAACCAAAAAATGGAAAAAAAGTTCCTATAGACCTATGTCCTAAAGTGCCTCCTAAGCGAGCAACAGCCTCTCGAAATCATTTTTTTTATTTTGATTTTTTGAATTTTCTTAAAAATGGAAACAAATAAAAGAACCAAATTTTGGCTGTTAAATATGATCAATAATAGTGACCTTTTGACACCTTCAAAAAGAAATTATTTCGTCAGGGGTGTACTTGGGAATTTTTGAAAATTTTGATTATTCATAACTTTTTTGTGTTTTTGGTAATGACTTATCCATATTTTTTTTTACATTCTACATTGAAAACTACGTCAAAAAGGAATACTTGTTTGATCTCGATTGGAGCAGCCGTTTCCGAGAAAACATCATCCAAAGATATTCGTGCAGTTTAGGTTAATTTTCAATTTTGGCTGTTGTAGCCAAAAAGTTGGAAATCGAGGAACACGGCTTACATGTCCCTATCCTTACTTTTGAAGGTCTATTCAGTGGCAAAAAATATTAGTTGATACAGGGTGATCAAAAATCGGATGTGATTTTGGATTTTTGATCACCCTGTATCAAATAATATGTATTTTATGTCACTGAATAGACCTTAAAAAGTTAGGATAGGGACTGTAAGCCGTTTTCCTCGATTTCCAACTGTTTGGCTACAACAGCCACCTGAATTTGAAAAAATGTGATTTTTGAGTAGCTGTAGATCCTTTACTATTCATATTAGATAACAAGTGTGATATATCATTGAAATCAGATTATCGAGCAGATTCTAAAAATATAAAAATATACAGGGTGTTCCATTTAAAAAACATAACTTTGATTTGGCACGGCCTTATGAAACACCCTGTCACATCGTAACTAATTTTAAAATGTGAAGCTTAAAGCTGCCTACTTTTATTATAACAGATCTACAGAGCTTCCTCACACTAATCAATCACCCTGTATACTATTTTTAGCTCTCTAAATAAAATTTAAAAATTTAGTTCCCATTTATTTATTATGAAGACCATAAGGTTTGTATTTAGCTGTTTAGAATAAAAAAGTAAAAATATGTATTTTTTTGGCGTTTTTGTGTTTCATGGATAATTTTTTTCGCTCACTGATAAAAATGTTTCTTCAGTTAAACATTATTTCTAAAAGTGTTCTGGTGCGATTCGTTGTATTGTTATTATTTTGTTTAAAATGGCTCACAATAACTACAATAATGATTACACATTCGGCGAAATGACGGACATGTACTTATGTTTTGGACTCGCTTCTGGAAATGCCAATGAAGCTCGCAGACTTTATCAGGAGCGCTTTCCAAATAGGCATCTTCCATGCGCTAAGACGTTTTCTAGAATTGACGATAGACTTCGGGAAACTGGTACATTTAAGAAAAACTTTAGTAACAGTGGAAGACAAAATTATGTGAGAACTCCTGCTTTGGAAGAAGCAATTTTGGATAGGGTAGCTGAAACCCCATCGACAAGTACCAGAAAAATAGCAAATGGTAAGTAATTACTTATTTATTATTTTAGCTACCCCGTACCTTATCGTATAAAACTAGTTTTTTTACTTGTTATTGCTTCTCTTACATTTCACGACTTTTCGTATCGAAAAGAGTTGCGTTATGCAGAAAAAATCTGATTTCCCAAATCAATGGATTCTCTTTCTTAACTATTCACTACACAGATTCTCTCATTTAATTTCAGAAGTGGGAGTCGGACGTAACACGGTATGGAAAGTTTTGCGTGAACAACAATTGTACCCTTACCACATTCAAAAAGTTCAGGCACTTAAAGCTACTGATTGTGAGCCGCGAGTTATCTTTTCTGAATGGTTTCTTGGAAGATGTAATCAAGATGCAATGTTTCTTAATAAAGTGCTATTTACCGATGAAGCTGGTTTCACTAGAGATGGTATAATAAATTTTCGAAATATGCATGAATGGGCTGAAGATAACCCTCACGCGGTTGTTGAACGTCACCACCAGGATAAATTTTCAATAAACGTCTGGGCTGGAGTTATTGATAATTACCTTATTGGACCATTTGTTTTGCCGAATAGGTTAAATGGAGCAGCATACAGGCTTTTTTTGGAAAATAACTTACATGAGCTTCTTGATAATATTCCGATTCAAATCAGACATAACATGTGGTTTATGCATGATGGAGCTCCACCACATTACAGCCTTGAAGCTAGACAGCACCTTAACGAAAGATTTGAGGGTAGAGTAATTGGCAGAGGTTGTCCTGTTAACTGGCCACCTCGTTCACCAGATCTAAATCCAATGGATTTTTTTGTTTGGGGTTATTTAAAATCATTGGTTTATTCCAGTCCTGTTGAAACAGTTGAAGAATTGGAAGAACGAGTTTTTCATCATTGCGAAGTAATCCTGAAGTATTTTTTCGTGTAAGACAGTCTATGATGCGACGGTTGCGCTTGTGTGTGGAAACCAATGGTCGCCACATTGAGCATCTGCTTTAATTTTTTTTGATTTGTTTTTTTAGAATAAATATTTTTTTAAACCGTTTCTTATTATTAAATAAAAATAGTCCCACCACGACATTTGAACTACAATTATTTAGAGAGAACTAAAAAAGTTATTTTTATTTACGAGATTCACCGAGGTAATTTAGGAAAATTGAAAATTAAGCTAAAGTGGACGAATATCTTTGGATGATGTTTTCTCGGAAACGGCTGCTCCAATCGAGATCAAACAAGTATTCCTTTTTGACGTAGTTTTCAATGTAGATTGTAAAAAAAAATATGGATAAGTCATTACCAAAAACACAAAAAAGTTATGAATAATCAAAATTTTCAAAAAATTCCCAAGTACACCCCTGACGAAATAATTTCTTTTTGAAGGTGTCAAAAGGTCACTATTATTGATCATATTTAACAGCCAAAATTTGGTTCTTTTATTTGTTTCCATTTTTAAGAAAATTCAAAAAATAAAAATAAAAAAAATGATTTCGAGAGGCTGTTGCTCGCTTAGGGGGCACTTTAGGACATAGGTCTATAGGAACTTTTTTTCCATTTTTTGGTTAAGGAATCTGCCTGAGAATTTTGGGACACATTTTAAAGGACACCCTGTATATGTTTGGATCCTTTTTTTAAGCATACTGTAGCTTGTATGATAGCGGCAGTCAATTTTACAACAAATTATGCTACTGTAATAAGTGATACACCAAATAGCTGCAGTAAAACATTTTACTGAAATTTAACAAATAACGGGAGTTTATCTGAATTTAAAATAAAAACCATCCGAATTAAATGTAGAATATTTATCTTTGTACACCAAGCGATTAATTTCATTTTTACATTTCCATTAGAACCTTCTTCTACAACGACTTCAGAAATGAAGTCGCATCCCAAGCGCATTGATAAAATCTGCAAAGTTCAGTGGAATAAATTGAAACTAATGGTAATGAATGCACGCTCTAAATGAATATGCATTAATATCAATATTTTTAGTGCTCCGCCTAATGTACATTTTAGGCGTTCTGTGCAGCCTTATTTGCATTTCTGCTGCTATAAATTACTCCGATCCGGTATATTCTTGAGAAAAATATTGCTTTGATAATAAGGATCATATCAAATAAATTACTCGACTGCAATATAACTGGGATGTAATGGTTGTTTTGATTTGCCTATCTTAATGAAAAAACATTCGTTTCGTCAGATAATGGTTAATTCATTGGGCGAAATAATTAGGGTAGGATTATAGGGACCCGCCAACCAGATAAAGCGCAATGAACATTAAACTTAACCACAATGCGATTTGGAGTAGTGGACGATTTAAATTCGAAACATTAATTAATATTAGATGGAATTAGAAATATTTATACAATTAGTACCGGTATATTGTTTGGAAAGTATTACATAACATTCTACGTTACAAGAGGCTTTAATACGAACAAAAATGTAAATGAGGTTTACATATTGCGTTCAGTCATTGTGATCCTCTTGCACTGTATATCGTTATCCATTATAGTTTGCTTTGTAGCCCCAACGGTTAAATGGTATTTATGTTTATTATAATTATTATTTACCTATTTCATAATAATTGGTAACATAATAATAGAAAATAAATCATAAAACCATATGTGCTGATGTTTTCGTTCGGAAAACAACTGATCCCAGTAGCGTTTGGTGCATCAATGGAGTAGAGCTGCAGAACTGTCAAAAAATGCAAGTATCTGGTCTACATTTGGTAATACTGGTAAATTGTGGGACAATTGTTAAAAATGGCCTCATAATGTGAGCGTTTTATAAGAATAATTAAACAGTCATTAAGTAAGCAATTAGACAGCGCATTATTAAACTACGAAGAACTGTCTTCAGTTATTTAGTTAGTCCATGCTAACTTATATACGCGAAGAGATCAAAGATCTAGTCCCTCTAACATTATAGCAAAATTACACTTTTTGACTGATGAATGATATATGTCACAATTTAAAAGTAACTCCAGAAGAACTTAAAGACCCAATGAAGAGGAAGAAGGCCAGGTTCCAAACCAGAGTTAAATTTGAGTAAAGGTACAAGCAAGGCAAGAACAAATGGTTCTTCCAGAATTTGAGGTTCTAAGCTTTAGTTTTTTATAGAAATGACCAAATTTAGCGAAAAAAGTGTTGTTCCATTATAAAAATGAACGGGTCTACACATGTGTAGTCACCATGGCAAAAATTCATAAACTGGGATACCAACTGCTAACCCATTCAGCATATCCTCTAGAATTATCCCCTTGCTACTATTTTTTATTTCAAAATCTAAAGAAATGGCTGGGTGGTAAGAGATTTGGGTTAAATGAAGAGGTCATCAATGAAACAAATATTTATTTTGAAGGCATTGAGAAAACCTATTATTTAGAAGGAAGAAATATTTGGAAAAATGCTGGAATAAATGTATCGAGCTAAAAAGAAAAAGAGTTCATTTTCCGAAAAAATATATATATCAATCAAAAAGTCACTGACTTGTCAAACCACCGTCTAATTTGGTGGTTAAGTAATATAAAACACCATAGAGTTCTAGTGTGGTCTAGAAAGAAGAACGAATAAATGTGTTTAATTAGGTTTTTAGAAGACACTAAATACGGTTTTTCCAAGTCGTTAACTTATCAAACCATCGTCTAATTTGATAGTCCAAATAAACACTATAAGGTCTAGTATGGTCTAGAAAGAAGAATGAATAAATATGGCCAATTAGGTTTTTAGAAGATACTAATGACGGTAATTCCAAAAGGGTTAGTCAACCTAATCTACCATTAGTGAATAATTTGTAGTTCTTGAGAATGCTGTCGGTAATCTTGAAAGAAGACCAATGTCCAAATTAAAGGAATAAAAAACGTATCTCACTAAACGATCTGCATATCTCATTTGTTCTTTGAAACAGTATATATCTAAGTCTAAATCCAATCTTTAAATGAATATATCTGAATCAATAGAGTAAGCTTTTCACGAATTTTCCATGCAGTTCAATTTGATTTGGTAGTAAAAGAGGTAAATATAGTTTTTAATTGTAAACGGTAGTTTTACCTAGACTGCAAGCTCAATATATTTTTAGATTTTGAGTTTTCTTGTAGATTGCTTAGCTAATAGTAATAGTACTCGTATTTAAGGTAGTTCACTCGCGACAGTCGTACATAAAAATATCGCTTTTTGGCGAATACCAATAGTTTGAGATTCTCAATGCTAATCAATTTTATTTTTGTAAGAGACTGTACAAAACACATGTAAGCTTATATATATATATATGGATTTTAATAAAATCCATCCGGCAACTTCATAAACACATTAATGGTTTGCTATAGAAATTTGTGACTAATTTTAAGGGTTTGTTTTGGTTCAAACAGAACCGCTGATTCCAGTTCTCAAATACAGTGGACTAATTAATTTTTCAAGGAAACGTCACGAGGTTATAACATCCTCTTAGCTGATCGAGTGTTAGTTTGGTACAACGCGTTGATTGCAGCGTACACAACGTTGCCAAGTTGTAATAATTTTACGCAACTACGCGTCGATTGCTTTAAAAATCTATATCTTTTTACTAAGACGGTCAAAAAATTCAGCGTTTCTTTAGAAAATTTTATAACTTCTTGATTTACATTACATTAGTTTTTAAAAAATATGGTAAGAATAGTTTTCGAGATATCTGGAAATAAATGCATTACTTGTGTACATGAGAGGCTTCAAGAGTGTTAATTATGCACATTTTGATTGTTAATATCTCATTTCACAGACGGTCAAAAAATTTAATTTTACGTTTTACGAGTGAACGACCTTAAGTAAGGGATCTGCTATTTATTCTAGTTGTAACTAAATAAGATTTTTGGAAATAACTAAATAATAAAAAAACTCCCATTATTACTATTTATTTAGATTTATTTTCTTTTAGTTCAGGTCTGGAACATTGAAAGTCTTTGTTTTTCCCCCTCAATTTGTTTTTCTTTGGCTACAATCAGCCCCAATAGTTTTGTTTTTATAGGTACTGGTAAATTTGTCGACATTAGCAAGTGGTAATTGATATTGTGGTTTTTTTATTACACCTGGTTTTTATGATTGATTATTGATTGTAGCATAGCTATATACAAGGCATATTTATAGCTGTATCCAAATACAAAGTGGATTATTTAAAATTTTTACGGTAGGCGGTTACAGAAAAATTTAATCAACTTTGCAAGTTGCTTGATGAATTTAGTTAGTCATCAGGTAGCAATAACTATTTGGAATTGGAGTCTAAGTTGAAGCATACCTTAAGTAGGATTTTGTATATAGAAAAATCGACGCTTGCACCATAACTACTTTAGTTTGGGGCTTTGGTTATATTGGGTGAGTTACATGTAAGACCATCTCAATTGAGTTTTATGGTACACCAACAGCGGCCCAGTTTTGGACAAGTCGATGCTGCCTCAAGTCCAACAACATCTGGTACTAGATTGTAAATACAACCTCCTGCAGTTGTGCAAGTAAAACATATCATTTTTTGTGGATAAAAAGCGTATTTCCTATTTTCAGAACGAGTTGATAAACTAAGCAATCACAAATTAATTCATATTATTACACAAATGTACTTAAAAACGTTACCTAATTAAATTTATAGTTGAATAAAATTTGAATTGCATCCAATTTCGTAAATTATTAAAAAGTTTATCTTTTAGGTGTAAAAAATTTAGCAGTGCACTTCAGAAAACTAAATCATTAAAACTGAAATTCAAAAGAATATGTTAGACCCGTAACATTTTTACAACGCCGTAATACCGAAATGCGGTTATAAAATTTAAGTAAAGAATTCAGTACATTATTATTGCTTATAGGGGATCGATAGCGGACCCTATCGTAAACTTGAAAATTCTCAAAGATTCTGTCTACCTACAATACCCTGAATTCACTCTTTAGGATTAACAATGAAAAATTTTACTTTGATTCAGACCCTCCATTTATGTTCGTTTTTATTATCATCGCGAAAAGAAAAGGAATACAAACGGGTTTTCTATAGAATTTGCGACCTACTTGGAGTACGTATTCACAAATATGATTTACATTTTTATCCAGTTTAATAATAAAATATGAAACAGCAGCTTGATTTTTTTTTTAAATTTATCTCATCGATTTGATAAAATTCATCTTTTTAAAAATCACTGATTAAGCGAAATATTTATTGTCTCTATCACGATTAAAGAATATAATAAAAGTGCCATTTTGTATGTATTCACACTTACTTATAATATTTAAGTGATGTATGTCATAGATCATTTTAGTGTTTCCTAATTATCAGAATACTCAAGAAATGTAGAAAGTTTTGAAATTTTAAGGTTATGTTTGTTTTTATTGTGTTAAATGGAATAAATAATTTAAAATGTATATAGCTAATGAAAAATACTGAATTCTTTTATGCTTATTAAATATCTGAACAAAAATGATGTAAATATATTCCAATTATAAGTCTATTTTTATGTATGAGAGAGTATTAAAATAAGGAAGCGTTCGTAATCCATAGGCGTATCACTTCTTTTAGTACAGTTAAAATATTTTTTTAAGTTATTGCTCGAGTATACACTTATATTTTCACCTAATTAACCTGCTTATAACTTTTTAACAGCTGAAGGTAAAAAAGTGCAATTTTTTCTAAAATGTTATATTTTTCCACAAGGTATGTTAAGAACATTGTGTCAAACGGGTTATGTAGGTATAAGGGTTTAAACTTTGGCTTTTAAACAACGTTACGTTCATAAATAATAATTTTAATATAAAAACTACTTCTTACCTACAAATCAGAATCGAAATCAGAAGATGAACTGTCGCAACCAATATTTACAATGAGTGGCTCGATCATTTCATCAGTAATATTGTCCAACTTCCACATTTTCTCTTCTTCTTTAATCGTATGATTTACTGCCTTTTCCCAGTTTTCAGGCTTCACATTATTTACAGCCTCCAAAAACAACTGTTTAACATCACTCATTTTAAAAGAATTGTTTTTTCTTGAAACTTCTTCCTTTATCTGTGCCCATATCAGTTCAATCGGGTTTACTTCGCGATGATATGGTGGTGATCTAACCACCGTCATCCCACGATTTTTTGCAATTTCATCAATTTCATATTTTTTAATTTCTCTTTATGAAGGGAACACAAATGATACAGTTCTTTTCTCACAGAACCGGGATGGAACTTAATATTCTTTGAATTTAGCCAATTCTATAAATCTTTTTTTAACCACTTGGTTGTAGGCATTTTTTCTATAAGTCTCGAGTGATAACTTGCATTATCCATTACTATTATACAGTTCTGAGGAAGAAGATCTATAATTTGTTCGAACCACTCTTTAAAGACATCAGCATTCATGTCCTCATGGTAGTCACCGGTACGAGTAGATTCAAAAGTCAATAAACCACCTTTAACAAAACCGTTTGAACTACCGATGTGTACTATTATTAGTCTGCGCCCCTTTCCTGATGGTGGATTTAAACCAGTAGATAAATTATTTAAAAAAGCCTGTCTTCGACTTGTAACAGTTTCATCTTGCCAAAATTTATTTGGTTTATGTCCCTCGTTGATCCATGTTTCATCTAAATAAAATATATTTCTTCTTTGATTTCTCATTTCTTTTATAGTCCTTAGGTAATTTCTTCTCCATACTACAATATCGCTTCTTTCTATTAAAATACTTTCTGGAATGCTTTTTCCATAGAAAACCTATTTCTTTTAAAAGTTTCCATAGTGTGCTTCGACTCATTTCAGGGTAATCCTTATCATCTCGAACCGTGGCAAGAACTTTGTCTACTGTCGGAAATTCTTTTCTAAAGAAGAACGCATGCACTTTCCTTCGAAGTCTTTCTTTCAGAAGATTTTCTAATTGAAATTTTGGTTTTCCTGGAGCTTTACGTGCTGTTTGAAACTCGCCACATTTCTCTTCTTTAACAACTCTGTAAATCGTAGATTTCCTAACACCAAGCGTACTACTAACTAATTCCACTGTGTCATCAACATTTTTACATAAATGTTTGTCTGTAAATGATTTAGAACAGTTAAATATTAATGTTTTTTCATTAACTGTTAAAAGACCGATTTTTTGTCGTTTACGCGGCCCTTCCAAATTTTCCATGATCACACTAGAATTCACACTGCACCTTGCAAGTTGCAACTAAACGACATTTAGTAAACTGTCAAGAATACACAACTTGGACCTTCTTACTAAATGGAAAACCTATAATCGCATTTTTGGTGAAATTTGTTGGGAAGGTATTTATCTACTAATAATTGGATTACTGTAAGAAATTCTTGGAATTAAAATAAAACAAAATTGGCAAATAGGTACTTATTGAAAATAATCTTAAGATACGGCTATGTAATCTTTAATACACAGGGCTTTTGGCCTATTCAAACCTTTTTCTATTGTTCTGTACAGCTTATGTTTATAAAGGACCAATAAAAGACCCAAAACTTGTAATAGCTCAGGTACATTTATTACAATTTCAGGGAATATTTAGATTATTCTGTAAAAATATTTAAAATGACCGTACTAAGTTTTGCATTAGAAATGCTGTTTTATTACTCTCTCATACATAAAAATAGACCATAGTCATGGAAAATAAAACTGTATGTAGTATATTTATTGCAGAAGAATTAAGCACCGTCTTTACTAAAATTGATCCACAATTAACACAGAAAATATCTCAAACTAATATAATTTCACTAATAAAGGTATTTAATACAACTATTTTTTAGTTAGAAACCACAACCCCCCATAATATTAAAGAAAACATTGAAAAAATAGGGATCTATAAGTTACTGGGACTTGGTAATAGAATGAATTTTGAAAATGTTGACAATATTTTTCTGCCAATTTTGGATTTTAGTTATGTGGGTTGAGGTTATTATTTTATTGCCAGAGACGCTGTAAAAGGAATTTTATTTCTATATTATATAATATAATAATTCATATTTGAGGCAAATCTTATCAAATACGTCAAAGAACCGTATATGAATTTCATATTTAACTCCCACAAAAATAGATTTAAATATATATTTTGCTTATATCCCTCGTTTCATTCAACCTCAAGTTAATGCAAGAGTGTATCCTCTTTGCTAAGAGGATCATGATAATATTATCCTTATACACGCAATTCCTTAACAGAAAAATAAATAAAAGAGGGACATTTCAAAGGAACTACACAAATATACGTCAGCTTAAAGCTACAACTTCAGAGAATTTCAGGAAGAGAAACAAAGAAGCCTTTGAAACACCCTAAAAGGGCATTTGTTCTCTGAAAATGTCAATATTTATTTGAGTGTTCACCGCATGAAATGTTCTGTCAATAGTCTCATCGATCTCTTATTAAATTAATTTTTTTTGTCAATTGTTTTTTGTCTAATAATTTATTTATGATAGAGGAGCGGCCAATGTTCCGTATTCCACTTTATATTATTATTTTGGAAAACTGGTAATCAATATTCGTTTCGCTATTATGTAATTGATTGAATAATGTAATATAGTTAATATAGGAATTAATTTTTTCGGTAAAAAAAAAAATGAAGGAGAGGAAGCGTAGGATGTCCACAAAATGTTTTTTTTTTTATTTATAGATTCTTGCGAAATATAAATATCTTAAACGTGACTAAGAATAATGAATTTTTCTGCGATTGCTATATAAAGTTACATTTTCTCACTTTTCTTGCGTTAAAATACAGTATGGCCCAAACTAATCAGTACTGGGCTTATAATATCTTTATTTATTTAAGAAATACGAATCATGTAGAAATCCTCTTTAAAAGTTCGAAAGATACATAATTCACATTTCAAATAACAATCAATGTATACACCTAGATTAGTTGTTTTTGATCTATTTTAATTTTTAGTTTTTTATAGGGTGTTAAGTTATTTCTGTAAGATTAGAATGGTATGAAAAATGCTTTTTTATAATTTATTGTCAAAGCCTTCTAATTTAAAAAATTACAATTTTTGGGAAGTCTGCCTTAACGGTATTCTTTAGTGAGTCCCAATTACTTAATTTGTAGAAAACTGCGGTATCTTTGGAAAAACTGACCACTTCACCTGCAACGTTTTGTTCAAATAAGTCATTAATATATATTAAATAGTAGAGCACCGAGTACTGTTCTTTGAGGAACACCACTCATTATAATCTTAGTATCACTTAAGGCACCGTTAATATTAAATAATTGTGTTCTGTTATGAAGATAACTCTTCATTACATTATGAAGCCAATGTTTTCTATTGCTTCTAAAAGTTGTTGATGGTTAATAGTATCGAATGCTTTTGCGAGATCAACAAAGATGCAAAGTGACGGTTCATTTTGGTCTATTGAATTATTCATTATTTTTGTCAATCTCGCAATAGCATCCGAAATTGAGGTGTTTTCCAAAAACCCATACTGATTGTTTGACATGACTTCATATTTATTTAAGAATGATAATATTCTCTTTTCAATATTTTTTCAAACATTTTTCCTATACTGAAAATTATTGAAATCGGTAATTAATTACTTCGAGCTTATCTCCTTTTTTATAAATGGGTATTATTGTAGAATCCTTTAGAGGATCTAGAAATGTACCATCACTAAATGACTTATTTATTAGGAAGGTCAATACTGGGGATATTGTTTATTTCTTATAGTATTTCAGACGTTATATTATCTAAACCCTGTTTTTTATTATTTTTAAGTCTATTTATCGTTTCTGAGATTTTCTTACTATCTATATTTGATAAATATATGCTTTTATTATTTTATTTTATAGTAATTTTTGAGTTTGTCGGTGTAGATATTCTACTAACCATTTTTTCCCCCAATTGTTGTATAGTGTTCATAAAATGTATTTGATATTAGTTTGAGATTGTCAGTCACCATTCCTTGGATAGTTTTATTTCGATCAATTTTAACTATGTTTTTTGAGCATTTGACATTTCTTTAATACATTTCTAGAGATTTTTGCTTACGTTTTTATTTGTCTCAATATTTTTATTAAAATATTTAAATTTGACTGATTTTATTAGAGCATTTAAATGATTTCTATAATTTTAAAGTTTAGTTTATTTTGTTCCGTGTAATTATTATTTATTATTTTATATAGCCTTGTTTTTTCCTTTAATTGATCTTACATGTCCAGAAGTTATGTATGATTTAATTTTTATTCCATTTCTTTTTAATTTTACCCGTTTAATACAACTTGAAATATATTTTAATTCATTTTTGAACAAAGAAGTACTTGTGTTATTGTCTTTTAAATTATAGACGTCAACCCAAGTTTTAAACTTAAGTTTTTCTTTTAGTTCCGTTTTTGCAATGTTTGGTTATGAGTCAAGTATTTTCTATAGAAAAATGGTCTGTTATATTGGTTTCAATTACTGCTGGATTAATAATATATTGTTCTCTTGTTTTTATAAAATTACTAATTTAAAAATATTTTTTGACTTTAAATAATTTATAGAATAAAACAAACAGGAAAAAAAGGAAAAGAAGTAAAAACGAAAAAAGATTTAATTTAATTTATACCCATTCCAGATTTAAAGTCGGGCCTTTGGCAAAAAAGGCAAGTGCTCTGACCTCACCACCATCAAGGCAATTAAATTTTTTTTGCTTTAATACTCGTAATTAAATTGACTTTATACAGTTTTATTAAAATTAACAAATTATTTGTAATTATAGATTATAAATAGAAATGCTAATATTTATTGATTGTACACAAAAATAACTTATTTTAATGTATATTTAATGTCAATAACTAAAAAATATACTAACAATTAAAATTGTCTATTATTTAACATTTTAAAAATAGTAGTTGGGTGATCAAAATATTATCTGAAATTGGAGAATTTTTTGCAGTGTTTTCACTATCTAGAATGGAAATGAAATGTATTCGTTCAGTTGAACGCAATAGCATACTTTTTCGTTTTGTAGTCTCTACGTAGATAAACTATTATCCACGTGCGTATAGAAAAAAATATATCTATATACCAATGAATAGCACATTAAATAAATAATAAATAGACGTAGATTTAATATAGTGTGCAACATGTGATAAAATCTATATTTTCACTCTTCTTATGCCACAGTTTCTCTGCGCTCATAAAAAACAGTATTTTTATCATTTGTTGTACAAGCTACTATATTCGACGTAGACCTTAGTAGACCTCGGAATAATATCGTTGTATATTATTTCAGCAAGTATGTTTACAAAAGGAATGTTTACATCAAAGAAATACGCTTGTTTTAAATTACAGCTATAGATGCAGATCTGTATCTGTAGCTTGTAGAGGGTCAGTTATCCCCACAGCCCTTAGACATCAATAGGCCCATTGTGAATCCTCATAAGATGATAGTTGACAACGTCGCCAATAGGTCTTATATTGGCCGGTATTAGCCGATACTCGCCGAATACAAATCTTTTAACAAATATGAGCATCGAGCAATTGCAGAAGATATGCACATCCTGCAGAGTGCGGATTCTGACAGCCCCATGATATGAAGATGCTCTCCTACTTTGCAATGACCAGTCAGAATGTCTGTGATCAGACGCAGATGCTGTCCAGTC
Organism: Psylliodes chrysocephalus; assembly: GCA_927349885.1. Classification (NCBI taxonomy): domain Eukaryota; kingdom Metazoa; phylum Arthropoda; class Insecta; order Coleoptera; family Chrysomelidae; genus Psylliodes; species Psylliodes chrysocephalus. The sequence goes on from OV651828.1 coordinate 3,047,937, forward strand.
ATAGACCTAGTTATTTATTTGCTGTAGTGTCGTTAGGATAACTTAAAAGAATAGAAGGGCAGTTCCAAAAAGTTTTTGGTTTGCTGCCTTCTTGGCTAGTGAATCAGCAAGTACAATACCTTTCGATGTAGCGTGACCTTTGATAAAAGATGTACCTTTGTTTCATCTTAAGGTAACCATATTGTTGATAGACACTTCCGATGAAGCTTCGTAATGTTCTATTACTAACCCTGAATATATATGTTGTCTGTTGAGGTTGAGTAGTGCTTGTCTGCTATCTATTTAAATGAGCATGTTCCTTTCAGTGGTACTTATTGTTTCTGTTATTTTTTTGGCACTATGATAATCTTCGCTAGCATGGATTAAACTATATTAGCACTACACTTGCCCATTTTATGATGACGTTAAAGGATCTGGAGTATATACCACATTCTGAGCTTTGTTTATATAGAGTCCATGTAGGCTTGAAGCAGTAGGAGCATATCGAGCACCTCCTGCCAAAAACGAAGTCAGGTGCGCCCCACGGTTCGTAAGCAATGTATACTCTGTTACGTTTCGCCCTTATTATAAAAAAGGGCCTAAGCGCTTTTGATTTTGCAAACTCATGTTTTTATTATTAAGTCTGGTAGAGTAGCGTCGGATTCGAATAACGCTAAATTCCCTAAGAATCCAATGTACTTGACCGAATGTGGAACGTCTGAATTTCGTAGGAATCACTACAATGAGACTGAGGTTATATTGAAGTTTTGCAGATGCGGTCCCTTAATAAGAACTGATCTTGCATGTAGTCCTCGTGTTCAAGAAGGCTTCCTCAGCAGAGGGTGGATCAATTACCTGAAGGATGTACGTGCAAATAAGGTAGGCAGCTAACAGTCATTATCAGTGTGGACTCATTCTGGAATAACTAGCCTCGTAAAAATCCTCTATTCATGTACTAATTCTTATAGACTGTAAAATAAGTAATCAGGCGCCATACAGTCCTTCAGAAGGTGCATTAGTTTTGATAAGCGAGAAGTAAAAGTAGAAAGTTAGAAAACAAGGATCGTAGAGTTTGTAGGATTTGATGGGTACCGAATTATTAGTACCATATTTATTTTATCCTAATACGACATCCAGATTACAATCACATGGGGTACACATTTTTATTATGATGATTGCAGTTTTTCTTACCTGTCACATTACAAAGTCAGTTATCTGTAAGTCGCGCTAAAGACCCACGGATAATAATAATTGCCATCTTTTCCCTACCATGCTCTTTGGAGCTTCGGAAGTTCACTCATAGGTATTTCTTTACCTATGGTTTTAATTTCTTATCTGCATTTAATTCAATTTTTAATCAGAAGAACTAAATACATGCATTTTAAAGTTTTTATTTTTAAGTATCAACATTTTTCAAAACATTTTTCAATATATTCCAAAATAAAATATTTATAATCCAATTTTATCATCATTTATGTATAATTTGATAATTTCGAAACTACAACAGAGCAAATATCATTCAATTTCCGCCAAAGTTTCCATACAATTACCATTTTCCCGAATGTAGTTTTATCTCAATTTATTTTAAACTATTTAATTAAAACCAATTGGTTTAAAATGTCATGGAAATTATTTAGCGAAAGCGATAAATTTGCCATTTTCCAATAATGTATAACGATAGAATGAAAATTATTTTAGCAGAGTGTAATTAGTTTTAACATTATTTATTATTTTGAGACAATTAATAAACTGTATACGCATAGCGTTCTTATCAAGATTTATTTAAATTGTTTTAAATAACTGTTGTAAAACAAGTACACAGCGTTATTTTATAATATATTGTTATTTCGCTTTGTTTATTAATTTACGATGGGTAATCATTCAGTAAACAACAAAATGTAGAAAATAGAATAAGCAAAAAAACAATTTAAAAGAAAACAATTAATTTTATCTATATTGATCAAAAGTACATTTGTTTCGCTTAAGGTAAGCTGTACAAAAATGGACATGTATTTTTTATCTGAATCCTGGAGATTGTTCATCCTGTGTATAGCTGCAGGTTAAATATATTTCTTAAAAAGATTATCTTCTAATTTACTATCACCGTACTGCTTTTATTTGCTCATAAACTTTCGTAGTCACATGATACATTTCATTTTCTTATCTCTCAACAAGTAGTTTTTTTTTGTCAAACTAACACAAGAGCATGAGAGTCTGCAATTCACGGATCACAAAGATTAAGTTTTAACTTAGCATTTTTAACAATGAACTCTTTTATCTGGTGAATTATTTGTAATCCCAAAATGCATGCAACTTCAACTTTTCTTTCTCTACTCACATTTTCCTCGGGTAATGCAAGTCTGCAATTCGCATGTACAAAAGCTTCAGTTTTATCTCGAAACTTTTAAAAATACTCACTATACGTTTATTACGACGTAACCAACCAATTTTGTTATATTTTTGTTGAATTAGAAGTTTTATTGTCTTATTATAATCGCAAAGTAATTTTTAAAGAACAGCATTCACCTTTGGGATAGAGCAGGCGAAATCGATACCTTTGTCAACTCCAGGGGGATTACGATTTCGCGTGGGAAGTCTGAAGATCGGAGATTACAATTCGTTTTATGAGGAAAATAGGTATCTATGGTATAGTTATCCCAGATATATCCAGAGAAGATGAGTAAATATTTATTTTGACTTCAAATACAATTCGAACAATATCCACGTGTTAGGAGAGGGTTGTAACACTAAACTCGACTATTTAACTTCACTATTTATTATATTCGACTAAACTGTATAATGATTCGCACAATAATCCCCTATATCTAAATAAAACGCTTATATAATTTCTGGTGATTTCGACTTATCGCCTAATGAGTCATAGTACTAGATATTCCAGCGGCGTCTCTTACGGGGTTGCTAACACACGAATGATGATTATAAATTATTAGTAACTAAAGTATGCATATGTGATAATATATATTTACTGTCACGAACATTTATGTCTCTTAATATTAGTAATAGATATAAAAATGTTTACAATACTACTAAAAGTGGCAATTTGAAATTTGATTTGAACGATAGTGATTGGTGGTCATTAATTTAAAACGCGTTTTTAATATTTACATTTTTATTAGATATATTATCCATTATTTTTTTTGCGTGCCAGGTGCATAACAGAGTACATTCTCACACTTTTATTTTTTTAATATAACAAAAACACGCAAGGACATAATAGAATTTAATTGATCGAAATAATCATTCTACCACTCACTATACAGTGAAGAAAAACTTTATTATGTGCAATGTGGTATGCATAAAATATAAATGTATATTTATAATGAGCTCTGCATGCTACTATAGCAATGACTTGTTGCAAAGTTCTTTCGACTTTTCGTTTAACTTTTCTAAAGTTTATTCTAACTAAAATCTTTTATATTGCCCTCTGAATGGTAATAAAACTTCCATTTTAGGCCTGATGAAGGTATTTTAGCCAAAACCGGCCACACTTTGTTAACATTGCTTGTGTTAAAATTTAGTTTTCAATATTTAAATATTATTAATATTAATAAAAACTTTATTTATGTGGTACTGATTTTAAAGATTTCTATTTTCGTTTATAAATATTAATTAATTCTAAAATTACATTAATTATTATCGTACACAGTAAAACGTTTAAAATTTCTATAACCACAAAAAAGTGCCAGTATATTAAACAAACTCAGCCCATAACAGACCTGTTATTGACGTTTAAGTGAATAAAAACGAAATTGTTATTCAGTCTTCGCGTAATAATTTATTCAGTGACGTTATTACCTCCAAAATCCAACCTGAACTTCAAATATTGCTCAATAATTCAAGATTACGGTGTCCGGCACTGCCGCATTCCATATTTTATTTCGTATTTTTCGGATGGCATGTGTCACGACGGATGATAAATGTATAAGTTATTACAGTGCCGAATTAGAAAAATTTATGTAATTATAGCAAATAGCTATTACTGTAGGTATTTTATCCATTTTATTATTAGGTACATCAATATACGGGGTTTCTACTAAATGTACACAGAGAAAAAAATTATTTAGAATTAGAGGTTATGAGTGTAATAGCTAAATGAAGAAATTGACCGTACTATAAAATCCCTGTATTATTAGCAATAGTTGGATTATTATGTTTGATTCTAAAGTTGTGAATCATGGTTACGAGAAATAAAATGAGTCGATATTATGTAGCGCCTTGGACGCACTACATACTAACTCCAACTCATAATATATTGATACATGTCACACCCATGCCACACATATCAATATTACCTATTAAGGCAGCTTAGTGGGAGGCAGGATTTAAGTGCACCCTATCTATCTACTTGACGATCTCGGTTGCCAGGCATTAATATTTATTAAAAAAGAAAAATGTCATATATATGATTTTCTGTCATGACGGAATTGTCTATTTATTATATTAATATACACCGTGTCCCACGTAAGGCGGGCATTACAACTTTATGGAGAATAAATTAATTTGTATTTTCGCCATTTTCTGAGTATACATAATCGAATATGCTCTTTTGAATTAAAATAAAATGAACTCTGTGCAACTTCCGGTTATACCGGAAGTGGCCACTAACTTCGTTATTTTAAAGGGAATACCCCATATTTTTTTTTAATTTTAGATTCAGCATGAAATTCTGTAAACAACGATACCCCATTTGCCTATTCTAGTTATAGCGGATTTGGCGTTATTCAATTTTTTCTACATTTTTAGAGGTAGTAGATGGGATGTATTTCTTGAGAATATTTAGTTATTCATTATTTGTTGTACGGGGTGTTTGCAAATTATTTTTAAAAATGAAATTTTTTAAACAGAAAAAACTTTTTTATTTTAAATTGAACACCCTATATATTTTTTAAATTTTAGATTCAGCATGAAATTCTGTAAACAATGATACCCCATTCGCCTATTCTAATTATAGTGTATTTGGCGTTATTCAGTTTTTTATAAACTTTTATATGCCGGCAGACATTTACTTTTTTAAATTTACTTGTACATCGTTTGTTCGACTGTGTGTTTGGAAATTATTTTAAAAAATAAATATTTTAAACATGAAAATTTTTTTTATTTTAAATGGAAAATCCTGTATATTTTTATTTCATTTTGTTCAGAAAATTATTCTTCATTGATCTTCATTTGCACTATTAATTCCCTATAATTATCTCTCGACAATTTTAAGAAAATTTAAATTTAAATTTTACGCATGCACCTACATAATATAGTATAGTTTTACATTTAAATTTTTTTCTCGGTATGCCGTGGAAATATGCTAAAGAACAATCTGTCAACAAACTGAATTGTCATATTTCTATGTATTTAAGTTGTGTATTTTTTGCGTTCAAAATATGGAAAATATGGAAAATATTGAAGAATATACCAACCAAGATATTCTTAATTTATTTTACATTCATGGAGAATATAATCGAATCAAAAGTAGAACCTGCCGCATGTTTAATGAACGATACCCTCATTTACCACCAATGAACAGACAGAAATTTGATAGAATCGAAGCTAACTTTTTGAATAATTTTAAACAAAACCCGGGAAGAAACCGTCAACATTATGTCCGAGATGAAGAAGTTAATCTAATTAACGTATTAGGGTATTTTACTGCGTATCCTCACGCCTCCATTAGAATGGCTCAAGATAATTTAAATATTAGTCGAGGGTCAATACAACGAATTTTAGCACTAAATAAATGGCATCCCTATGCACAAAGAAAAGTTCATGAGTTGCGAGATGGTGATCAAATAAGACGAACTGAATTATGCAAATGGTTATAGGTACGAATTCAAGAAGATCCCGAGATTTTAAACAAAATTTTGTGGTCAGACGAGTCGAAATTTACACGTAAAGGGATCATCAATCGCAAGCAATGTCATTTCTGGGAAAACGAAAATCCACATTTTTATCGTGAAGCACAATTTCAGTACGAATTTAGTTTTAATGTGTTTGCAGTGATCGGTTTTGGAAGAGCTTTTTATTACATTTATAATGAAAGACTGACCTCAGAAAGATACATTAGAATTCTTAAAGGAGTAGTTGCCAACATTTTAAACCAGCTACCAAATAATAATTTTTGGTACCAGTTGGATGGTGCCCCAGCACATTCAACATACTATGTAAATCAAGAAATTACAGCACTCTTTGAAGACCGATGGATAGGTCCAAATGGTCCTTTGCTTTGGCCTGCAAGATCGCCAGATCTAACTCCTGTTGATTTTTTTTATGGGGTCATATTAAAAATTTAGTGTACTCTACCCAAATTAATACTAAAGAAGAATTAGAGCAAAGAGTTCGGAATGCCTTTAACGAGTTAGATGGTGAAATGATTCGTAAAGCAACAACTAATCATGTTGAAAAAAGATTGTTAAAATGTTTAGAAGCTAACGGGAGGCATTTTGAACATTTGATAAAATGATTTTTTTAAACCATGTGCTTTTAATAAAAATTGTTTTTAGTTAGTATGTACCTTATCATTAAAAAAATTTAGACTTTTTAAACGACATATTTTGTTGCAGAAAACTGTAAATGTTTTTAAAAGTACATCCCATCTACTACTTCTGGCTAAAATTTCAAGTATCCAACAGCAATAGTACCTGAGACAGTCGACTTTAAGAAAATGCCTACCGGCGCGACGACTAAAAATTAAAAAAAAAAATGAATAACGCCAAATCCGCTATAATTAGAATAGGCAAATATGGTATCATTGTTTACAGAATTTCATGCTGAATCCTAAATTTAAAAAATATATAGGGTGTTCCCTTTAAAGTAAAAAAGTATTTTATGTTTAAAAAATTTAATTTTTAAAAATAATTTGCAAACAACAAATAATGAATAACTAAATATTCTCAAAAAGTACATCCCATCTACTACCTCTGTTTAAAATTTTAAGTATCTGATAGATATAGTACCTGAGATAGACGACTTTAAGAAAATGTCTACCGGCGACTAAAAATGTAGAAAAAAATTGAATAACGCCAAATCCGCTATAACTAGAATAGGCAAATGGGGTATCGTTGTTTAGAGAATTTCATGCTGAATCTAAAATTAAAAAAAAATATGGGGTATTCCCTTTAAAATAACGAAGTTAGTGGTCACTTCCGGTATAACCGGAAGTTGCACAGAGTTCATTTTATTTTAATTCAAAAGAGCATATTCGATTATGTATACTCAGAAAATGGTGAAAATACAAATTAATTTATTCTCCATAAAGTTGTAATGCCCGCCTTACGTGGGACACGGTGTATACCCTTTTACAACCACTATATTATTTACAAGATGGGATCTCCAAAGTTAAAAAATCCCATATATTAGTTATTTGTTGGTGTTAGATTTGTAGATTAAATAAATTTGTTAATTAAATTAATTTAAATTAATAAATTAATTAATTTTTTTTCTGAGTTTTATTATGATGTTGCTATAGTCGTAGATTTAAATACGAGTAATGCGTAATTAAACAATAATATTCTTTGTATTAAGGGCTGGCTAACCCCCTTAATTTTAAATGGTTTTAAATAATATACTACTAACTTAGCGTTATTTACAGTTTTTGTTATTCTTGATTTATTTCACAGAGAAATGAGTAAAAAAGAAGGTGTTTTTACCTTTCACACAAAAGGACAAGCGTTGAGTGGTGTGTTCGGAAGTATAAAATTTGGTTATAATAGGAGGAGCTTAAATACTCGAAAATGTGTTTTGCGACCGATTTCTTCAATGACACGATGTCCCGTAGTTTTAATGCAACGATTACCAGGGAATTTGGTATTAAATGCGCTGCGCCATTCTAGAAGTGATGAAATTCATCCTCAGCGAAGCAAAATCAAACATAAAATATAATTTTTTTGGTGTATAACCGGATCAGACCGCATAGGTTTTGTAAAGTAAACATTTTTACATTCTAAATGGTGCTTGACTTTTTTTATTGTGTTCGACTTTTTAAATAGAAAAAAAGAACAAAAGAAATTGTGGATTTTTAAAAATTCCGTTTTTTGAGTTTACATAGTTTTTGAGTTAATACCTGTCAACCGTCATTCTAAACGTCAACTATTATAACATTTTATAGTAATTTTCGATTTTAACGAATCAGTTCGTTATTTTTTTTAATTGAAAATATCGCCTTATCGTATTCAAAAATATATGTTCCAATATAATTGCAAACATTTTGTATTACCTACAAAACGTATAAGATAAAGTCACTAATTTTTTAAACAATATTAAAAAAATCTGATGTGTCCAACACATGACTTTCTTATCTAGTTATTACAGGCTTTTTCCGGTTATTTTGTACAACCTCCATAAATGTTTAGATAAAGTAAATATATACATTTTCCACATACATCTAACTCGAAACATTTTTCTATATTCATTGAAAATGAAAATACTGAAAAATTTAAATTTAGCACTTTTTCTACAATTTTTCCATTACGGTCCATTTTAGAAAAATCATGTATAAACAAAAATTATAGAGATCGATATCGCAAATAACTTTTATTTCAACAATTTTCATAAAAATCAGAATTTTGCACATTTTGTCAAATTTCTCGAAAACGGACCATTTCAGGAAATTTTGACAAAACGCAAAAATTATAGATAATAATATAAGAAATAACGTTTATTTGAACTATTTTTTTCTCCAAACATAAATAACAGTTATATTCCATAAAATATAAAAACGGCCCCCCATAAAGTACCCCTCCCAGATGTTCCGACTTTTTTCAAAATCTTATCATTTCACGTCAGGCGGAAATAAAACTTAAGTTTAAAATTTAATGTTTTTTTCTTTATCCGTTTTTGAGTCAAATTTCGAAATTTACACATTTTCTCAAATATCTCGAATACGGTCCATTTTAGAGAAATTATGTATGGGATAAAAATTATAGAGAATTATATTACAAACAACTTTTGTTTGAACAATTTTTATAAAAAAATATTTTTTTTCATTTTGTCAAATTTCTCGAATACGGACCATTTTAGGAAAATTTTGTATATAACAAAAATTTTAGATAATTATATAAGAAGTAAGTTTTATTTAAAGAATTTTCTTCCCCAAACGTAAATAACAGATATATTCCATAAAATATAAAAATGACCACCTATAAAGTACCCCCCAGATGTTCCGACACTGCCCAAAATCTAATCAGCTTATTGGACGCTGGAACAAAGCTTAAGTTTAAAATTTGGTGTTTTTCTGTGTATCGGTTCATGAGTTATGCGACACACAGACACACACACAGACATCATCGCGAAAATAGTCAAAACGGATTCAGGGGACCTCAAAACGTAAAAATCCGTTGAAAACTCGAGGTCGAAAAAAATCATGATTTCTATACTTTCCTTATATCTGTATACAGATAGGAAAGTAAAAAACAATTAATCTTTAAGTAAGTCATCGATTTTTCCGCAGATCTGGCAACACCGCGCCGCATGAAATCAAATGTACGACAGATTCATTCAATGCGGTGTTACTAAATTACTGGGAAATTTGTAGTAGAATAGTTCTGGCAACACTGCATTGCATGACTTAATTGTAATACAAGTTTATGAATTGGGTACACTTTCATAGATTTTTCCCAGATTTGAGAAAATTTGACAACTTCGCGTTGTGTGAATCAATTTAAGGATAAAATTATGCAATACACTGTTGCCAGAATGCTTCAAATTTCCCCCAGATCTGGGAAAAAATCGATGAAAGTGTACCCAAGGAGCATACTATCTAATGTGATTTTTTAATTGACTATAGAATTATGTACTAATAATAACACTAGACAATATGTATGAACAAGTATCATTCACTATTTTATATTTATTTTATGTCTTAAAATATACGCGCCCCTGGTTTACAACTTTCTAGGTAAGCTACCAATTCTATTCATCGATAGGCGTGTTCGTAGCATTATAAATGCACGTCCTTGGTTCTTTAGATTTGGCGTTTACTGTAATATTTTAAAAAGTAAAAATAATACTATAATACAAAAAATGTTTAAAATTTGTCTCGTACTTCTAAACCTCTTAAATATCTACTATCTAAAAGTTTTGGAAGAATGATTTGTAGATAAAAATCAATAATTTTTTGTTGAATTTTGTTTTTCTAAAAATCTTCTTCCTTTTCAATTTTTAACTCTTTTTCAGTCCACACACAAAAATAACAATATTTATATTGTGATACATGCAATTGTCCTTGAATTTGGTTATACCAATTGTGTAGTTCAAAAGTAATTTTTCTTTCTTTAATGGCTTCTTGGATAAACAGATCTTTGAATGCATAAGGGCATTTAACTTCTACAATGGCTTCTTCTTTGATAATACCATCTGGAGATGCTCTGACAAAATTTAAATTATTATCTATAAAAAGTCCACATTGATTGATTTGTTTTTGCAATTTTATTTCTGTAGCTTTAATTTCAATTTTTTTTGTCTAACATCTTGTTGAGTGGCTTTAGAAAAACAATTTGTCGGACTAACTATTGATTTGATTAAATGTTTAAATGGAAATTTATTTTTTTTGCATATTTCACCAAATTTCGACGCAGTCCCTCGTTGATCCACATGTCATTGTTGGCTTGATTTCTAGTAAACCTCTCCCTATTTTTCTTTTCTAATTACATAAGATTTAAACTTTCTAAAAAATTGTTTCTAGCTGCCTCGAATGATACTGTAAATCTGGCTTTTAGCAATTTGGACCATAATAATATTACTTTTTTCTCTGTTTTCGTACTCTTTTTTTCTTCTGTTGTTCCCTATATTTTTGTAATTGTAATAATCATTTCAGGTTGTCATTAACTATTAATCGTTTGATATCAATTGTATTATTTATTATACGATTATAATAATAACATTATTCATTTAATATTAAAAATTTATTTGAAAACTTTTCATTTAATGGGTAAATATTAAATGATTACTAATCTATTTTTTTCTGTTCCAGGTAAGTAATCAACCATTACAACTTCATAACGTAAGTAAACAAAATAATTATTATCCAATAGAATATACTTTCAACTATTCTCAAAAAGTTGTTTATAAAAATTTAACTACAAAATAAATTGTTGTAATACCTCAAATAATGTTATCAGAAAATACCTCTTTTTGAACATCAATATCAGTTAATCATTAAACGAGCCATTTAACCACCGATAATCAACGCTATTACTGAAAGTATCTCAACAATGTTGCCAACGAATAAATTCCAAACCAAAAATATCTCTTTCCCAAACTATCGACTTTATGTCACCGGGTTCTTTGTGGCTTAAAATTTATCATCAAGATAAATTGGACATGACTGCACTGCTACTGATTTAATTACGTAATTGGTCAAACGGTTGAGGCAATTTACAAAAAAAATGTACGTCAATTTTAGAATGGTTAGACCGAGTAAGCGGTCAATTATTGCGGATAAATACAGAAATCGTGAATATTCATACTAAAAAATTTACGTAAATTATTAAATAATGTTTTGTTTCTCGTCTATTCGCTTGCTTTTTATCCTTTTATCCATTGTATTCGGTTCATAGAGGTTTTTTTTATTTATATCATTATAATTATGATACAAAAACTGTAAAGGAATGATTTTAACACTAGGAGCAGGGGTGGTTTCTCTATGATGTGATTCTTTAATTACAACAACTTCGAATTAAATTATCTTTATTTTAAGTTATGACAACTAATAAAAAAACCAATGACAACCCTTCACCCTCTAGTGGTCTATCCCTTTCGCAGTAGGTATATAGTATTCACAATATCACCACACTCATTTCATAAAAACACATTATTTTAAAATAAATAATAATATTTAATTTTCATAATGTTATTGTTTTCATTCATGTTAATCTCTATTTAATGGTACGCCACTGCGCTCAGGTTAATTTCGTCTCTGTGATGCACTATTCTAAGTGAGCCCAAGGTAGCTAGAGGTTTTTACGAAAACCTGAAAGTAAAAAGAGAGGTCATCACGTCAACAAATTCGTAAAACAATCATTTAAATCACGTAATTTTGTGCATCGCACATCAACAAAGCGTGACGTCACAAAATAGGGCAGACATACGAATATTTCCATACTATTATTGCCATTGCTATCACATTTATATATTAGTAGGTTAGGATAATTTGGCAAAATAAATGCACTAATGTGCATAAATAATGCACTATGCACCAAAAGTTTTATTGCGTCTTTTGTAAAATATCTGCCTTGGAGTTACGCTTCTTTGTCTTACAAATTATTTGTAAATCGCCCTGAAACGCCATGCCAAATGCCTGTGTAGGCTTTGTAAGAATCAAACATTACAATTAATTTCCAATAAATTATTTAAAAAAAGAATAAGACCTTATATGATTCGAACCTCGAAGATTCTGGTCTAAATACCTCTGTTAGATTACGCAGTAGTTACTTTAATCGCCAGTAATTCAAATATAAACCATTCACTATGTAAATGGGTATCCTAAAAAATATAAAACTGTTGTTAAATACTTGCACTTATACTGAACGGGAGAAGCACTCTGAACATTTTTATTCGCTGTCTTCTTCAAAGGAAATTCATACCGATTGTAGAATTTTGCTTTGTGCACTTTAACGAGTTGTTTCTCTGAAGTTTCTACTTTGCATCGTAAAATATTCAGTGGATATCAGCGATATTGAAAATGAATAACGTATGTGGCCCGTATTATAGCTACTTCTGTTTTTTACCATGAATTTGAACGTTTTTACGTACGAAATATATCAAACATTGATTACCTGCTCTATGTTTTAATATACGTAAGTAAAATAAAGTTAAAAGATTTTCTTGTTGAGAAAGTATTCAATTCCTTAGACGAGTTTCTCTCTGCAATATCAAGTATTAATTTCATTTGAAATTACCTGTAACTTTTGATATCAGTATTGTATTTTCTTTATGAAAGTTCGTCTTGTAATCTGAGATACATTCGGGTAGGAAAGGTTCGTGAGGATAAAGAGGAAAGTATTGCAGTTTCTTGTTCCTATTTTGTTTGGGAAAAGAAAATTATTTTTCAGATGTAATAACTGCTAGAAGTTAAACTATTTTGAAAAATGTTTTAGGGGTGATGACCGAGGAGAATTCTTCTGGTTTTAAACTTGAGTGGTATTTGGTAAGAAAAATACACACAAAGTTACATTTAGTTAAATAACTGATATGAAATTTTATTTAGAATTTGATTTTATTGTATTTCTGTTGTATTAGTACAGTTGTGTAACAAATGAGATTTATTGTTAATATTAAAAAATATGTTTTAAAAAATATTCCTGATTCCATTTTTGACAAAGAAAATTTACTATCAAATAGAAAACCTTTAAAATATTTTTTGATGGTTCTGAAAATAAATGAACGATAACCAAAAAATCGAAAAGATTGAAGTTCCATTTATCGAAATATCTCAAGAGCCGGGCCTGCTATTTTTGATTAATTTTCACTGCTAGATTATGCTTCGAGATAGGCAACTTTTTCTCCATCTAACCTCCTGTATATGGGGCGGCAAATTGTCTGACCGGGATGACATGAAAGCTAGAGCGGGCCCTGTTTAACAGATAAAAAAAAAAACAATTTTTCTAAAGAAAGACCCAAAAATATAAATTAGCAGTCAAATTCGATTCGTGGCAAGAATTTTAAAATTCCTTCTATCTCCGAGGACGATATTGAAATCACCTCCTTGGTTACAAATACCAATTCTCAATCTACTATCAAAATCACCAGTCTAATACCGTTAGGTAAATTACGTAGTAGGAGCTCAGGTTAATGGAGAAACTCCCAGCGGAATGCCCAAGATGACAAAGGGGTTCAAATATACGATCGCGGTAGCCGAGTGGATTCTCACCTCTACCAAGATGTCGGCTGCAAGAGGGAAAATAAAGCAAGAAAGATACGATTTCCGATACTTACACACAACGTTACTTAGGAAAATGTAAATCTTTCCTTGTATTTTAGAGAACACTAGCGGTTTTGGAAGTGAAGTGAAAAGTTTACGGCGTATTCCTGAAGTGGTTGGTATACGTATGTGGAAATAGAGTATGTGAAGGCTTAAATTCCGAATTTAAGTCTTTTATTCTGTGAATAGTATCTTTTTTAGTTTTATAGTGTCCAAACTAAGTTTTATTGAAGCGACACATATTCCAACAATAATTGAAGACACAAGTGGATGAAGGGCCTACGTAACATTTTTTTTAAGGGTGCTTTTCTATGAATGAAGGGCTTATATACCTAAAATTCGTTTAAAATGTCTTCTGTGACAATATATCCTCAAATATAGAAGTTGGCAGTGAATAAAGGACTCATGTACTAGGGTATAACTGCCAAACAATAAACTTTAATACGAAATATCTTATAAAAATTATTTTGCTACATAGATCCTTCATCCATTTATGTCTTCAATTGTAATATCTACAATATAAGAAATAGTATTTAGTCCAGTAACTGTCAACAAAAAGTGGTCCACCTTACATGGTTTGGGGTAGTATGTTTCTTTTTTTATATTGTTTAAGATTGTACATAGATGCCAAATTCAATTTTTCGACTTTAGCCAACTTCAAACGGCTAAAAATTTGCACTTTTTTCAGATTTCTTCATTTTTGACCATAAAGGAGTACTTTTTCAACAAAAACAATTTTTATCATTTTTAAAGTAAATAAAATTTCCTAAATGCTGAGCTAAATATGATTACTGTAGGCCTTAGAGTTCCCGAAATACAGACTTTAAAGTTTGATGAAAAAACCTTGATAAAAGTGCTAAAATACTTTTCTTGTGTTAGACTCTAAATGAGAATTAATAATGAAGAATTAAGTATTCAGAATCAAGAATACTTATTATGTTGGCGACAGGAACTTCCAAGTTTTCTACATGTTTCGTATGTAGTTTAAGTTTGAAGGAAGGTGAAATTATTGGCGAAAGAAAATGGAGTTGAAACCCTTCGCGTGTCGGTCGGAAAAGAAGAATACAACAGAACGCATTCGTCGAGCTGGGACATGTTCTCCAGAGGTAATATTTGACGAAACAACT
Source organism: Psylliodes chrysocephalus (assembly GCA_927349885.1). NCBI lineage: Eukaryota > Metazoa > Arthropoda > Insecta > Coleoptera > Chrysomelidae > Psylliodes > Psylliodes chrysocephalus. The sequence goes on from OV651828.1 coordinate 3,062,970, forward strand.
ATACCTCAGATTTCCCAAGAAAAGTGTTTATCTAATGATAAAAACAAGTTGTAATTTATCCAACTACTAAAGGCAAAAATTGAAGACTAAGGAAGATGCTGAGAGGTTGATTGTCACTACAGCTATCGCAAAGGCCTCTAATTTTAAATAAATGTTTATTATAGATGAGGACATGGACTTGTTGGTGATCCTCAATAGCCTCACGGATCCCACACTAAAAAATATCTTCCTTTAAAAATGTGGAAGAGGAAAAACATCAGATAACTTCTTTTTAAACACCTCAATATCTTCAGACCACCATTTCATGCCTTTAGTGGATGTGATTCCACGTCCTCCTTTTTTTGGTCAAGAAAAAATCAAGTTTCTTTCGACTATTTAAAATAATTTCGATCTAAAGGAGAAATTAGTTGTTTTTACACAAAATGAAGTAACTGAAGTAGGAGAACAAATTATCATCACAATTTATGGTGCAAAACACTGAACACAAACCCTCAATAACCTGCGGTATTAGCTCTTTACTAAGGATGCTAAAAAATCAATTTTAACCTTTCCAGAATCCCTCCAACTTAAGATGCTGCTCGCTACAACTTACTTCGTACTTATAACCAAGTGCAGAGATGGATGGATATGTAAATCAGTCCTCTTTAATGGGGATGAACTCTAGCAAAATATGACAGTAATGATGGCAAGGGATGTGGTTCCTTCACACCTCATGCAGATGATTTCCTGCAACTGTAGGAAAGGATGTGGAAATGCATGTAGCTGTAGAAAAGCAGGCTTGAAATTGTCTGTTGTATGCGGTCAATGCAGTGGACAGTCATGTGAAAATCGAAGAGAAAACTGAAATGTATTTAAATTTCTTTCTTTACTTTTTCTTGTATCCATTATGTTTGTGTTTTTGTTTTTCATTAAATGACACCCTTTTGTGACCAACATTAAAAAGCGAACCCGGCTATTTTTACCTGACTTCGAGATTTGCATATTATACGTAGATCTCCGCTAAAGAGAAACATAATAGGTATTTCAACACATTGTGTACCAATGTGTCTGCGTTATACTTATGTTCTTTTGTTTAAAATTTAAATTGTTGGTATCTTTCACATAAGAAAGATATTGTAATTATTCCGATGTTATTTTTTTCCATTTCTGTATGTATTTTATATTGAAATAAATTATTTTTAGCCGTTTTTGAGCTTTACTCATTTTTTGCCACTTGTTTGATTTTTTTGGTTTCTTTTATATATGAAATACTTCTGTATATGTAGCGTGTAGAGGATGGGTTACCTCACGATACTTAAGTTTCACTAGGCCCATTGTGCATCCTTCCAAGATGATATGCCAGCTTACAGATTTATTGAAAGTGACAAAGTCGCCAAGAGGTGCTTCTCTTATATCGGTCGGTGTCAGTCGATATTTGCTGAACATAAATCTTTTAATAAATGGTGCGTTGGGTTATCGTAGGTGGGATATGTTTGATGGTCTCATCTTGTTTTCATTTCTTGCGAGACCGTATTCTGAGAGCCCCATTACATGCAGATGCTTAAATACTTGGCAATGACCCAGTCGTAGTCAAGTATTTGACTATGTATGAAAGGAATAATTCTCCGTCAAAGATATTGCATTTTTTTGTATGTTTTAATGAAAAAACAAACTGTTTTTATAGTCATAGTATTACATGCTCATATTAAGTAAGAAATAAATATGTTATTAACGAAAACACATAGTTTGTGTACCTTCTACCAGCAAATTTTTATATTTTCATTTTTTGAACCGAAATTTGTAGTATGTTTGTTTGGCAGAGGTCACAGTTGAGGTTTCCCATTTAAAATTTGCTGTGACGTCAATATTATTTAAATGGCATTACCGTGAATAGAAACGTTCTCGTCATACAAAATGAATAAATGTATTTGACAACGTTGCCAAGAGGTGCTTCTCTTATATCGATCGGTGTTAGCCGATACTCGCTGAACTCAAATATTCTAATAAATGAGAGTGTTGGGCAATAGTAGAGGATACGTACGATTGTCTCATCTTCTTGTTCGCACCCCTTGCAAAGTGTGAAGTCTGACAACTCCGGTATGGAGATGTTTCCGTACTTGGCTATGACCAAACAGAAAGCCTGTGATCACTTGGGCACAAATTCTGTCTAGTTGTAGTCGAGTATTTGAACTCTATATGGAAGGATTATTCCTGCGTCAAAGGTATTGCATTTTTTCTCTTTGTTTCAATGAGGAACATACTTTTTTCTTTTTTTATGTAGTCATAAGTATTGTTTGCTTATATTAATTGAGAAATTAATGGAAACGCATAGTTTGTGTACCTTCCGACATTTCTAGTATTTTTGACCCAAAAAACAACAATATTTTTGATATTGGCTCCCACAACACGTAAAAATATCTAATTACGTATTTTCAGAGTTAACCCAGACTTTCCAAGATTAATATTTTTTATCTTCTTTGTACACTGTGATAAAATCGCGCTCTCGCCAGGTATCAAACAAACGAGCTTACACATCGCAGCCTGCAGCTGGCTTGCCACTAGCCCCGTCTCGTTTTCTGGCCCCTTTTTAGACCATTACGATCTGTTTGTGCACACCTCCCGGTTTCAGTAATGCGGTCTGGATAAAAGCACAGCTGGAAATGGTCAGACTGCATACGCTGAATGCTGCTGTCAAGTTTTCAGGATGCCAAAATTTACGGTCACTTGCAGGGATATTCGCGACGACTTTATTTTCTCGGTTGGGAGGCTTTCGTAGCACGGACGAGAGAAAATATGATGGGAGACGTTTACTTGAGGATTACAGTGATTGCGGACGAAAATCTGCGAATAGGTAAGACGGAAGCGGGAAAATCGATATAAAGGAAAATGTTGAAGAGAGGAATATTTTTGTTAAAAATATATTAAATTTTCGTTATAACAGCAGTAAGAGATTTATTCTTGCTCATATGTGTAAGATGAATAGACATATTGGTATATTGGAAAAAAAAAAGAAACTAAAAGAGTCAAAGCATTTATTTAAGGTAAATAAGTTTTTAAGTTACCAAGTTAAAAGTGTATTAAGTTACTTAGTTAGCTAGTTACTAACTTATTAAGTTTATTAGTTACTAAGTTACTGAATCATTAGTTACTAAGTTACTAAGTTATCAAGTTACTAATTTGTCAATTTGCTGAGTTAATAAGTTTATAAATTATTAATTTAATTAGTTACTAAATTACTAAATCAATAAATTACTAATTTGCTAAGTTACTAAAGTACTAAGGTACAAACGTACCAAGTTACTAAAGCACTTAGTTACTAAAGTATGAAGCTACCAAGTTATTGAGTCACTAAATCACAAAGTTACTAAGTTATTAAATCGCCAACTCACAAAGTTACTAAGTTACTATGCTACTTAGTTACTGAGTAATTAAGAATTAAGAATTTTAAAGTTAGATTTCTATTACCTTGAAACTCTAAAAGGGTATGACACAGATGTGAAGACTAAATAGAATATTTTATACTTATTTACAAATTTACGAGTATATCTAGGACATGTCAAATATTAAATGTGATTTTGCCTCAATAAAAACGCAAATGTCTCTGAGAAGTAATTTAATAATAATAAAGTAGTAAGAAACTATTAATTAATACAAATAAAATTAACTTAAATTAAATACATACAAAGAGTAGCAACACTGTTTAAACAAGGTTGTTCAATTTGTTCAAAGTGTATATGCTTTTCCCAGACACAAGGAATCTATTAACAAAGCGAGACAAGAGACTTTCACAAGTTTTGCTTGCGTAACACACATCGTTTGTGTAATTATTCTCTCTGAAAACACTTGATGCAAAAGACTCATTAAGAATATCTAGGACTTAGTTATAATTATTTGTAAGTAGTAGGTACTCTCGAATAAAATATTTCCTATATTTTTAGCACGTCATAAAGTTACATTTTTCTTGTAACTCATTTGCTAACAATTTGGAGGTGTTATTTTATAATAATGATTTTATTGCTTCAAATCACACAAGTTTTTACACAAAATAACATAGATAAATATAGATACTAAAAGGCAAAGGGCGACGTTCACACTTACTGAATAACTCAAAGATTGAGCTAGCTAGCTTTTATACGCGGCTCAGATAAATATGAATTATACATAAGGCGTAATTATTTTATATTAATATACAAATTATTTATAGAAAAATGAACTAAAATTTTATCTTTTAATGAAAAAACAAACTTTGAAGTAAAAAAAATAAAAAAAACTCTAGAAATATGTTGCGATTGTACTTATTAATCAATAGTGTTAAGTTTAAATAAAAAGTGTCAGTGATATCTCCATTAAATACAAGTTTTTTGACGTTTTTCCCAAAAGGTGAGAGTGATGTAAATATTTTAGGGACAAGGTTAAATAATTTTGTCGTGAAATACAAAAAGCAATATCGTAATAAAAATCTAGTGTATTTGTGAAGTTTTAGGCGATTTTTGAATCTAACATTAACATTGTGGAGTAAAAGAAAAATGTTCTCACAACTAAAAATAAAAAAAAAAGTAAACAAAAGAATGAAACAAAAGAATGAAAAAAAAAATAAACAATTTAAAAAAAAATTCGAATATTTAAACTAAGTGATACTGTCAAAATTCCACTTTTTTTTTATTCTTTGTGTAAACACGTCTAGATATGCTATACGCATGTGCCAAATTTGGTTAAAATCAAAGTTGGGAACATTTAGGAGAACGTATAAACACGTCCAAATAAGCTCTACGCAAGTGCCAAAGTTGGTTAAAATTAAAGTTGGGGAAAAAAATTAATACTAAAAATAATGGAAAAAATATAAAACAAAACAGTGAAAAAAAAATTTTTTTTAATTATATAAAAAAAACGGACAAAATTTAAATATTTACAAAAATTAAGTGATACCATCAAAATTCCGTTTTTTTTTTATTCTTTGTATAAACACGTCTAAATAAGCCAAATTAGGAAAACTAAAAAAAAATTTCTCATATAAATATTTAGGTTTTTTTGATAATTACAATATAAAACATAAAAATAAAGTCTGAAAAAAAAAAAACTACTATAAAAGCAAAATAAACAAGAATGTTGAAAACAACTCCTGTAACCCCCAAGAACTTAGAAAAGGAATGAATGAAATTAACCCCAATAGAGAAATAAAAAATTTATAAATTCAATAAAAAAACTCAAAAGGGAAAGCAATAAATACATTCAAAGATTTTTTAGTTCATTGGGAATAGCAGATTTTTTCTATGTTCATATAAATCTTTCCATATATTACTTTTTGTTTTAATTTAAATTCCAGAGATACTTTTTCGTTCTTTTAATTGCGTTTTTAATACTTACAAATAATTCAAGTTCAACATATACCTAATATCTTAGAATAACAAATGCTGGCACCGATATATGTATTTTCTAATAGAACGTCCGTACCTAATGTTGTTTCAAGAGATATTAAATCATTATTAATTTTATTTATTCAGTCACCATTCAAAGCTGAAATATTGATTTAGGTGACAATAAATGCTGGAGAAAATTTATGGCTAATATTTCAAATTAACAACACACAAAACTAGAAACAGGTAGATATATTATTTATCCATAATTTAAACGCTAAGGAAATAGAAAAACCAAATTTATATAGTATAGTCTAATCAACAAGTTCAAAAGCGTGTTTTTGGGACATACTATTACGAAAATTATGTTCAATAGCTCATTCGATTCGGAATAATGTCTAGATAAATGTGTAAAGAATAATTTTACAGTGCCTAAAAAATTGCAAAAGTTATAAACAATTAAATACATCAAAAACATGGTGTTTGGTTTTTCGCCTATAGTTTGTAAACTATAAATATTTTTGGAGTTTTCAAAAAAGATCCTTAAAGAGGAGGAAATTTGCTATAAATAAGTTTCGACTTCCGGAACTGTACCTCCATTATTTATAATTTTAATTTAACGCTCAAAGTAGCCTTTCGCGCGCCATTTTTAGGTTGCGCGCACGGCGTCGAAACCGAGTACGTTACATAAAATATTTTTTTTAAGTTAATAAAATTAAATTCAATAAAAAGACTTACATTCCCCTATGTCATCAACTTTCCTAAAGACTTCCTTTCCCAAAATCTGAACACGATGTTTTTCTAGCAGAAAATAAATAAAGTCTGCAAGGAATTTAGACAGTCAATCTCGCGATGGTCTAGAGGTGCCCTACCTGTATACAGAACAAAGAGATCTGGGTTCGAATCCCAGAACTGACAGGCTTTTTTTTACATCTCCAAGTATGTATTTTTACCTTTGGAGTTCGGGGATCCTCTTGATTTGTTTCTGAATTTTCAAATTATTTCTACAAAAAAAGATAATTTACATAACATCCTGTATAAAATTGAATGTAATACCAACAAGATTTTGCATAAATAACCATATTTCATTACATATCAGAAGCGTATGATACATAGCACGTTCTTATTACACGAGATTTAGCACAGTAGGCAGTCGCAGATTTCGCTTTTCGTCTCCGAAAATTGCATATTCAAATTGCGAACTCGGGGATGGTATATTAGGCGATGACACCGCGGCTCTTGCATAAGCACATTTTCACCTTTTAGAAAATTACTCCGGCTTTGCTCGACTGGAGCTAATCGTTATGGTTTCCTATTGAAAGTCGTCGTGGAATTGGGAACCAGCTAAGTTATACGCTTTATGCCGGTTTCTTACTACTTAAAATGTACTACTTAGATGAGAATGATTGGGACTTTAACCGATCTTAATGGAGTTTCTTTAAGCTGCAAAATTAATGGCAAAATCGTTTTAATGGAAACTTATTACTTGAAAATTACTGAAGTTTGAGTTCTCAGTCTCCTAATTTATATTAGATGGTATATATTATAATGAAAATTAATATCCTGAAATTTGAATCAACATAAAAGTCACCAAAACAATATAGGTAATTCAATATTTAAAAAATAAAATATTTAGAAAATAATAAGCAACCTTGTTTAAACAGTGTTGCTACTCTTTGAATGTATTTAATTTAAGTTAATTTTATTTGTATTAATTAATAGTTTCTTACTACTTTATTATTATTAAATTACTTTGAGATATTTGCATTTTTATTGAGGCAAAATCACTTTTAATATTTGACATGTAATAAAAGTAGAAAAGTAAAAAACAGTAAAAAAATTAATAATAGTTCTTGATTTGTTTTTAAGATCACATACAATAGAAAATATCACAAATATGTAATTCTTTGCATAAATATACATTAAATTAGTTGACTCGCGACAGTCCACAAAAATATCGCATAATGGTGAATACTAAAAGTTTGAGATTCCCACAGCTAAAAAAATTCATTTCTGTAAAACACTGTACACTAGAGTGAGCTAAAAAAACTAATCTAACGAGTTTACGGGTTAAAATGAACCTTTATACCGAGAAAAAAATTTCCCTATAAAGCAGTATTTTTACACAAGTTTAAAAGGTATTGGTGAGCATTCAAAGTTTCCCATTCAAATAACATAAAAAAATCTGTTTTTCATACCATAACTTTTGAACCGTTTAGGATAAAAAATTTTACGTCGCGGATTCTTGTAAATGATAAAATTTCCTAAAAAATCTATCCCAGGATTAAAAATAACAGAATTTAGAAATGGAATGGGACTGAGGCTTAACTTTAACACTATATATCAGGCCAATGTAAAGGACTGGTGTATTTTTTAATTACGACCAGCTTTAGGTTTTACACAATAATATTAATAGGATATTTTCTATTTAATTTGTATAATTTTCAAATTTATTAGAAAATAAAATTAAACGCAATTAAACTCTCACCTTAATACTTTTATACTTGATTAAATTATTCAGAAAATTTAAGTCTTAAACCGGAGCATTTATCGGACTATGAGCTTCAAACCATGCTTTCACATAAACAATACTTATAAAACTACAAACGTCACCTAATCCAAGTAAATCTTTTTTACTACCAACATTACATTGATTTTGGAACGTGTATATTTTGAGGTAGTAGACGGCCTTGGACGTCCATCTCGCATGATGAGTTGCTCCAGGAAAAATATATACTAGTTTCTAGAATTCTTTATAATCACCTAGAGGATGGTGTTGCTGAAAAAGTTCAATAAATCATGTTTTTAAGTTTGCCGGAATCGTTCAAACGTAGAAACATTTGGACCTGACGTTGCAGATAAACAAGTTTGACATGCTTTCTGAAGAACTAATTCATAAACATGATGTCGGCAAGCAAAATAAAGAAATTTCTTTACAAGTATACGTTACAATGTCGCACATGCACCACTGTGCGGTTCTATAATAATAAACGTAACAAATTAAAACAAAAAACAGGCAAATTTTAACCAGAGTTTCGTTCACCTGTAATGGAAGCCGTTGTATCAAAGTTTAAGTCTTTTATCTTATCTGCAATACCCCACTCATCTAATGAGTCAATTATGGACAAAGTGTGTTGCTCTTCTGTCCCGCTTTCGATTTTTGGTATGTTGAGTAACTGTTTGAAATTTGAGTCCGATACAACAACTGCAAGCCTATCAACTTTATCATATCCACAAACGTCAACAAGAAAGTTCGTATCCCAATGAAGGAAAATATTATTTGGAAATTGGATTTTGTCTTTTTAATCATCTACAATATCATTTCTAGCTTCTAATCAACGCTTTCGAATGGTACTGTAGCTTAAATTAGTATCTTCTCCTAATGACTCAGAGAAGGCAGCGAGCTCGAGAGCACTCACTGCTGCAGGATTTATAACGTTAATTTTTTTTTGTTTTTTATAATTTTCAGAATAGGAATCTTCTAAATCTGAAGCAAATCATTTTAAATCATTGGAAAATGATGACACATATTTTTCAAGCTCCTGTTCAGGTGAAGAAGTACTTTGACTCGTACCTGAAATTTTTTTCTTTTTTGTTTTATCATTTACTTTATTTTTTCGTTTCAGGTTTACAATATTTTTAGGGCAGCTCAGCTACTTAAAATCTTGTATTAGTTTTTTTTAACAAATTCATACAATATTTTATAAACTTTAACATCGTTTAATGAAAGCAAAACATCAATGTTTATTGGTAGAGGTATATCAGTATTAACTAATTCTCACTAAAACTCAGTTTTTCCTTCTTTGTAATATAGATTTGGAAAAGAGCTCGAAAGAAGATTGTTAACTACTACGTAATGTCACTTTTGATTAAGAGTTTTGGGAACTGTTGAGGTGTTAAATACTTCAGGAGTTAATATAGTTTGTGTCGAAGACAATGTAGTGTATATACAGTACATCTTTGTTGGTTGTATGTTGTTACTTTACAGTAGTATTTCTAACTGATTAATAACAATTTTAAAGTATTCTGGTTTGTCAGGAACAAGAAGTCAAAAAATATGTTTGACCTACTGATAAGACAGTCAGAAAAAAATGTTATGTGCACTTTGGCCGCAAGATTCTTAATCAAATAAAATCAACTTTTCGCCGTTTTTACACAAATAACTATTTTGACAATTCATAGTGAAGTAAAAGTACTTTTGACTCCGTTGAGAAAGCAACTTCCTAAGACTTCTATTACTTTTATATAAATATATATGTTCATGTTATTCGTCTATTTATTTTCATTCCCAATGGAATCCCCACAGTTTGAGAACTGTTGGATAACTCCTCGAGTTAAAAGAAAGTAAATAAATTATTCTCCTGTATTTCTATTTATTTTACATCATCCAATAGCAATATTTTTCTTTCGTTTTAGTTTCGTACAAAAGTTATGTTTTGTTTGGACGACACTAATAAATTCTTTATTATTATTCATACTATCCGAACTGTCCACGTCTTAAACTCATTTTGTTTCGTCTATAAAATCTGCATAACCACCGACATCCAACATAAGATTCCTCTTTATTCTCGGGACGTGAATCGAAAGTTAAATCTCAGATTTTCTCGCGGAATTTATTTCCATGCTCCGCGAAAGCCAATTTTCATTTCAACTGCATGGATATTTCACAGGTGAGAACGAAAATACACAATAGTATTTCTTGTTGAGTTACGACCAGTGAGGAACAAGAAAGGAATAAAAATGCGTGCTAACAGCGGCTATAATAATAACAATAATCATATCTCCGCGTAGTTACCCTTCGTGCTCTTTACGTTCGGTGTGGGAATTTTCAGAGTAAATGTAGGATACTTTGCTGAGAATGTTATTTCGAACGACGCCCGGCGTACTGAATTTATTTTAACATATTTTAGGTTTAATCGCGTTTTGTTCCATATATAACAAACAAACCAAAACTTTGTATCAAACAATATTATTACTAAGGCGATACTGGATCACAATGGTAAGCTATTCATCCAGTTCTCTAGTTAGATGGCTTGGGTCCTGAAGAAGTAGCCAAATAAGAAAAAGAAGTGATTGACAATGACCGGAAGGTGCGTGACAAAGCTGTATCCACCAGAGGTAAAAAAAATGTCGCAGAATGTAGGAAAAGGTACCCAGGTGTTATAAGTACAGGTGTGCACAAGTGTTTTACTTGTCACCTATACAAGTGAGCCTAAAGACTATTGACGAGCCTTACCTAGAAAAAAGAAAACTGATTATGACCTGAACAAAAACAGATCACGGCCGAATCAACAACAGTATAGATCTTGATTTCTACTCGTTTATATCCCAATTATGATCTGTTTTTGATCAGGTATTGATCTCTTTTTACTCAGATTTTAACCAGGATTTCATCAGCTTTGATCTTCTTCTTCTCTTATACAATATGGATTAAACTAGGCGAGGCATGTTAATAGTCTTCAGGCTCAACTGTCTTCTTAGTTTTGTGCTTTTTATTTTTGTCTACAGGTCTGTTATATGGCTGATTCTCGGATAACTGTGATTTTTTATGTCCAGTGTTTTATTTATCGTTTAGCATAAGTTTTCCTCATCAAAAAGTTATTAATATTATAAATTTAGAGGTATTTTACAAACTACATTATGAATAATTTGATCAAAAACCTTCGTAATTTTTTTTAAGCTGCATATAAATATACTTAAAATGTCAGTACCGTGGCATGTCCGATTCTCATTTTTGAAATTAAATATATATAAACACGGCCTTCCTGCAATTGGTGCGTCCTCGCGCCACATATATCTGGAATTACAAAATATGAAAACAGAACTACTGTTACGACTTATGAACATTATCACTAATGTTCTTTTTAGACGCCAAATGATTAATTACTCTTTCAATTAATGTTGGTGAAATTGCTACGACTACAGTAAACATAGTTGGATCGCCAATAGTTATTCTTTCAATCAACGTTGGTGGAATGGCCACCATTACCATAAACATTAGTGGAATTGCCACTTAATACTCTTTCAATAAATGTTGGTGGAATTGTCACCATTACAATATACATTAGTGGGATTACCACTAATTATTCTTTCAATTAATGTTGGTGGGATTGCCACCATTGCAGTAAACATAGTGGGATTGCCACTAACTTCCTTTTTAATTAACCTTGGTGCTATTGCCACTAACTACCTTTTCAATTAACCTTGGTGGGATTGCCACCATTACAGTAAACATAGTGGGATTACCACTAACTATCATTTCAATTAACCTTGGTGGGATTGCCACTAACTACTTTTTCAATTAACCTTTATCATGATTTATTCTGGAACATCTGGTGGGATTGCCACCCTAACACTAAACACTAGGGTTTAGTGTTGTAGCACTAGTGTTTAGTGTTAGGGTGGCAATCCCACCAGATGTTCCAGAATAAATCATGATAATAAATTAACACTAGGGTTTAGTGTTGTAGCACTAGTGTTTAGTGTTAGGGTGGCAATTCTACCAAATGTTCCTGAATAAATTATGATAATAAAGTAATACTAGAGTTTAGTTTTATAACACTAGCGTTTAGTGTTAGGGTGGCAATCTCACCAACAATAAATAAAAATAAAGGTAGTTAGTGGCAATCCCACCAAGGTTAATTGAAAAGGTAGTTAGTGGCAATCCCACCAAGGTTAATTGAAATGATAGTGGTAATCCCACTATGTTTACTGTAATGGTGGCAATCCCACCAAGGTTAATTGAAAAGGTAGTTAGTGGCAATAGCACCAAGGTTAATTAAAAAGGTAGTTAGTGGCAATCCCACTACGTTTACTGCAATGGTGACAATCCCACCAACATTAATTGAAAGAATAATTAGTGGCAATCCCACTAATGTGTATTGTAATGGTGACAATCCCACCAAGGTTAATTGAAATGATAGTTAGTGGTAATCCCACTATGTTTAGTGCAATGGTGGCAATCCCACCAAGGTTAATTGAAATGATAGTTAGTGGTAATCCCACTATGTTTACTGTAATGGTGGCAATCCCACCAAGGTTAATTGAAAAGGTAGTTAGTGGCAATCCCACCAAGGTTAATTGAAATGATAGTGGTAATCCCACTTCTGACATAAACATGGCATGTCCGATTCTCATTTTTGAAATTAAATATATATAAACATAAGGGATGTATCATCCCTAATAAAAATGTCTAAACTGCTTTTTCAATGGTTTTATTCACGATCAAGTATTTTCAATTACAATGTTGCTGTGGTATTGCCACTGTCTATTAGCGTACTACCCACTGCGCTGGTCTGTCTTCTCCCGCTCGTCCATCCTGACACGCATGTGTATGGACTTCAAGAATGTATGGTGGGGAGTATAGAGAAATACCGCTAACATATATAAATTTCAAAATTCACTTTTTAATATAAAATTTACCTCTTATAACTACAATCTAATGCATACTGCATTGAATTTTATTAAAATTGTATATCAATCTTTCGATTGGTAAAAAAAATAATCAGTTATATGTCAGTAACGTGGAAATAATGTCAGTACCGTGGAAATAATGTCGTAGCTGTAGTAGAACCACTTTACGGGATTATTTCTGTGCATAAATAGAAATTAAAAACGCGTAAAACATTTAAAACATTTTTAATTTAAAAAAAATGTAAGTTGTAAAAATCGTAGTTACACGAGAATCGCCCATACATAGATACAGATTATTGAGCATATTGATTACTGAAGAAGGGTCTGTGGTGTAGTCTTCAACAATAGTACTTCTTTACATCTGCTACAGTTTTCAAATTGTTGACTATTCATAGTTAAAATTGACTTTTCTATATTAATAAAATAGTTTTAGCTCTTTCATCAAGAATGACTGTATGTTTTCCGACTGAGAGAAAGGTGGTGTAAAACTGTTTTCCTCAGCTACTCAGATACAGCTACCAGCTCTGGATTTTTTGCCTGAGTGATATCCATAATGGTTATATTATCGGTAGGATTTTTCAGATTGTGAGATGATGTTTCTAGTGGTTCTAGGGGTTGTTTGTGAGGAAATTGTAGATGAAGGTTCTGTGGAAGGCAGTGATTCTGGCTTTTGTGATGATGATTGTATAGGTTTTGAACTATAGTCTCTGGGGTAAGAATATTTTTGATACAAAATGATTGTTGTCAAGTTTGGTGCATTAAGAAATCGAATAAATTTGTGATCTGCATTAAAAATCATTTTGACAAAATTTCTTTTATTTAAAGCATGTGATTGTGATTAAAATTCTATTACTGAAGTCATCACAATCTACAGATATCTATTTGCACTGGTATGAATATAATATTTGGTGGAGAAATATATAACTGATGCCTAAAACTCAGTAAGTGACTGTATACTAGATCTGGGGCATCTATTATTGAAGCAGTCATTGGAGACATCAATTTACCAGGATATCCGTTAGAAGTATATTTGGAATTGTTAGACAAACATTTTATAATAAAAATCTTACTGATGGAGTAATTAGCTTTCTGGCTGAATCTTTTATGCCATTAATAGTTACTGAACCATAATCATTAACAAACTTATCTACAACGCTTTTGGAAGAAAGATATATACATATTCGATTGTTAGAAATTATTTAACGGTAAATAGTATTTGTCGGGTTGGTGATTAATCAAAGTGGTAAGAGATAATCTTGAATGTTAAATCCCTTTATAGAAGTAAATACGATGGCTTGTTCTTTAGTTACTAACATTGTTGAATTTTCAAATAGAGTAGTAGAGTTGTTTTATCGTTTATTATTGATGTGCTATTATTATACATTATTTATATACTTTTTTAAAAAAGTTATGCTTTATTTGAACTGAATGCGTCCCTGGCAGATGGACGGAATATAAGTAACAAATTTTAAACACTTTATTTGAAATATTATATATTTTTTTATAAATATCTATTTTTATCTACGAATAAAGGTTTTTTTTATTATTATTAATATAAACAAAAATTAATATAAATAAATATATGCAATATAGGTGCAAAAAAATATTTAAAAATTATATTCCACCCAAAACCAAGAAATTTTAAACCTCAATATTTTAAGCGACCAGGTGTACAAACGAAGCAAAACGCATTCAACTTGCGATTTGTATTCGACTTGTGTTCGTTTCAAGCCATGAAAAAGTCCATTTCGGTTCGCCAATAATAGTAAATAATGGATAACCTTCAGTTTCTAAGAAAGTGCATCAGTATTTCATGAGTTACCGGCCACATTTGTCTGTCCTTTGACAAGGCCCCGGGGATTTACTGACCTAAATCTAAGGAATTTATTTGTGGAGCAATCCAAGAAGCAATTTCGCCTTCGGTCATTGTCCAAATTTTATTATTAACAAATCGGTAAATTTAACTACTTTGTTTTTATAGAGGTTTTGCTGTTTGTTTCATTTCTTTTAGTAACATTTTTAAGAAACAACTCTTGTATCTTTTATACATATACTTTTATAAATGTAATATTTTCAATAACATAATATTAATAAGAAAATAAAACAACTCCAAATCAATCCAGAAATTATTTTCTTATTTAAGTTTTTGATGTTATGATTGACGTGATTTTTGGCCAGTTCCTATTTTTATCATATACATTTTAATTGGTATTTTAGAAGAATTGAATTTTCTTTTTGTACAGAATGGGGAGTTTGGTAAAATAGTTTGATATTATTTACAGAATTAGACACTTGAAATGTATTCTAAATGTTAACAAATGGTAATTAGAAATAATTATGAAATGTAATGCGTTTTTTTTTATTAAATTCATCTTCCCCTCTCCCTAATCAATATTGGTTATTGGATGGCACGATCAAATGCCTTTTATTTATTAACAAATATACTATAAATGACTAAATTCTCAACTAATCGCACCTATTTAAAGAACCAGCTATAATCGAGTTTAATGAAGTAGGTCACGTGAGTATACATGTATATCAATGTTGATAATGTAAAAATTATTCCGTGTATTCCTAATAACCGTTTTGCGTGTAGTAACCATCGAATTAGAGGCTATTCTTGTGGAATTGTTTTTCGTTCAATCGCATGTTACGGGAAACCTCTGAGTGTGTAATCGAATTTGACTAATGTCGATGAAGCTAAAAATGAAATAATTAATATTTGCACTAATTATTGTGAGTTAAAAAATATATAGAACGTAAACATTAAGAAAATTGAAGTAGAAATCTTTATTGGTACCAAGAACAATGGTATACGTTGTGTAGTACAAGATTTATAGAATATTACAAAATAAATATATGTGTATATATTTTTAAAAGATCCATGAGGATAATCTATAATTTATTTAAAGAAGTTTTAATAGTTATGTCACTAACACTATAAGGCTCTGGAAATATAAGGCAAGTTTTTATGATTCTTTTAAGTAGAGTGACAGTAGTAATTTTTTAATTTCTATAGGAAGGAGGCTGATGATTTTGGTTTTTAATTTACTATTCGCCGCATATACAGGGGAGAAGAGAAAAAATTTTTTTCCTCTACTTTGACACACCCTGTAGGTTAATTCTGCTAGTAGATCTGCACACAATTAACTTTATTAAGAAGACTGATTTGTTTCCAACACTCTTGTTTTGTTATTTACCCCCATATATTAATTTGTTTGTGAAATGTGACAGTTTAAAGAAAATGCTACATTTTAGAAATGGTTATAATTTAAATGATGGTAGAGAATAAACTACAAAATAAGTAGAGTGCTGTGGCCAACTCACAATATGATAACTGTCAATATTCGTTACTTGGCAATTGTAGTTTAATTATCAGCATAACATCATGGTTTTAACGCCTACTTATGCACCAGGAGCAGTTGCTCTGGTACAAGACGGTAGGTCTCAGTTTTATGCTTCTAGAATATTGGGTGTTACAAGCTGTAGCGTCCAGAGAGCTGTACAACGTTTCAATGAAACTGGTAGTTTTTCGAGACGAAGAGGATTTGGCAGACGACGTTTTACAAATATTCGAGATGATCGTTTTGTAACATTAAATGTTTTGCGAGAAAGAAATACTACTGCTGTCATGGCTTGAAATTGTTTAGAAGAAGTCAAGTAGCTGTTAACAAAATAACGATTCGAAGGCGATTACGAGAACATGGATTACCCTCCAGAAGACCTGCAACTGGTCCGGAGTTACTTAGGAATCACAGAACAGCACGTCTTTAATTTGCCAGGGAGCATCAACATTGGAATGTCTAAGACTGGAGTAAGATTTTATTTTCTGACGAGTCCAGGTTTTGTTTTCGTTCTCCTGATGGCCGTGAAAGAATATACCGAAGAAGAGGCGAAAGGTTTGACCAAGCAAATTTTCCACAAGACTCAGGTATGGAGGAGGATCGGTAATGGCTTGGGGCGGCATAAGCATGGAAGCTCGTACTGATTTAGTCATTGTTGGTGGCGGAGCAATGACAGCTAACCGATATTTTCGCGATGTGCTAGATCCACATGTAATTCCATTTGCACCGTTTATTGGAAACGAATTCATGTTTATGCATGACAACGCTTGACCACATATTGCGAGGATTGTATCTCAATATTTGGACGAAACAGAAATTCAAAGGAAGAACCATCACGTAGCCCAGATCTCAATCCAATTGAGCACGTCTGGGACATGATGGCCAAACGAGTTCATAACCGAGTTCCTTCGCCAAGTAATTTAAATTTTTTGGGAGGTGCTTTGGTCCAAAAATGGGATCAGATTGACTGGATGGAGATTCGACATCTAATAGAGGGTATGCCACGACGCATTGAGGCAGTTATTCGCGCTCGTGGGGGAAATACCCGTTATTAATTTGTAATAAATATTAGTTTATTTGTTGTTTGATTTGTTTATATAATTATGTATTACTCTGCTAAAACTGAATAAAAAAATTAAGAATGTTGCATTTTCTTTAAACCGTCACATTTCACAAACACATTAAGATATCGGGATAGATAAAAAACAAAATGTTGATAACAAATTAGTCTTTTTGATAAAGTTAATTGTGTGCAGATCTACTAGCAGAATTAACCTACATGGTGTGTCAAAAGTAGAGGAAAAAATTGTTTTCTTTTCCCCCCTATATATCCGGCGAGTACTAAATTACTTTTAGATGTCCGAATAATAATTTTAAAACTATAGTATTCTATCTAAAAGTTGCTAAAAACTTCAAATAAATCAGCTTCTGCATTTGAAAGTTAAAGCATTTTTAAATAAATCATTATTTTAAATGAATCGAATTTTAAGTCGGTGAGTGTATTTGACTGACTACAGGCACTACTGGTTAGGCACTCCCGCAGTACAGAATTTGACCGCAAATCCTTTGGAGTAGTGTTGCCAGTCTAGTACAATTTTACTAGATCTAGTACATTGTCTAAGAATCTGGTACACTCGAAACAAAATCCAGTACCTTTTCCTTTTCAGCGTGTTACCATTTGACACATGCAAAATATATTGTTGGGATCTTGCTCCTTCTTTTGTTTTTTTTCATAATGAACCGAACCACATCACAATTCATTCGTAAATATGGTACATTTTAGAGAATCTAGTTCCTTTTTTATGCAATCTGGTAAATTTTTTAGATAAATCTGGTACCTATCAAACATATAATATGGCAACCCTGCTTTGGAGACTGTACTTAAAATTCGTTTACCTTTATTATCTTTAAAATAGTTTCAGTAGTTATTTTTATTTGATTTTTTCCCATTTGTATTGTTATTTATTATATTCCAGGCACCTTTTGTTTTGTTGTTTGAATAAAACATTTGGGTATCGTAATAATTTCTCTTCGCTTCCGTAATTTTTAGCCGATGATTTCTTTTAATAATATTGTATCCTTGCAAAATACCTTTATCTTATCACCAGAAGATTTATAAAGATAAGAAAGATCTCCTAAAAGGAGTAGTAATCCAAGGCTTTCCCTTATTTATATTAATATTCGATTTTTTTATACTATTCTATTGGATATGACTTTTCAAAAATATCCACAAATATATTGTAAAAGATGCCAAACATTTTATCACATGATAAAGTATTTTCATCTACAAAATTCCAGCTTTCATTTGCTAGCAAATACTTAAAGTAAAAAATATTTTGTCTCCTCATTATAGATAGTAAAATATTTTTTTAAATCAAACAATAAACACATATAAAAGCAACTACAAGACTTTGTATATCTATTGAATTCCATTTCACACTGAATATATGTTTCTACACACGGTTACTCCTCGAAAATATTGGTTTTCGCTTTTTCAATGTCACTACACTCTTTTGCTTTTTAATATAAATCCCAAATCTACTTTTATAACATGAAGAATGATTGCCCTAGGAAGTTTTTCTTGTAAAATTTGTGGAATATTCCAGATGTCATGCTTTGTGGGGAAATAATCAACCATATCATGATTTATTAAAGTTGACGTGGTACAAAAACAAATGACAAATCACTTTACTACATTCTAGTCAAGATTAATGAACATTGGCAAATCCTTTTTACAATTGTTTTTCACCGTCACAAAACGCGTTCATATGTCGTGGCAGGGTAACGCGATAATACTGAAATTAATGATATGAAAAAAAAAACACGTGTGCATGCGGATGAGTGAAATCCTCAAGTATAGCAATTTACAACATGTTGCATTTATGTTTCTTCTAACAAATCTCTAATAAATTTATTTTTGTCCTAATGTCATATATGTACAATACATAATGCTGTAAAATACCAAAATTGTTTTGGAGTAGTGGTAGTATTATTATTCAAAAGCAAAAGAATAGTTGATCATTTTACATTAATTAGTAGTCCTGTGTATTTCTTTCTACAACTTTGAACCAGAAAAAACTGGCTTTCAAATTAATATGTACTACAGATTTTATAGTTAAACTCATAATTATTTACACTGTTTTCATCTTAATTTCAATGTAGTCGTAGAGATATAGACAAATTTAAATACATTTGATAAAATAAAATTGATATAATTTCTAACTCGCGCTTTTCATCAATAAATTTGTTTTTGAATAATTGACAAATAAATTTTTACATGTTAAATCATTTTTTTGGAAAAAAGTTTTATGTCATAATCTTAGTTTAACAAGGGTACCAACATATTAAAAAAAAATGTAAATAAGTGAAGTTATGGTTTATAAGTTATATGATGTAATTTAAAATATTTACTACAGCTTTCTTTTTATAATAGTATAGGAAAATTTGTTTTTCATCTGCCCTCTTACTTTGGTATCGACGGTGCTCATAAATGTACACACAAATTAGGGGTTTGAAGAAACGTACAATAATTTTTCTCAAAAAATAACTTAAGTACAAAAAATAAACACAAAATGATGTTAAGGTTTCTGTTATTATTAAGTATATTAAAATGTAACTAATTATAAAGTTCTAAGACTTGCAAAGGATCTCTAACAGCTTTTTGTAAATTAGTTTTATTTTTGTAAAAATACTCCATAAGGGACGTTATAAAATCAGATCATAAGTTGATCAATGGAGATATTCATATTGGCCAGGAGCCAGGAGCTTCCTTATAATCGATCTCTTTTTTTATATCTTCTGCAATTTTCTTTGGAGACATTGGTCTAATGATTCCAGTTAGGTAATTTTTCTTCGTCATTTCTTTAGAAGGTATTTTGTAAGTACCTGCGAATCTAATAATTTTTTTATGTTTTTCTAGCCCAGCTGCCATCTGTATTCTTGCATTTTGTGCAGTGGATTTTTCAATCACTTTTATGGCTTTTCAGAGAGAATAATCAGTGGCATTACCATTTTTTTAACTTATTAAGGTACTCACAAACAGCTGGGTGGCGTTATTTAGTTTTGATTTAATTGATGGAGCTCTGTTCTTCTTTCACAAATTAGGTTCTTTATTTCTTTAGGATAGTCATATCATGTTATTCATTAAGCAATAGGTGGACTATTATCCCATGCTGCTTGCTTTACGTTGTATTATAAGCTTACCTTTAGATAATAAATTACCTTTGATACCAATTTCATCAAATTTGTTTTAGTTTCTTATTCAGAAGATTGTTACTTTAATTCAATGTTGTTTTAATTTTAACAGTACGAATTTCAGTACAAGTTGTTAGATTAAATATTAGTCAACGACGGGTCACGATAATTGTCTTGTGTCTTTCAGTCTGATTCCGAGTTCCAGGTAACGGTATCTCTGCAGTAAGCGAGGGTTAGATTTTTCGCAACCGATGTGGTATCGATTTTTGTCAGTAACAATTTCCAAATGTAGTTATATTGTGTATATAGATATATTGTAGGGTAATATTTCGTAAATAGTCTTTAAAATTCTTAAAGATGAATTTCTGAACCATCGGCTTGTTATTTTCCTTTACCTTTAACTTTTTGAATTTTGAGTATTTAATAAAAGTCAACTAAGTGTGTGTTTTAGTTGAAATTATGAGTTTATTTGTTTTGCGCTATATACTGTATATTTTGGAATTTGTATTTATATCGACTTTATGAATAATGATATTAAGATAATAAGCTGGCTCGTAAAATGTTTATTAGCCGTTTGGAGAAAGAGGAGCTTGAGTGGGAGCTTCACGTTAGAGGTCTCAATATTTGCACCGCGGAAGAGATGCGATCTCAACTTTCGTATGGAGAAAGCTGGTGATAGTTTTTTATATCCTAGTTATTCATTTAAGTTTGCTGTTGATGAGGCTGCTCTTGTCAGGAAGTATACGGAGTTAGACCCTTTTTTAAGTAATTATAGTGGGAGTACTAATATTAGTGAGACTCAGAAACTGCAGAGTAAGTTGTCACACGCTTGGAATAGGTTTGATTAAATGGATACTACTGGAGATGTAGGTATAAGAAGGTATAAGAAAAAATATTTAAACATATCAGTGAAATAAAGATTATTTTATTATTTCAATCACACCTTCAAACGATGAAAGATAAAAAATATTTAGAATTTTTTTTAATTTGTTTGCAATCGTCCCCATGTTTTATTAATTTATGACTGCACCAGAATATGGAAAAGTTTTCCGAAACATATGTAGTGCTGTGCTAAACAATTGAAAATAAAAAAAATACCGAATAAACCAAGGAAATTTTTATTTATATAAAATAAAATATCAATTGCTTTAGACGTAACAAAAACGTATTTTTCTAAATCTCTGAAACATTTATATCTTCTATTTATTCAGATTACGAAGCAAAAATATGTTCATAAACATGCGTACTAAACTGTAATTTAAAGATACGTTCAAATTTCACTCTACTAAAATTTCCCGCTTACTTTTCGCGAATAATGTCGTTTTAAAACCAGATTTTGCTTTATTTGACAATTTCTTAGGCGAGTGCGTCTGAAACGGCTTTCATGGTTCAGCTAACTCGAGGGGACTATACTTTATATTGATAGGACTTACTAAACACACAGCTCAATCTTTTCCTTATCATTTTTCGGCACTTCTCCTTAAGGGAAAAAGGGAAAAATGATATAATTTTTCATTTTGCTTAAATCTTTGATATTCGCCATTCAATGAGGTTTTTAGTTTTATTCCATCCGGATTTCCATTGTCCGTAGAAAGGAGTAGAATTTTGAATTTTGCATTTCTAGTCTATTGAGTAAATAACTGGTGTATGTTAGTATTTAATACATGTAATTAAGTGTTTAAAAGACATAAGAAGAAAATTCAAATAAAAAACAAACCTTATTTATTTTCTCAAACAGCCACATGGCTCCTGTTTCAAACAAAATTAAGCATATGTCAATGTCAATCTCAGTGTACATTTGTGGATGTGAATGACTTCACACCCGTTTTTTCATTTACTAAAAATTAAACCCTTTGAAGATTACAATGAAGTTCTTTTCTTTACATATCGCCTTTTATAAATAACTTTTTTATTAAATTAATGAACAATAATTTAAGATTACATACCCTTAATGTTAAACAGGCTATTGCTTCAGCCTTATTTCATACCTACGTGCATTTAATTTTCATGTCGATAGTATAACAAAGAATCGAGGAATATGAATTAAGGAAATACGGCGAAAACCGTTCATTAATTTCCAATATAGCAATTTTCCACATACGCCATTATAAATTACCCCTAAACGGCCGTGCTATCAGGCGCATATTGAATAATGCAAAACGCCTTCAAATTTAACGGTTTTAAAAGAATTTAATTTATGTTCCAGGTGGCGTTGTAGCTCACGTCCAGGCTCTGCTCAAGGGAACTGCCCTGTTGCCATGTGACTTAACCGCTGCCGCACCGAATGATTCCGTTGTTCTTGTGGTTTGGTATAAGGATGAACATACTCCAATTTATAGGTAAGTCTTAAACTAATTACACATAAAAAAATATCTCAACTTAAATCAATTTGTATTAACTTGAAAAGTGCGAGTCGTTCGGAAAACCCGATACAAACCCATTACTCTTACTGAAAGTATATCGAAGAGTCATGTTTCAAGACCAGTTCCCATTTTTGGAATCAACTGGAAACTCAGTTTATGAATAGAAATATGTATTCTGAATAAAAATATGCTACGAAAATTTCTGGTATCAGTTGGGATTTAAAGCCAAACAGTTTCGAAATGTATATGTGGAAAATCAATATGCCGTCATCATTTCGTTCTTTCAATATTCACATGTGGTAGTAGAATGAAATATTATTTCTAAGAATGGAAACCAATTTAGAAATTTATATCTTTTGTGCTTTGCCTTATTAGATTTTGATTTCTTCAGTGAAATGATTGAATTTTGAATACTATTAATATTCAAACGTGGTCCTCCTTAGAGCTTATTTTTCCTCAATTAACTTAATAACTAAATAGATCTATTGAAGGAAATTCGACATACGGAAAATTATTTTTCTTGACATAAAAGGGTGTAAGAAGTGCTTCTACTGGTTAGAGCTTGGAACTCATAACTTGAAATTTCTTATTACCAGAATATTGTCAAGGATAATATAATAATTTTTTGTGCCAACTACGAAAATTTTCCAAAAATTGGACAATGGAATAAAAAACTGTTTATAGAAACTCACGTAATTTTTTATTTTTTCGTACCAAAAAATATTACTATTTTTAAATGGCACCTATTGAGGGTTATTCCAGGAAAATTTTATTACCAATCTGTCAATATGCACCATGCTTAGAACAATATTTTTCAGTCCATGGACTTCTTAATAAAAAAAAGGAAAATTTAAATTTTCTAATACTATCATATGTAAAATAAACGTAGAGATTCCAAAAAGTAAAAAATATACAGGGTAATATATTTAAAAATAATTAAACCCAATAGTATACTGGTAAAACTAAAAGTCATCCATTTTCTTTAAATTCAAAATTATGTCTAGTAGGTATATCATAAATTTCATACAAATAGCCATAGTATTATTGTGGCCCTTGTCTCATCGTCACTCTGTATATATCAATCTCAGAATTATAACTAAAATTCAGAGCAGATTAATAACCCATGAAAGGCATATCAGCTGTCAAATGTAGACACCTAATGCCTTCTTGTCAATACCATCGTTACTGAATGGTCATCGTAATTTTAATCCATTCACACGTCAGATCTTGAAATGTTACATTTCTGTATACCCATAGGCAACAGCGTTGTGGATATATTGATGAGTATTATAAACTTTATGTATATTAAGTGTAATGGAAATATGTAGATGTATTAGAAAGTGATATTCAGAAGAAAACTAATTAATATCTTGTAATAATCCTTGACAATTAAAAATTTAAATATTAATGCAGTAACATGATCCCAATTTAACGCAATTAATGATTTATTATCAAGATATTTTAGGAAATATTATACATAATATTTTTGTATCTTTGGTGTTGTTGAAGCTTGTCTACAATAATAAAAAACAAACTGGTCCTTTCATGCTTTCTGTCTCTTAACAATGTTTAACTGCCATGCGAGGTCTCCTGTTTATAAATTACTTTTTCAATGTACATACGAGTCCCTGCGACGTTGTCAAGATGGGCCTATGAAATTTGCCCTTCAAAAGGTTTAACTCTTGAATTTTTACAGATCTTTACCACAGATCTCTTTTCTATGAGTTCGCGCGTGTAGTGGTATAATAGGTTTGTTCCAACACGTGCGAAAATGGTAATATTACGGAACAAATCATGCGGTCTATACAAATTTTAACAACAATATAAATATTTGGTAAATTTCTTTCAACTTATTTTCTATTGTGTATTAGAGCAGGTGTTTTACACCTTTAATGAAATCAGGTAAATTTAGGATCATTATTCGTAAATATTCATAAAATTCGTAAGGTTTGAAAGCACTGCTCTCACCCACTCGAGAACAGTCCACTTTAAATAATTTTAAAGATGATGCTTTTAAAAACAAATACAAAAATAAGTCAAAAATCATATAAAGGGGAAAAGAGAAAGGAAAACAAAGGGATAAGGAAAGAAAGAGAAAGAGCGCAAACAAAAACGCAAAAGGCGCACTTTTTCAAATGATTTACGTTTCACCTCTGGAATCGAATATTAGAATAGAATAAAAAAAAGTAAACCAAATCGGAACGTTCTGTTAAATATAATAATTCGATTTTTAGTTTTTCATATTTGTATTAAATTATTTATGATTTAAATATACAGGGTGTCTGTAAAAGGTCTTTACAAAAACATACCACATATTCCTTAGACCAAATTAAGTCGATTTAAGTAAAATTACCTTAGTACAAAGTTGCTTAATTTGGACTCCAGAGGGCCTTGAAATTACAATTTTTAAATCGTTTTTCCCATATAAATTTAAAACGGCATATGCGATTTTGCTGAAATTTGGTATATTGGTAGAGTTTTATGTGGCAAAAAAATGGTATTAAAATTTTGTCCGATAATAATACATAGGCGTAGAACTTGATTTTTTAAATAATTGCACCTTTAAAAATTCTACGCCAATGGAAGAAAAGGAGTTTGAGTATGAAATTTAGATTATGCAACTCATTTACTTTAAAAAAGGTACTTTTGTTAAGACTCAATTACTCTCATGGTTTTCGCTAAATTTCTGTTTCAATAATTTAGAGTGTATAGGTTTCACAAAAATATTTATTTACAACATAATCAAAACAGAGATTTTACAAAAATTGTTCAAAATGTTCGCCATTTTCACGCATACAAAGATTTATACGTCGAAGAAAATTAAAATGTATCCTTTCCATAACTTCTTTATCACCTCTAAGATTGTTTATTGCATCTTGAATACGTTGCCAGAGTTGTTTCTCATTTTCTACAGGTTCCCTGTAAACTATGGATTTCAAATGTCCCCATAAAAAGTAATCCATCAGTGTTAGGTCTGGGGAACGTGGTGGCCAGTTTACAGGTGCGTTATTACCTCTGCCTATCCATTTGTGTGGATATTGTTCATTCAAGTGGTTTCTAACGTTTAAAGAAAAATGTGGTGGAGCTCCATCTTGCATAAACCACATATCTCTCCGAAGTTGGAGAGGTAAATCTTCTAACAATTCTGGCAACGTATTTTGTAGAAAATCCAAATAATTTTCTCAACAATGAAATTACCAATTATTCCAGCCCATACATTAATTTTGAATTCGTGCTGAAAATGGTTTACCTTTATTGCATGCGGATTTTCAACGGCATAAACATGTTCATTATGCGTATTAGTTATACCTCTTCTCGTAAAACCCGCTTCATCGGTAAAGATAACCTTCTTGACAAAGTTTGGATCTCTTTCTCTTTGCATATTAACAAATCGACAAAAACCCAAACGAATTTGAGGATCATGGACTAATAATTCTTGTACTGGCTTCTTATAGTATGGATATAGCAATTGTTCTCTAAGCACTTTATGAACGACATCTTTACTTACTTCTATTTCCCTTCCAATTCGTCTGGTGCTTAATTCTGGATCTTCTTCAACACGTTCTAAAATGTCTTCTTCAACTTCAGGAATCCTTACAATACGTTCTCTTTCATTATCAACAGTGTTGGGAGCAAAGGAACCGGTCTCCCAAAGATGTCTCTCAACAGTAGCAAAATGGGGTGACTAGCTACACGAATTTTAATTTTAATAATTATTGTTTGTTCTAAAATTACTAAAATGCAAATTTCGTCAAAACCATGAGAGTAATCGAGTCTTATCAAGAGTACCTTTTTTAAAGTAAATGAGTTGCGCAATCTAAATTTCATACTCAAACTCCTTTTCTTCCATTGGCGTAGAATTTTTAAAGGTGCAATTATTTAAAAAATCAAGTTCTACGCATATGTATTATTATCGCACAAAATTTTAATACCATTTTTTTTGCCACATAAAACTCTACCAATATACCAAATTTCAGCAAAATCGCATATGCCGTTTTAAATTTATATGGGAAAACGATTTTAAAATTTTAACTTCAAGGCCCTCTGGAGCCCAAACGAAGCAACTTTGTACTAAGGTAATTTTACTTAAATCGACTTATTTTGGTCTTAAATCGTTTATTTCAGAAACAACCTAAGTCACTTTTTGAAAATTTTCAAGAGGTAAAAAAACGTTTTGAACTAGGACTAGAACTAAGATTATTTCAAAAATAAACGAAAATTTTATATTGTCATATAAATAAGGATGTTTACGGAAGTTATGTTTTTCTGCATTAAACGTGTGTTACTCTGAAATTACAAGGTTAATGTGACAAACCCAAAATGAACAAAACGTGATTTGGGTTGTTTCTGAAATAAATGATTAAGTGGTATGATTTTGTAAAGACCTTTATTGTGTCGTACCCTTATTCACATTTTATTATAATTTACAATTATTATTTCAATTAAAACAAAATTATCTCAGACATTCATCGTCTCCCATTATCGTAATAAAATGGATCATACTCAACGATAAAAATTGAATTACTTCTACATCATATTTAAAAACGCCCTATGACCCCATTCACTCCACTTCAATTTTCCGAAAGGCACTTAAAATAAAAACGGCACAATGAAAGTGCCATAATGTTAACCGTTTCCTCTTATGAATTTCTGAGCGGTAACTACCAGAATCTAAAAGCCGAAGTCTCATTGATTTTTTCTCCTATTGTTAAGAGCCTTCTCAAGTGTTGTCATTATCCCGGATAAAGAAGAAAACATTTGGAAGACACATAATTTCGATAAGATTTAGCTGAATGTCGAAGATTATTACGACTCTCTACGAGAAACCTTTTGTTAGATTTGTCATAGTGGGAGCTTTCCTTTCACACAGTGCTGTGCGAAGGAATTTAGCGCCTTTCCAGTTGTTTTATATCATTTATAAGCTGAGGAAAATTGAGCTTTTCTTAATTGCATTAATATGGAGTAATAAATCAATAACACAGGCCAACAATTTTTAAACTTATAAGTTGATTTTGATCTGATATTTGATTTTGTAAACTTTAATTAATTATAATTCCATTTTCCTCTATCATATAAGGTTTTTTATCAACTTTGTTTGGATTTTCTTGAATATTTTATGGCGGGATTGTCCCTTTTGCATGATCAGCATTAAGACCGCCATTTCAGTGTATTTTACGTACTCAAAACAGAGGTTTTTAATTATTTAAAGAACTTGTCTTTTACTGGATGGATTTTAGTTAAAATTTGGCTGCTTATAGTAAAATGTTTAATGATTGCATTGAAACATTTTCGTTTGTCTTGCTAATTATTACATACTATTTAAAAATTAAAAAAAA
Organism: Psylliodes chrysocephalus; assembly: GCA_927349885.1. Classification (NCBI taxonomy): domain Eukaryota; kingdom Metazoa; phylum Arthropoda; class Insecta; order Coleoptera; family Chrysomelidae; genus Psylliodes; species Psylliodes chrysocephalus. Next base: position 3,090,953 of record OV651828.1, read on the forward strand.
GTGATAGTCACAGACATAGTTCAAAAAACTTTACAGCATTCTACATATTTTTTTGAATAGTCATGCCAAATTTTAATAATCAATGTTGCCTACTTTCTGAACTGTGCAACAAATTACGATAATAAGTATATATTATAACGAAATAAATTATAGCGAAGTCAAAATAAGGATATAAAAAAGCATAGAAGAATAAAATTTCGAATAAGAGAAAATAATTTTAAAGATATTAAATAATATTGAACAACCCTGTATCTTAATAAACTATTTGAATCAATTTTGACCATTAAACTTGAAACAGTACAGAAAAAACAAATTTACCAAATAATATCAAGTACAAATTAACAACCCTGTATGTTAATAAATTATTTGAATCAATTTTGACAAGTAAAATTAAAACAATACAGCTGATAATAGAGCAAACAGATTTATCAAATAATATCAAGTATTAATAAACAACCCTGTATAATATGAAACAATTCGAATCAATTTGATGACTTAAAAGCAAAACAACATAAAGAAATAATAAATATATATGCAAAATTTGACAAAGTAGTATAATGAAGAACAACATGTTAATTGTAGAATATCAAACTATACATTTGTTGCAAAACTAATAATAAATAATATTTAGAAATACCTTAATGGAAATGACGTCACAATTAAAGAACTTCTTTAGATATTGTGGAATTATAACGGGGAGAATCGTTTGTTTTGATTCCTTAGATACATGTTGTTAAGGGAGGACAATCAAAAATTTGGCAGTTTTGGGTAGACATTTTGGAAATGAAATCACTGAGAAAAAAAATTAAAGTAATTAAATTTAAATTGAACAAAATTATGAACAAAAATCAGGTATAATCAATTTGAAATAAATTTGTTTGTAACAGAATATTAAAAATAAGTTGTTAGTATAGTAATTCGCATAAAATAGAAAAAAATTTAATGATAAATTAGGTGTGGGAACATTTTTAACGCATATTTTTATAGATGAATTACGATTAAATTCATAAAAGAATGCAAACAATACTCACCAAATATAACGTAACTTCATACACAGACAATACAAGATAAACAAGTTCAGTTTCATATCGTATAATTAATAATTATGAAGTTTTAAAGAAAGCGTGTTTTTGGAACATACTATTACGAAAATTATGTTCAATAGCTCATTCGATTCGGAATAATGTCTAGATCAATGTGCGAAGAAAAATTTTGCAGTGCATACAAAATTGCAAAAGTTATAAACAATTAAACACCTCAAAAACATGGTGTTTGGTTTTTCGCCTATAGTTTGTAAACTATAAATATTTTTAAATTTTTCAAAAAAGATCCTTAAAGAGGAGGAAATTTGCTATAAATAAGTTCGGACTCCCAAAACTGTACCTCCATTATTTATAATTTTAATTTAACGCTCAAAGTAGCCTTCCGCGCGCCATTTTTAGGTTGTGCGCACGGCGTCGAAACCGAGTACGTTACATAAAATCATTTTTTTAAGTTCATAAAATTAAATTATAAAATTTAAAAAAATTAAGGTGTATTCTAAACACTTGGAAAAATTCATTCCCGTTGGAATTTTTCATAAAAATTAATTTTCCAACAAAGTAGGTTATTGTTAATTAACAAAATTTTTAGAATTTCTCTCATCATTACAAATTGATAAACATATTAAATAATTAAATAATTTGTTTTGCTCTTTTTATATACATATAAAACAAAATAGCTTCATAAAAGTTTAAAAAATGTTAATACTTTGTTTATAATAATTTTTTAAAGTTTACAAAAAAAGAAAAGTCACAGTGGTGCTATAAAAATTTTTTTTTTCAATTTATTATAATATTACTGTTTTAATGTCGAGAAAAGACATTTACTAATTAAAAAATCCTTTATTTGTTTATAAATTTTTTATAAGCAAATGGAGTATTTCAATTGTTTTCAAATTTTTTTTTTTTACTTTTTTCTAGACAATTGCCAATTATGATTAAAAAAAAATGTTTTCTTAATAATAACCTTTAATTGTTTATAATCGTTTTTTTAATATATCTATTGTTTAAATTATTCGTTAAGAATTGTGTTTTTTTTTTAATCATAATTGACAGTCCTCTACAAAGTGACAGCAAAAAAAAATTTATTTATTAATAATTCCATTGTTTATTAAGTAAACAATTTGTTATAAACAAATTCCCAACTTTGGTTTATTTTTTTCCTGAAAGAAATAAAAATTCCAGAAACGACTTAGTGCATTAAAATTACGGAAAAAATTTTATTCCATTTTTTATTAAACTTTGAAAATATACGTACAATCAAAGTTGCAGCAGCTGATCCATTTGTTGACTTAAAAGTTGATATAACTTTTAAACTATTGGAGATACGACAATAACCATTAAAGTCATTTTTGTAGGCAATGAAATTATCTCTCAGATAAGTCATTTGTCAATTCCGTATCTATTGTCAATTTGTTGTTTTTTATATTTGTTTATAAAAATTGATTTTTTTTAAGTTGTATGCATTTGTAGCAAGTTTGATGGCATCGTGTGAAAATAACATAATTTTAACTGAAATACAAGTTAATTAAATAGCTTTGGTCTAGTTAATATGTATATGCTTATTGGTATCATTTTTTTTATAATTACCTGAAAGATATTATATTTATTTATTTTAGTATTACTGTTATTTTGTTTTTTATATGATTATTTAAGCTTTTCAACAAATTTTTATGACATATATCTTCTATAAATCATTATAAGTCAATATTTCCTCACATAATATTACGATACAGTCAAAAATAATGTTAACGGATTCTTCTACTTCTTTATATCTGTCTTCTTTAAATAGTTTTGATTTTAAGAGAGGATAGTATTTTCTTAGTGCCTAATAATCTTCCAATAAGCCTTAGTTATTAATGTTAAATATATTGCTAGATATTAATGCAACAAATGTCCGTTTAGTCCATACTGTATTATTATATTTAAGTCACTCAACTTGGTTTTGAAATATATGACTTACCTTTAATTTAATTAAACTTAGACATTGATAGTAATATATTTACCTATGTAAAGATTTCCTAGCCCAACTACTAATTCATTTAATGTTTTCATATTTTACTATCAGAAGGTAATAATAAAAATATATTATTTCTCTTTTTTTTTTGTGAGAAATTATAATGGAGCAAACGTGTCGACGGTGCAGTAAAAACATGAACGTGGTAAAAGTTTATAAGTTTGATTAAGAAATTTCTCGTAAAAACTTACAACCGTAAAAATAAAAACAAGCAAAACTTTCTAGTTTGCTCTTTATCTTTACTAACACTTTTTTTGTTGGCTAAAAAATTTATAAAATCTTCACTAATGTAGTTATTTTAGATAGAAATATTTTGATATGGAAATTTCTGGAGGGTTACGTCAGAAAGTTGATTAGTAGTTGGGAGACATTAGGAGGGGTGTTTTTGTTTTTGAAAAATTATTATTAATTGTTAGGAGAAAATTTAAATATCAGAAGTATCAAAAGTAAACAGAACATTTGATTTAAAAGTAACAAAAAAATAGGAGAACCAGCAAGGCGGAGATAGGAAAGAAAGTAGAGACAAGTAGAAAGGTAGAGATGAACCGAGACAATAGAGAAAAGCATACAGGTAAAGACAATCATACAGGTAGAAACAAGCAAACAGCTAGATATGACAGACAGGCAAAAACGGTAGAAATAGACAAGAGAAAAGTGAACAAGAAGAGAAAGAAAACAAGATATAAATTATATTATTATAGTAATAACACAGATTAAATAAATTTAAGAGGGGAAAAGATAGTTGGGTTGCTGGGAGAACATGAGGAAATAATAAGACAAGGAGATAGGTTTGTACATGATGAAATTAATTTGGAAGACACAGTTATAGAACAGAAACCAACAGACTGCAAAAGTAAAGATGGAGGACTTAATGCAAGTGCTAATTGAAATAAAAGAAAATAAGTAAGAAGTAATAAGAAAAATAGATGAAAATATTAAAGAAGATAAAGAGGAATTAAATAAGAAAACATTTTTTTTTTTCGATTTATGGCCTAGGTATTAATACCTAATATGCCAGTCTCAAATCTGTGTTTAAATTCTCAATCATGTGTGTTCTGTTTAGGCTTTGTTACTGTTTCCCAGCGCCACTTCAGGAACAGCACTGTTAATTAGAACCCAACAGTGAATGGTCGAGTGGGGAATCCTAATAAGAAAAAATGGATGAGTATAGAAAAAAAGATAAGGAAGTATGAATAAGAAAAGTGGATGTACATAGGAAAGAGGATAAGTAAGGCGAAATAACCTTAGCAGTTGAAGCCGATGACACACAAAAAAAAGTAAGAATTAATGACGAAAATGGATGGATTGTAAGAGAAGATAAGGGAATAGGTTAAACTAAATGAAGAAGTAATGGGTGAAAAGATAAGCAAACTAAAAGAAAGTCGAGAGTTTAGACAGGATAACAAAAATTGAAGTAGAAACATAGAAGAAGTTATAAGTAGTCCAGTCTTGTGTAGATTTGGCTCTATTGAATAGCCTTAGCACCTCGCCTCTCAGGCTATCTAGGTGTTTATTTCACCAGACTGTTTTTCTCGTTTCGCATCTCTCTCTTTCGAGACAGTTTTCTTGGTAGGCATCAGTAATTGACTTGTTTACCAAGTCTACTGTCCTTTCGCGTGTTTTTGTTTCTCGTACATTGGTGGTTTCTTCCTTGAGAGACTCCTCGAGGAATTTTATGTACCCTTCCCAATTCGTCTCTCTCGGATTTCTAAACCTGTCTGCTGTACGAGTTGGACATTGTATATGGAAGCGGATATATCTGTAATCTAAACACGATGGTTCATCGGACACATCAATCCCTGATTTGGTCATTTGTGCCTCTCGAACACATGGTCATATCTAGAACTTCTTTTCGGTTAGCAGTGACAAAAGTTGGTTCGTTGCCTCTATTGGTAATTTCTAACCCTTCACCTAGAATGAATTGTAATAGTGACTCGCCTCTTGGATTGATATTGGTGCTTCCCCAGATCGAATGGTGTGCATTCGCATCGCATCCTATTATAAGGTTGAGTTTCTGCTACTCGCAATGGGCAATGATTCTGCCTAGTATTGCTGATGGGTATATTCTCTCCTCTCCCAGGAAGTAGCTGGAGCATACAACATAGCTCTTCTCTCCCTCTTCCGTTTGGATTGATAGCATAGCTGTAACAAAATTACCGGTGCAAGGTACCGGTATTAGTGTACAATTAACCCTGTTGCTGTAGATTATACAAGCGCGGGGTTATTCATTCCCAATAGCTTACCTTGTTGCGGTTTTAGTCTCGCGACTTTTCCACAAACAAGTCAATGTTCCTGCAGGAGGGCTATATCCAAGCCTTTCGTGTCGAACGTCCTACAGATTATGGCAGACGCTGCCTTAGCATGGTGTACGTTCGCCTGCAGGACCTTTATGCCCCGTTGTGGCTCCTTAAAGGCGCCGTGAGATCTGCCCTGAGAGGGCTTTTGCCACTTTTGGTACAGGGGTCTTTGGCGGACTTCTTGTCTTCTTTGCCCTTGACGACGTTCGTCTTTTGGGCGGCCGGCTTTCTAAAGTCCGGTGTTTCTGGCCCATTTTGGCCTTGACCTTTTGTACCGCCGGTTTTCTTTTGGAGCCTTTTTGGACCGGTTTTTACCGGCTTTGTTTTTAAACCTTTTTGGACCGGTTTTGCCCTGTTCCTCTCCTTTTCCTTATGTTCCATTTCTTTGAGACGGAACTTTATATATCCCATCCCAAAGTATGGTGACATGTCTAGCTTCTAGAGTTCGGTATATGACCCTTCGTCCACGGAGATGACCGAAGTTTCGCCTTTCTTCATTGGAATTGAGATCAGAAACTTCCAGAGGTTGATTTTAAGGGTGTTGTTGCTGACCTTCAGTCTGTTTAGGAGTCTGGGTATCTAACATCTTTCCACCCTCGTCTGCTATGTACGTTATACAGATCCTTGGTTTTGGGATGTCGGTGTCTTGCCGAACCTCGAGGGTTGCATCCTCCAAGGGCCTAAGCGTGGGCACCACATCCTTTAACCATTGTGCACTAAGGCTATCTGCACAACGTACTACAATGTATCCCGGCCTGTGTGTGCATTTGTCAAAACGCACCTGTTCTCCTTCCATGGGGATACCTTCGTAGGCTTATAATTGAATCTTCGACAGCTGTTTGCTGCTCCGTTTCATAAGTGCCTCTGGAAAGCCGGTTCTCACCACTGAGATCTTTGTAAGGGCCTATTTGAAGGTTACCCCTTCAATTTTGGCCATCGCGTGCGGAAAATAATTACTTTCCGCACTTGTTAGGTAAACTACTATACTGTGCAGATTCGAAAATCATAAAAAACGCTTTTTTTAATTTTTCTACATTCATCGAAAAGACCTTGTATGTATTTATATAAGTAACAGCGTATTAAAAATTAAATAGTTTTATAAATATTTTTCTTTGAATAGACAAAAAACAAAATGTACGTTTTATATAGAACCGTTAAAATACATCCAGCTCTCCACCACTGCATTTGATAACTGAAAAGGATATTGGTGAGATCGAAGTGGTTTCAAAGTGAATTGAATGTCTGAAAGGGGGAATTTGGGATGTAGGTAACGAGTGAGAGTGGGATTATTATTTTTTAACCTAATTCCGAATCTCATCTAGTTTTATATCTCTAGCTATACAACACTTTTTAAGAGCTTAGCTTCAATTTAGTATCTGAAAATCAATTTTGTTCTTTCGAAATCACTTAGATGATTACCCGCCGTATTGGGTTTTGTAGAAAGAAAGTTTGTAGGTGTATGAGTATGAGATTAGTGACTATAGGGAGGGAGCTATATCCATCAATAGAATGATTTATAAGTATATTTTATATAGAGAGTTCTAGGTGGTAGTCAGAATAATTTGTTTAGTCCATCATTTTGTTGGGTAAATAATTTCGCTAGGAAACGTGTCAACGTTGCATCTATTTCTAGAAACAAAAAGAGCAACGAAACTAATACACAATGAATTCAAAGAGATACACAACGTTGCCACGTTTACCAAAAGAATTACCTTTCAAAGAAAATTATCTCTACTAAAATAAAAAAGCAATACTTTTAACTTTAACTTTGAAAACACTAGTATATAATTTTTTAATGAAATTCAAGCAATTTTTTTGCGACTCTCTTTTATTTATTTAATTTAAGTTTATCTAAAATCCTTTATAGGTGTGGTGGATGAATATTAAAAAAAATTGCACCGAAATAGAAATAAAATCATTGAGTTACTGCTTTTTTTAAAAGCAGGACACATAGTTCCATACTCAGACAACTAAGAAGGCGCCAAATATCTAAATACATTCGAATTCTAGTCGCTAGCTACTTTACCGACCGGAAAATCATAGATGATAATGGATGATAGCAGATGGAGTTCCTCAGGGATCTGTCTTGGATCCCCTATTGTGGAATACTCTATATGATGGAATATTACGTATAGAGACAACGCCACATATTAATCTCATTGCCTACGCAGATGACTTACCAGTCATAGTTATAGACAGAACAGAGGAACACCATTCTGGAACAAATCAGCGTTAAAAACAATAGGTCAATGAAACACAGATTACTTTAGTTCTGGAATATATATTCTAGTTCCTAATGAAATCAAAAACATTACCAAATTATCTAGGTACAAGAAATTAAAAAATGGATACAACTGACTACTATAGAGATACCTTAAATGATTTTATAAATATAAAATATTTAATGTCTATGCCTTCGTACTGGTGTCTGTTCCTTTAATTTAATTTTTTCCAATGATCAGAAAATTGAATTTAAATATTTTTAGAAAACCTACGCATAATAATGCTGCTACAAAACTTAATAGTATATCAAAACTAAAAAAACCACAATTTATTAGTTAATTTTGAAACTCGACAACATAAAAAAAACTTTTCTTTCAAAAATATTGGACCGAATTGCTTGAGAATCCTAAAACAGTTAACGTATGCTGTAGGGTTCGAAATTATTATTCTATCCACATAACAGTCTAGACTTAAAAAGTTTCGGCAAAAAAAACTCTTGCCAAGCGGACTCAATAAAAGTATGTCACCTGCTTAATCGATTTTTTATAGTATTAATCTTAATATTTAAGTTCATTTTGGAAATTTTAAATTAAAAGTGAAAAATTGAAAATATATACCAATGTTTAAGGCTCGATTACAAAGAATAGACTCGTCTTACAAAAATTTACTAAGAGAGCTTTTTTGTGGGGACTTTAATTTCCTACAAGGATAAGAGATGAAAAATTTTTTTAAAATTGACCAAGTCCGAAATTTATGCAAAAACGCGACAACTGTTAAAAAATCAATAACTGCAATGATGCACCTCTTAATATTATTATTAAGGGCTCAAACTTTCAGGAAAAAATTTTTTTTTCCGCAAACGTCAAAAAAAGTAGACATTATTAATGTCAATTCATGCCGGAGGGGCTAGCTGCGAGCTTAGTGTGCATCCACATACTCGCAACCGTTAAGCAGTGATTCTCCGGTCACGTCGTGGATGGGTGACCGCTGGGAGGTTCCACCATGGGCCGTGTCACTATGGGACTCATCCGACTAGCGGTTAACCACCGACGACGTGGAATGAATGACGATGAATCAGGGAGTGAATTGTTGAATGAGAAAGTAGTAGGATCTTCAAATGGTGGTACAATAAGCCGCAGGCTGCAGTGCCGCCAGGCTATAGACGGATTAGGGTGTAGCACGGGAGATCCGAAAAAAAAAAAAAAAAAAAAAAAAACGTCAATCCATGATGTTGAAGTATGATTTCACAGACGCCACTTTTTTGTACGGCCGTGAGCGGACAAAAAAGTAATTTTTTGTACGCTGACAGCCGTACAAAAAAGTAGAATTTTTAACAGGGAAAATAATTATTAGTTGAACTTTTAAACTTTATTAACGATAATAATTATTAATAGTAAAATTACAGTTATTTAAGGTAGCACCGCACATATTTAATGCACTACCTGATTTATTCACTTCCAATTCAAGCGAATTTTGTGCAGAGTTGAAAGAGTTCATCGACAAAATTTCCCGTGACTCCTTACTTGTTGTTGCTTCTGTTACATCAACGTCGACATAATTTCGCTCATGAGAAGCTGCATTCAGGTACAGTGAAGAATAATTCGACATCAAGATTTTTTCTGCAGTTTGTTTTTTATTAGACAAAGAGTCTTCAATGTATCCTTCAGCGACAGTGCTCGACCTCCAACCTCCATGCCGTTTCAAACAAGTAATATCTGCTCCTCCATCCACAAGCAAAGTAGCTGAAGTTCTTCTTAACGCATGGCTGGTGTAATCTTTTGAATTCGGTAGTTTTAAATAAGTTGCTACTGTTTTGGGTACGTTACTAATTGTATGAATTCCCATGACCATGCGATAACATTTTCCCTTTTGAAATTTCAAAAAAAAGCGTCGGCTTTCCATAGCTTGTGGACGTAAAGAAGTATATTTTCTGTAAAGATTTATATATTTTTCTCCAATAATTGTAAACGATCGTGGCTTTTTAGATTAACTATCAGGAATCTTTATATGAATAACAGATCCTAAATCTTTTATATCGTCTATTGTCATGTTCACCATTTCATCGCATCTACATGCTCCAGATACGCCCATTATTAGAACAACCTAAAAGTAGTATGTATTTAAAAACTTGATTGTATTTATGCAGGTTAGAATATTATAACTAACCTTAATTCCTAGATATTGCTCATTAGGTGCATTATTTAAAAAATCTTCAAACTGGTCTTTTGTGAATACCTTTGACTTTTTGGGAGTATACCCTTCATTCTGCTTCTTCAGATAAGCACGTAGTTTCATATATTTGCTAATATCTAATCCATGTTTAATATTCAGTAATGATTTTATCATGGAATACTGAGACCACATTGTTGAACTCTTCATTTTTAATTTAGTTGTCATTTCAAAAAAATAAGCTAGTAGCACATTTTCCGAATAGTTTGAAATGTTTTTATCATTGCACCATGTGAGAAATCTTTCGTAAGCATGATTATAAACTCTACTTGACTTAGTTGGAATTAAATCATTCGTAGCTGCCTTAGCAATGTCAACAACGTCGGGCGGTGTACAGTTGGGTTCTGAATCCGACATAATATAATCTAAAAGAAAATTTCAGTACACTTTACTACAACAAACGAAATTTTGATTCTCAAGTACTTACCAAAAATGCACAGTCCAATTGTTGCTTTAAATCACTTACAATATTTCTGACATTATACAATATTATTGAACTGTCAAATTTGTTTTTGACTTGGCAATCACAAAACCAGTAACCACGGAAATGTAGTGCGCAGTTTTATAATTATTATTCTCTGAATTTATCAACTTCGTTGCAATCGTTTTGAATTTTTATTTAAATATTAATTAATTCTATAGTCTGGATGCCGTTTGCGGAAAAAATAGCATGTTTCATTCGGAGCAAAAGCACTTTTTGTGGCTCGTCTGAAATTGTCGGCCTCACTAACGTTCGGCCATCAAACATTCAGACTCGCCACAAAAAGTTATACTTTTACTCCTAATAAAACAATATACTATTGTCGTCATGAACAATATTTTCATAGTTCCGCTAAAAAAAAAAATTGTTTTATTTTTTTGGCCCAGTCTATGATACATAATTTCTAATATGTAATTTATTGTCTATCAAATAGAGTATTATTAATGGTAAAGCAGGGTGTTATAAAATACATTTTTCTAATTTTGAAATATAAAGTAACATTAAAGTAAAATCCAATAAATAAGGTATCATAAGAAAATAAATTGTTTCCCTTTTAAAATATTTAGCTATTCTCTTCACTTTCCCTAGTTTAAAATTTTAAGTTTGTGATTGTCCCCACCAAGGGGTTAAAGATGCAAGTTAAAAAATATGCTTCAAATGTGTCCCTTTATAAACAAAAATCGACTTATCCGAGCATTTGTGCATTAAAATTCAGGAAAACAGGAAAGGTTAGGTGTCTAATTTTTGCCTCCAAGATAGCGCTAGTACGAAATTTGGCACAACAATATTAGTATTATTGAATTTCTTATAAAATTACCTTTTCAAAAATGTACCACATTTACAGCCGGTTGCAAGAACGATTGTTAAAATCTCTCGTTAGCTAAAGAACAAATAACTAAGATTAAAACTGGCAATGGCGCTTTTCCAACTGACAGTCTGTTGTTTCACAGCTGATCACGGGAGATTTTTATATTAATGAAGTTAATTTGGTAATATTTTTTCGAAAATTAATTACAAATAAAGTAAAAAATAAAATTGAGGCTCAACCTTTACGGCTATGGTTAAATGTTAACACTATCCCTATCTTTTTTCGACATCGGTTCATATTTTTACTTTCCTATCTGTATACAGATATAAGGAAAGTATAGGAATCATGATTTTTTTCGACCTCGAGTTTTCGACGGATTTTTACGTTTTGAGGTCCCCTGAATCCGTTTTGACTATTTTCGCGATGATGTCTGTGTGTGTGTGTGTCTGTGTGTCTGTGTGTCTGTGTGTGTGTGTGTGTCTGTATAACGCATAACTCATGAACCGATACACAGAAAAACACCAAATTTTAAACTTAAGCTTTGTTTCAGCGTCCAATGAGCTGATTAGATTTTGGGCGTGTCGGAACATCTGGGGGGGTACTTTATAGGTGGTCATTTTTATATTTTATGGAATATATCTGTTATTTACGTTTGGAGAAGAAAATTCTTCAAATAAAAGTTACTTCTCATATAATTATCTATAATTTTTGTTTTATGCAAAATTTTCCTAAAATGGTCCGTATTCGAGAAATTTGACAAAATGTAAAAAACATAATTTTTTATAAAAATTGTTCAAATAAAAGTTGTTTATAATATAATTCTCTATAATTTTTGTCCTATACATAATTTCTCTAAAATGGACCGTATTCGAGATATTTGAGAAAATGTGTAAATTTCGAAATTTGAAGAAAACTCAAAAACGGATAAAGGAAAAAACATTAAATTTTAAACTTAAGGTTTATTTCGGCCTGACGTGAAATGATTAGATTTTGGACAAAGTTGGAACATCTGGGGGGGTACTTTATGGGAGGCCGTTTTTATATTTTATGGAATATATCTGTTATTTATGTTTGGAGAAGAAAATTGTTCAAATAAAAGTTACTTCTAATATTATTATCTATAATTTTTGTTTTATGTCAAAATTTCCTGAAATGGTCCGTATTCGAGAAATTTGACAAAATGTGCAAAATTCTGATTTTTATGAAAATTGTTGAACTAAAAGTTGTTTGCGATATCGATTTCTATAATTTTTGTTTATACATGATTTTTCTAAAATGGTCCGTAATGGAAAAGTGCTAAATTTAAATTTTTCTGTATTTTCGTTTTCAATGAATATCTATAGAAAAATGTTTCGAGGTAGATGTATGTGTAAAATGTATATATTTAGTTTATCCTCTAAACATTTATAGAGATGCTGCAATAGGTTGTACAAAATAACCGGAAAATGCCTATAATAACTAGATAGGAAAGTCATGTGTTGGACACATCAGATTTTTTAATAGACAGAAGCAAGGAGAGTCGGTTCAGAGAAAAAATGTTTTACACATGAATATAATTTTTTAAAATAAATAGAATGGCTTAAATGAAGAAAAGGTTCCAAGAAGTCACTGGAAAAAGAGGAAAATACTCATTTAACTGCCCTTCTAGTAGTGCTCGATTAGAAATCTGTGATTTGTGGTTTAAAGCAACAGTATTTAAATATAGTTTGTCCCTTTTATATAAACTAAAACTATTTTTTCTTGTAGGTACTTACTTTACATTTTCTGTTCCCGTTTGTTATGGAAAAGCACATTTCTTTCTACTGTACATTATTTTTTCAAATAGAAGTACATAATTAAAAACATGTTTAGTTTTTATCATGTGTGCAAACCCCATTTACTGTGGTAATATTTCCAATGTATTTTCTATTTTTAACAGACTTCAAAAAAGAAGTAGGTTCTCAATTCATCGGAATATATTTTTTTATGGATATTCAGCGACAATTCTTTACTATGTTGTCCGATTTCTGATTATTTTTTTGTTAAAAAGGGGACTCCTCAGAGATGGTTTCTTAATATAAATTTGGTAAAGATCTGATGATGGGATTCATGAGAAAATAATCACTCTTCGTATTTTGTAGTCGTCAGTTTTTTTAAATTAATTTTGTAACTTATACATTTTTAATGAATCAAAGTAAAAAACTGTTTAAATTGGGAAATTTCTAAAGTTCAGTATCTATTTTTTATTTAGAAATGGAAAACTGGAGGAGAGATGGTAAAATCTCTGGTATAAGAAATAAATTCACATTTGACCTATTCTTGAAAATCATATACAGTTCCTTTAATCCCTTCAATTTGGATGCTATATTTCTTTGCTAATAAACTAATGCTAGAATTTATTTTTTATTTAAGAACAACTTTTTATTTGTACAATATTGGCATTTCTAGATTGTTGAGAAAATTAAATAATTATTATATGATAATTAGCTTTTATAGGTTGTGTAATAGTTGAAATTTAGAATATTAAATAATTGCTATGTAAATTACACTTATTTACCTTAATATATTTGCTTTCACATTTATAATTTACAGATTTGTAGGTCATAAATAAAACACCAAATTCATTTTAAAATTTTATTTTTTAGGATTAAATTAATATACACAAAATACATAACATAATAAAAAAATATAATAAATCTACAATAAATAAAAATACATTTAATTTGCCCATCATTATTAAGAATTCTAATTCTAGAAAATAAACATTCAATTCAGGATTTCTTTTTGGTTATGACAGGTTTCAAGTTTACTAGTAATTTTGTGTTAAAATTTACAGTTTGCCTAACGTATTGGATATGTCTACTTAGCCAGTTCAACATATTTAATAAATGTATAAAAAGAAATGGATTATTTCAACATAGGTACAAACAATAAAAATGTTATTACTGATAGTAGTTTACTGCTAAATATTTACTTTTTCTGAAAATAGGCAGAAAAAAACTATGAAATAATATGAAATATGATTGAGAATGTATACATACATAAGAATTATACGAATTAAAAAGTGTTTAACAATATAAGTAGAGATACCAAGGTCCACAGTTATATGACTTAAAATTATTCATGCTATCATCTCATGAAATATTTTAAAATACTTAGCTAACTCTTATATTACTACAAAGTAATGCCTATTTAAAAATAAAAATATATTGCTACAAGGCTATACCTTCGTCATAAGCCAAACCCCCATAACTGACAAATTACAAATATTTGAGGTTATTTGACCATTCTGATACTAACCCATTTTTCTTTTTAAAAAGTAAACAAAATACCAGCATTTTTTATTCTGTATCCTAAAAAGTTAACTTGATTCTACAATGTAACTAACATTTTTCTAGAGAATTCTTATCAAAAATCAACCCAAAACATTAAATCACACTTATTTATATAACTAGTTAAAAACATTATTCAAAACTTGTCTTTAATTCAACAAAAGCAGCTATATTGGTAACACATATCAAAATACTGGCACTAATAAATTTCTTTTATTGCATATATCTTCATTCTATAGTTTGTGTAGTTACTGGGCCAGTATAGATGTTTTAAAGTTTTATTTGGGAGCCAAGCCTGTCTTGTTTCAAGATTAGTGGTCCATACAACAATATTTTTAATTTTGTTGTGTTACAAAGTTTTCCTTTTTTAACTGTAGGGTTTTGCTTGAGAGTATGTGCAGGGGGACCAGAAGAGTCTACTTGGACCAGGCAAGGGTTTAGTAGATTCCTTGGGAGTGAAGAGACTCCACTGAAAAGAGGCATAATATCAATTATTGATTCGTGCACCTACAGAATAATAAATAAATATATATTATTCTAGAGCTCTTAAAAGTATGTTCCGAAATATAATGATATAACAAAATTTATAGGAAATTCATCATTGAAGAAGTTATAACTCGAACCTACATAGAGATTCAACGATGATATTTAGCTGCAGTTAACTAGGACTCGTGTAATTATTTATTGCAATGCAAGAACCTAATTAAACCTAGAGTTATACTTTACTAAAATATGTAAAAGTTCCCTTCAATTCCAAATTTGTCTTCATATTGCACTAATTTTCTTACCAACATACAAAGTATTTGTGATAATTATACAGGATGGTCCAAATTTGACAGGTTTATAGGATATTACTAAATTAGCAGGGGATAAAGCACATTTGATGTCTCACCTTTTTTTTTTAAACTAAACATGTTATTTTATATCCCGTTATAAATTCCTCCCCTAAGTAAAATGTAAGAGTGATTTTTAAAATATTATTTTGTTTGGGTGTTCAAATAAAAAATGGTAAATGGTATTACCTTGAAAATTTGTACCCCTTGAAAAAATAATAAGAGTATGACAATGGATTTTACATATGTAACTATGTCAAATTATTAAATTGTTTTTGAAAATAAGATATTTATTTGAGATAAATTATGATAAAATTGGAAAATCACCCTATAGCTTCTAAAATGGATTTATAACATAACTAAGCATTCCATGTTTTATTTCTCAAAAAAGTTAAGAATGGTGGGTTATAAGGTTTCGATATCTAGTTGTATCATGTAAAAGCGTCGAATTTTGACCACCATGTATAATAAAACAGCTAAGTTTAAATAAAATAAATAAAATACTTTCTTACCAAAGAATGCAGCAGTGGAATCAATGGGGACTCTATTTGATTATAAAAAAATGCTTTAATTTGAGCCTATCTCATCAAGTTGAAGATTAACCATGTCTCCTTCTCGTTTTTCACCCTTAAACAAATAAGGAAAGAATTTAAATAAACAAAAATAATACTAAACGTTAGTTATTTCCAATTTTATTTTTTTTTAACTTTAGTAGTTTGAATAATCTTTAAAATGGGAAAAGACAGATATTGCTAAAATTGTATAAATAATAACACATACAAAAGAAGTTTTATATTGTATATATAAAAGTGATTTAATTTCTGTTTAAATTAAAATCCTATGAATTAATCTTTTAAAATATAAAATTTCTGTTAAATAACATTATTATAGGTACTTTGCTTAGAAAATTAACTTTAAATATATTACTGCATAAATTTTTAATTTCATTTCAAATAAATGTTTTCTTTTATTACTAAGAAGGCACAATATTCTATACTATATAGAAGGTAAGTATATTAATGTTACTGTCCCAGAAGGGTGGGTGTACAAATATTATGAATATACAAATGTTATGTATAATAAGTGTCCTTTGAATGAGACAAAAAAATACGAACCTTGTCCTGTCTCTCCTTCTATTTGACCTCTTGTAAAGTTTAGTTTTCTTTTTGTTTTATCTCACTTTTAGATTTCCTTGTATCAGTTTTATATTTAATAAAATTTTGGCCAATACAACTTCTTAGTCATTTACCTAAAATTTTAACCCCAAAAATGTAGTTGGAAATACAAATTAAGTATGTAATAAAGTGAATGTTTTTGAAGGAATTTTATGTACTTATTATTAATTTACTTACCAAGTGGTTTTTCTTCTATCTGTAGCAGTAAATTGCTTGCGATTTTTTTTGTCAACCATTATAATACTTCAACTAAACGAACTCAAATTGAACTTTTATAATATATATTCAAAGTACCTCTCGACAATCACAAAATTGGCTGGAAAATTGAAAAATTCTAAAATATTAATCAGTAAAGATTCAATCTGTCAAAGTAAATGACGAGCAGAGCTGACAGAGGAAGCGACGTTGCCAGTTCACGTCGTCGTTAAAAATTAACAGAAGAATGCAACCCGTACTACACCTTTAGTAAAAGATTTGGGTTTAACGAGTCATTAGATATTTAACGATCGTTGTTGCAACCCGCTGTTAGTATTTTCCCTATCTAAATTCTAAGGGTTGTTCAAACAACTTTTGACATCATTTAGTATTTTTTGTATTATTTTTTAACCTGTTCCACATTGGACTCACCAATATATAGTTAACCACTTTGCAGTATAACTCTATAACTCCTTAATAAAATTTACTGAACCCGATTGACTAAAATTTGCATCCAATGGTTATTAATTTTTTATTTTTATTCCTTTTTATATAGAACACCAATAATTACAAAAAAATATTGTTCTTGATATCATTCTCGCCTTGTAACTAATAATCCGTCGGATAATAATTATATCGCGGAGGAAACAACCAACAATGACACTAATGCGGAATAATTCCAAGCCAGTATTACAGGTACAACAATGGGCCCCGACTAACAGTCGTAGGATAAATTGCTGAAGGGTAATAATCCAGCCAGATGATGATATCTTTCTGGGGTGGGTATATATTTATTTAGGGATATGAATTATGCATGTTGTCGCTCTCATTGTTGGAGCTTCTCATCTTCCTCTTTCCTTATATATACACAGTAGGTAAAGGTTATGTTTCGTCGCTAAGCAAGAGATTTTGGTGTTTGTGAATGAATAGAAATGCTTAAATTTTGTGTACACAACCAATGAAGTTTTATCGAAACGTTTAAGGATCCAGACAGCTTGGCTTTGTTCTTAAGAGATGACGAGTTTCTTCATTAAAAATTTATGGAGTAAAAATTCAGGAATTTGCTAATAACATTTGAAAATGTGTTCATTGGCAGACACGAATTGGTTGGACGTTTGAATTCTGGATATTCTACGTTTTATAAATAATGTAATATCATTATTTTCAAGTGTATTTGGACGGTTTTTCATTAATAAAATATAAATAAGGGGTGTGGCAGTCGGAATCGATGAAAAAAGAAAGGGAGTGTATTTTTTGGGGTGTTTCGTTATTACAAATGTAAATACTTAATAAGTAATGTAATTACTATATTTTTAGTTATACAGGGTGTCTGTAAAAGGTCTTTACAAAAACATACCACATATTCTTTAGACCAAAATAAGTCGATTTAAGTAAAATTACCTTAGTACAAAGTTGCTTCGTTTGAGCTCCAGAGGGCCTTTAAGTTACAATTTTTAAATCGTTTTTCCCATATAAATTTAAAACGGCATATGCGATTTTGCTGAAATTTGGTATATTGGTAGAGTTTTATGTGGCAAAAAAATGGTATTAAAATTTTGTCCGATAATAATACATAGGCGTAGAACTTGATTTTTTAAATAATTGCACCTTTAAAAATTCTACGCCAATGGAAGAAAAGGAGTTTTAGTATGAAATATAGATTGCGCAACTCATTTACTTTAAAAAAGGTACTATTGATTAGACTCGATTACTCTCATGGTTTTGACGAAATTTGCATTTTAGTAATTTTAGAATATAAACAATAATTATTAAAATACAAACTTTGTCAAAACTATGAGAGTAAATCGAGTGTTATCAAGGGTACTTTTTTGTAGTAAATGAGTACCCAATCCAAATTTCATACTCAAACCCCTTTTTTGCCATTGGCGTAGAATTTTTAAAGGTGCAATTATTTAAAAAATCAAGTTCTAAGCCTATGTATTATTATCGGACAAAATTTTATACGATGAAAAACATAAAAATGTACTTTTTTCATATCTTCTTCAACACCTCTAATCGAGACTTTTAACAAAAATACTCGATTCTTGCCATGTACGATTTTTTGAGGAATATTAATTATTTGCCTACAATACGTATACAAAACCATTTATTGTTGGTTTCCATAGTTTCATCTAAATAAAAATATTGTCAAGTTTTAACACCTAATCTCTTGTTAACGATTGAAAGTGTTCTATAATAATAATAATAATAATAATAATAATAATAATAATAATAATAATAATAATAATAATAATAATAATAATAATAATAATAATAATAATAATAATAATAATAATAATAATAATAATAATAATAATAATAATAATAATAATAATAATAATAATAATAATAATAATAATAATAATAATAATAATAATAATAATAATAATAATAATAATAATAATAATAATAATAATAATAATAATAATAATAATAACGTCTTTATTATTTCTATAAAAATACAAAACAAAATATAATTATTTTATAATAAAACAAAATTAGAAATAATGGGCGAAGTTCATCCTTTGTAAATGTTTGATCATTTACAAAGCATGTTCTACCACTTAACCCTTTGTTCTACCACTTAACCCTTACTGACTCAATAATTAAAAAAACAAATGCGTGGTTTATTAATATGGCTGTACAATATACCAATGCAGAATATACCGATATGTTACTGACATTAGGATTTTGTGAAGGAAATGCTCGAGAGAGTGTCAGGGTGTACCCTAAAAGGTTTCCAAATCGTCGTGTACCTAGCCACCCAAGTTTTGCTGCTGTTGAGAGACGTCTTCGGGAGACCGGTTCCTTTGCTCCCAACACTGTTGATAATGGAAGAGAACGTTTTGTAAGGATTCCTGAAGTTGAAGAAGTCATTTTAGAACATGTTGAAGAAGATCCAGAATTAAGCACCAGACGAATTGGAAGGGAACTAGGAGTAAGTAAAGATGTCATTCATAAAATTCTTAGAAAACAATTGCTATATCCATACCAAGAAGCCAGTACAAGAATTATTAGTCCATGATCCTCAAATTCGTTTGGGTTTTTGTCGATTTGTTAATATGCAAAGAGAAAGAGATCCAAACTTTGTCAAGAAGGTTTTCTTTACCGATGAAGCGGGTTTTACAAGAAGAGGTATAACTAATACCCATAATGAACATGTTTATGGCGTTGAAAATCCGCATGCAATAAAGGTAAACCATTTTCAACAGGAATTCAAAATTAATGTGTGGGCTGGAATAATTGGTAATTTCATTGTTGGTCCTGTCATACTTCCACGAAGATTAACTGGGAAAATTATTCGGATTTTCTATAAAATACGTTGCCAGAATTGTTAGAAGATTTACCTCTCCAACTTCGGAGAGATATGTGGTTTAAGCAAGATGGAGCTCCACCACATTTTTCTTTAATCGTTAGAAACCACTTGAATGAACAATATCCACACAAATGGATAGGCAGAGGTAATGACGCACCTGTAAACTGGCCACCACGTTCCCCAGACCTAACACCGATGCATTACTTTTTATGGGGACATCTGAAATTCACAGTTTAAGAAACTTAAAAAAATATTCAATTTTGTGTTTAGCTATTTTTAATAATTACTATTTTGTATATTTATACAATTATAATAATAATATATAATAATAATAATAATAATAATTTATTCACATAAAAACAATAAATACATACTTATAAAACTTGTGATACAAAAGAAAATTAATGGTACCTATGTCAATAAAAGAAAACTTACGAGACATAAAATGTCTGTGTGTAGTAAGCATGCTTTTGCATAATAAAATAAAATAAACAGACATAGGTATATAGATTAATGATTAAAAACATATTAAAACTAAAACTAAAAACTAAAATTAAAATCAAATTAAAAACAATTTTAAAATTAATTAAAACAAATCAAAAACAATTGTAAGAAATATACTATTTGTTGGATGATTTCTTTAATTTTTTTTGCGTTTTTTTTTATACGTTTAGATTGTTTTTTTTTATTTTTTGTGTTTTTGTTTTTTTCCTATTTTATGCCTAATCTAACAATTTTTTTATTTCTTGTCGCGGTAGTTGCATCAGAACTTGTTGAATTTTTTTTTCAAGTTTTTTGTATTTACATTATCTGTATTTTTTAGAAACAAATTTAAAACTTTAGGACCCAGATAATTAAAACTTCTTTGTCCTATAGACTTGAACATAAAAGGCAAGATAATGTCCTCCCTTTGTCTTGTGCCGTACTTATGTGTTCCAGTTTTGAGGGAATGTTTCGTCATAAACTGAGTATTGCATGCTTGAAGAAAGAATAGCTGACGACAGTCTAATATATTTGTATCTTTATATAGTTGATCACTTGCACACAAAGCCTCTCTATTTAAAATAATACGTAAAAATCTTCTTTGAAGAATTTCCAAAGAATTGTAAGAAATATACTATTTGTTGGATGATTTCTTTAATTTTTTTTGCGTTTTTTTTTATACGTTTAGATTGTTTTTTTTTATTTTTTGTGTTTTTGTTTTTTTCCTATTTTATGCCTAATCTAACAATTTTTTTATTTCTTGTCGCGGTAGTTGCATCAGAACTTGTTGAATTTTTTTTTCAAGTTTTTTGTATTTACATTATCTGTATTTTTTAGAAACAAATTTAAAACTTTAGGACCCAGATAATTAAAACTTCTTTGTCCTATAGACTTGAACATAAAAGGCAAGATAATGTCCTCCCTTTGTCTTGTGCCGTACTTATGTGTTCCAGTTTTGAGGGAATGTTTCGTCATAAACTGAGTATTGCATGCTTGAAGAAAGAATAGCTGACGACAGTCTAATATATTTGTATCTTTATATAGTTGATCACTTGCACACAAAGCCTCTCTATTTAAAATAATACGTAAAAATCTTCTTTGAAGAATTTCCAAAGAATTTAGGTGAGTTCTAGTCCCATCCTAAAATACCATATCTAATATGCGGTTCAACTATACTTTGGTATACTATAATTTTTTGTTTAATATCCAGTATCTCTGAGATCTGTTTGTACCTATATAGAATTGATCTAAGTTTCTTTTCTAAAAAATCAATATGTACGTTCCGTTTTAGCATACTATCAATGAAAATACCTAGATATTTTATTTGGTTTGCAGGTTGAATTCGAATTGTGTTTTGGACTGTTAACTTAAAATTTGGAAGAGATGAGTCTAGAGAACTAAAAGGTACACACAAAGTTTTTTTGAAATTCATTGAAAGTAGTCTGTGATCGAACCAATTTTTAATTTCGGATAAATGGACCTCAGCCTTTTGTTTTAGTTCAAACCAATTTTCAGCTGTATAAAATATTAATTAAAAGCTGAAACATTGAAAAGAGACTTTTTAATAAATTAAAAGTTCCAAACTGCCACTGCGGTTACACGTTGGTCTCACACAATGTAAAATATCAACAGGCCACATCTGATTTATGGCTCCATAGGCCACGTAGTTGGTAATACTCTCAGTGAAACCAACGTGTCCAAAACTGCCCACTATGACTGAAGACCTATGTTGTCTCACGGAGTCTGATTGTCCCAAATTAATTTTAGAGATCATGACACCTAAAACTTGATAATGTCATTTAAAAGTACAAAACAGCCTTATATAACATCAGAATATGTGATCGGTAAAGTAAATAAAAAAAAATAAATCAGTAAATATTATAAAATATTACTGACCTTAAATTAGTAGTTTTATACTATAGGGAACAAAATAAATGTTTATTTGTGGTAAGTAAAAGGATATTTCTGAATTTAAATAGTCACCTGTTGTTAGTTATCAGTTTAATTAGTTTATAGACGAACTACAGTTAGCGAAATATTTACTTGCAGTTAGTGGGTTTGGTTTCAGTGGGTAATAATTGTGTATATTACTACTAGATACGTTTTTACATTAATTTTTTCATTTATTATTTTTAATTTTAATATCAATTCTTTCTATTCTCTATTATTATTAACATTTGATATCACTTTTTATTATCACTTATTATAATTATACAATTGTCTACTGTTACGATTTATTATTTACGAATCAATCTCTATAGATATTAAATCTTTTCTCTTATTATATTAATATAAATAACATAAACCACCCTTCAAGGACGTAGCTGTGACTTGGCACGTTACAAGCTCTAAAGTTTCTTTGCTTATTTCCAATCAATAAATTGTATGTAACTAGGAATGCACTATATTCAAATATAAAGTTATAAGCTTTTCAGCATATCTTTGCATTTTTACGTTACTTTTCTTAAAACTATATTTTCATTAGTAGTCTCATAAAACTGTCCAGATACAAATTCCTCTTACCATAAAACTAAACCCCTTGAGATATATTGATCTAGTTTCTAGAGATTATATTATAATAGCAGCCACTCGACAATTTTCGAGCTAAACACAAAGTTATCTTAAAATAAACCATTAAAACTTCAAGGAAAACACTTGCTATAACTAGCATAATTTGATAAACAAGTACAGTAAGAGTTCCTTCGAGTGCACCCGTATATTAAGTTCTCTGCCAGTGCATCTATGCGACACCCATGGAACTTCAATATATATATATAAAAGGAATTCTTGAGATGAAAATGATGCACAGAATGAGGGAAATTCTCCCTCAGGGAAATCTCGGTTAGTCTCCGCCGGATCAGCTAATCTGTGAAGGGCCACAATCTAGTATTCTCCGTTGCACTGCCATGGAGACGCTCGATTTCGCTGAACCCTGATTGTGTCTTTAAAAAATCAGTTTAGAAAAGAATGTCAAAGGAGTTTATTTTAAATGTCATGCTCTCTTCCTGTTATTGCAAGAAGTGGTATTGCGCTCAGCAAGCAAAATGCATGGCAATTTTCTAAACAAACAGAGAGAAACATACTAGAATAAAATATATTAAAAATATGTAAACTACGCCGCAGATGAAGTGGGACAGCCAAAAAATTGCCTAATTTTGACTAGCTGTAACTTCGACATTTCTTTGCCGATGTTAGATTTTCAGCCAGAGGTGGAAAGCGCCATCCTTGCTGTTTGCGTCAATGGCATTGAATATACAGTGCGTCCATAAAGTAACGCATAAATTCATTATTGGCTAAATGAACAATAAAATTAGGAATTCCCAAAACAGGTCGATTTTTGATTTCAATTTACTATTGTTTCAAATCATAATCTAATATACAGGGTGAACCACTTTCGTGTAATGACGTCATCACCATTTTTTTCAAATGGAACCCCCCCTTTTTTTTTAATTTCCAAATTGCCTTTGCTGAGCTGATTCCAAAAATGTATAATATGTTGCTTCAAATTGGTACAGGGTGGGCAAAAATGCAAAAATTTACTTACAAAGTAATGAAAATAACGAATAAACGTAATAAACACATTAAATGAAATTACGTATTGTTATTACAACTACTTTGATAAACTATCAAGAATATACAGCATTATTCTTAATAATTGTATCTTACAGCTTTTATTAGTGATCCAAGCCCCTGGACTATAAAAATCTTTTTGTTTGGCATTATCTTTTACCAGTTTTTTTTATTTGATATACCAGTTTGTTTCTTACATTCAGTAACGTATTACTTTCCATAAACAATTTTCATATTTTTTTTTGCATTTTTGCCCACCCTGTACCAATTTGAAGCAACATATTATACATTTTTGGAATCAGCTCAGCAAAGGCAATTTGGAAATTGAAAAAAAAGGGGGGGGTTCCATTTGAAAAAAATGGTAATGACGTCATTACACG
Organism: Psylliodes chrysocephalus; assembly: GCA_927349885.1. Classification (NCBI taxonomy): domain Eukaryota; kingdom Metazoa; phylum Arthropoda; class Insecta; order Coleoptera; family Chrysomelidae; genus Psylliodes; species Psylliodes chrysocephalus. The sequence goes on from OV651828.1 coordinate 3,115,311, forward strand.
AAAGTGGTTCACCCTGTATATTAGATTATGATTTGAAACAATAGTAAATTAAAATCAAAAATCGACCTGTTTTAAAAATTCCTAATTTTATTGTTCATTTAGCCAATAATGAATTTATGCGTTACTTTATGGACGCACTGTATTTTTTTTAATAGCTTCTTGTTGTACAGGGTGTGAATGTAAGGCAGCGAAAAATGTCCGTTTTTTGGCAGAGAATTTGGAAAATATGGGGGGCCAAATCAAGTTCTTTCTGATGTTGAGTGGATCACTAGGTCGACACCTCGGGATGTCTTTGCCATTTTTTTGATACTTTGCGTTGCTATGGAAATATCGCCATTTTACGAAATTCCATATTTCTTTTAGAATTAGCCTTTTTTTAATTAAAGAATAACAGATACCGACTAAACTGCATCAAGGAATAACATGTAAAGAAAATGGTCAACACCAGCGGCGTGCAAAAAGGGGTTTATGAAATTTAAAAAACGAAAACTTGATTTTATTTGAAATTTTTAACACTTTTGGTAAGCGTTACAGTTTAAAAGGTGTCATAACTGTAATGAGTTTGATTTTGACTAATTCAGAGGCGTACAAAAAGGTTTCAGTAATTAAAAAAAACAGTTTTTTTTATTGGTTTTTATTTTATAAAAGTGTGTAATAGTTTATTCATCAAAAAATATATAGTTATAAAAATACAAATGGTAGCTTAAAAATTAAAAGTAATTGAATGGATAAAGGTACACTCGATAAGTGAGTACTCACTTGTTTCGATTATAATACATGAAACTTAAAAAAAAAGTACAATAAATTATTATTTAAAAACATTAATGTTGTAAAGATAAAAAAACACAAGATTAAAATATACAAATAACTAAAACTAAATTAACTAAAATTAGAATAAATAAAATAGGATAAATTTATAAATATATAAGAGAAATTTAATTGATCCATTTTTATAATTAGAAGTTTAAAGTGAATTTAAGGGAAAACGTGACAACCAAAATCTATATTATTGAGTGTTAAAAAAACAATTAATTCAAAAAACTAAAGCTGAGACTAGAAACAGACGCAAGTTAAGTATTTCTACATTCTATTATATCTCTAAATTTTTGTCGTGGATTTTCTAAAATAAATTTTTTAAGGCTTTTTTTCATTTTAATTTTACATTTAATTGTTTTTATTGATTCTGGTAGTTCATTATGTATCTTAGGAGCAAAATAGGTATAAGATCGTTGACTAAGTGATTTATTTACTTGTGGCACGATATGGAGATTTCTATTGCGAGTTTGATAGGAGTGAGAAGGTAAGTTAGCATGTTTAGTATTAAGTTGATATTTTTGAGCCATACAGTAGAAGTATATTTGCCTAAGATCCATGATTTGACTTCCGGCATATAATAGGTCACTTGAGTATCGATATTCTTTCGACAACATAAGTTTTAAAAATATTTTTTGTATTATCTCAAGCGTTTGGATATGGCACCTTAGTGCGCTTCCCCAAGCTAGAATACCATATCTAAGATGGCTTTCGACTAAGGCATAATACAAAGTTGTTAAACAGCTAACTGAAAGATATCTTTTCAGAAAATTAAACTTATATAAGATACGCTGCAGTTTTTTTACGGTATAATTTATATGGTATTCCCATTTCAGATGACTGTCAATAAATATGCCAAGGTATTTTATTTGTGTTAAAGGTTGAAGAGCAAGATGATTTTTATTTATAGAAATGTCAAGTTGATGAAATTTGGGAAGACAGCTGATGTTGCAGCTGAAAGGTACGTATCTAGTCTTGTCCAAATTTACAGTAAGTACTTTGTTGTCGAGCCAAGTCTTAATATTGAGAAAATCTCTTTCAGCCATGCGTTTGAGTTCATCCCAATCAGGTGCTTCGTAGAAGATTGCAGTATCATCTGCAAATCCCACAATTCTGTCCTTACTAGAAATTGAAAACAGACCATTTATATAAATGTTGAATAAAATTGGACCTAGAACACTGCCCTGGAGCACCCCGTATTTTATTGGCTTTCGATCACTTTCCTCTCCATTTACTTTTACAGACTGATATCTGCTGGTAAGGTAGCTTTCAAATAGTCTTAAGGTTTTTCCTCTAATACCAATATCTTCTAGAGATTGTAGGAGAAGGTAATGATCAACTGTATCGAAAGCTTTACTTAAGTCTAGGAATATGCACAAAGACGGCCTGCTTTGTTCGAGTGCACTGTGTATGTGAGATACTAAATCTAATATAGCATCTTCTGTTGACATTTTTTCCCTAAATCCGTACTGTTTAGGAGACAATAGTTTATATTTATTTAAAAAAGAACTCAGCCTGTTTTTTATTAATTTTTCGAATATCTTCGATAGATGAGTGAGTAGGGAAATAGGTCTATAGTTACTAAAGAGAGTGCTATCTCCTTCCTTACACATTGGAGTAACAATAAAGGTTTTAAATGCTGAGGGGTAAATGGCCTTGTCGATACACTGGTTCAATATATATGATATCGGTTCAGCAATAAAAGTTGCAATAGTTTTTAGGACTTCTGAGGAAATCTCATCAGTACCTGGTGCTTTTTTATTTTTTAAATCTTTAATAATTGCAATAATTTCTGACGGATTTGTTTCAAAGAATACTATTGAGTTCTGCAGTGTAAACCTATCATTTGATTGTTTTTCATCGTCTCTTTCAATTTTTTCGGCTAAGTTCTTTCCTACATTGATAAACTGATTGTTGAATTCATTACAGATACTTTTAAGATCAGTTATTAGTTCTTCATCTTTTGCTGTAATTGCCTCAATTTTTTTATGCGATTTCTTATGACCACTTAGAGTTTTCACCACTCGCCACAGTTCACTAGAATTACCAGATTTAGATGCAATTTGTTGCTTGTAGAACTTATATTTGGTTTTTTGAATTGTATCTGTTACTTTATTTCTACTGTTTTTATAGATATATTTCAAAACAACGTTATTTGGATCCCTTTGTAATTGTTTGAATAGTTTGTTTTTCTCATTGATTATTTTTAATAGCGAATCTGTGACCCATGGTGCGATCTTCGTATTTTTCCTGTTTACTCGCCTGGACAAGGTACATTGTTTTATAATATTTGTCAAGTTGTTAATAAACATATTGATTGCAGAATCTGGATCTTCTGCCTGATATATTTGATTCCAAGATGTCTCTATTGTAACATCATGTAATTTTTTATAATTTATATTATGTTTTTATAATAATTTGTAAGATGGTAGTATAGTGATCAGTTATGTCATTTTCAATTACAATTGGTAAAATATTGTCATGTACATGGAATTCATTAGAATATTAAAATAAACCTAACCTAACCTTAATACATATTTGTTAATTATTAATTAGTAAGGCGTTGGATCTCCTCTAACCTGAATAACTGCCTGACAATGCCTTGGAATGCTCGAAATTAAGTTATTAGTTAGCTCCATAGGAACTGCCTCCCAGAGCTCTAGAATCATCTCCTCGAGATCGTCTAGAGTTTCTGGTTGACGTTCCCTTCAGGAAAACTCCAACTTCATCCCGCTCCAGACGTGCTCAATAGGATTCAAGTCTGGAGATCTAGGAGGCAATTCAGTACGATTAAGGTTTTGCTCTTGTATATATCTGTTTACTAATAATGCTCGATGAGGACGAGCATTATCATCCACAAGAACAAAATCCTCGCCATAATTTCGAGCATGCGGGAGAACTAGCGGAATCAGACATTTATTCAGGTAAACCTGGCCATTACATTACATTACCCAGAAATACAAAGAGTTCTGTCCTTCCGTTGTGTTGAATTCCGCCCCAAACTGTCAATCCACAACCGCCAAATGCAACTAGGGGACGCATATTTTTTGCTAAATAACGTTCTCCCCGTCTTCCCCAAGATAGCAATCGGCCGTCGGAATTGTAGAGGTTGAAACGGCTTTCATCAACGAAAAGACAGTCTCTCCACCTACGATCCCAATTTATATGTTCTTGGGCCCATCTTCTCCTGTTGGCCCGGTGAATGTCAGTTAAATGGGGCATTTTGGCCGACGGTGAGCATTTAATCCCTGATCATGTAGGCGTCCTCTGATAGTGTCTGCTGAAACGTTTAACTGCAGTTGCGCTCGGATTCTCTTGGCAGTCCAAACTCTGTTTCCGATTGCAGTCCGTACTACTGCTCGATCCTGACGAGGATTAGTTCTTTTTCGAGATCCTCCCCTGTGTCGGTAAGCAGCAGTACCACTGTTACCTTCTCTCTGCAACGCTCTTCCAACGGATGATTTCTTGACATCAAGAAAATCAGAAATCTCTCTTATTGTGTGATTTCTCTGCCGCAATCTTAAAATATTCACTAAATCTGCAGCCGTAAGTCGCGCCATTTGGACAATAGCAATTTATTTTTTTTTTGACTTATGCAATCTAACGTCAAAATCTTATCTCTATGGTAATATTTTTGTCGCCTTCTTGATAAAACTGCAGAAATAAAGTTTCGTCAAAGCAAAAGTACCTATTATTGCTTACTGACACTATCAGTAAGCGCTTACAGGGTGAGTAGCTTTACTTTTGTATTCCTCTGAATTAGTCAAAATCAAACTCATTACAATTATGGCACCTTTTAAACTGTAACGCTTACCAAAAGTGTTAAAAATTTCAAATAAAATTAAGTTTTCGTTTTTTAAATTTCATAAACCCCTTTTTGCACGCCGCTGGTGTTGACCATTTTCTTTACACGTTATTCCTTGATGCAGTTTAGTCGGTATTTGTTATTCCTTAATGAAAAAAAGGCTAATTCTAAAAGAAATATGGAATTTCATAAAATGGCGATATTTCCATAGCAACGCAAAGTATCAAAAAAATGGCAAAGATATCCCGAGGTGTCGACCTAGTGATCCACTCAACATCAGAAAGAACTTGATTTGGCCCCCTACATTTTCCAAATACTTTGCCAAAAAACGGACATTTTTCGCTGCCTTACATTCACACCCTGTACAACAAGAAGCTAATGAAAAAAATATATTCAATGCCACTGACGCAAACACAAGGATGGCGCTTTCCACCTCTGGCTGAAAATCTAACATCGGCAAATAAATGTCGAAGTTACAGCTAGTCAAAATTAGGCAATTTTTTGGCTGTCCCACTTCATCTGCGGCGTAGTTTATTTCAGGTATACATTATAAAAAATAATTAAATATGTGAAAATTACAAAATAGCCAATAGTAAAAGTTGTTGAAAATTATTTGAAGAGTTTCAACTATCAGATTTGCGTAATCAAAAAATATAAAAGTTGCTGTTTTACTTAACCACTCAATCTGTAATACAAAACATCAAAAATGACATCAATATTGTGTCCATATGTTTCAGAATAAATAAAGATCGTGGATCATATCTGTGTTCAATAACTAAAGCCGAATCAGTAACTTACCTTGGACTTGAGATTGATCATCACTTAAAATGGGATATGCATATTACCAAATTAACAAAAAAATTAAGATCAATCCTATTTACCTATAAGCAACTAAAAAATATCCTTGGCTTTAAAGAACTTAAAATAATGTACCATGCGCTTGTAGAATCGCATATTCAATATGGCATTGCCGGATGGGGCGGATTATACAGTACGCATTCTAAAAATCTAGAAGTTCTACAAAAATATTTCTTAAAAATCTTATATAATAGAACACGTATCTATTCTACAGAACAACTTTTTAGTGAAACAAATATTTTTGGCCTAAAAAAACTCTATTATTATAGAATCCTATCGCTGCAACAAAAAAATAAAAATAAGTTAATTTCTATTGATCATACGCATAATACTAGACACAAACAAAACGCAGAAATTAAAACGGAAAAGGCAAATAAATCAATCGGTCAACGCTCTAATTATTACATTACTCCCAGATTATATTCCCTAGTTCCTCAATCAATAAAAAAAACGAATAATGTATCTTTATATAAAAAGAAAATTAAAACATGGCTTGCAAATTTATCTATTATCGATTTACAAATATGTTTAGGTTTTTTGCATTAGTCTCCACATTTCCACACTCATTCTTTTTATTATTTATTTTTATCTGCTCTTATAATTGGTCTAATTTATACTCTATATATTATTTTTTTATAATTTATGCTACTAACTAAAAAAAAAAAAACTATTTCAAATATATTTTTATTGTTTGTTATGATTTTATGATAATTTTTTTTTATCATTATTTTTTATTATTATTGTTATTATTATGTTCAATTGTAATTCTATTACTCTTATTATTCATGTTATGATTGTTATTATTATTATTATGTTCAATTATAATTCTATTATTTTTATTATCAATGTTATTATTGGTATTGTTATTATTATTATCTTGAATTATAATTATATTACTATTACTATTATTATTACTATTGCTATCACTTTTATCTTACATAATATTTACATTAATGTGCCGATGATTAATTGATGTCCCATAACAAGTTCGTCTTCATGGGACTGCCTTCAATTTATTTTCCACAATATAAATATGTGTGTAATAACGTTCATCTTTATTGTGATTTCTTTTTTTTATATCATGTATTTAATTAATTTTAAGATTGTATGTATATTGTTATTTGGGAAATAAATTATTATTATATTATTATTATTATTATTATTATTATTATTATTATTATTATTATTATTATTATTATTATTATTATTATTATTATTATTATTATTATTATTATTATTATTATTATTATTATTATTATTATTATTATTATTATTATTATTATTATTATTATTATTATTATTATTATTATTATTATTATTATTATTATTATTATTATTATTATTATTATTATTATTATTATTATTATTATTATTATTATTATTATTATTATTATTATTATTATTATTATTATTATTATTATTATTATTATTATTATTATTATTATTATTATTATTATTATTATTATTATTATTATTATTATTATTATTATTATTATTATTATTATTATTATTATTATTATTATTATTATTATATTAAAGACATTATAGCTTGTAATAATTTAATTCAAATTTTTTAACGTTTTTTATTTAATTCAAAAGCTGGAAACATGTTTCTATTACTAATTGGTCCGAAAACATTTCAATGAGACTCTAATAATTTGTCAACTTCATCACGGACTTTATTAAAACTTATATGCTGCGCTCTCGACAAATTACAAGATAAAATATCCTGTAAAGATAACTCACTTATTTCGTTTTCTCTACCACTCATTTCTATTTCCAGCACTCTAATCAAGTTAGCCAAGTTGTGTTGCTTCGTTAAAGATAGGTAAAACTTTTTTGCTATGTTGGTAATTTTCCGGCAAAATTCAATTAACTATTTATCAAAGCCTCTTAACCAACTCGACGCAACGTTTCTGATGATACTTTAGATGTCAGCACGCATTCGTTTATGTCGGTAATAAGTTTTATGTAGTCGGTTGAGTTTTAGATTTAGTCAGTCAAGAGTTTTAACCACAGCGGTGGGATGGAAAGGACATGAAACCACGCGAAATAGATGACATCACTTTGTATGAAATTTCGATATTTGTATTATACAGTGTAGGACAGCCAAATGGAATAAATTCGGTAATAAATATATAGTTCTACAGCATAAACTGCAGTTACAGATGATATTGTTTCTTCTCTTGACAACAATAAACTTTGCGTTTTAATTTTGCTTGACACTTTGAATCATCAAACATTGCTTGCAATTTTATATTATGAAGGTTTTAATACTACTGCTATTAATTTAATGAAGTCATTTCATTCAGACCGAGAACAAAAGTTAAAAGTCGAAGAAAATTATTTTTCAAAGAGTTTGCAAGTATTACACGGTGTACCACAGGGAAGTATTTTAGGCCCTCTGCTATACACCATGTACACTTCTTACTTTAATACCTATCTGTCTCACTGTAGTTACTATTTTTACGCAGATTATGCACAATTGTATTATTCGTTTCCTTTATCTGAAATGATCATTTTAGAACTTAGCGGAGTAGCATATAATAGAAGTATAATAATAAATGGAATTTATAGACCCTGCCCTTCGAATGTAGATACTTTTATAAATGATTTAGGAATTTATTTAAATCAATGCAAAAAATGTGATATTCATTTATTAACAGGTGACATTAACATTGACATATTAAGTCACAATCAGCATTATGTTCATGATTAATTAAACATGATAAACGAAGATGGTTTTGAAAGCCTAATTAACAAATACACTAGAGTAGTCGGAAATCAGAAATCGTGTTTAGATCATATATTCCTCAAATCTAGCATTAATGAATCTAAAAACTTTCCTATAATATTCCAGACCAACATTACGCACCATTTTTCGGTAACAAATCACCTTGTTCTACCTGAAAAAGAAATAAGCATTCCATTAGAAAAAGTAAAAATAATTTTTAATAAAAGCAAATTTAAAAATAAAATAAAACAAGACAGTTGGTTAGAACTTTTCTCTACTAGTGACGTTGATGATTGCATGAACATTTTTATTAATAAAATCAAATCTTATATTGAAAATTGTAGTGAGAAAAAGAAAATAAAACGAAGTGAAATAAAACGTAAAAACTGGATCACACCAGCCCTTATAATTTCTGTTAACGAAAAAAATAGATTATTTAAAATTATGAAAAATAACTATACCCCTGAAAATATATCTAACTTTAGGAAATATAGAAACCATCTAAATTTACTGATAAAACAAGCAAAAACTAATTACTATAATAATCAAATTAAAAATAATAAAAACATAAGCAAAAAGTTATGGGAATGTGTTACGGAAATCACAAGTTTAAAGAAACACAAAAAACCAATATCAGAAATAATAGCACCAGATGGCACCGTAATAGATAACCCTAAAGAAATTGCTAATATTTTCTGTGAACACTATACTGACGTAGGAGAAAAAATGGCAACAAAAATCAAAAGTAAGCGACAAACACAAAATATGATCAACCAGAAAAAAAATTAGTCAAACGATTTTCCTAGCTGAAACTGATACAAAGGAAGTATATAAAACTATTATGAATTTAAAAAACAACAAAACACCAGGGTTAGATGGAATTCGTTCAGAAATTCTTAATTTGGTAGGTAAAGATATAGCACCGGTACTAACATTTTTAATTAATAAATCAATAAATCAAGGTAAATTCCCAAACAAGTTAAAAGTATCAGAAATAATACCCCAATTTAAAGATGGGAATGTCTCAGAAACAGCTAACTACCGGCCGATCTCATTAATTTCCAACATTGGTAAGGTGTTCGAGAAAATATTACATAAAAGGATTATGTCATTTCTAAAAAAATATAATATCTTGTCTCCCAAACAATATGGATTTAGTGAAAATATGTCAACATCAGATGCAATCACCCAATTGATAGAAATGATAAACAATAGTATAGATAAAAAGCAACCATGCATTACAATATTTATCGATTTGGCTAAAGCATTTGACTCCGTGGATCATAAACAACTTTTGTCAATTCTAGAAAATATTGGAATCAGGGGAAAGGCATTTAAACTGATTGAAAGTTATTTAAATAATAGAATGCAATGTGTAAATATTAACGGAACCCACAGTAATTTCAAAACTATAAAGTATGGAGTGCCTCAGGGTACTGTTTTGGTCCTGTCTTTTTCAATATCTACCTAAACGATATATTTCTACAGAATACAAAGGGAGAAATTATTAGCTTTGCCGATGACACTGCCATTTTCTATAAAAATAATAACTGGATGGACCTTAAATCAGATATTGAACATGATTTCATAAAAATAATAAACTTTCTTGAAACTAGATTGCTCACGATAAATTATAAAAAAACATTTCTCTTTCCATTTACCTCATATAGCACAAATCTTCCACCTTATGCTGATATTATAATAAATAATACAAAAAATGAAGTATTTACTATTAAAGTAACGAAAAAAATAAAATATCTTGGGATATATCTTGACCCCCATTTGAGATGGGATCATGAGATAACGTATTTAATAAAAAAACTAAGATTCGTATTGTATAAAATAAAAAACCTTACTTCATTTCTCTCCTTGACTTACCTCAAGATTATTTACTTCGCTTTAGTAGAAAGTCACTTGACGTACGGTCTTATTGCATGGGGATCAGCTGGTTTTACTTTGATTGACAACCTACAAAAAATACAAAAAAGTATATTAAAATCTATATTTCATAAGCCTAGAACTTACCCCTCAGCCGATCTTTTTCAAGAAACCGGAATGCTAAATATTTATCAATTATATATAAAAATGATCCTACTAAAGCAATACAAAGATAAACATACATTAATACCAATACAACATAACTATTCCACAAGATATAAGATGAACATCTTTTTAATCCCTAAAGTGGATAAAACTATAGGGAAGAAAAGTTACACTTACCTGGGTCCAAAACTTTATAATCAATTACCTCTAGACATTAAGAGGATTAATTCAATAAATTTATTTAAAAAGCATATTAAGAGATGGATATTATCCATTCCAGCTCATATTCTAAAAATTTTTATCTCAGCTCAAAATGAAACCTGTTATAGTCTGTTTAGCGGATCATTAGCTTAGATAATGTTTTCTTAAATCTTATTAGATTGATTATTTATTTTTAGAAATTGTATAAGTATTTGTCCTTAAATTTACATAGACTTACTCAAAATTAAAAATAATATATTTTAAAGCTGTCATTTTTAAATTTTTTAATTTTAGTTTATATTTTAATACGTCATATTATTATTAGGATAATACTAATTAAAATACTAACCTCTACATATTTAATTAAAATATTTTGGAGCAAACCTATTTACAAAATTAATAACTATCTTCTAAATCTTATTAGATTAATCTATTTATAAATGTGATATTTGTCCCTTATTCTATATTGTTAAAATTGTATGTTTACATTATTGTTTAAAACTGTAAAGCTTGCTCATGACAGATGATCAATTATTAGTCCACGTACAAGCTTGTCTTTTGTGGATGATTTTCTCATTTGCCATGAAAATGTTATACTAATTTAATTAATTGTACTTATTTGGTAAATAAAAATATATATTAACTTGGCACAAATACAAATTAATAAAGATTTATCAAAAGTACAGTCACACATTGCTTATAAAAGTAACAAAAACCAAATGTCTTTGTATTTGTAATTGAAAAAGCTTTTAAACAACATATTAATCAACCTACCCTTCCATTAAAAAAAAAGTTGGGGGTGTCTGCAACCCCCCAGATAATTAAAAAGCTAAACAAATTTCTTTGTAATATGCCCCATTAAAAATAAAAATTGACGTGTTTCAGGAATTTTGCGACAAACCTTTATTTATCAAGTTACATAATTTGTTCCAACTAGACTTCCCAATCTGTATATTAGTTCTCATAGACGGATCAATAACTCTTAAATACATTTTTTATTAAATGTAAATCTAAATACAAAGGTTTTATACAAATACGCTGTTAATTAGAGTTTTTCAAAACTTAAAAATTTGACATGTCAACTTTATCCTCTTACGGCTTCAATTAATGGAACGGTTTGTTCAATATTTGAAAAGCCTATTCATCGTTCTCTGATTGTTTACACGAGAGGAGAGACAATTTTCACGTGTCGTATCCTTATCAGATGTAATACCCACCAAATTAATGAGCTTTAATGATGTACCACCTCGTCAAGCAGAAACGTAATTTACAAAATACAGATAGCAACTTGTTTGTACATAATATGTGAATAAGAAGTTATATAATATGTATCGGAGTAGACTTAATTAGTAAGTTTAACTAGCAGTTTAAGAGCATACAGTTATCTATCACAAGAGTCATTAGAGTAATTTCGACTCTAGTATGGTTGCGGTTTACGACCCTTCAACTTTGTGCAGCTTCAAGCTGTTATCCAGGATTGGCTGTTAATCAGTAGGATAATTAAATTAGGAATTTTAAATAAAAAAATAAAACTTAATAAGGATATACCGATTAATTAAGAGTTTTATGTAAGAACAATTATTTAAATATAAGGAAGTTATATATTTATATAAAAATAACATTTAATGGACGATGTACTTAATGTACCTATACAGGATGGTCTGAATTTTATTTTTGTTTTAAATAAAGGCCAAAATAAAAGAAAAAGTAGAGTTTTCTGGTTATTTTCGTTTTATTTTATTGTACTTTTAATTTTAAAAATGGAGTAATACCAAAACAGTGGGTAACATCTTTATTAAATTACGTATAATACCTTATATTTTGCAATATTTTTTAACTGGCATTAACTCTTTCAAGGGCGGAGGTATGTTAACAGTAAGTGGGCAGGTAATAAAAAACTTATTTAACTTTGCAAAATTTTATGAAATCAGACTCAAAATATTTATTAAAAAACAAAAGTAAACTCAATTTCTAGTTTTTTTTATACATTTTGGTAATAAAAAAAAGGTAGTTTATTTTTTGTACCGGTGCACATGTTCAAAATTTACTATTCAGTATGGTACCTTTCAAAGCAAACCTTTTTTTTTTCCCAAACAAAGTGGCACATTACATGTAGAACACAGCCAGTTTGTACGAACTTGTTGTTGGCTTGTACTGCATAAACCACATGGTTACTGGTACTGGTATATTTTGGTTGATGATCTGAATTTTCATGCCTAAAATTTTTTTGTTAACAAATGGTTTATGCTTTTTGATGGCTATACTTAATGATGTATGTGACCTTTTTGATGGTCTTTTTGAACTGCTACTAAGTACTCGACAATGGAGAGCCTGAAGTTTTTCATTGTGGTTTTATTAAGATTTAATTGACGACCGAAGCGCCCAAAAAATAAAAGAAAATTCTATGCCACCATTGGTGACTCTTTCTATTTATTTCATAGGTGTGTTTGTTCTGGTCAAACTTATCTACCCCATTCATATGCTTGTTATAATCAGTAAGAAGTTGAGGACATGGAATCTGAGTTACTACACCAGCTGGGTTTCTTCCACACCTTATGCCCTCTTTTGATAGGTTTTTTGGGAAGGTATTGTTTTAAACTGGACCTGCCTTTAAATCTTATCATAGATTCATCAATAGACACATTTTGTGACAGATTGAAGCAATCCACAAATGGATCTTGTAAATGATCCAGCATAGGCCTAATTTTTTAAAGTTTATCAAATTTTGGATCAATTCGAAAAAGAAGTTGATTATTATCATTCACATGCAAATGAACTAATAACCATCTTAATCTTTTTGACGGCAATAAGGAACTAATATATGTGTCGTGTAGTAAACTGGAACTTTACCAGAAGTCTCTATAGCATGGCAATTTTTTGATACCCATCAACAAGTTAATAGCTGTGAAAGTTTTTATCCCTGCAATATTTGTGGGATTGTATGGTTTATCTAATTGTTGGGCATATAAGTTTGTTTGAAATCGCCAGTAAAAAAGAGTTGAAACAAAACACCAGGATCGTGTTCCTTCAAATTTTTTATATTTTCAGGAACGCCAAATTCGCTAGAAAACGCCATAGGGTCGATTGAGCTATTTTATTTATTCCATTTTATAACGAACTTTGGTTTTCTAATATTCTTGTTTTCTCTTTTAAGTTGCTGCAGTCTAAGAGACAACGGCACATCGTCTTCTGGATCCGAATCTACTAACTCAAAGATCGATTCATTTTCCATTACGTTACGATTTTCTTCATTTTCGGAATCATATGTTTCTTCTACCAGAGATTCAGTGTCCGACGGAATATTTTTAGCATCACTAACATCTGTGATGTCTTCATCATCTACATACAAATCCTCGAATAGTTCTTTTTCGGATATACCCACTAACCTGAATGGCAGATATTCAGAAATGTCTCCCATTATTTGTATCTGTAAATTCAATAACACAGAACACTTACTCTTAGAACGGTATCTCCCATGTTAAAAAAGGATGATAGAATTTTTAGCGGCACCTGGTGGACGTGGTTGATTTTTTTTCAATTAAGTCCTTGTCTGGTAAGAGGCCATATGAAAGAAAAGAAAATAATAAAAAAAAAGAAGAGAAGAAAAGCGCGGGGCTATTCAAATTTGACAGTAAAAATTATCCGCATTAAAAACTGTTAGCCAAATTAAGATTTGTTCACATAAACTGCATGTTTGCTTTATTATAGCGAATATCGCTATAATAAAGTCCAACATCTACGATACAGCTTTGCAACCACGAACGTCATGAAACAGAAATTACACAGTATAAGTATAAAATAAATAAGTAGATTACTAACTTTCCTTCTCAAAAAGAAGCTCAACATATATTATTAGTCTGCTTCTTCTTCGAACCTTTACTTGAAGTAGAAGGTGTTTGATCAACATATTCAATTTCTACGTTATTTGAGGAAAGTCCATCCGCTACTCTTCCAGGAACTGCTGGGAGGAATAGCATTGGAAATCTTCAGGTGTTAGACCTCGATGAGAGCCAACTACTTTATACTTATCTTCAAAATGTTTATGACATACTACAAAGGTGGAATAAATTTGTAGTCTTGTTTTATTATTAAATCTTGGACAACGAACAGCAAGTGCCCAAATATCAAATAAATCGGGTGAATTCGTAGGGTGGGGCAGGCGATGCATCTTGTTGTCCACATCAAGGCAATTCGGTACACAACATTTTCTATAATTACGAATCTTTATGGAAAAGCACAAAATAAATGCGGAAAAAGCACAAGAGCTCAAAAAGCACAAATTTATAATGAAAAAACAAGCTTATTAACAGTGGTCAACTAAATCAATTAAGCAAATTGGAAAATAAAACACAACTGAATACAACCACATATAAATAAACAACATTCTCGTTTGGTTTAAGCCAAGATGCCATCACACCCCCCACAAAAATCAATATAATGTATAATGTATTATTTAAAGTGTTAAGAAAATGATTAAACTAAGAGAGACCACAGCAAGAAATTGTATCAATAAATAGATTAGAATGACCATCAGTAAAAATTTTTGGCACACAATTTTTATATGATTGTATAAAATAACTAAAATGTCATGTTAAAAATCCAATTGTTCAATAACAAAACATAGAATCACATACTAGTTGACTTTATATTGAAAATATATTCGTATAAAATTTTTCCTATTTAACCGTTTCTCTATAGGCCCAATTTATATCACACTGTATAGTAACAAAGGATAATATCGCTTCTGATAATTTGTATTGTAAGCTGGAAAGATTATAAGTGAGATGGGAGTTTGAGTTGGTCTTGTTAGTTGGGGAATAATTAAGTAGAAAATATAGAAAATTAGAGAACCTGATGATAGTATAAAATAACTGAAACGTCGTGCTAAAAACAAATATTCTTACTTTCCACGATTTGATGGAACTGAAATTACCAAATAAAATTATTTCATAGGAAACTTAAAATAATGTAAGTGAATATTTTACAGTTCTATTTTATAGACAACCAAATGCTCTTATTTTAAAACGTTTTCATGACAAACAGAAACATTTCTGGAAATTTTTCTCTTGAAGTTACACTGGAAATTTTAGGCTTTCATTTTAGGAAACTAAAGTTTATGTACATTTTTTGTAAATTATGGATATTTAAAGACGGTACAGTTGGACGTTTCTATCCTATATTTTAAATATTTTATATTAGATCATTTTCATTCAAACGACTAGTTTTATTTTTACCCGAAATCCTGAGACATCATCATAAACGTAGCTACTGCAACCTCGTGCGCAACAATAACATTTTTACTATCTAAAATAGTAATAAAGCAGAAAATTGTAAAATACGAGGATGTTTGCTTTTTAATAAAACAGAAAAATTATTTTTCTTAATAAAACATGAAATAATATATATATTGTGAAATTTATAAATTAGAACTATAGAGATATAGTAAAAAGGTAGAAGAAAATGTTTCTTGTTTATTACAAAGTTATACAGTGTAGAACAGCCAAATGAAATAAATTCGGAAATAAATTCGGAAATAAATAGATGGGGACGTATTTAGAAAAACGCTTATATTTGTCAGAAATAAATACAAATTTGACTTCTTAGACCAGTGGTCGCCAACCTGTCGATCGCGAGCTACCGGTAGCTCGCGGAGGCAATTCTGGTAGCTCTCACAACGATTTTAATTTAAAAAATACGAACTGCAAAAATCAGAAAAGCTTCCGAAAATTCCACGAAAAAATCTAATTGTCATAATATAAAACATAAACAGCGGCAACGTTGCAGTGAGCGATCTCCAAGCTAGAATCGGCTAGAACCGACCAGCCGGACCAGCGCGTTAGTGTTCGAGAACGATCAGGATTGCTTTGAATGGGATAAATACGCACGGCGCGTCGACATTGCGCTTAGTTTAAAACTGAACGCGTAACCACCGTCCAGCAGTTGGGTTAGTAGAGAACAACAAAAAATAATATTATGGCAAGCAGTTGTAAGAAGATAAAGATATACCACTTTCATTCGGAATGGGAAGAACAATACTTTTTTACAGAAGTTAAAGATAAAAATATGTAATACTTCGGTCTCCGTTGCTAAAAAAGGAAATATTGAGAGACATCATAAAACTGTACATTCTAATTTTAAAAAATCATTCCCACTACATTCTGCCGCCAGAAAGAAGAAACTGAAACAGTAAAAAAAGCAGTTAATTGGACAACAATCAATATTTTTAAGAACAGTTGAAAAAAATAAGGCTGCAACTGAAGCATCGTACCGTGTGTCCCAGATAATGGCACAAAAAAAGAAACCTTATGAAGACGGGAAAATGATAAAACAGGCGTTTTTAGAAGCTGCTGATTCGTTATTTGCCAACTTTAGAAATAAAGGCGAGATAGTTTCAGCTATAAAATCTATGCAACTTTCTGCTAATACAGTGATAAGACGTGTAGAAGTAATGAGCAATGATATTTTTTTACAGTTCAGATCTGACTTAGATAACTGATATTTTTCACTTCAACTGGATGAATCAACAGATGTCGTTGACACTACTCAGATGGCCGTGTTCGTCAGGATGGTTTCTAGTGATTTTACGATTAAAGAAGATCTTTTGAAGTTTATTCCACTGAAAGGACATCAAACCAATTGGGCATCAATGATATTGATCATATGAATATTCAGATTTTAATAATATTGAATTTGACTATTATATAATCCGGACAGGAGTTGTTTTCTCATTTAAAAAATATTATTTCTTTCGAGAAAATTCCAATATCGAAAATGGTAGACTTGACAACCGATGGCGCTCCAGCTATAGTGAGTTGTGATAAGGGTCTGGTGACGTTATGTCGTAAAGATGAAACTTTTCCGCAATTTCTTTGTTACCACTGCATTATCCATCAGCAAGCATTATGTGGAAATTTCCTGAAACTAAACAACGTTATGAAACTGGTGGTAAAAATTGTGAACAAGATTAGAGCTCAAGCGTTACAAAGAAGATTATTCAAAACCTTGGCCGATGAAGTTGACTGTCAATACGGGGACCTACTCCTTCACCCTGAAGTCCGATGGTTAAGTAGAGGACGGATGCTGAAACGTTTTAATGATGTCCTATCTGGCATAGTTCAATTTTTCAAACAACGCGATGAACCGACTCCGGAACTAGAAAATTCGATCTGGCTTAGAGATTTCGGTTTTCTCGTGGACATTACAGAGAAATTAAACGAACTTAATTTGCAGCTGCAGGGGAGAGACAAAGAACTAGCGGAAATGATTTCTGATATAAAAGCATTTATCAAAAAGCTGGAGTTTTGGGAACAGAACCTAATTTACAGCGATGCAAAGCATTTTCCTATTCTTTCAGAAAAAATATCTCAAAATCCATTAGAACCCTATGACAGCAAATATCATGTAGAAATAGTTTCTACCCTGAAGAATAACTTCAAAATCGTTTTAAGGATTTCAACAAAATGGCTTTAGTAGCGCAGTTTGTTGTTTCACCCTTTATGGAAACAGTTTGCAACTTGTGTTATGCAGAACTTTGGCGAAGACATCGCTGCAACAGAAATGGAAGTAATTGAGTTTCAAAATGATTTAGCCTTAAAATCGTTAGTCTCAAGTACCAAATGTATCTGGCCTATTGTAAGTAAAGACAAATATTCAGTTCTATGCCGTGTTGCCTTGAAAGTGAAAGCATTATTCAGTTCAACCTATTTGTGTGAATCTTCTTTTTCCAATATGAAGTTTATTAAGAACAAACATCGCAATCGACTTACAGATGAACATTTGGATAATTGTATTCGAATGGCTGTATCAAATTATTCTGCAAACATTAAAAAAATGATCGATGAGTCTGAGTGTCAGCCTTCTCATTGAACGTGCTTTTTTATTTTTCAATGTTTATGTTCATGATAGTGCGTTACTTTTTTGTTGTTATTATTAACTATTTTTAAATCTTACGTGACATGCTGTTGTGGCTGGATAAAAGTTTGTGTTTATTTTTCAAACACCTTCGTTTGGTAGGTAGGAATGTAGTAATCTTAGTTATTTTGTTATTAGTTTATTATTAGTACCTATGTATTATGAATTACCAGTTAAATAGTAAAATAAATACATATAATGATAAATTAACTGTGGATTATTTCATTTACGTTGCGTTACGTGGCTTAAGTGTGAGTAGCTCGCTGTTTATTCCAAAATTAACAAAGTAGCTCAACACATTGAGAGGTTGGCGACCACTGTCTTAGACCAATCACGCATAATAAATAATAACCTGTAGCCATGTTCTTAAGTCAGTAGGACTTTCATAAATTAAAAGTATCCTTTAAAGAACACACTCGCTAACAGTGGTTTTTTCATATTTTGCTTTATATCTTTTTAGACTGGACAAAATTTTAAATCGACTACGAACTGAAAAGTTTTACAAAACTCTCGGTCGTTTAAAAACAGTCAAAAATCATTTTAATAATTTTTAACTCATCAATTCATTAACGCCTAATTTATATTAAATAGAAGGCAAATGTAGGAAGCTCGTTTATTTTGTCGACGTGCTTTGGAAAGATAGCCTTCCCATGCTGTTCATTAGTATATATTAGCCGGGCCGTGTCAGTGAGCCATATCAGCCAATCATTTTTACGGGTTTCCAGAAGCATCAAACATGAGCTAAAAACTGACAAGTTTTTTCATCTACTCAATGTCTCCCGACCGTAAAAAACAGTGAGGGATCATTTATCATATTTTGTGGAAAATAGAAAATATCCTTTATCGAACCATTCCAAAATTTAGATTAATATGGTTAGATATGTTTATTGATTTTGAAAGTAATGATAAATAATATATTTTAATAATATTGCAAAATTAATTACAACGAATATATCGTTGTTCTTGTTGCATAAATATGATTATTTTTTTCGTATAACTTTTAACCAATTAGAACGTTCAATTTAGTTAAGTTGCCTCGTATAATTTCGATAATACCTGATTATACATAGAGTAGCTCCACCAATCAAAAATATTTACAATAATTTCATTTCCGTAGTAACCACATCGACAACAATACACTAACTAACAGGACCGTCAAATTTTGACGTTTGTCATTAATTATTTTAAAATGATTCGATTCGGAGATGTATCATTAAATGCTATAGACGAAAGTATACAAAATACTGAGCCTCATAATACAGTGAAAACAAAAAAGTACGTATGGAAACAATTTCCCAAAACATAATAAATAAGATGAGATAAATTGTTGATATTTACTTAATTTACTCAAAAAATAATCGTATCAAATACAACACATACTTCAAAATAAATACAGTTATACATCTCAAACTTCCTGCATAATTACAAATCGTGTCAAACTGACACTCTTTATAATTATGCAACAAGTTATCGATGTATAACCTGATTATTTTGAAGTATTTATAGTATTACTACTGATTATATAAACCAAACACATTTGTAATAGGATTTGGTTGACAAGAGTGTGCAACAAGAGAGAACACAATTGTGTAGTATATTTTTTCTACGACGTTAATCTATAAAAATCACAAAAACCTTTTGATTTAAAATTTTAAGTTTACACACTACACAGAGGAAAAAAAAGAGAAAAAATTAAAAACATTATTGCCACTCAATAATAATATATAATTAATGACAGGCATGACACCTTACATCACATAAGTAATTATTTTATTTCAAAAGCAACAATTCTTGAAAAGATTTTAAAACTTCCAGATAAAGCTGCTGGCTTCGATAATATACCCACTTGTCCAACTTGTTTTTTGCATACAGATTATCTCTTAAAAAATATGGAAAGAGGAACACAAGTAGACGCTATCTATACCAATTTCAGTAAAACTTTCGACAATATTGATCATGCTTTTTTGCTTAAAAAATTGGCCGAATTCGGTAATCATGGCAATTTATTAAGATGGTTTAAATCTTACATAAGTAACAGATCTCAAGCAGTCTCTATTGGTAAGTATCGTTCTCGGCTTGCTACTATCACATTAGAGGTACCTCAAGGTTCACACCTAGGTCTTCTGCTATTTGTAATATACATTAGCGACGTTTCAAATATGCAAAATTTTTATTGTATTCCGACGAACTAAAAATTTTCCTAAAAATCACTGGTGCCTTTGATTATTTACTAATTCAACACGACTTGAATAGGTTGGCTCTATACTGTCAAAACAATAACCTTTTTCTTAATCCAAAGAAATCTCATTGGATCATTTTCACTAGAAATAAAAATATTATAGACAATCAGTACTCCTTCAATAGTAAAACTCTAAATCGCGTCTCTGAGGTAAAAGACCTCGGAATTTTTTTCGACAGTAAGCTTCTATTTGACACACATATAAATTACAATTACCAAAATTCTACCATAGTTCGCAAAATTTCTATACCATAAAAAAGATTTAAAACTTATTTCAATATCTGATAGAAGACAACTTTCAGATATCAAATTTACTTTTAAAATTATAAATAACCAAATTGACTCCTGTGTCATCTTACGTAAAATACAATTTATTGTTCCCTCTTATAATACTAGAAATAGATACACAATTTAAGTTTTGTAAATAATTGTAATAAACCTCTGATTTGATCATGTAAAATACACTGAAATGGGGGTCTTAAAAAGTAGCAATTGATGTAAGCTTTACACATTGGCAAATAAATTAAATTGACTTAAAAACAAAAAAAAATTATTTTGGCAACACTTACTAATACTTATATCACATGTTGGTTGTTTTTATTATTACATTTTTGATACTTTTTCAACACAGTATTAGTAACCCTGTGAAGAGTGTTGCCATCTTATACTTGCAAAAATATACCTCACTCTCTTTTCTAATTCTTGTACACTTTCAGGAGATTCAAACACAAATTTCATTTTTTACATACTCCTATAAATAAAAATCTAGGAGGATTATATCGGGGATCTCGCAGGTCAGTTAACTGGTCCGCCATTTGAAATTACTTTATCAAATGTCTCTCTTAAGAGAGTTTAATACTGACCGAACATCATGTGTGGGTTATCCGCCTTGTTGAAACCAAATAATATTTAGTTGATCTTGAGGAACCCTTGCTGTCATTACTTGTAAAATTTGACCTTCTGACAGCTCCAAGTATCTTTAGCTACTTAACCTGCGATTATGAAGAATGGTCCAATAGGCCGGTTGTATAAAGTTAACCTAATACCTGCTACAATGATGTGAGTAATACAAAATGTGAAATTTTTAATTGTTACTAAGTTTGGATAGTTCTAGTCAGAGATAACCAGGTTCTAGTGCTGTTGTTAAATTTTGTTTATCTTGTTTATGACTTAACATATTTTTTATTAATCACTATTCATTTGTTTTCAAGATTTTTGAGTCCTAAAATCTAATTTTTGCTCCAATAATTTAATATAAACAAAACCTCATACACTTTAAAACAAATCACCTATTTCCAGTAAATATTCTAAGGTAATCAAACAAACCTCACATTTTTTATTTTCATTCCCCTTTTTTGCTCAAGTCGAAGAAAGAAACGTAAAATAATCCGCATGAGATGAATACAGAAAGAGAAACGGAGACTGGGTATTAAACGCCAGACTTATTTTTCATATAGAGGAGATTTTATTTTCATCGAATGTTTGATTAATGACGAGCTTCAACTTTTTCTGCTGGGCGACTCTCTGAGGTAGAAGACATTTTTAAAGTTACCTGTTTTTCTGTCAGTAAAAAATTGTTATCGCTACGTGAAATTAAATATAAAGCAAACAGAATACTGAGCCAGCAAATAGCAAGTGGAGAATATATAAACAAAACGTAGGTATTTTAAATTGGATTTAACCACCGAATAAAATTAAATTCTGAAAGCATTAGTAGTGGTAGAAATAATTATGAGCAACACACGATAATTAAAATTCGTTTTATATGTTGTTATCTCAAATGCACCTGTTTATGATTTTATAAAATAAAATGTTGGAATAGTCATTTAAGTTTTGTATTCTGAAACTAGGTTTTTGTTAAAATAATACTCAAAACTTAATCCAAATAAATTCGTTTATAAATTTAGATACTTAATAAGATCGTGACAAATATTAAGTTGAAGATAGATCAGTTATTGATCTAAAGATAAAATAAATATAAATTCTTTGGAACTAAATAAAAAATATTTTTTTTAAAAATTGCCTGTGAACCAAGAGTACGTACTTGAGTGGCAACTACCATAATCAAATTTAGAATTGTCTTGGTAAATATAACAAGAGGCTCTTGTTTATTTTTTTTTTGTATATGCGTCATTCTAACCTCACAATCTAACATCATTAAGAAGTTAGGCACGAGGTACGTAATGTCTCTGATGTCAGTAATGTTCTACCAAAACACATTTTTTTATTTAGATATCATTTTATGTACTTATAACGTTTTTAAATCGAAAAATAAAATAATTTTTTTAACCTTATTGACAATATATTTTTAACTGACACTGACACACTTAAGGTGTACTCATACATACACAGTTAACGGTTTTGATTTATCGTTTTCTACTGTACCAGCCCTTTTTATTCTCAATACTGCTTGCGTCAATCGTCATCATGGCCGCAAAGTGGATCAACTAAGACTCCACAAGAACCAAAAACTCCAACGAACGGATTTGGAAAGTAAACGAGAAAAATATGAAACAAGGATTGTTATCTCAGTTGGTCAACGTCGACTTTTCCCTGTCTGACATGGCATCCTAGATTTATGTTTGGGGATAACAGCCGGACGCGTTCGTGATCTGCGAACATAAAATTTGGACGCAATATTTTCAAACTGTTTGCCTCCAACGACCGACCCGGAAAAGGTTATGGAAATTTGTCAATTTTTTTTTTTTGGGAGTGAGTAATTTCATTTCCGGAAATGGTGGACTAATCGAATTTTCATGTGCCTCACAATACAGTATTCCGTTTAGAAATACCTAGCACGTTCGTCGACAAACACTAATTACATTAAAAAGTGATTTATTGAGTTTATATCTTTGATTTGCCGTGATGTAATTTTGGGAAACGGTATAAATGAATGCTGAAAAATAAACTTTTCATTCGTTCAAATAATATTAGCACAGTGCCTGTAATCAAAGGCACAAAGTAATTTAAGTTGAATTTAAAAAGTTAGTATAAATCAAAAAGAAATGACCTTCAATTTGACATTTAAAAACCCAACAGAAACATATTATTCTTTACGTCATTATCTGCATAGAACATTGATATAATTAACTAGAAATTGATAATAAAAATAAAATAAAACAACAGTTATAGTAGAAGGACAAATCATGACTCTATGGAATTATTTATTTATTTATTTATTTATTACACCACTCAACAGTTAAAAACCAATTACAGAGTGGGATGAACATAAATTAAAAACAAATACAATATACTAATGATATACGTCACAAACGAGTTAAAAACATCAGATATGACTGAATATGAAACAAATAAGAAGTACAATAAAGCCTATTTTGAAGGAAAACTGAAGGTAAAATATTCAATTATATTTAAGTTCTTAAAGAAGCATAAAACAAATGTAAAAAAAATTGAAAAATTAAATTAAAATAAATACACACAAAAGATATATTATCAACTTACCAAGCAGGATAAACACCTACTCAGTTTCTATGGTAATAGCTCTAAAAATATCTATTTTCTTTCAACTAAAAATATCCAAACTATCTTGAAGGCGATGATAGTTATTGATCATTTGAAAAATTGGAGAACTGTTCAAAATATTTGTATTTGCAGCTGGCAAGTCATAACACTACATTTATTTATTTATTTATTTATTCACGGGTAACTCCATTAAAAAAAAAATACAATATTAATTAGAATAAAAACAGCAAAATAAATACTTAACAAAATACTAAACTAATACTAATATAGGTAATATAAAATACTATACAAAATATAAAATATAACGGCATCAAATAACAATTATAAAATCAGTTAGAAAATGAAGACAAAAAAAATGTTAGACTTCCATATTATTTAAATAAGTCCTGAGAGCATTAATAGTTCCAAAAATATCACAATTTTTACATTTCAACTTATTACATTCACGTAACATTCGACTTACTGGTGAATTAAAGGCATAATTAGTGGTATGTAGTGGTATATTAAATAAGTCGAATTGTCTAGTCCTACTAAAGGTATTAAAATTAATAAGACCTACTGCTTGGGGAGAATCAATATTCCCTGTTAACAATTTATTTATAAAAATTATATCAGAAACTGTTCTTCTAAAGTGAAGTGATTTTAAGTTTAATTGAGAATTAATTGAAGCATATGAGTAATCTCCTCTTATATAACCCATTTTATAGGCGCATATTCTCAAGAATTTATTCTGAATAGTCTCAATTTGATGCTTATGAGTATTGTAATATGGATTCCAAATAATCGAACAGTATTCTAATTGTGATCTTATTAGAGAACAATACATCGTTCTGAACGTATAAGCAGAAAAATCCGTGGATGACCTAGAAATGAAACCTAATAGTTTTGATGCCTTTGCTGTTATCATATCTATATGTGCCTGAAAAGACAATTTACTATTCATCATGACACCTAAATCTTTAATGGTATCAACTCTTGACACACTATGATTGTTAATTTGATAGTCATGTATGATGGGTGACAAAATTTTGCTAAAAGATATACAGAAGCACTTCTTAATATTTAGATCCATTTGGTTTAGATTGCACCATATATTCAGGGAGTCAAGGTCTGTTTGCAATTCAATTATATCAGAATGTGAATTAATAGATTTGAATAACTTAAAATCATCTGCAAAAAGTAGGTATTGGCTAAATTTTAATGTATCACAAATATCGTTAATAAACAGATTAAATAGAATAGGTCCACAATGAGAACCTTGAGGAGGTACACCTGAAGGAACTGTAATCTCATGAGATACAACACCCGCAATTTTCACGCTTTGAAAACGATTTGTTAAATAACTTTGAATCCATGTCAGCATGACACCCGATATTCCAATATTTTTTAGTTTGTTTATAAGAAGTTTATGGTTTACTCGATCAAAGGCTTTTGAGAAGTCTGTATAGATCGAGTCAACTTGTGACTTATTTTCTAAAGCATTAATTATGTAAGTGTTGTAAAGCAAGAGATTAGTCACTGTTGACCGACCAGGACAGAAACCATGCTGTTCATTAATGATGATGTTTTTACATTCCCAAGATAAGAACTTACTCATGAGATAATCGAATGCTTTAGGAATATCGGACTGGATACAAACAGCTCGGTAGTTTTCAATTTTCTCTTTTGGGCCCGATTTATAAATTGGTTTCAAAAAACTATGTTTCCAGAAATTTGGAAAGATTCCTGATTTAAGGGAAATGTTAAAAACGATTTTTAGAGGATTAGCCAAAGTATAAATGCACTTTTTTAAAAAATAAGTTGGAATCCCATCTGGACCATGGGAAAATTTCGATGGTAGACTGTTAATTTTTTCCATAATGTCGATTACATTAATTTGATAGTTTGATATATTCACAGTATTCTTAAAATTATTTGAAGGTAAATTTTGTACATTGTCGGTAGAAAAAACTGATGAAAAGAACTCATTCACAATGCTGACAATATCATCGAAGCTCTCAGAGTTATTAGAGGTCATGGATTTTGGAAGATCATGGGCTTTTCTTTTGTTATTTATGTAGCTCCAAAAATATTTAGGATTAGTGTTAATATTATTTTCCATCTTTCTGTTATATTCTTTGAAACAAACTTCAGATAGTTCCTTGCACCGCCTACGTAAATCACTAAATAGAATATAATCGTGGTGTTGATTGAATAGCTTGTATTTCTTATGAACTCTTTTTTTTTTCAGCTACTAATTTCTTAAGTTCAACATTAAACCAACAAGGAAAATTGGATAATGAATATTTTTTCACTGGTACAAATAAATTGAGTGCCGTATAAATTTGGTTATAAAGAAATTCAGTTGCTTCATTAGCACCTAACAAAGACATTTCATCCCATTCAACGTCTGCAAAAAAGTTGTTAATGCTGAAAAAATCTGCGTTTCGAAAATCAAAATACCACTCTTCCGCAATGTGATTTAAATAGGATTCATGGGTTATTATATTAATTTCTAAAGGCTCATGATGTATGCTTGAGGGAAAAAGAGGATCTAAAGCCTTAGACACAATTAAATTTTCAATTTGTGAAAATACCAAGTCTAACATTTTTAGTCTAGAATTTGCAATGACATTTTTTTGATAAACATTTAAAAAACTTAAATTATTAACTATAATTTTAGCAGGTGAGTTATTCGAATATTCAGCCTCTAAGCCTAAGTTATCATTCTTCCAAGTAGCACCAAATCACAATCGGGCTTCTCAAGTACAACATCAACTACGCCGTCACAAAAAGTTTGATATACTTCGTGACTAGAGGAAGGAGGAATATAACAACATCCCAAAAGGATGTTTTTACCATTTGTTTTTACTTGGACAAAAACATGTTCTACCATATTTATTTGGGCTGGAACTGAACTGGCTGAATATAATGTTCTTACAGCAATAAGTACACCACCGCCACGTTGTAAATGATTATCTTGTAGATCGCAACGATCCATACGAAAAATATTAAAATCACTAAGACCCAATTCAAAATCACTATAGTCCGAATTTAACCAGGTTTCACACAAGATGATTGCATCGTAGTTGCATAAGGCGACTGATTGATGAAGATCTCTTAACTTTGTTCTCATACCGCCAACATTGTGATAAAAGACACGAAATTGTTTAACATCAATTGCTGAACAATTATATGAGGTACCCGGGTTATTTAGTTTTTTTGGTCAACAATTTGAGGAGTTCCTCGAATATATTTAATTGTTTTGTTTTCCCCATTCGCCTTACGTCTCTCTAAATCTTTTCGTAGATTATCTAAGTAGATTTTTTGGTGAGGAGTGAGATCGGATGTTACCTTGATTCCATGAGTATCTATTGCCCTTACATTTTTAAGAATATGCAGAACATCATCACTTGACTCGAAAATAATTTTCACTGGCCTTGGATTAGCACCAATCCTTCCAACCCTTATCACTTTTTTAATTTTATTGGGTTCTATGATATTTGCAAGTATATTTTTAGCACTTGCGATATCTTCAGATATTTTGCTTTTGATATTATTCCCGTTAGGCTCTGGCATATTAAACATCATTACGTTTTTTGCCCTTAACTTCCTTTCATTATATTCCTGGATTATTGATTCGAAATCTGTTGTCTTTTCCTCTACTTGTTTTAGCTGGTTTACCTCTTGTTTTAATGAGTCTATTTCTAACTTCAACTTGTTAACAACCTCATTCAATTTTTCCACCTGTTTAATTATAGCAGGAGCACTTTACAAAAATATAATAAAGTGCGATTTTGAAGCACTACTGCTCGAAATTCTGTGGCAGTTAATTTGGAACACCGTTCTATAGCATGAACTGTACCATGACAGCTATCACAACTTAGCAATTTATCATTATCCGAAAAGGCAGACGAACACGTATCACATTTATTGGGCATCGTGTATAAATTATCCTGCTACGCCACTGCTATTAATAATAAATAGGTACTTAAAATTACTTGGCTTATCTTATCATAGACTTTTTGGATTTTTATTTATTTCCATTTACCAGGATTCAAATGCAAAAAATGCATCAACTACTTTCTGAAGATTTTCCTCGAATAATCCAGTTCGCAAACTGGCTGCTAGATCAGCAACGAACAAACAGAAACTTCATTAGCACTATTCTTTTTACCGATGAAGCAGGGTTTTCCAAAATGGTATCATAATCAACATCAGTTTCAATCAATTAATATCTGTGCAAGAATAATCAAAAACAAAATATGGGACCGTATAGATTGGACTGTAATCCAGTAAAACATTCTGTGGAATGTGGAAAATAGTTAATAAATTGTATAAGGAGGACTCTACATAGGCAATGGAAAACAATCTTATTCAATGGGATTATTAAGGAAATTTAACTCCAATCCAACAGAACGACATAGGATGCCAATAAATTGAGTTTTATTGGTACCAAAATAGTACACAAAAAGACTAGTAATATTTCTAAATTGATCACCGGATATCCAGACTCAAATTTCACTAAATCCACTTCTGGATACATATAGTTCATGTATATATATCACCACCTTCAGATAGGATGTTGCATATAGATCACAGCAAATTGTTCTATATGTTTGTCAATTAAAAAAGCAGGCTACAGTTCAACAACAGAAGTAGAGTATAATATAGCCCTTTCTGAAGCTGTCCAAGAAGCATTGTGACTGAGGATGTGGGTAGAGGAATTAAAAATACATCAAAACTTTATAGTGCCTATATATTGTGACAATAAAGGTGCAATAGATTTGTCCAAATATCCTGTTTATAACTGTAGAACAAAGCATATAGACGTTAAGCATTATTTAATCAGAGATGACGTCAAACCAAAAAAGGTAGAATCACTTAAAGTATGTACGCAAAATATGTTGGCCGATTTACTGATCAAACCTGTTTCTATTCAGAAACATGAATGGTGTAGAATTTAAGTGCAATTGCAGACCAAAAATGTAAGAAGTCCTAGCAAGTGGGAGTGTTAAAGTGTTGTGGTTGCAAGTATACAACTTTTATTTTATGTAGCAAACTGTTGATGTAGATATATTGTATTTTGTCATAAATAAAAAATGTTGTCATAAACGTGATATATTTTTTATTGCCAACTAAAATTAATGTTTATCTTTGATTTGAGAATAGAATTTTGATTGGAATTTATATTTCAGAGAAAGTTTATTAAACTTATTTTAATAAATCTAAAAAGGAATTCCAAATATTATGATAACTAACACAAAATATATTGATAAGTCGAATATTTGTAAAAACTTGAATACATGGAAGCTCTACAAAAGTTTTTGCAAATTTTTCATACCACAAAACATATTTTTCAGAATAAAAAATAGACTATAAATCGTGAAACATATTAAATAAAAATATCCCATTCGAATCAAATACCACATTCTTGCCATTACCATAAAAAGCGTTCTTTAACAGACTGTTCCCCGTTCCGCGCGCATATTACCCTTAATCTCTGATCATAAGCTACACATAAACCAACAGTTTTTGTGACATACGGCACTATAACGATTTAAAATCCCCGCATAGCGCGACATGAATACAGAGAAGGAAAAGGCACTATTTACTGGTAATGGTATCAGCCATGATCGTAAAAACACGTATATTTTTTTTTATATTCTCATCTTCACCTTTTTTCTTATTGAACAATAGAATTTTTAGATTTTATTTGGGGAAAGAGGGGAAAGGATTTTTATTACTGAAGGATGAATATCGGAAGGAGACGATAATAATATATTTTAGTTATTTGCTCATTAAGAAAATTCTTATTTTTTTTTTTAAACTATTTTACAATATAATAATTGTGTAAAAAATACAGGGTGAGGCACCGAAAACGAAACAGATCGCATTTATATTCGTGTATGGAAGTTAGTGGACAACACTTTAAGCATTTACTTTGAAGTAAATTAGTTTTTAATTATGGGAGTTGTCCTAAATTTTTCAATTTAATTTTTATATTCACTTTTCTATTATTTTTTTTATTTTTATTATGAATTGTCTATTAAATGAGTTTTACTTTCAAATGAAGTATCATTATTTAAAATACGGAAACTTTTCCCGCAAGATGGCGCCAAAATCAAAAGTTACGTAATAAATTGTAACACAGTCAAATTCCTTATAAAATTACCTTTTCAATGATTTGTCACACTTAGTACTTTTCCTATTTCAATTTCATTGGTAATAGTGACAGAGGAGTGGGGAGGGATATAGGATAGTTGAGGATATGATCGAAAGATGTCCCCTTTGAAATAACAATCGACCTCTTTTTGCATTTTTTCCAAAAAAAATGTGTTTTCAAGATATGCGATTTGTTTCGTTTTCGGTGCCTCACCCTGTATAATTTTTGATATTTGAAATTTTAATTACCCTTTTTTAAAGAAGAGTTACATATGTTTTTAGAAAAGGAGAACACACTTTCAGTTTACAGTAATTTAAAAATAATATAACATAATCAATAAAGTCTGAAACAGGAAAGAATTAATCTGATTGATTCTTAGATTATAAACAACCATTTTATTTAATATAGAAGGAACTCAATTAGTATTTAACCGATACACTTTCACTGGACCAGTTTTTCTCCAATTTTAGTTGGGAGAAGTCAACCCTGGAATAAAAAGCAATAACTACAAAGTAACCTGACATATCTTATGAAAGTTGTAATGTGACAGTGAAAAATAACAATATCAACAAGATTTGGGAAGATTAATTTTTATTAGAAAAAAGGAAACGAGAAAAACGTGGCGATTACTAAGTTTTCCAAGATTTTCCAACCTACGATTCGTTCATAATAAGTATTAATGTGTTCTTTATTTGTTCAGCTTTAGTCTATTTATTTATTTACATTATAATTTCCTGTAGAGGAAAATAAACTGGGTACAAGAGCAAATAAAAATTAATATATCTAAATACCTACATAATATTCATAATCAACGAAGCATTATCTAATTAATGTCAGCGAACATTTTGATTTGACAATTATTATATAACGCCGTGCGTTAAACAATAAAATGGTTTTGAGTTACGTGTGAAGCTTGTTTGCCAGAATTGCCGAAGGGGTTTGGAAATATGCCATCTGTATTATACCCTTGTTACTGAAGAGATACACGATAATTTTACAGGACACATATAAATGTTACAAATGCTACAAAATGTACCCAATTAACTTATATAGCTTTCAATCATTGTACCACAGTAAAGAACAACGAATGAAAGATGGATATATCTACGG
Source organism: Psylliodes chrysocephalus (assembly GCA_927349885.1). Taxonomy (NCBI): domain Eukaryota; kingdom Metazoa; phylum Arthropoda; class Insecta; order Coleoptera; family Chrysomelidae; genus Psylliodes; species Psylliodes chrysocephalus. The sequence continues at coordinate 3,146,653 of OV651828.1, forward strand.
TAGTATGGTTCTTACGCAGAACATATTTAATAAAAAGACTTTTATGTGGTTTACGTCAGGTTTTTTCTGCAATTTTTACTTTCCTATCTGTATACAGATATAAGGAAAGTATAGGAATCATGATTTTTTTCGACCTCGAGTTTTCGACGGATTTTTACGTTTTGAGGTCCCCTGAATCCGTTTTGACTATTTTCGCGATGATGTCTGTGTGTGTGTGTGTCTGTATAACGCATAACTCATGAACCGATACACAGAAAAACACCAAATTTTAAATTTAAATCCAATGAGCTGATTAGATTTTGGGCAGAGTCGGAACATCTGGGGGGGTACTTTATAGGTGGTAATTTTTATATTTTATGGAATATATCTGTTATTTACGTTTGGAGAAGAAAATTCTTTAAATAAAAGTTACTTCTAATATAATTATCTATAATTTTTGTTTCATAAAAAATTTTCCTAAAATGGTCCGTATTCGAGAAATTTGACAAAATGTAAAAAAAAATAATTTTTTATAAAAATTGTTCAAATAAAAGTTATTTGTAATATAATTCTGTATAACGCATAACTCATGAATCGATACACAGAAAAACACCAAATTTTAATTTTAAATTCAATGAGCTCATTAGATTTTGGGCAGAGTCGGAACATCTGGGGGGGTACTTTATGGGTGGTCATTTTTATATTTTATGGAATATATCTGTTATTTACGTTTGGAGAAGAAAATTCTTTAAATAAAAGTTACTTCTAATATAATAATCTATAATTTTTGTTTCATAAAAAATTTTCCTAAAATGGTCCGTATTCGAGAAATTTGACAAAATGTAAAAAAAATAATTTTTTATAAAAATTGTTCAAATAAAAGTTATTTGTAATATAATTCTCTATCATTTTTGTCCTATACATAATTTTTCTAAAATGGACCGTATTCGAGATATTTGAGAAAATGTGTAAATTTCGAAATTTGAAGAAAACTCAAAAACGGATAAAGGAAAAAACATTAAATTTTAAACTTAAGGTTTATTTCGGCCTGACGTGAACTGATTAGATTTTGGACAAAGTCGGAACATCTGGGGGGGTACTTTATGGGAGGCCGTTTTTATATTTTATGGAATATATCTGTTATTTATGTTTGGAGAAGAAAATTGTTCAAATAAAAGTTACTTCTAATATTATCTATAATTTTTGCTTTATGTCAAAATTTCCTGAAATGGTCCGTATTCGAGAAATTTGACAAAATGTGCAAAATTCTGATTTTTATGAAAATTGTTGAACTAAAAGTTGTTTGCGATATCGATTTCTATAATTTTTGTTTATACATGATTTTTCTAAAATGGACCGTAATGGAAAAGTGCTAAATTTAAATTTTTCAGTATTTTCGTTTTCAATGAATATCTATAGAAAAATGTTTCGAGGTAAATGTATGTGTAAAATGTATATATTTAGTTTATCCTCTAAACATTTATAGAGATGCTGCAATAGGTTGTACAAAATAACCGGAAAATGCCTATAATAACTAGATAGGAAAGTCATGTGTTGGACACATCAGATTTTTTATTCTATATAATAAAGGACCCCGCCCTTTTCTAATGTCAAAGTGGCGTTCCGTCAAATGTAATAAATTTTGAATATGATGTTCTACTCGACTTGTTGACCAAAAGTGTTCATGGGACCAATTCAATCCTATGACTAGTTTTTAAAATACAGGGTGTTAAATTCGAGAAATCGTATTTCTTAAAACTACATAACTTAATTAAAAAGAAAAAAAAATAAGTATTTTCAGTTGATTGTAGCATTAATATGTCCTAGTCTAATGCAAACGTACACATACATAGTTCAAAATGTAAACATATACAGGGTGGTACTCAGTTACATCAGGGGGAATTTTTGAAATTCTGAGAGATTCTGATATTAGGTGTAGTTTAGTATTATAGCCGTAGAAAAAGTATTTATTTATTATCCTAAAAATATATTTTTAAATAGTACTAGTACTTAGTACTATTTTTGAATCACCTATATGATATTTGGTACTTGCTTATGACTTACATTATAGAACATTTTTATATTCACATTATAATACTTGCTATTTTTAGCTTAGTATATAAAAACTTTCTAGAACATTTAAATGTACTTTAAAAACATTATTTTAAATAATTTGCAACACTGCCTTATTGAGCAAATTAGTTTCTGTATGTTTAAATCGAAAAAAAAATTATTTAGTGATTGATTTATGACTAAATACAATTCCTACATATTTTACCGGAAAATCAATCGAAATTTCCAAATAATATTCAACATTTGGATTTCGAAAACCAAACTTCAAATATACACGCTAAATTGAATATGAAATCGTTCGCTTTGAACTTTAATTGCTATTATCCAATTTACATCACTTGTGACTCACTTTCCTGCTACTCCCGCTGCTCCACACCTCCGTTTTCCCGAATAATTCGCCTCAGAAAATGTGCCGGGCCGCTCTGACGTGGGTTATGCCAGAAACTTGTTCTGATTTATTCGAGCTCCGCGAAGAGATTCTGAATTTAGAATTTGATTAGGTTAGTAGATACCAAAAGTCGCAGATCGAATTCTTTTATGTCATCTACAGGTTCTTTTGAGGAGTTTCGTGATATTGCGGTTAATTAGGTTGGAGATGGTTTTTTTGGTTTGCTCTCTTATCAAAGTGAATTGCGATATATCTCCTAACTTTAATATATTATAGTCAAATCGAAAATGAGAAAATATTTTTATAAACCTACATGGATATTAGCTATTCAACGCACAGACTACAAAACGAAGTTTATTTTATTATACAGGGTGTCCCAGCTAAAACTTGTCACCCCCCTAATATCCGAACTCGTGAAAAAAATTGAAAATCGCTTAGACCCGTCGATTTTTATTTCAAGGGGAAACACTTTCACCAAATACATCATCATTGTGTTGTCAACCCCCTCATCCCCAGCACCCCTACTTCAAAATTTTCAATGGGACTACTTACTTGTGATACATCATTTTAAAGGGAATTTAATCCCAAATACATCGGTGTACTGAAATTGAGGATCGATCAAGTGTTGTTGAAGTTTTAATGAAAACTAAGTTTTATCAAGATATTTTTATTTTTCATCACCTAAAATGTTATCATTATATGAAAGGTTCAAAATGTAAACCATTCAGTTCCATACAGAAGTATAAGCGATTTTCGAAATGTCGTTGCACATTTCTCAACATTTCTGGAGTCACTGCACGACACTCTACAACAATTCTCCTGCGTAGATCATCAAGAAAATTTGGCTGTGTAATATAAACTTTGGATTTCAAATGACCCCATAAAAAAAGTCTAATGGTGATAAATCAGGACATCTAGCCGGCCATTCTATTGGTCCTCGCCTTCCAATCAATCTCCCTGTGAAATTGTCATCTAAAAATTGACGTACAGGTGCAACAAAATGTGGAGGAGCTCCGTCTTGTTGAAAGGTGAGCTGACCTTCAAGTAGACCATCATCGTTTTCAAGTAATTCAGTGATTCTGGGGTTCACAGTTGTATCGAGAAGATCAAGATACTTTTGTCCGTTGAGGTTACCATCAATAAAATATGGACCTACAATATGATCTCCCAGAATACCAGCCCAAACATTCAATTTCTGGGGAATTTGTGAATGAGTTTCCCTGTACCAATGGGGATTTACGTCACTCCAGTATCTGCAGTTGTGCCTGTTCACATGTCCATTTAAATAAAAAGAAGATTCGTCAGAAAAGCACACATTGTAGAGGTAATTATTATTACCAATCAATAATTGACTCATGATTTCACAAAACTCTGTACGTCTGTCAGAATCATCTTCATTTAATTCTTGTACATTCTGCATTTTTTAAGGATGGAATTTTGCTTCTTTTAGAATTCGATGTACGCTGCTTTTAGAAACTCCAGAAATAGTCTCAAGTTGTCTCAATGATTAAATGTTGTCCATCACTGCATGTCCTACAACTGCAACAGCGACCCCTTCATTTCTCATAAGCTTCTCTCGTTCATGTTTTTTATTCAGCACTGATCCCGACTCCAGGAACTTATTCATCAATTGAATCACGTACTGATATGATGTGGTTTTTTCTGGATGAATTTCATTGGAACTTCGAGCCGTAGCTCTAGCACATCGTCCATTTTCAAAGTACGCAGCTACAATGGATATCCTCTCTTGTATAGTATAAACCATTTTCGACAGTTTTCAAATTGTTGAATGAAGTGAATCGAATACATCAATACACCAAGGCTTGAACAAAGATATGCGTATACAAAAACACATGATAATTTTTTTTTTTTATATAAAAACGTCTGTCTTACCTTTTAATCTATTATTTCTGAAAGAATATTAATTTTCAATAGAGTGGCGCTCCCACAGTGAATCTACTTACGATGATAACATTTTAGGTGATGAAAAATAAAAATATCTTGATAAAACTTAGTTTTCATTAAAACTTCAACAACACTTGATCGATCCTCAATTTCAGTACACCGATGTATTTGGGATTAAATTTCCTTTAAAATGATGTATCACAAGTAAGTAGTCCCATTGAAAATTTTGAAGTAGGGCCAGTAGGGGGTGCAGACTTCTATCTGTAAAACATCAGAAAACAGAATACATAAAACCGTCATCCAGAAATCTTTTTGATTTTTGGTAGAAAAAAAAAAATCGGTCCCCAAATTTGCCGCCCCAAAAATCTGCCGCCCTAGGCTCAAGCCTACTCAGCCTGCTGGTAAATCCGCCACTGAGTAGGGGGTGCTGGGGATGAGGGGGTTGACAACACAATGATGATGTATTTAGTGAAAGTGTTCCCCCTTGAAATAAAAATCGACGGGATTTTCAATTTTTTTCACGAGTTCGGAGATTAGGGGGGTGATAAGTTTTAGCTGGGACACCCTGTATAAATTATTTTTAAATCTAAATGGAATATACTATATTGCTAATTTTTGAAATATTTTCCTGAGCTCGACAGTTAGTAGAAAATTATGATAAAGTCATTAACAGTTTAAATACAGGAAAGAATGATGTATTAGTGAACTTCACAGCTTTAATCGTTGTAGACATTAGAAGTAACTTCAGAAAAATATGCTGCAATGGTATTCCCACTAGTGGAATCGTGTCTCCCTAAAAATCGTCTGAGATAATGGCAGAGAAGTCAAAACAATTCTGAATTACACTTATTAACTTCTATTTCAGAAAGTACAGATAACCGTGTACAGTTTTAAAGAAATAAGTTAAAGATAATGAGCAAATTTACCTGACTACTTCTTGTTTTGATTTGAAATCCAAAAATGGAGTAAAATAAAATATTTCAATTGCGACAGCTTCAGGGCTAACAAAATGAGCTTTATTGAAAAGAAAAATAAATTGTCGACATAAGGACATTGTTATCTGTGCTTAAAACATGGTCATATAGCTCACATGTTCGATTAAAATGTCAAAAATGTATTCATTAATGTGCTTAAATCTATCAATAGGTCAAAAAACAGTAGCCAAAGAAAACACTGGAATTATAGACAGTTTAATTGTTAAATCTCTTCGAACAAAACGTACCATTAAGTATTTTGACAGACTATTGTTGTAACAAATTTGTCGTTGCTGATAAGCATTTTAAATCACTTGGAACTAGTCTATAGTACATGCATTTTTAGTGGTCATTCGGAAATTGTTAACCACACTGTATATAGAATTAGGTTGGATGATTTAAATAAAAGAAATACATGTAAAATACTATAATATATAGTAATAGTACTTTTATCCATAAAAATCCCTTGTTTACAACAATTAGGGATAGATATAGTTGATACCAATGAAGGTCTCATTGATATTCTGATAGGAACTGATTTTGTGGAAAAAAATTTCACGGGCAAGAAGTATAATTTAGAATGTGGTTTATCTGATACTGAAACGTTCTTGCGATAGAATATTCTTAATAAGGTTGCTAATTTGGATCTGAGTATTTTAAAGTCCACTTTTCTTCTATGCAAGAATGATCAAAATTGTAATCTGGGGAATCTTGAAGACACCATTGGTAAACAAACTAAAAAAATGGCAAATATCGCAGTGCTTCAGCTTCAGTTACTTTTTAACTATTAACAATGATGGAAGGTATGAAGTTGTTTTGCCTTAAATAGAATAACTAATAATTTTAAGTTGACAAAACGATACCTCAATTGTTTAATAATAAAATTGACTGCCGACATAGTATAAAGGCTACTAGTGGATCACTTACCCTAGTAGAAATAGAAAATGCTGAAAAGACCATTCTGAAACTAATTGAACAAGAAACTGTTAGTTGAACTAACGATAAGTATGAACTGATTCGTTTCGAAACTAAAATTAGTTGAAGAAAACATTTATTTGACTTCAGACACAATGTAATTTTGTCTTCAAATTATCCTGTTGTTTGTGAGTTAATACATAAATGCCATATGGTCAATTGTCACATTCAGTTAAGCCAATTAAGGGAAAATATTGAATATTAAAAGGAACATGAACGATTAGATCTGTAATTTCAAAATATGTAAGATTTCGAAAAGCGCTTTCACAAAATCGAGTCAAAAATGTACACGTTTTTGAAGTAATTAGTGTGAACATGGCCAGGCCTTTATTTATTTAAGCCCAATGGAAAAGTTTGGTTCTGTGTTTGTAATTGTGCCATCTACACAGTTTATCTATCGACAGTTTTCTTATGACCTTCAGGAAATTCATGAAACGGAGAGGAAAACCACCCATTGTATACAGCAATAAAAAGACACATTCTGTTGGACCCGAAAATGCATTCGAATGCATAGACTGGAAACAAATTAAAAATTATAGTACAGTAAAATAGATTACATGGAAATGTTTACCTTCAATTGGGGCTTGGTGGGAACGAGTGATACATAAAACACTTGGAACAGCATCTTTTAGTTATGACGAACTTTCTATCATTCTATGCGAATGTGAATCGGTAATTAATTCTTCAAGGTTTGTTACAACATCTCTAAAAAAGTTATATCCAGTAATAATAATTTTAGAAGAGATTTTAAGAAGAAAAAATTTATACAATAGTTGAAGATACAAATAATTCAAATATCACAGTTACTCGATATGATAGGAAAATAAAAGTATCTCAAAGGTATCAGCCTGCAAATTGAGTCTTACTGCCGTTACTCACGGTAGTAGAATGTAGGAGAAATTAAGATACTAATGGTTTATACCTTAGGTATATTACATTGTCTTCTTCAGAGATATATTCATTTTTTATAATCTAATAGAGATTATTTATTGTCAGTTATATTTTTAAGTTGTTTTGAATTATATCAAATCTCCATTAATTGTTTTACTATAACACGGAAAAAAAATTGTAGGACAAATTTCAACAATTATAGATTTTTTCTCTATAATAAATAGTACATATAGGGACAGGGACAATTTGTAGTAAAAATTTCCAAATATTTGTGGAGAATGTATTGTAGAGTTATTATCTACAATATTTAGTAAAAACATTCAAATGCATCATAAGAATTGTTCTACAAATTGTTATAATTTTTGCTATTCATTGTATGAATTTATATTAAAAATGTATTGCGTTTTATGAAAATAAATACGAAAATTTTACACAATAAATAGTAAAAATTCATACAAATTGTAATAATTTTTAATAAAACTTGTAGGAGTATTCCATAATTATTATAATTATAACCTAGAAAAAATGTTCCTTATTAAAATATTCAATTTATTGTTTTAATATAAAAGATACAAAGTCTTAATTACATTATGTAATAAATAACAGTAATAATAGCACCCTCAGTCTCAGTTGGCTTTTCTGCACCTGAAAAATATGAAATAAAAATTAATAACAATTGAACTGTTCATACCCTTAAAACGGAGATATTTATCACCTTTACACTGATTTGGATATTAAATGACTAAGTCAGATAACTAACAAAAATGAGAAAGTAGGTATGTCACAATTAAGACAAAAAAACATCGTTGAACTTGGCACAAAATTCGATCGTTGGGAACAACATTCGATCGTTGGCCACAACTATTTTTTATTAAATAATCTACTAGGGTTTTTTAAATTAGTTATCTAAAGGTAAATTATTCAGAAACAATAATAAATGTACTCACCACCAATAGAATTTATTATTAAAATTTTCTCAAAAGCTCGGTGCATATAATATAATAATGTGTTATATGTACTCGTATATGTACCATGCTTTGTTATGTGAACATGGCGAACGGCTACTGCTGTCTGGCCATTTATGATCGACGTCAGAAAACGTTGGCCAATAGCAGAATTCTGTTTTGTTCACATGACTTAGAATTTCTACAACATTATAGAATATTTTTGAACAAAATTGAGTCTTTTTCATAAGAAGGGATGTAAATTATTACTATTTTTTGTAGAGAAAATTACTATTTTTTGTAGAGATAATTATTAATATTTGTACAAATTTTTTCAGAAGTTAGTAGTAGTAATTACGATAATTGTAATAAATTTCTACTTCTACAAACAATAGTAAAATATACTAAACATTGTGGACTTCTTTCCTATTGTTGTAGCATTTTATTCGACAATTCAATTGCTACAATAATGAATAGTTTTTAACTATAAATTGTAGTAAAATTTTCTACAAATTGTTAAGTATTTTTCTACAATTCTACTACTACAACATTGTAGTAAAATTTTCTAGTCACATTTTTTTCCGTGAAGGGGTAGGCATTAACTCATTCTGAACAGATTTGCTCTTTTTAAAGAGCAAATGACTATAACAAATAATTTAAGACCTTAAAACGAACTTCGGTAGTGTAAAGCTAAAATGTAATTAACTGTGTTTTTCTCTAACTGTTTCCAATACCAATTGATTAATAGTGTACACTGTAGACTATACTAAAGGTAAATTAGTCTGGCTGTTTTTATTGAATAATATTTCACCTTGTATGGTTAGCGTAATTTCAAACAATAAAAAGTTTAATTTAATCGAAATACGAAGCACGGTAAGTTTTTGCAGGCATTTTACTACGACGCTCGCTTCCGCTGACTAATGGTGAATTGTTTATTTGCCAAGTTATATCTGGCGTGGAACATCTCCTCCCAATTCACCGCCATTACTGCTTATAACGATCGTGACCGAGTGTCTGTTATTGCTTTCTTTGGTTCGCAGTTCATTTTTATGTGTTGTATTAGAGAAGTTGTCTAAATGGAGTTTAGAACAGGCTGCGCGACTGAAGCTCGGCGGTCTAAACGGCCCCAAATTGATGGCGGTTATGATCGGGCATCTGCGATGTGCGATAGGAAACGATAAGATCGTCCGTTTTTTTGTAATGGTCGCCTGCAGTTATTAGGTATTATGGCCAACTGACGATGACGACCGGTTTACCTACGTTCGAAATTTTTTGCTACTTCCCGATATTCCTTTTAACAAATACAGGAGAAAGTCTTTATAGTCATGGAGAAAGAATAAATATTACAGGACAAAATAACTTTAGGATTCATAAAACAAAATAATACTTATTACAATCCTTTTATCAGAGACTATAACTACACTTCAGTTCCCACTAAAGTATTAAAGAATATCAATGACTACAATCAAGTAACACAAAACCGGACCATTTTTAAAATTTTTCACAACAACATTAGGGGTATTAGTAAAAACGTAGATAACTTGGAAGTTGTTTTAAATCAATTGAACGAATATTTTGATTGTCTAATATTAACTGAAACAAGAAATAATTATGATATAAACTAGTTTTAAAGAACAGGGTATAATATGTTATTTAATTTTGCTGATATAAATGTGATATGAATGTGATGGTATGATTGTGTATTTAAAAAAGTCGTATAATTATAATTTATAAAATAATAGAAATATATCATTGCAAAGCTTTGGAAATAATAATAACTAAAGAAAATAAACTTATTAAAATAACATCACTTTACAGGCCTCCCTCAATAAATGAAAGGGAATTCATGACTGAACTGCACCACTACTTAAGTGAATCTAAAAATCTGATGTGTCCAACACATGACTTTCCTATCTAGTTATTATAGGCTTTTTCCGGTTATTTTGTACAACCTATTGCAGCATCTCTATAAATGTTTAGAAGATAAACTAAATACATTGTCCACATACATCTACCTCGAAACATTTTTCTATAGATATTCATTGAAAACGAAAATACTGAAAAATTTAAATTTAGCACTTTTCCATTACGGTCCATTTTAGAAAAATCATGTATAAACAAAAATTATAGAGATCGATATCGCAAACAACTTTTAGTTCAACAATTTTCATAAAAATCAGAATTTTGCACATTTTGTCAAATTTCTCGAATACGGACCATTTCAGGAAATTTTGACATAAGACAAAAATTATAGATAATAATATTAGAAATAACTGTTATTTGATCAATTCTCTTCTCCAAACATAAATAACAGATATATATATTTCATAAAATATAAAAACGGCCTCCCATAAAGTACCCCCCCAGATGTTCTGACTTTGTCCAAAATCTAATTGTTTCACGTCAGGCCGAAATAAACTTTATGTTTAAAATTTAATATTTTTTTCTTTATCCGTTTTTTAGTTTTCTTCAAAATTCGACATTTACACATTTTCTCAAATATCTCGAATACGGTCTATTTTAAAGAAATTATGTATAGAATAAAAATTATAGAGAATTATATTACAAACAACTTTTAATTAAATAATTTTTATAAAAAATTATTTTTTTCACATTTTGTCAAATTTTTCTAATACGGACCATTTTAGGAAAATTTTGTATATAACAAAAATTATAGATAATTATATTAGAAGTAACTTTTATTTAAAGAATTTTCTTCTCTAAACGTAAATAACAGATATATTCCATAAAATATAAAAATGACCACCAATAAAGTACCCCCCTAGATGTTCTGACTCTGCCCAAAATCTAATCAGTTCATAAGACGATGGAATAAAGCTTAAGTTTAAAATTTGGTGTTTTTCTGTGTATCGGTTCATGAGTTATGCGACATACAGACACACACACAGACATCATCGCGAAAATAGTCAAAACGGATTCAAGGGACCTCAAAACGTAAAAATCCGTCGAAAACCCGAGGTCGAAAAAAATTATGATTGCTATACTTTCCTTATATCGGTATACAGATAGGAAAGTAAAAAGAATTGGCAACTTGCATGAAAATAGCTTCAAACTCGTTAATCGGGGATTTTTTGGAATGCCGAATTCAATTCTAACATTGGAATTACCCAGGGGCGCTCGGGGATGGCTCTATGGGGTTGTCTGGGAGTGATTGGGGGGGGGGATGGCAGGTTCCATGAAAATCCATTCCAAAATCGGTACTCTGGAGTTTTCGGGAGTGCCGAATTCAATTCTGGCAACGTTGTCCTTAACGACAGATGTAATACTGATGCCACACAAACCAGTGTTGCCAGTGTGCCAAAAAAAAAATCGTAATAGACAGGCACAATTAAACGTAATAAATTTCAGTGAAAGGTAATAGATTTTAGTTAAATGTACGAAATGTCATTTTAAGATGGAATTTCTTTACATTTCGGCCCATGCGCACATTTCAATGGATTGTTTCAGACCTAATCTAAACTGTTTAAGCATGCGCGATATAAAGGTAGTACTATTTTTAAATTGTGCTCACTGGAAATGTAAAATTTGATTGCGCATGAGGGAGAATTTACTAAGGTATTTTTATTGAATAAATAGTAATAGATTTTAGAAAAACGTAATAACATTTAAACCAAAAAAGTAATAGATTTATTACGAAAGTAATGACAAGAACAACCCTGACACAGACGCCGACTGCGCGCGGGAACTGGACCCATATTTTCCTTTTCATTCGGTACAGAGTATTTCTGTTCACTCCTGTCCCCGTTGTAACGATACTCTACTCTCTTCATAGCTTGGCGCCTTTTCCAAATCCACTTTCGAGGCACAAAAAACTTCCAAAGCAATTGTTTTTATAATATGTGTAATATTTATTTATGTAATATTCAATTAAAATTTTTAATATTCATACCCCGGGTAATTCTAATGCCAGAATTGAATTCGGAATCCTCGAAAACATCCGATTAGCGAGTTTGGAGCTATTTTCATGCACGCTGCCATTTCTTCCCCAATTCCTTCCCATCGCACCCCCACTGAGCCACCCCCGTGCCCCCGGGTCAATCAAATGCCAGAATTTAATTTAGCATTTCCAAAACTCTCCGAGTAACAATTTTAGAGCGCTTCCCACGGACTACGCAATTTCCCCCCCCCCCCCCAGAATTACTCCCCGGTTACCCCTGCAGAGCCGCTTTTGAGCGCCCCCGGGTAATTCCAATGCCAGAATTGAATTCGGCATCCTCGAAAACCCCCGAGTAACGAGTTTGGAGCGATTTTCATGCACGCTGCCATTTCTCCCCCAATTCCCCCCCAGCGCACCTCCACTGAGCCACCCCCGTGCCCAAGGGGATATCTAATGTCAAAATTGAATTCAGCATTCCCAAAAATTCCCGAGTAACGAGTTTGGAGCGCTTCCTATGGACTACGCAATTTTTCCCCCAGAATTACTCCCCGGATACCCCTGCAGAACCGCTTTTGAGCGCCCCCGGGTAATTCCAATGCCAGAATTAAATTGGGAATCCCCGAAAACCCCCGAGTAACGAGTTTGGAGCGATTTTCATGCACGCTGCCATTTGTCCCCCAATTCACCCTCCGCGCACCCCCACAGGGCCACATCCGTGCACCCCCGGATAATTCTAACGCCAGAATCGAGTTCAGCAGTCCCGAAAACCCCTCCGAGTAACGATTTTCGAGCAATTTTTCAAAAAATGGCTGAACCAGACGATATAAACTTTTTTCCTGGGACTTTCCTGAATACAAAGCAGAAAACCGCATCTTAATATCTGCGGTCTCTTAAAATTTCCGCTATTCCGTCGAATCTGATCTAAATGTCTTGGACTACGGTAAAGACGCAATAAACGAAAATCTGGTGGGAATAATAATTTGCCACATAAAAATGTAAACAATTTGGTCTCTTAGTTGTAATGTCTTTGATACCCACAAACTAAAAAAAGCATCAAAATTATCATTATTAAAAATTAACAATGAAACCAATACTGTATACATAATTGTAATCACAATTAAAACAAAAATATATTTTAATAATATTAAAAATAAATTAGCCATCCTGTATAACGTTCGTCCTGTATTTGAATTCATAATTCTATTACCAGTTTATAAATATTTTTTTTCACGGCGCAAAAAATATAGTAAACACTTTTTGTATCGTAGTCGACTGCAATTGTTCTCGTTACCACGACAACCACGACAAAATCAACAAGTAGCGTCTTACAAAGGTGTTGCAAATTAGTTTAAAAATGGATATATGTGTGTTTGTGTTCAGTGGACGTTGTGTAAGAAACATTTTCGAGAAATGACGGTGATTTATCTTCATTATGTGCTGGAAATATTTAGAATTCTTCTCTAAGGTAAGATATAGTTTGTTTTTAATATATTATGAATTATTGAATATAACAGTAATATGACAGGTTTTCTACTGGATATATTTTAGTCAAATTTTGACAGCTTATAGTAAAATGGTTAGAAAATTGAAAGTAGACAATTTAATTTGTCCTGTTAATTAATAAATACTATAAACAATATAAGTCAGTCATAAATGCAGTTTCAAAAACTACAAATCATTTTAGTAATTTTTTTTTAAATAACTATTGTTGCCAAATTTTAATATAAATTTTTGTGTAGATATTTTGATATAAAAATGATTTTGTGGGATCCATATTGAATTTTAGTGGCAGGTGCAAGGATGGAGTATGGTAGCGAAATTTACGACGCCGTGTTGTCATATTTCAGAATTTTCTAGAAATTAAAGAAAATTATATTATTATGCATGTTCTTTACAATTTACACAAAAATATTAATTATATATACAGGGAGGCTTATTTTTTTGGAGATTTCTCATAAAAATGCAGACTTAATAAATCTTAGTACTAAATTACTAACATCGTATCCTACTATTATGTAAATGCAAAAGTTTGTTGCTTAATCATGTCAGAATGGCTAAACGGATTGGGATGAAATTTGGAACAGAGGTAGATTATAGTCTGGAATAGTACATAGACTACTTTTTATCCCGGAAAAATGTACGGTTCCCGTGGGATAAATTAACTTCTGTTTTTCACAGAGTAAGGGATCAGACATGATTTGTTTGCATAGGGGTAGTGAAACATGAAAATTTTACATACAGCTACTGAGTGAGCATAAATAAATAATGACGTATTTTAGGGTTTTCGGATATTTATATTATAAGGGGGTAAACATGGGGACGAGTGTTTGACGGTTTCAAAATTTGAATTATAGCTATTTATCACAAATAAAAGACTAATAAAACTGACAAAGACGCAATAAACGGGAATCTGGTGGGAATAATGATTTGCCACATAAAAATGTAAACAATTTGGTCTCTTAGTTGTAATGTCTTTGATAATATCACTAATTTTTATTTTAAATATTATATACTAAATAATACAGGGTGTCCCAAATAAAAGTGGTCGATTTTAAATGTAAATTCACAGCTTATTAATTGCTCTAAAGAGATGAGGTTTTCACTAATTGATTTCGTTTATCCAAAAGTTTTTTTTAAGTTTGTTCACATTTTATCACATCAATACAGGGTGATCCACTAATGTTGGTCAAATTGAATGGAAAAAATACTTATGTATTATTTTAAATGGAACACCCCGTATATTTTGATGGTATTCAAAAAAGAGATTGATCTACTTTTTAAAAATGTATAGTTTGATATCTTTTGTTTTCTTAACAACACAGATTTTCGAGTTTTTGAGTAACACTGCTGTTTTCTTTATTTAAAAACTGACATTAAATAAAATTGTCTGTTGTCAAGCCAGCATAGTACTTATTTTTTTATAAAGAAAGGAGCGGAAAGTTTTTTTGGTTGGTACAAAATTAACCTAAAATATGACAAAAATTATGGCGTTATCAAAATTTAAAAAATTCAAAGGTGCTCTGCTAGCTTGATATCCTCAAGCTATCCGAATCCTTAATTTTTCCTATAATGAAAGGAGCGGAAAGTTTTTTGTGTTGGTATAAAATTAGCCTAAAATGAGCCTAAAATTATGGCGTACTCAGAATGTGAAAAATCCAAAGGTACTCTGCTAGCTTGATACGTATAATAATTTTGCATATTAAGTAAGCAAATTCAAGTTATTTTGTACATAGACATTATACAGTGAGCACCATAAGTCTTACCCTCCCTATCTAACTCGTTAGGTACTGGAGTCTTGTTAGGAAAATCGCCGAGACACGTCGATTTTTGATTTCTACAATGTACATTTATGTATGAATAGTTTACCCTTAATTTCATCCCTTACTGGAGGGGAGCAACCCTTTCGAAAAATTTAAATGGCATGGGGTGGTGAGTGATAGCTCATTTGAAAGAGAGTTTTATTCTCTATTCAACCGTGTAAAAAAATTTGAGAAGGGATGAAATTAGGGGCAAACTAATCATGCAAAAATGTACACTGTTTGAATTTTGATCCGATGCACCGTTCTCACGGTATGGACGATTGAAATTTGTTTAGTATTTTGAGGCGACGAAGGTCGAAAAATTGAATTTGGTAAATGTTCAAACACTAAATTCTTTATAACATTGGTAAAAATTAAGATATTTGAAAAAACAAAAATGCGTTTGGAACTTAAGGGATGTGACTAGTGATTCCCAGAAGGGGGCAAGAGAAATCCCAAAATTGGGCATATGGCGGAAGGGCAAAATGCACCGCGGTCCTAATTTCATTGTTTGCCTATAACGGCCAAACTATTTAAATTTTTTTAATGCCACTTACAAAGCTTACTCTTAAATGTGAAATCTTATGTGTGTGTGAATTTCAGCGACATCGGACCATAATTGGCTAAGATATCAAACAATTAAATAATTTTTTTTCCTTAAAAAATAATTATTTTTTTTCGAAAGTTTGAAGTGGCACAAAAATGCCAAAAATGCACCCAATGGCTCAAAACTTTTTTTTTTGAGTACTCTATTGTGTCTAGAATACGATTACATTTCGGAAAATTCTGCAAATATATTTTATATATTTTTTTGACCACTGTTCATTGAGTGACGACCAGAAAACACGGTTTTTGAGAAAAGTTGCCTATAATTGACAATTTTTAGTTTTTTTGTCTGAAAATTAAACAAACCCAAATATCATGTCTTCTAAATATGTATACAAAGTTTAAAGTGTGTATGTTTCTTCTAAGTTGTAGAATTCTCTTGACAAAAGTCCCATTACACGCGCTCCGCGGGATCCAAAACTCGTGTATACACTACATTACTGTAATTTGTTTTTTTTGCGATTTTCAGTTTTAAATTTCTTACATATCTACATTTATTAGGCTTAAAATTTATTAAATTGTATTTTACTGACTTGTTATAAGACGTTTCTTGAGTTCTGTGCAAAATATAGAATTACCAGATATTAGCGAACAAAAAGCAAGCTTATCACCAAGTTGGAACTTACACAGGCTTAGGATTAATTTCCTAACATTTTTAAAGTATACCTTTTTGTGTATTGTTTTGTGCTCTTTTCGATGGCGAAGTTAGTTTTTTCAAATATATTTTTTTTGTTAAGATGTTTTCGGAAAACCCGGAAAAAGTCATATGGGAAAAAATTAAAAAAAAAAACTACGCCTCTGGTTTCCTGCGAATTCCCGAAAAATTATGTCAGATTTCGCCGCGGGACTTATTTTATTTGAGAGCCAACAAAAAAATACGCAACTTTTCTCATGGGCACATATGTCTAACATTTATAATTTCGTCACAAATTCATCGCAAATTTCATGTCCATGGTTCTGATCAAAAAAACGAAAAAACGACTTTTTGTTAAAAGCACTTCTGGCGGCGAGAAATTCGCCATTAAAACTACCTGTGCAATGAATTTCCGAACTATTTTTGCCTCATCTTTCGAATGGTGCATTTAATTTTACTATCGGAATGATACTTGCCCAGATAATTAGCATTTTTACAATGGAAAATTCTGGAAAACCCGGTTTTTCCTAATTTAAAAAAAAGTGAAAAACTGCTACATCTTTTTTTCGGAAAGATCACATCAAAATAAAGTTGAAGGTGGTAGCCATGTGTGAGTTATAAGTTCAAAAAGGTTGCAACTATTGTTTTTTTTTTTTATATTTTTTATGTATTTTAAAAAAATACTCGCATACTTGTTTTTACACCGGCCCTGGGATAATTCTATTAGCTTAGTCTTAAATAGATGAGTAATTACGGGTAAGTTCTTGATATTTGACAACTTTCATATTAAAATGTTTAAACCCACTTATTAGTTATGAGCTCATTCGTTTTTCCTCTCTATTTTTAGACCTTACCTGATGATGAGGATTTGATCCTCGAAACCGGTCGTAATAAAATACTCTTGTGAGATCCTAAGGACCACCCTCGTTTGTTTACCTTTTTGCACATCAAAATACACAAGGTCCTTTTTGTTTCATCCAATTACAAATTAATGTAAGCTCGAAGGGGCTTTTTTTCGTTATTTAATTGGACTATGTCACATTTTTCATATCAATACAGAACAAAAACATAAGATGCTGAATGTATACTCATAATGAATATATTCTTTTGTTTAGGAGGCTGTCATTTTGACATGTTCTTACAAATAACGTTAAGCATTTTAAAAGCCCTAGTGCACTACTTATGCTTCTCCATCAATTCATAATCCAGACGAGTTCTTAATTTTTGTACCATGTACTGTAAAGTTTTGAATACTTAATACAATCACATATTCAAAATTTCTATTGACCTTTTAATGTAACAAAAATGTAATAAAAACTATTTGAAAATACTTTTTATTTGTCATTACTTAAATACATTTAATTTACATTTTTATTTGACTGTTCCTCGTAACATAAAGCTAAATAAAACAAATGACACTCATTTTAATTCACAAATAAAATGAACCAATTTGATAACATCAAAAAAGCATTGTTTTCACTGGATATTCCTATTAAACATCCCAACTACATTGTACCGTTTAGCATTTGATCAATAATTTCTGTTGATACGAATTACGAAATGTATGAAGTGTCTGTTCAAAACATAAACAGGCAACATAATGCGTTCTGCGAGATTTGCAGTAATATGATTTATTCAATTAATTGCCCAGGGCCCGAGTGTTATACACCATGGACAGATAGATAATAACATGCTAAATGATGCAATTAACTTCGCCAATATCAGTTCTAACAGAGTTAATTCTCCGTGAGCCAAATTCGGCGTAACAGAGTAAAATGAGGTGACATGATCGTCGGTGTAATACCCTCTTCCGCAGGGACTTCCTCTGGGGTTCGCTTGTCTTTCAGTCCTTTCTGTAATCCTGACCGACAGGACTCAAAGCTACATCTATCCATTATCCTCTAATGAATTATTTACTTTCTCGGCGTCTACGTCTTCGGAGGAAAAAAAACGGTAAAAAAGTTTTTGTTTTGGCTCTGGCGGGTAATTCTATTAGCTGGAGTTTATTAGTAAATGAAGTAGAATGATCCCTGCCGAAATTGAAGCAGCTCAGGGAAGAAATTAATATCGGTGTGTCCCTTTCGGAGTGCGGTAGACGGAAACTAATGATCTTGGATTAATTAGTTGATAAATATATTTTAAACCTTCTAAAATTTTGAGCTTATGATTATTTTAAAACTGTATTAGTTGTAATATTAGTAAATATAAAAATTTTGGAACTAGGGTAGTGGTAATAATGTAATAATCACCAAATGACATGCCTGTATCGTGGGGTCTATGAAACGAACACTATTTTGAATTTAACTTAGCAATTTATTGTATAATCTGGGGCCTATATAGTTTGATGTTCGAAAAGTACTTTGACATCTACTAAAAGATACCGATTAATTTTATTTTGAACTATTTTTGTTAAATTTCAGTGTTTTATTAAGGGTCGGTCTTTTCACCTTCAGATAAAGTTCCAGATAACTAACTGACGGATATATTATCTGAGAGTTACTATCTGTCAGATAATTAATTTTTTGTTTTTTCAAATAAATAATATGTGTGGTAGGTATCCAGTAGTTTTTAACCTTATGTGGTTATGTAACTACCTGTTTATCCATCAGTGAAGTATTTAATCAGAAATTTCATAAATAAGATAATTTATCATTCAGAAGTTAGGTTTACCCAGAAGTGAAAAGATTACTTTTTAGGTTACTTGGGAGATAAAAATTATCTGACACTTTATCTGAAGGTGAAAAGACCGACCCTAAATACCAGTAGACACACTGGCAAATTAGTAGGAACAATAATTTTAAAATATTTAAATATTCGAAGTTTATTCTTCAAAATATTTTATTTGAAAGACCAACCATAGAACAAAAAATATAAATGTTTTTAAGAAACACATTGATTTTTCCTGATGACGACCTGTAGCCTCTCAAAGTTATTCTTTCTCTTTACAACAATTATTAAGGTCACAATTTATGCCATCTTTTACTAAAATAGCTACACCTCCCATCTTTTTGTTTTTTCGACAGTAACTACTTTGTAGAATAAAGTTGAAGTAAAGTGAAATTTGAGAAAAAGCGCTGAAAATTACTGAGGTCCTTCCTATGGGGCCTCAGTATTGCACTCATGCAAACGAAAAATTTTCTTACCCCTATTTTTTAACACTTTTTTTCATGTTTCCGATCATTCTGAGTACGAAAATGCAAAAAAAAATATTCGTCTGATCGTCTGTGTGTATGTATGTCGGCACAATAACTCTAGAACGAACGTTCTGATTGACTTACGGTTTTGATTTTCTTGATTAATTACTTCTAACTTAGAATCCTATTGATTTTTAGAATTTTCGGTTCATCAGTTACTTTAATATCAATTTTCTTGAAATCCACCTATGCAAACATTCTCTAATGACCTGTCAAACAACTGCTGTTGATAGTAAAGGTAAAATTTCTAAGGCGGGCTGCGACCTTCATACTTGCAACCATAGCCATTTTAAAGGCTATTTTTATTCGAAATTAGTCGCCAAGCCTGCCAATTTATGAAAAATATATAAGCAGTTTCTTAAAAATGACTTTTTTATGGTGTTGCTAACTTAAGCGTACCACTATTTTGCCCCTAGCCTCAAAAACACCTTCACCAAATTTACTGGCTTTCTGTCGAAACCCATAGAATAATTAACCGGCTATTTTATTTGGCAAAAATCAGAATGCTTGGCTGTACCTGTCAAGTATCAAGATGTCAACTGTGATGTGTGAATGGCTCTTAATTGTCAAATTATTTAGAAATGTATGCTTCTTTTGATATTTATTTTTTTTTTTTTTTTTTTTTTTAATTTGGTGTCATCGGCGTCGACTACTACGGCCATTAGCCTCGTGTTCTGTGTAGGCTTTGTTACTGTTTCCCAGCGCCACTTTAGGAACAGCACTGTTAATTAGAACCCAACAGTGAATGGTCGAGTGGGGAATCCCACCTATGCATTAGAATTAATATTTAATTTTTTAAATTAAATAAAAATTCCTGCCACCGGTGGGATTCGATCCTGAGACCTTCCGATCTCAGAGTCATGACTCTAACCACTGAGCCAACCCACCCCCCTGATATTTATTACAAATAATTTTAGTGTATCTCTATTTAGGCTTTCCATAAATAAAGGTACAGCAAGACAAATAATATAATGTTCTTATACAAAGCACAGAGGTGGATCCTAAATACGTTTTTAAATGCAGCTATAAATTAGGTTAATTTGCCAATCAAAGAGAATCTGCTAGAATTATCTGCCGATGGGATGTTACACTTGCCACCTCGTACTTATGCGAGTTGACATTTTTATCAATGGCCCAGAAAAAAGTAAGCAAAAAAATCGCTTAAATTTGGAAAATGATTTAATTCTATGTGTAACAAATGCAGATTCACGATGGGAGAGTCTTAAGATTTTATTTTTTGTTAATTTGTTTGTATTAACATACAAATGTTTATGAGTATATCCTTTTGTTAAAATTCTTTTACTAAATAAGGATTAAAAAGATTGATTTTTTACTGAAGTTCTCTCGACCTCTGGCGACAGAAGGTTCGCGACCCCCCAAGGGGTCGCGACCCACAGGTTCAAAAACACTGGGTTAAAACATTTAAGGATTCAGTTATTGTTTAAAATTTGTATTACCTATTTTGTTTGTCATTTTGTAGGTAAACATGTTACATTTCCTCGTATAATTTATATAAATAGAAAATTATTTTTTCTAAATAATGCTTAGATAAAAACAAAGAAAAATAGACAATTATATAAACATCTATATGTGTAATATCTATTTGGATGAGTATACAAAATATAATTAAAAGAACAAACGACTTACCTGAGTTTAATCGTCCAAGTAGGTAGGTCCCAAACCCATATAAAATTTTCGCAAGCTCCTATATTGAGATTATTTTTCTCCTTATTCATATTGAATTTTCTAGTTTGTTAAGATTTATGACTTGACATCGTTGGAATTTCTGTAGTAACCTCACAATTTTTAACGTGGTGAAAATCAGAAAAAAGAAAAGAGTGTCCTGGTCCAGAAAAAATATTTTGTAGGTCAAAAAAGATAATTAATTTTAATAAATAATTTACCTTCAATTGAATGAGCCCTACCCTGTCTTCTATAACCCAATAAATGCTTTCTTTTATAATCAATATAAATATAAAAATAATTTACTTTTTCGAATTGTTTTAATTGCCAATTATTAATATTACTTTATATTTTATTGAAACAAATCAACAAAACAAAATTGATTTTACTTGATCGAGCATTTTAACTCTGTATAATACAAATCACAGCAATTTCACTTAGAATTTGTCTTCAGCATTGTTCGCGTCATAAAAGATCGGAATATTATTGTTTTGATGTAATTCAGTTTAATTAATTTACAGCTCTCGAAATGTCATGTACACTGATGTGAGAAAATTACTCGAATGAATTGTTTTGAACTGCAGCTAGATTTTACGTTATACAGCAGTTGCATTATTGCTATATATTATGTAGGTATTACATATATGTATATTCGTTTCACACAGACTATGTCTAAGACTATAATTTCCTTGCATTTGCATATTAAACTCTAAGTATCTCAAAGTGTTATTAGTGACAATTCCGTAATAGTTTCTGCATCCAAATATTGTGTACTTAAGTAATGGAAAACGAGTATAACAAGAAATTTGAGTGCAGTGCTTTTGTGGTATACAAGTTGATTAAAACAAATCGGTAGAAATTTGAAATGAAGCGACGGTTATAATGCTTCTCTCGTAAGAGATGATGAGATTGTGTTTACATGCGCGACAAATTTAAATGAATTCATTTAATTATCTTAAGAAGAAATTGATTTAATTTATACAGCATAAACTTTTATTATCACTCTTATTAGTCTAAAGTTAAGAACATTATAGTTAAAGATGTTCGATATGTTAGTGTAAACATCAAGCCTATTAGGTTCTACTAATTTAAAAGTTTACACATAGAGTTTATTTTTTTTTTTTCATGAGATACAAATTGCTAGACAGAATCATAAACAGAAATTTTTAGTGTTGCATGTCTGTTGTAAAAGTGAATTTAAACAAATCCAAGGTAAATTCCACATTTACTAAAAATACGTTGTTGCCAGCTGCTCTTTGGAAAATATTCAAAATGACTAAAACCAGAAACTATTTTGCCTCAACTGATGATACTGAGATTGAATCTGTAATAATCAAATTACTGCCGAAAATAACTGTCAATGTGGATGAATTTATTGTCTGGAGTAAAAAATTAATGAAGCGGTTTTACAATTTTCGTCTTTGGAAACAATTGTTCATTCCAATAAAAAAGAATTAGATCTCATTAGCAACAAATTGGAAATATATGACCAATAGTTTAAAGCAAATGTCTGTAAAGTTTGATGGGAATCAAAGTTGAGCAGGATGAAAATTTAATTTCTAAAATTCTCGATATTTTGAATAATGCCGTGAAAATGAAGTGTTCCCAATGGGAAATTTACAACACATACAGAATTGAAAAATTTAATAATAGAAATACAAAGCCAAGGACCGTTATTGTTGAAATTACTACAACTCTAAAAGAACTCAAATAATATTGGGCCGAAAAATACTATATTAATGAAAATCTAACTACAAGTTCTTATTAGCTTATGTGAGCTACTAAACATAAATATGCTTAACAATCAGTATGGTCTAATAATTGTAGGATTATTGTCAGACGTGACAACAGTGTGTTTTCAGTCGACAAATTATCAGATATTAACTTATTTACATTCTGTCTAAAAAACGCGTGAATTTGGTGATAATGGATAAAAATATTGATTTTCTTTTTTTATATTATTCATTTTTCAATTTTTAGATTAAGGCTAATTCGCACTAGAGAAATAATTTGTACCTTCAGTATTCACTTAAATTACTTTGAGTGTCAATGAAAAGTTATACATGGTATACAAATAATTTTTTTTATGATTATCTTTCAATGTAATATTCGGTTGTGCAATTAGTGAAGATTTGTGAAAACTGTTGGTAGAATTAAGTGTAGTTTTTTTTTAGTTTCTTTACTACTATATACCATTGTAGAAAAATTAATTTTAAAAACAAAAATATTTTACTTATTAACAATGGATCTGCAATCTCTCCTTTCTGATCTACAGGCTGTTAAAGTTGGAAAAAAAATATATTTTTGTTAATAAAGAAGTCATTTTTTGAGATATAGGTTTGAAAATTGGAGCAGTTTAATTTTTTATAGGGACAAACTATTAGATTTGAGTTATCTCGTAGATGTCGCCACATACGCCATATTGAAGAGATAAAAACAACTTAAATTTTTTTATCCCTTATTAATTAACAATGTACGTACTAAAATTAGTACATAGTATCTTCAGGTCTATATCTTCTTTATAAAGGTGATGTAATTCAGCCTTAATAAGAAGTGCAATTGGATGGCGAGGATATAGTTTTTGAATTGTATTTATGGAATCGAGGGAGTCTGTGATAACAATAACTTTCTTTTTGTTGGTATTTCTTATATGGATAAGGGCTTGTAAAGTTCGCCTGTATGGATGCTATTTAGAGGAGATAAATTAAATTTGGCTGCTAGATGTTTTGGAGACATTTGTATATATAGAGTAATAACCATCAAAACGTTCCATTAATCTCAGAAATGATTGTTTGATCTGATAATGGCTTATTTTCGATTTGTTATAACAAGTCAAGCTAGTGTTAATAGAAGGTACGGGGACTAACCAGGTAGGCGGAGTTTCTTTGTATGCCGGGAAAAATTCAACTCAATTTTAAGAATATTACGATACTGGCGCAATCTGTCATAAATAGGTGGATCTTGATTTCTATTAGTTTTTGTTTCGGAAAATTTTAATCCTGTAGATTTCGTCCAACGCTTTAATTTATTCAAGGTTTATTGGATATGATTTTGAACAGACATAATATTTTTTCTTTTTGCAAAAAGAACTAAGTCATCTGTGTAGAGGCTTCCTTTAACTAGTGGGGAGCAATTGTAAAGAATGTCATTTATTGCATTTTGGAATAATGTGGTGCTAATTTTTGATCCTTATGATATTCTATTTGTTTGAAGCTTTTTTAATGATAAAACATTGTGTATACTTAAAAATATCTTGTGATTTTTGGTCTTTAAAGTTGGTCTCTTGTAGGCAAATAATGGAAGGAGAGGTTTCTAATATTCGAGTTTTAAGCGGGCGTAAAACCCGTTCATATTCCATTGTAGTATTAAATCGAAAAGAACTAATATGTTTCCTGTGATGATATCGATATATCCGAATCATCTTCGAGGACTTGAGCTATAGCTATTGGATCTACTTTCAGTTGTTTAATAATTTTTTTCCTGATTCGTGTACTTATGCTCTTCATTCGTGAGTTGTCATAATGGTGGTGAATCTTGGATAGGAGGCGCAAAAATTTCAAAGTATCCTCTTCGTTTATTTTAGATACACTCTCAAAAAAATCAGCTAGTTCATTAAACGATAGAATTTGATTTTCCTCTTCAAATCGCTCCTTAGCTGGTAACATTAAATGAGCAAAATCAATTTTAGCGGAAGTTCTGTCAAAAGTCGTGTTTTTTACCTTTTTGTTTATAGGTTGTTGTGGTTTTGGAAAAATATCAAATTTTGGAGGTGGACTTTCTATTTCAAAAAGAGGACGTTTTGTATATGGTTTTTCTGTTGAGCTTTCTATTACCGTATCATTAGTTGTAACGGATGTAGTGTTATCGTGAGTTGTCTTGGGATTTAATGATTCTGATATTGAAGAGAGATAAAGAACATCGTTAACTGATTTCTGTCGATTTGTTCTAAAGTTAGTGAAGTTGTTGCTACAAGTGAAGTAAGGTTTAGTTTTTGATTAGAATTATTTGAAATTTTAGTAGTATTTGTAGTTTGTATATCATTGATTGTGGTTAATAAAATGTAAGTATTCTCGTTTTAAATTGGATTTTTGGATAAATCTGTGTTTGTGGTATGAGGTAGAGTATTGGGACAGGTGCCATTAGTATGATTACAATTTAGGCATGATTGACTAACATGTGAGAGAAAAATACGGTATGATGTGTTATCATAATAAGAATTGTTATGAGTACCGTATTTTTAGAGAGAGATATGTATACAACACAACGAAAACTTAAAATATGTTGATAGTACGAATTTGTTGTGCCAATTTTTAGGAAAGCAATAGAAGATAATTTTGGTCCTAATTTTAGTAGTTCTTGTTCTATGATATGATGATGAGGTATGGTTGGACGTACATTTGATAGCAATAATCTTTCACTGGGTGTAATTAATCTGCGAACCGTTAGTTGTTCATTATTTACTGCGACTTTTCCGTTGGATTTCTTCAAAAAATCTTTCACGCATTCGTAGCTGGATAAATAGATGCATACTCGGTTATTGGATATACGGGAAGAAAAAATAATATGAATTGGATTTATTATAGACCCCACTGCTACCAAATATTCTTCCAATTTAACATAATTTAGTAAATTAATGAGAATGGCTTGATTTTTTAAAGGAAACGATATAGTTTTTGGTTGACTGGCTACTGTTAAGTAGGATTGGGTAATATTTGGGGGTACATAATACGAATATTATCATGGTAATTCTTCTGAATCCGTTCCTGGCCACTGTTAGGCGTTTGCCGATAAGTTACCAAAATCGGACCTCGATAAATTGAATTCACTGTGTTTTGATTTAAAGAAAATCTGGTTTTTTGTTATATTAAAAAATATTACTTTCTTACTTCAATGTCTGTGATGCAGGTTGCTATTATGAGTTGAATGGTATTAACACTGTAATTTTGATAACTATTATAACAATAACATCAAAAAATCTGTTTCGGATGTTACATTATTCTTTTAAGTACTCCAATTTAAATGAATCTATACAGGATATTAATTCCGATCTAAATGAAATCTTTAAATGTATCTAAAAATTTAAATCCTAAAAAATTCGAAGCAATAATTTTTTGTAATGAGTCAATTAGGGATCCGTAAACTCTTCGACATTATTAAAAATTAATGTTGAGTTTATCCTAATTGTTACGCAATATAAAAACTTAGGTATCACTGTAGATTCACATTTGAAATTTGAACAACATATTACTTCAAAATTAAAATTGTCTTATGCAAGTTTGAAACTAATATATGCGCAACGATATTTTCTATCTTCAGATGTAAAAAAACTGTTATGTGATTCACTAGTATTATTAAATTTTAATCATTGTGATATTGTATATGGTCCATGTTTAAACACTTTCGGGTCTGGATGAATTCAAAAATTGCAGAATTCTTGTGTACAGTTAATATTTGGAATTCGTAAATATGACTACATTTCTACTAAATTTAAAGAAACTAAATGGTTAAATATGATTAATAGAAGAAATTTACATTTTGCTTGTCTCAGTCAAAAATTATTTAATATGAGGACACCGCCATACTTGCATGAAAAATTGACATTTAGAACTGATACTCATGACCTGAATATTCGTTTTAAATCCATACTTAGACTGCCTAGATTTTTTAAAAGTTCTTTTACCTACAATGTCACAATCCATATCAATAACCTATTAGGAATTGATTTAACATTATTACATTTGAAAGCAGAAACATTTAAATGCCGTTATAAAAATATACTGCTGCAAACACAATAATTACTTTTCATTTCCACTCTTTTCTCATTTTCTTTTTTATTCTCTCATTTCTCATTCTCCTTTTATTTATCCTTCTCTCTTTTCTTTCCCTTCCTCTTTCCTTCCCTTTTCATTAAATTTTAGAAAGCCATCTCAAAAGGCAATTTTTTATATCATGTTGGCATTGATGGAAGACCAGGGGTGGATAATATCCGCACCTGAACCAATTTGGGCCAATTTTCTACTAACTTTTTTTATATATTTATTTTTAATTGTATAAACTGTACTATATGTACTTTATATGTGTTATTATTATATTGTCAAATAATTTTATTGTTATTATTGATTCGAACATCAATCAGTATTTATTTTTTTCTGAACAGCCTAGAAAATGCTAATAGTCAAAAAAATCAAACGTGCAATAAATTTTTGTATTCCGCGGTTCGAATTCAGCTTCATAAATATCCGCTATCTAGTGTCCACTATTTTTCACAAGTAAATTTATTTTTTTATAGCTGCCTGGTAACCGAAAGCTGCAATGAATAATTGCAGTTCGAAATTGGAATTTCTATTATTTGTTTCATGTGGAAATTCGTTACTTGAATATGAATACATGAATAAGCTCTGCTTGTTGAGTTTACTATAATCATTATGAAACGTAAAAATTTATCTAGCTGTCACTACTCGTTTGTTTTTGATGAATATTAAATAGCTCGTTTCCGTTTTAAGTACGTGAAATTGATGATTTTACAAAGGTTTTTCGACAAATCTTCTTAATTGTTTTTAATCTATAGATATTGAACCTAGTTTTATTTGAGCCAACTAGCAATTTGTCTTTATTTTATACCTAAACAAAAATAAAACTAAGAGTTTTCCCAATTAGTTTGTAGTACTTTGATAAAAGACCAACGTCATTGACGATGTACACAGCGTACACAACAATAAATAAGAAAGTGTCTTTTTATACTATAGCCACAAATCATTTTTGTGTTTTTCTATAATAAATAGTCTAACCTTTTTAATTCGACACTTTATAAAAATTTGGCATTAATTAGGTTTTGTTTTTCTTTATGTACTCAAAAATAACTGTAACCAACTTTTCTTCTCTAATTCGTACAAAGATATAAATTTCAGTTATCAAATAAAAAACCAAACAAGCAATTAAAGCTAATAAGCGCTAAAAGTTCAGACTTTTACTTTTCTCTCAACTCCAAATTGTTTGATTGTTCTCAGTTTTTAAGGCGAAACACCAGATTTTCGCAGAGTTCTTCTTCCTGCAGACAATGTTGGAGCGGACACTTTTCTTTTCGAACTTCGGAACCCTCAGATAAAAGTTTCAGTAAAATTAGATTATATTTCTCAGCAATACTTAGTTCGCAAAAGTTCGCCACAAAGAGCTTTATAGGTATTAAACAGTTTTGCAGAAGTTATTTTGTTCTTTTCAATATTACGAGCATGAAAGGTTCAAACTATTACTTTTCTGCAGATGTCTCTCTCTTTTTCTTTTTTTTATTATTGAGTTTCTCGAAAAATATTTATTGAGAATAATAAAATTTTGTAGGGCAGGGCTGCTAAACCTCTTTTGAAGGTTGCCTCACCCTGACAAGTCATAAAAATCTTCACGCTTCATCTGCTATAATTTCGGTTAAGTTTCGAGAAAATCAAAAAAGTTTATATACGGCGATGATGTTACCTTCACAGTTCAATCTAATATTTATATTATAAAAGTTTAAATTTACCAAAAACCAGGGCAACAATATTTATTTAATTTTGATGCTAAATAACTTTAAAGTGAAAAAATATTGTATTAAAATTTGGTGGATGCCATTACTACAGTAGTTATATAACGATTTTTAAATTTTGGTGGATGGGTTGAAAATTCTTTTTTGTTTATAATAATTTTTACTAATTTGAATGTGACTGTGTGTGCCGCAAAAAACAGATCAATTTCTTTGCATTTTTTTTAAATATAGGTTTATGGAATGAATAATAAATATTTGCCATTATGTAATAAATTTAAAAATTTGGTGGAGGACCTTAATGGTTATGTGTGGAACAGCCAAATTGAATAAATTGGTATTTTTATAATACGGATTTTTTTTAACAAAAACATTTTACACAGGGTTTGTCATGTAACAGTGGCCAATACCAACTTTCTTATTTTAACCCTATTCTTGGCAAGAACAGATTCACGGGAGAATTTTTTTTAACATATTTGGTGTATATTTGATCAAAATAACGCAAAAAGAAAAAAACTAATTTTTTTTTCTTAGTTTTAATTTTACAGACCCATATTTTTGTGTATATTGTCAGATACGCTGCCAGTTTGGCGGCAATATTGTTTCGTTTACGAGATACTACGCCTGGTTAAGGATACATAAGTTTGGTGTTCTCTCTAGTTAAACTGTTCACTAATGACATAGGCGGTACGTTAGGCCAGTGGTCGCCAACCTCTCAATGTGTTGAGCTACTTTGTGAATTTTGGAATAAACAGCGAGCTACCCACACGGAAGCCACGTAACGCAACGTAAATGAAATAATCCACAGTTAATTTATCATTATATGTATTTATTTTACTATTTAACTGGTAATACATAATACATAGGTAATAATAATAAACTAATAACAAAATAACTAATATTACTAGTACGTATTTGTTCATAGCTACATTCCTACAGTACCTACCAAACGAAGGTGTTTGAAAAATAAACACAAACTTTTATCCAGCCACAATGGCATGTCACGTAAGATTTAAAAATAGTTAATAATAACAACAAAAAAGTAACGCACTATCATGAACATAAACATTGAAAAATAAAAAAGCACGTTCAATGAGAAGGCTGACACTCAGACTCATCGATAATTTTTTTAATGTTTGCAGTATAATTTGATACAGCCATTCGAATACAATTATCCAAATGTTCATCTGTAAGTCGATTGCGATATTTGTTCTTAATAAACTTCATATTGGAAAAAGAAGATTCACACAAATAGGTTGAACTGAATATTTGTCTTTACTTACAATAGGCCAGATACATTTGGTACTTAGGACTAACGATTTTAAAGCAAAATCATTTTGAATCTCAATTATTTCCATTTCTGTTGCAGCGATGTCTTCGCCAAAGTTCTGCATAACACAAGTTGCAAACTGTTGGATATCAATTTCCATAAAGGGTGAAACAACAAACTGCGTTACTAAAGCCATTTCGTTGAAATCCTTAAAACGATTTTTGAAGTTATTCTTCAGGGTAGAAACTATTTCTACATGATATTTGCTGTCATAGGGTTCTAATGAATTTTAAGATATTTTTTTTTTTTAAAGAATAGGAAAATGCTTGGCATCGCTGTTAATTAGGTTTTGTTCCCAAAACTCCAGCTTTTTTATAAATGCTTTTATATCAGAAATCATTTCCGCTAGTTCTTTGTCTCTCCCCTGAAGCTGCAAATTAAGTTCGTTTAATTTCTCTGTAATGTCCACGAGAAAACCAAAATCTCTAAGCCAGATTGAATTTTCTAGTTCCGGAGTCGGTTCATCGCGTTGTTTGAAAAATTGAACTATGCCAAATAGGACATCTTTAAAATGTTTCAGCACACGTCCTCTACTTAACCATCGGACTTTAGAGTGAAGGAGTAGGTCCCCGTATTGACAGTCAACTTCATCGGCCAAGGTTTTGAATAATCTTCTTTGTAACGCTTGAGCTCTAATCTTGTTCACAATTTTTTCCACCAGTTTCATAACGTTGTTTAGTTTCAGGAAATTTCCACATAATGCTTGCTGATGGATAATGCAGTGGTAACAGAGAAATTGCGGAAAAGTTTCATCTTTACGACATAACACAACCAAACCCTTATCACAACCCACTATAGCTGGAGCGGCATCGGCTGTCAAGCCTACCATTTTCGATATTAGAATTTTCTCGGAAAAAATAATATTTTTTAAATGAGAAAACAACTCGTGTCCAGTAGTGTGTTCTTTCAGTGGAATAAACTTCAAAAGATCTTCTTTAATCGTAAAATCACTAAAAACCATCCTAACGAACACGGCCATCTGGGCAGTATCAACGACATCTGTTGATTCATCCAGTTGAAGTGAAAAATAAACACAGTTATCTAAGTCAGTTCTTAAGTGTAAAAAAATATCATTGCTCATTACTTCTACACGTCTCATCACTGTATTAGCAGAAAGTTGCATAGATTTTATAGCTGAAACTATCTCGTCTTTATTTCTAAAGTTGGCAAATAATGAATCAGCAGCTTCTAAAAACGCCTGTTTTATCATTTCCCCGTCTTCATAAGGTTTCTTTTTTTGTGCAATTATCTGGGACACACGGTACAATGCTTCAGTTGCAGCCTTATTTTTGTTGACTGTTCTTAAAAATATTGATTGTTGTCCAATTAACTGCTTTTTTAACTGTTTCAGTTTCTCCTTTCTGTCGACAGAATGTAGTGGGAATGATTTTTCAAAATTAGAATGTACAGTTTTATGATGTCTCTCAATATTTCCTTTTTTAGCAACGGAGACCGAAGTCAGCTGGATCGAGAGGTGTAGTTTTGTATACAATACTTTTGACATGATAAAGTGGGAACGTTGTGTGAAACGGCACCTTATTGCTCAGAAAATTGTAAAAAGTGTATCTAATAAGACTATTGTGTATATTGGTGTACTATGAGTGTTTGCAAAAAATTTCATTACGAAATTAGCATTTGGAACTGGTAAATATAAACAAAAATTTATCAAAAACTGACGATAATCTTTTTTTTTTCACGATAAGCAACTATTTACTGAACAAAACCTGAAGCAACATTGCCAGGTTGTGTAAATTTTCTTTTAAATACTAACATATAATCAGAGTTAAAAGATTTTACAATTACAGTTAGATAAACTACCTATCTCCGATAACCTACCAAAATTGTTCACTTCCTTTGTAAATTTATAAAGTTCTAATGGCTCACACCAGACTACAAAGCCGATTTTGAAAAATCTCTGATTGACTCGTTGGAATATATTCTATTTTTGCTATAATATCTACTCTTATATTTGTTTATTGGTATTAGTCTTTTTCCAATCATTGTAAATATTATTAAATAGCGAAAACTGAGAGTAAATTTTTTTTTTATATTTTGCAATAAATTTGTTTTTCCCCCTCCTCCTTGTAGTTTAAATTTTGCATTAAATATTATTGCCTTATCTTTGAAATTTCTAATTCCCCTTACTTTGCTTAATATAATATAAAATATTCATTAGTTAGATAGGTTGGTAGGAATTTATTTTCTTTTTGAATTATATTTTTAGCATATTAACTTGTTTTATAAAAAGTAATGAAAGAAATTGAAAACAAAAATAATATTTAAATGTAAATAAGCCAGTAGAAGACTTTAGTGGGACGTTAAATATCTATTTAGTGTTATCAGTTTTAAGAAAAAGGAACCATTGATTTATATTATAAAATTATAAAGAATATTGTATTTAATTTTAGAAAGAAATTACTATTAATATTATAATAGAAGAAAAAGTAGTACGCCACTGTTTTCTCTTAAAATAAAAATTATTTTTAGAGTTCTCGATCAATTTAAAATAAATTTAGTTTCTTGACTTTTATCGTACGACTCACCGTTTTTCCACAAAAAAATACATTTGCATCTCATTGGACCAATTACGAGAAAAAACTTTTAATGTAACTTTGAACAATCATTTATTTAAGAGGATTTAATTTTTTTGTGCAAAATCAGTGAGTCGTATAAAAAAGGGGTTAAGAAATTAAATTTCCAAAATGAACGGGGAGAGCAGTAGTGGCATACTACTTTTTCCTTAAACAATAGCTAGTCTGAGTACATAAGTAAAAAAATGTTTTTTAGATCAAAAAGTGCTTTTTAATGCACAAACGCAGTAGGTACATAAAGTGGTATAAAAATGACAACAAAAAATTGATTTTTTTTCTTAAAACTTGTATTATGTGAAGTTTTTATTCTTAAAATGGGTCCAAGAATCACGCCCTTAAATATAGCATGTTATTAAGAAATACTTTGTATAGTTTCACCCTGCAAGACTATAAAATCATTAATTATAATTCTTTTAAAGTAAAAGTTAAAACATTTATGCTGAACACTCGTCAGTAATTTTTTAATGGTTGGTTGCTTTTTCTTTTTGTGTTTTTTTTTTGGTTTCAGGAATTTTGTTTCGTTAATTTATTTACTTATTCAATTATTTTATATATTTTTATTCTCCTATCATATTTTCTAAAGGGTTGAGTGGTAGAACAACTCAGTTACTATGTTTCAAGCTTAGTCATTAAATTGAATATCGTCCTCTACTCCTGTATTTATTTTTTTTAATAAAAATTTCTTTAAAGCAAAAAGATTATTATTTTCTTATAAAAAATAATATTGAGGTAAAAATCATCTGCTTTATTCAGAGAAAATCAAATTAACTTCCTGCTACAGTTCCAATGAGCGTGTAACCAACGTGACGTAAATTTCGCTTAATAGGAAGGACATTTATGTTGTCCGTCATCATTTAAAATAATTTTTGTGGTCCGCGGTTGGAATAATAATGCGTATACCCGACTCATTTGCATATAAAAAGCAAAAAAGTGGAGATCGTATTATCTGCTTCACCTCGCACATTTTCAAATTATTCCACCCCGGAGGATGATATCACAGTGTCTGCTAAGTCTCCACACGGTAGTTCATATTTTTGTTCTCCCTTAGTCGTTCTATACGCTAGCAAGGTGAAGGAAAAATATTGAATAAATGAATAGGTAATTATTTCTTCTAATTGAAACGTTAAACGTTTTTTAGAATTTTGAGAAATTGGCCAATGATTGTAGACAAAAATATTTCACATTTTCATATTTAAACAGATTTTCAAATACGAATTTCTTATATTTTAAGAAATAATTATTTATAACTCAATTTTTATATACAATATATGAGGTCTCTACTATTTGGGGGACATTATTGCTTTTTTTTAAACCATAACAGATAGAAAGTTGGTTGAATTAGACAAAAGTTGCGCAGTTTTGTTTTTATTAAAATTGTGCCAAGAAACTTTTGATATACAGGGTGTTATTGAAATACACGTACATATTAAAACTGGGTATTGCGCAGATCCCCACTGAATGTAGAAAAATATAATTTTTTAAAAATACCCCTTATTAAGGGAGTTATTAATTTTTGAAAATTAATTCTAAAACAAACGTACTTCACTGATATGTTGAGGATGACCTATATAAATTAGGTTTATTTACCTATTTTAAACATCAACAGTAATTAATATGCAAGTTTTTGTCAGATGATAAGAAAACTAGTCTTGTAAGAAATAACCATGTTGCCAAGATTTTCGAATTAATTTCTATTTCCGAAGACTGGTTTTTACTACCCTCGTTATCAAAAAACTAGAATATTTGATAAATGATTGTTTTTAAACTATACATTTTTGAAACTATAGATTATTAAAATTTTAGTTGATTTACGAATCTGGCTAACACGAGCGCGTCATTTCCAAGTTGGTAAAAAGTGTTGTTACGATTACTTTTAAATATTTTTTTACGATGCCACTATTTACGAATATTGAACTAACGGATATAGTGCTGGTTTATGGGGCAGCTGGAGAAAATTTTCGGCAAGCACAAATCCTGTATCGCGAACGGTTTCCAAATCGGAGAATTCCGGACTGTCGTACGTTTATTTCAACTGTTCAGCATCTAAGAGACCATGGAAAATTTGAGAGTGTCAATGCAGATCGAGGGAGAACAAGAACACAAAGAACATTGGCGGCCGAAGAAGAAATATTGGAAGCTGTTTAAAACCGGCCTCAATTAAGTTGTAGAAGACTAGGTCTTGAAATTGGAGTGTCCTCATTTGTTGTGTGGCGGACACTTAAAGAACAAGGTTTACATCCTTATCACATCCAAAAAGTCCAGGCCTTATATCCAGGTGATGAAGAAAAGAGAGTGGAGTTTTGTGAATGGATGATTCAAAAAATTTGTTGATATTCCTGATTTTCTAAAAATATTATTGTATACTGACGAGGCTTCATTCACTCGTGATGGCGTGTTCAATATGCACAATACGCATATTTGGAGTGATGAAAATCCTCACGCCATTAGGGAAACTGGGCATCAAAGAAAATTTTCAATAAATGTTTGGGCTGGCATAATAGATCAGTATTTAATCGGGCCTTATGTTCTCCCAAACAGATTAAATGGGCCAGGATATCTCCACTTTTTAGAAGATATTTTGCCAGTACTCCTAGAAGAGATACCGTTACAATTAAGGCAACGGATGTGGTACCTACTAGATGGCGCTCCTCCTCACTTTGATTTAAACGTACGGCAGTTTTTGAACATTAGATTTCCTCAAAAGTGGATAGGCGGAAATGGACCTACTAAGTGGCCTCCGAGATCTCCGGACTTAAATCCATGCGATTTCTTTTTGTGGGGTCACATGAAACAACTGGTTTATAATGAACCTATTAATAGTGTTGAACAATTAACCAATAAAGTTAATGCGGTAGCCGAGGAACTACGACAAAATCCAAGACTAATTTCTAATGTTCAAAGTTCTTTGGAAAGACGATTGCAAGTGTGTGTAAATAATAATGGACGGCATTTTGAACAATTACTGTAATAAACTTTATTTTGAATTAATTGGTTTTGCTACGGCAACAGTGCAATTTCTATGGGTAAGTTCAATTTCGATTTATTTTACTTCTTTAAATATGGAAACTAGTAGGTCGGAAAAGGGGACTCTTCCCCAATATTTAAATTTTAGAATTTGAAGTTAAAATTGGTGCCAATCGTTTTTGGTCATTACATACTATTCCCCATTTTAATATGTACGTGTATTTCAATAACACCCTGTATACAGGGAGAGTCAAAATATAGGACAAAAAGAAAAAAACTGTTATTGCTTTAAAATCATATAGTTTCGTACCGTAATTAGGAAGCACCTTGTATTAACTTTAATTGACAGACACGTTGATAATATTTTGTAACTCGTAAATATGACTATACACTGAGTTTTCATTTATTCATTTATTAAAGAAACTATTAACAAAATAACTAGAAAATTTAAAATAAGCTAATTTTTGTTTACCAATACGCACAGATCAACTAACAAAAACAGTTTATTTTTTAATCTAATAAACAAGACTATACCTATATAGAAAAAGTAAGTTAATTTTAATCACATTTGTATTCTTATATTTCTTTTGTACTCCAACATTAATAATAAAATCAGATATACTTCATATAAAATAAAAAAGATGATCTAAGGCGAGGTCTTATGGAACTTTCCGACATTGCAGTATTTTTAAAAATTACATGAAAGAAAAGAAAACAGGTTTATTTTAGTTTGTCTTTATTGATGAGACGTGGATTTTTCAAAATGGGACTATAAACTCTTCTTGGCAAAATAAAAATAAAAGAAGTGTGAAAACCATAAACCAAAATGGTTCCGTCGCCAAAAAATTTTAAAAAACTGCTCTGGATTAACTTTACCTGGTTTTTAAAAGGTAAATAAATTTAACTTTTATTTAATGCTAACCTGCTTTACTATCTTTGTTTATATATATGTTTAAAAACATAATGGGCAATAATTTTTAAACAGAAGAAAATTTCTAAACCATTTCTAAGATAAGTGAAAACAAAATGAATCTAGATATATGTTGATATGAAAATCAATTTTGTAATAAAAAAAAATTAATTCAATCTGTAAACCTGAGGGTCCGTAGGTCAAAGAATTACAATATTTCGGATCTCAATAAAGAAATGGAATATCTTACCTCCAAATTTCCAGTCAACATTTGAACGGTTTACAAATTTAAATTTAAATATTAAAAATAATTTTTTTTATAAATGTTTAACTTTTCCAAAATCTTCTTTTCTGCTGTATTCGTGGTCCTTCTTCGGGATTTATCTCATCCCTTATTTTCTTCCTTCTATACCATTTTTCAATGCTTATTCTGCTTGTATTTATAACTATTTATATAATGAAATATGCGTCTACCTCTGCTGTGTTATCTGATTTATTCTCCTTCACTATTTTCAATGAAATTGACTTTACTTTCCTTTAAATACTTTAGTACCTTCTCCAAAACATATTACTTCTCAACAGTCAATAAAAAACCTCTATATCTGTAACAAATCCTTTCCTTTCTGCAAAATCAAACTGACAATTGCTTTTAAAAGAATTTCTAATTCCTGTCTGACATCTTATAAATTTTTCAAAAATTCCCCAAAAAACGCCACCCTGACTTTTTTAAAATAGTTTTCAGTTTCCAGGACTGACCTTATCCATCAAACGTTGATTAACAAATATTCCCATTTTTATTCAGATCTTTTTTAAAATTAACACACTTAATCCCCTTATGGTGCTTTATTTTTCTAAAAATTTTTAAATTGATATTGTTTTTTGTTTTTTGTGGACAAAAAACGTAACATCGGACGGACAAAGTAAAGAGTATAATATTAAACATGGAGTCTCGGACCCAATAAATTACGATAAATAAATTGTTACCTCATTTCCAACAATCGCATGTTAGTACATGTACACTGTTTGAAGAGATTGATTGCTAATTAACTAGATAGGTGTATATCTTCTCATTTCATCGAACTTTAATCAATTTATCTGCAAACAATCTATCAAGCATGCATAAAAAACAGGTCTGCACTTTATTGAAACGTACTGAAACCAAAATACCGCATTCATGTCATAAATTACATACTGTCAATGCAATGATGATAATTATTATATTTATTTTCAATAATCACGAACCAAAGCGTTACTGCACAAATTTGGCTGGCATTTTAAAAAATAATGCAATAAAGCTTTGTTCAAATTCACACAAATTGTCTATTGCATTACATTTAAATATTATTTATATATTGTTAAAAGAGCAAGCCATGCAAAAAATTTGTTGAAAATGGGGTAAAAAAATAATAAATTTAATAATATAGATATTTGGTATTGGAAATTGAATATTGGTTTTATATACAGGGTTAACTTTTTTAAACAGTGAAAAATACAATTTTGGATAGAATATTTTTATAATTAATAATTTTAGAGTAGGGTTATTATTATTATTATTATTACAAATTTATCGTCAGCATTTTAACTGCCGATGAAAGTAATTTGTCCGATAAAATATGACGCAATTTTGTTTCTCTTCTAAGGAACATGGTGTTCAAGTTTTCTTTAAAAGCTTTCGTTAATATCTAAAAAAATATTTTACCAATTTTAATTTGTTAGAAACTCTATAAAGTGTCTTTTATACATGTTACATTTATTTCGGTAATTCCAGAGAATTTTTACTTTCCTATCTGTATACAGATATAAGGAAAGTATAGGAATCATGATTTTTTTATTATAGTTATTTTGCTAATGAATTCCCGAGAGTAATATATGTGAAGCTTTTAATTATAAAAATTAAAAAAAAAAACGGCGAGTTGTATTTGTGAAAAAAAGTTTCTCATTAAAGATAAATTTATTATTTTTAAAATGTCATGAATGTCAGTCCCAAGGAAGAAAATTGGCATGTGTTGGTTTTAAAAAATATATTTCTAATGCTAGTGACGCTGCTTTAGACCTATCAGGTTAACTTATTTTTTTTTTAATAAGTGACGTTATTGTATTATCATGATGACAAAATGGTTGCTCTTACTGAGTTTGATTGAAATAGTTCTTTTAATTATCTGAGATGTGACACACCTTGTTTAGATCTTTGGTTCTGCTTGATTTTGTAGAATATATGAAGTCGGATATTGCATTTTCAAATAACCTATTATGGGGTCTATATTTACTATAAAACACAAGGCTATTTAAATAATGTAGATAATAAAATTAAACACAAAGGTTTTCAAAGATAGTAAAAATAGAAAATTGGAGAGTAGCCATAGCATTAATAAGTAAAAGGCCAAATGTTTAAAAATTGTTTAAAATTAAAAAAAAAACTAAGTAAAATATAAATAAACCCATTTCTAAATATTGAAATAAAAACTGTACTTATTAAAAAATGTAAAGACAGGGGGGTCCATAAAAATATAATATACACAAATAAATATACAGAATGATTCAGTTTTTATCGTCAGGATTTCACTAGCTGATAGTATGTTGAAAACTAAATGTACTGTGTTCAATAAACTATAATCTAATGTCATGAAATTCCTAAGCCGACCCTGTCTAAAGCAGCTTGGCACCCGACTCATGCTTGAAACGACGAAATCTCCTAAGAATACCGCTGACGCTCTAGAAATGGTGGACATTTCTTTAGCAGTCGTGACCAACCCTTTTCCGATCAGAATACCTCATCTAACCTTTTCCTCGTGGTTCCAAGGTTCCATCATGACAGCTGTTCCTTCTTCTATAGTTTCTTGAAGCCGTGCTACTATAACGGTTTCACTTCTGCCAGGTACAAACTAAATATTTAACTTTTTTGACTCCAAATTTTTTTTTTTTTGTATCTTACTTTGTTTTTGTAGAAAATAATAAAACTAACAATGAGCACATGTCTAAATACCTAAATCATGTACACCAAAAAGTAAAATTAATGTCATGAAATTCCTAACCGACCCTGTCTAAAGCAGCTTGGCACCCGACTCATGCATAAAATTTCTTCCTTAAAAGAAAAAGTGTCTTCTGACATATCTTCTTTAAAAACAGAAATTTCTTCCGACTTAGAAAACAAAATATCTTCTATAAGAAATGAAATTTCTTCTGTTGAGGAGAAAATAATGTCTTCCATTGAAGAGAAAATAAAAGAGATGGAAAAGAAGATAGAAGAACTGGAACATTCAGAACCGGTCAAGGACGGTGAAATAAAGTGCCATAAGGTAGAGTCGAAGTTAAAATTGGAAGAAGATGTAAATTCTGCTCGTGTTAAAGCCCCAACCTTCGACGGAAAGATGTCATGGACCAACTATCTAAAACAGTTCGAGACAGCTGCAAGAGCAAACGAATTATCTGAGAGAGAAAAGGCCGTAAATCTGACAATCTCCCTTCGAGAACACGCTTTAGATGCTCTTTATACTACACCTGTGGAAGAGACTGATGATTTTGAACAACTCAAAAAGAGATTGAACATGCGATATGGCCACAAACACTTGGAGCATTTATACCAGTCACAGTTTAAGAATCGCAAACAGAAACGAGACGAGACTCTTCAAGAATATGAAGTAGATATTGCCAGGTTAGTGCGATTTGCTTACCCATTAGCTCCGGAAAACATGATGGAATGTTTAACAGTCCAAACATTTGTTGATGGACTCCGTGACAACGAGATGCAAAAAACACTTCGCTTAGCCCGCCACAAAACTGGCCAATGTCTTGTCCGCTGCTTTAGAGTATGAGGCAGCTACGCAGACATCTAGAGGATACAGTAAAATGAAAATTTAAAAGAAAAAAACGTAGAAGATAAACTCGACCAACTAGTTAACATAATGAAGAGCTTTACTGATAAAAAAGACATCAGGTTCTGAAATTGCGGTGAACTGGGATATGTACGCAGTTCGTACAAACGCCCTAGGGTCCTAATAACTGAAGACATCACCCCGCAGGAAAACTAGAGCGGGTTGGCCTAGAGGAGACAGCTTCAACTCGAAACCCTTCCAAGGACTGATAGCCTCTTTGAAATGTCTTGATGATAGTGTATACGTAGACGTCGAAGTAAATGAAGACTCTGATGCAAGAAGGGGATATGTGCACAATTTTAAAAAACGTAGTTAAATGCAAAAATGGTTCTCAAAATGTGCTCTTTACGGTTGGTGCAAGAATGAGACATGTACGACTTTCGTGCCAACATCCATTTGGAAATCCAGGCTCAATTGGGAATTGGTACATAAAAGTTTACTCATACTGTTATTGTCGCTGATATCGAAGAAGATGTTATTCTTGGAATGGATGTAATAAACTTACATAGTTTCCAGTTGGAATGATCAAAGTTGGTACCGAAGAGGTATTCCTACATCTATATGAGGACAGTACCGTGCCAGTTGCTGTACAGGAGGATACGGTGGTACCTGGCAGAAGTGAAACCGTTATAGTAGCACGGCTTCAAGAAACTATAGAAGAAGGAACAGCTGTCATGATGGAACCTTGGAACCACGAGGAAGAGGTTGGATGAGGTATTCTGATCGGAAAGAGGTTGGTCGCGACTACTAAAGAAATTCCATCTCTGACTCAACGGCACTCTCCGCCCGTTCTAGCGGTTTCTAGAGCGTCAGCGGCGTTCCTAGGAGATTCCGTCGTTTCAAGCATGAGTCGGGTGCCAAGCTGCTTTAGACAGGGTCGGCTTAGGAATTTCATGACATTAGATTATAGTTTATTGAACACAGTACATTTAGTTTTCAATATACTATCAGCTAGTGAAATCCTGACGATAAAAACTGAATCATTCTGTATATTTATTTGTGTATATTATATTTTTATGGACCCCCTGTTTTTACATTTTTTAATAATTACAGTTTTTACTTCAATATTTAGAAATGGGTTTATTTATATTTTATTTAGTTTTTTTTTAATTTTAAACAATTTTTAAACATTTGGCCTTTTACTTATTATTGATATGACTACTCTCCAATTTTCTATTTTTACTATCTTTGAAAAACTTTGTGATTAATTTTATTATCTACATTATTTAAACAGCCTTGTGTTTTATAGTAAATATAGACTCCATAATAGGTTATTTGAAAATGCAATATCCGACTTCATATATTCTACAAAATCAAGCAGAACCAAAGATCTAAACAAGGTGTGTCACATCTCAGATAATTAAAGGAACTATTTCAATCAAACTCAGTAAGAGCAACCATTTTGTCATCATGATAATACAATACCGTCATTTATTAAAAAAAAATAAGTTAACCTGATAGGTCTAAAGCAGCGTCACTAGCATTAGAAATATATTTTTTAAAACCAACACATGCCAATTTTCTTCCTTGGGACTGACATTCATAACATTTTAAAAATAATAAATTTATCTTTAATGAGAAACTTTTTTTCACAAATACAACTCGCCGTTTTTTTTTTAATTTTTATAATTAAAAGCTTCACATATATTACCCTCGGGAATTCATTAGCAAAATAATTGTTGTTACATATAAAATAATTGAAGCCAATCTAATTTTTTTTTTAATTTTTTAAAAAGCATCTTCGTTTCCGTCAATTATTTTCTATTGTCTGAACTTCTTTTATCCCCGCATTATAATGATGCACTCAAATTTTATCTGCAGTTATAAATCCGCCCTTAAAATTGATTGGATTTTTTTGCAAAAACTTTCTGAGCTGATTTTCATAATCGATTTAAAGGTTTAAGTATCATATTCCTTATATATCCTTTTTTTTTACAAGGATTGATATTTCTACATTCTAGAAAAGTAAATAAACTGATCGGTATTGTTACTGTGTGTGTGATGTTGTTAGTTTATTTAAATTGATTGAAATATTACCCCTTCACTTTATTTTGCGAAGGCTAGGGTTTAATTAAAACACAAATTATTTTATTTTTAGTATTAAAAATGTAATATTCAGTTATATTTACAAATTCCCATGAGCGCAATTTTCCCTTAAATTTTTTTGAAAAGAAATGTTCTTTTCTTCTAAATATTGTTTATAAAACAATCATTAGAGCATGAGACAAATAACTAAAATTTATTTTCAATAATTATCCCTATAATTAGAATACAAGAACCATATAACTGTTATCAAATGGTTTTTATCTCTTATTAATAAAGTTTTTCAAAAAATTTACCCTGAAGCTTTTGTTTATCACATCCTGTAAATAATATTGTAATTACTATTACAAAATCTCTTAATACTCATATTTAATATATTAAAATTAAAACTATTAGTTATCCAATATCATTTTAAAATAGTTACTATTGAAGAATACACAAAAAAATATCGAAGATAACTAACTAATAAATATAGTACCTCTATTTACTGAAAAAAATGCACAAAAACAGGACTCATTGAAATTCAATGGAATTCTCTTTATTTTTAATAGAAGTTGTATCAACAATTTAATTAAATCCATAAAATAAAAAAATAAGAAGATTCTATTACGAATTTTTTGGGTGTTAGTCCTCTCCTGTATAATTTAATACGTAATCAATGCGCAAGCGCGTGAGTCTCTTCGTTTTGAAAGATGATCGCCTTCAATTCTACGTCTGACGAAAATGACATTTCCTATCTCCTTTAGTTTATATCTGTGATAAGAAACAATTGAGTTTAATAATCAAGTTCTCAACCCTTATAACAGTGCTGTTCCTAAAGTGGCGCTGGGAAACAGTAACAAAGCCTACACAGAACACAAGGCGAAATAACCTTAGCAGTTGAAGCCGATAACACAAAAAAAAATTATTTCTTTTTGACATTGCTTGTCATTATTCAATTCAATTATTTAATAAAATCCATTAACTTGATCCTTTTTATTTAGATAATTTTCCATGTTTTTACTAAAATTTTTCTAAATTCTTGATGTTATGATCACTTTTTACCGATTTTTGTATAGAAAATGCCTATTTAGCATTAAAATTAATGAATAATTCTTTTTTTACACTTATTTAGTCTTTTATAGATTTATTATTGGTTTTCAATACCAAAATGTCTTTGGTCATGAAATCACAACAGAAATACTTATTACATCTAACTTTAAATTTTAAATACTATTCTTATTTCTATAATTGAAGGGCTTTTTAAAATAAAGGCATTTTTACTTCTGGACGATAAAAAATAAGGTTACAAAAGCTTTAACCACATGGAAATTCTTCAATACAATTATTAGCCAAAAAATGAAATTTAGCATTTTAACAAAGTTGTAGTGGTTATAGAAAATTATTTTAATCTTTCAATACATGTTTTCTTAATAAATTATTGTTGTGCCTTATCATGTTATTCCAATAAGCCCTTCAGTTGTTAAAATTTGATATTGGGTACCTTTTAAAATGATATTTTAATAGTACAATCTCATTCTATTATAATACTTTATTTAAAAAGATAATATCACCCCTATTGATACCATTACAATATTGTTTAAATTATGTAGCTTCCTGTCGGTGTACCTCTTTTTTTATCCATACTATAACATTCATTTTTGCGTCATTAATTCTTGCACCAACAAGAAATAATCAAGTAATCTGTTTCGCCGGTTTGAAACATAATCAAAACAGAGAGAGCAACGTCATCACCAGGGGCCACTTCATCTCGCTCCAGGTCCCTCCGAATTAGAATTTAACTTCCTTAAAACGCTTCTAAAATATGCAAATGTCAGTTTATTTTGCATAATGGCGATCGAGAAGGGCGATGCAGTTGGTACGACTGTTTGGGCTTGTTCTTACTGCGAATACGGCGACGAATAATTCGGCCGTTATCGTCACTATCTCGGCTGGCCGTGACTTGACTTATAGAGGATTATTTATTTTTCGGTGGTTGCTTAACTGGCTATGACTAGCTTTGGATTTGAATAATGATAGCCAAGTTATTATTATTAAGGAGTTGAATTGAATTACTTTATTGCTGGGTTTAGCTGGACTGTAAAGGGTGATTTTTTAATGGACGCCTTTCTAAATATGTATTCGTAACAAGACAGTAATATATAGAGAAGATTTCTAAACGCAACGATGACTAGCATTGCAAAGTATATTGGTAAAATTATAATAATGCTCAAATATATTTTCACAGGTATGCATTTTGCCGATGCATTTGCAAAAATTTACCATCAATCAAATTTTTTTTTAATTATAAATTTACAGATGTTAATAAAATAAACTTATTT
Organism: Psylliodes chrysocephalus; assembly: GCA_927349885.1. Taxonomy (NCBI): domain Eukaryota; kingdom Metazoa; phylum Arthropoda; class Insecta; order Coleoptera; family Chrysomelidae; genus Psylliodes; species Psylliodes chrysocephalus. The sequence goes on from OV651828.1 coordinate 3,191,640, forward strand.
ATTTAAAAACAAAATAATCTAATATAATTCCAAGTTTACTAGTCATAAAATTAATGCTCTTTAGAATTTAAGCATCTTTTGTCAGAGTCAGAAAGAATATTGAAGTTCTTTCGTTAATGAAATCCCGAGAAACTCTTAGCACTTTTTTGTTTTATCTGTTTTTTATTTTGTCAATTTCATTATGTTTCACAAAATTACTCTTGTTGTTAAAACACGGAAATAGAAATAAAATTTCCCACCCACGATGAAGATTTTTCTTTTGAGGATTTAAAAATTTATTTACCAATCTAACTAATAAAAATTACTATTCTTATTACTAATTAAAATTTGTGATTTAATGGATATTTTTACAGTGGTCGTAAATAAAAATACTTATCTGAGTGGCGCGTTTGCTTAAGATGTCATTTTGAGAATATTGAGACATAAAGAAACTATGAATTTCATTTATGTAGATATTTGTAACATCACCCTGTCCCTTTAACTTAGAATAATCAGCGAAAACCGCTACCATAGAACTAGATTTATCAAAGATACTATCACCCTGTACATTACAGTTTGTTTAAATATGTTGTAAACTTATTTTAAGTTGCAATCATGTACAAGGTTGATTATTTAAATTAATATTAAACATAAATAAAATTGAAACAAACAAGCATTTTTGTCGCTAGGGTTCGAAGCCTTTTTTGTATTTTAAAAAGTGGTATTGATATTGGATCAAGGGTTCTGAGGTGTGCCCCAAAATTGGAGTTAGTTTATTAATTTGTTTATACAGATATTTGTTATAGTTTTGGTCCATATTTGTTTATGTTGGTTTGAGACCTATTTTTTATAGTTGTTTGAATATATTATTATATTTATTAAAAAAAACATTGTATTTCTTTTATTATCTTACAGGGTGATGCTTAAACTATTTAGACCCTTATCGTTTATCCCACTAGGACAGTGGTCGCCAACCTCTCAATGTGTTCAGCTACTTTGTTAATTTTCGAATAAACAGCGAGCTACCCACACGGAAGCCATGTAACGCAACGTAAATGAAATAACCCACAGTTAATTTATCATTATATGTATCTATTTTACTATTTAACTGGTAATACATAATACATAGGTACTAATAATAAACTAATAACAAAATAACTAATACTACTAGTACGTACTTGTTCATAGCTACATTTCTACCTACCAAACGAAGGTGTTTGAACAATAAACATAAACGTTTATCCAGCCACAACGGCATGTCACGTAAGATTTAAAAAAAGTTAATAATAACAACAAAAAAGTAACGCACTATCAAGAACATAAACATTGAAAAATAAAAAAGCACGTTCAATGGAAAGGCTGACGCTCAGACTCATCGATAATTTTTTTAATGTTTGCAGTATAATTTGATACAGCCATTCGAATACAATTATCCAAATGTTCATCTATAAGTCGATTGCGATATTTGTTCTTAATAAACTTCATATTGGAAAAAGAAGATTCACACAAATAGGTTGAACTGAATAATGCTTTCACTTTCAAGGCAACACGGCATAGAACTGAATATTTGTCTTTACTTACCATAGGCCAGATACATTTGGTACTTGAGACTAACGATTTTAAGGCTAAATCATTTTGAAACTCAATTACTTCCATTTCTGTTACAGCGATGTCTTTGCCAAAAATCTGCATAACACAAGTTGCAAACTGTTGGATATCAATTTCCATAAAGGGTGAAACAACAAACTGCGCTACTAAACCCTTATCACAACCCACCATAGCTGGAGCGCCATCGGTTGTCAAGCCTACCATTTTCGATATTGGAATTTTCTCGGAAGAAATAATATTTTTTAAATGAGAAAATAACTCCTGTCCAGTAGTGTGTCCTTTCAGTGGAATAAACTTCAAAAGATCTTCTTTAATCGTAAAATCACTAAAAACCATCCCTGACAAACACGGCCATCTGGGCAGTGTCAACGACATCTGTTGTGAAAAATAAACACAGTTATCTAAGTCAGTTCTTAACTGTAAAAAATATCATTGCTCATTACTTCTACACGTCTCATCACTGTATTAGCAGAAAGTTGCATAGATTTTTCCCCGTCTTCATAAGGTTTCTATTTTTGTGCAATTATCTGGGACACACGGCACGATGCTTCAGTTGCAGCCTTATTTTTGTCGACTGTTCTTAAAAATATTGATTGTTGTCCAATTAACTGCTTTTTTTACTGTTTCAGTTTCTCCTTTCTGGCGGCAGAATGTGATGAGAATGATTTTTCAAAATTAGAATGTACAGTTTTATGATGTCTCTCAATATTTCCTTTTTTAGCAACGGAGACCGAAGTATTACATAACAAACACACATTTTTATCTTTAACTTTTGTAAAAAAAGTATTGTTCTTCCCATTCCGAATGAAAGTGGTATGTCTTTACCTTCTTACAACTGCTTGCCATAATATTATTTTTTGTTGTTCTCTACTAACCCAACCGCTGGACGTTGGTTACGCGTTCAGTTTTAAACTAAGCGCAATGTCACCGAGCCGTGCGTATTTATCCTGTTCAAAGCAATCCTGATCGTTCTCGAACACTAACGTGCTGGTCCGGCTGGTCGGTTCTAGCCGATTCCAGCATGATGGCGTCAGCGGCAGATCGCTCACCGCAACGTTGCCGCTGTTTAATATTATGATAATTAGATTTTTTTGTGGAATTTTCGGAAGCTTCTCTGATTTTTGCAGTTTGTATTTTTGAAATTAAAATCGTTGTGAGAGCTACCAGAATTGCCTCCGAGAGCTACCGGTAGCTCGCGATCGACAGGTTGGCGACCACTGCACTAGGACATAGCTAGTCCCTTAATTATCATATACATACATGAAGACATTTTTATTAAAAAAACACATAAAACGTGACAATATTATAATTATTATAAAAGACTTATCTAGAAATATTTGTAAAGTGTTTTTGCTTTAAACATTATTATTATGCATCTTCCTGAGTTTGGATTTTGATTATATTTCACAATGTTAATAATCCAACACAATTTAGCTACATACACATAAATCAATTCTCCTATAATGTGTCTGATATCATTAGTTAACATGTACATACAACCAAATCTGTGACAATTCAGTGTTTGAATCGACTAAATTACTTAATCAGGCCGCAGGGATATGTATTTAACTTTAACTTCTCCCATTAATCACTGTTAGCCACCGGTGGATATATGCCTAAATTAAAACATTAACACAATTAACTTGGTATAGTTGAGCGAAGAAGTTTCAAGGAAAATAATTTACGTGACTAACGTTTAAATAAATAGTTTGGAGAAAAATTGAACTGGATCGTATGAATAAAACCAGTATCAAAAAAGCGAACTTATTAACTTATTGAATGAGAATCTAGGTAAATAATGAAGATAGTTTTATTTTAAAATAATAAAAAAAGCGTTATATAAAAAAATGTTAAGTCAAAGGTACGTCTTGTCTTGTCTTATATAAAAATGACCACCCATAAAGTACCTCCCAGATGTTACGACTGTGCCCAAAAAATAATAAGTAATAAATGTGAGAAATACGATTTATTGTTTTAAAACAACGTGGCTAGAAATTGTTTAAACTAAAACTAATAGTGTGTACGGGCTCCTCTAACTCGCCAAACTTCTGCACAACGTCGAGGTATGCTTTGAATAACATTTCGAATAGCTTCTTCCACGAGAACTTCCTCGACATGATGCAGGTTTCTTAGTGGCTGTCGATCCTTTAAGCGCTTCCCAAGTGTATCCCAAATGTGTTTAATGAGTTTTAATGTGGACTCCTCGCTGGCTACTCCATATTCTTAATATTGTGGGCAGTTAAATAATTTTTTACTCTACTGGCTACGTGCGGTCTTGCATTATCTTGCTGAAGTATAAATACTGGAGCCATATTTTTAGCGAATGGGACAATAAGTGGTATATGAACTTAGTTGCTGTACCTCTTTGCCGTCATCGCTCCTCGTTGAGTAACTTTTCCACCCCAAATCATAATTAAGCCACCGCTTTTTTAAACTGTGGAATCCAAAAAGCGCACGCCTGATCGTCTCCAGACTCCAACATGTCCATCAATATGATTTAAAAGAAATCTGAAGTCGTCAGTAGACATCATGTTACTCCATTGTGTCACGTTCCAATTAATGTGTTCTTCTGCAAACAAGCGTCTAATTTTAAGATGTTCAGGAATCAAAGGAGGTACTCAACCTACACTCGTGAAGCCGATTACGTATAGTTTGAGTACTTACTCTTGTACCCGCTGCACCCTTGCACGATGCGGATAAGGGTGTCTTCTAATAACTCCATACATTTCATGTCTGATCTAGGCTCTATTTATTGCAACACAACTATTTAACATTTTTGCTGTACGGCGTCTTGAGTAACCTTCTTGAATCAAAGTTACTGCCCTAGCAATTTGAATATCAACTACGTCTTCGTGCCCTTCCAAATACATTAAAATTCATTAATAATTCTTAAAAAAAATTACATTAATATCGATAGAAATGCAATATTGGAACAGATGTGGGATTCCAACTATTATCATGTTTTGCATTTTTACCAATACAAGGAAAATAAAAATAAAAACTTATTTTCCTCTTGCCTTTATAAAAAACTATAAGCATCTATTGGATGGACATATGTTTTTAAGTTTCTACTTAAACAATTTATATTAATTTAAGTTAGTTGCTTCTTTTTCGCATTCTAAATCATTTACAATAAAAAAAGCCAATCATAATTTTTGGCCTAACCGTACAACTATTTAATGATACGACACTGGCAAATAAATTAGCAGGAATATTTTTTAAAGTTGTTCTAGATTTATTTCCTCTACTCACAAGTGTACCATTAAAATAATGTATTCTATTCTAGTTTTCGTGGTAGTATAAAAAAATTAAAACATTCATCACCTAATACATAAAAATACACTATTTGTTGAAAATAATAAAATGAAGTACACAATTTTGCTTCTATCAGAATGTTTTTTTTATTTATATTTTTTTGACCTTCGTTATTTATTTACCAGCCAATAAAATTTAGAAAGCGCCTGATAAAATATTTATCTCCTCAAAAGCAAACTGTTGTACCTACAATACAGTTGTTTGGGATTGTTTTCCACCTATAGACACTTGACAATATCAAGTGGTATTTTTACATTTTTGTAAACAGCATAAAAGTCCAAAAATAAAAATATAAATACAGGGTGTTCCGAAATTCATAATGTTGATAAAAAAATGGAAATTCTAAATCTTTCCAAATCAATAAATGATTTAAATCAGAATTTTAAATTAATGATGGGTGATTTAATTAAAAGTTTTACAAATTGGTAAATGAGAGATTTTTAAATCAAAATTTAGATTTTAAACACTACTTTTATAAAAGTTATTAAATCAATAAATTTATCATACTTATATACAAGGTGGGGATTTTAAATTGGACGCTTCTTATAGCGGATCTGTTAATAAGTAAAATCCGAAAACACGTAGAACTGTACAACAATAAACCTATCCATTGGTAGTTTTTAACCTGTAAAACTAGGCAGTAAACTAACTTACTTATTATCATTCATAAATGTGTGCGGCATAGATAAATTATCTGATAATGAAATCAAAGCTGTAACAGAGTATTCTGAACTTTTAATGTAAAGGTAAGTATAAATTGTGATTAATATTAAGGTAGTTCATGAAAATAATCAAAGAAAGTGGCCAAGAGTTTATAAAAAAGTTTGTCCTAGTAAAGCACCTACAAAATTTAAAGAACTTACATTATAAAAAATGCTTTGTAAGATAAACTACCAATTTTCATCTTAAAGGATAAACACTTAAATGAACATTTCCGAAACATAATTAAGAAAGTTTTTAGTTACCTAAATGAGCTTTCTCGAAACAATGAACTTAGTTTTGGCAGTGCTCGAGGCTTGAGATATTTGATCAAGGGTCTCCCTGTATACAAATAAACAGATAATAAAAATATAATTAAAAAAAGTATAATACATCATATTATAAAATTCGTGTGTGTAAAAACTTTTTTTTCTACAGTGTGTAATTGGCTGCTGGACGTTGAATTATGTACGATTCTCTCACAAAAATGTCAATTCCTTGAAAAGTACCCTATACAACATAGACAAATCATTTATTAAAAGAATGGAAAAAATATGAGTAAAATCTAAAATAATATACTGAGGTTATCATTAAAAATAACATATGTTTGGTTCGTACACGAGCTATGCAACACCCTGTATACCTCCCAATAATTTTAAAATGTTAACCTCGAATATTTCCATAATTTTCTTAATACACTTTTTTAATATCTCTTTTAACAAGGAAGATATCGAACTTTTCCACAAGATTGGTCCATCCTGTATGTGTTTTTATTATGTCTTATCTTTAAGATTTAATTTATAATATTTCAAAATTTCTCTTTAATGTTATTTCTACATTTTTCAGTGTATATTAAAGCAATAACCTCATGCAACACTGTTTAATATATTATCTCCCTTATTTACTTACCTTACCGGTCTAGCTCATCAACTATCTTCCACAAAGTATGAATTCAAGCAAAAACCATCCTCCATTACGGACCCGAATATGTTTCAAATTAAGTGATTTCCTGGTTCAGTAACTGCTGCAACCGAGATTATTAATTTCATTATGTTTTATGGACATAACTTCTGGGTTATGCTTTCTCTCACTCATCGCCTTTCGTGCGCACATTCATTTAGTTTAATCTACACTGCATCGGATAAATTAAATTTTCGGGATTGTGGAAATGATTTCTGAAAGCCGCACTTCGACGAATAGAAACCGCTTTTTGTTGTTTCGGTATTGTTATGTACTGATTGCGGAACTGTTGCTTTAATGAAAGCCGAAACTAGTATTGATCAGAATTTTTTTTGATCTTCTGGAGCGTTCGAGAAATATTAATGAACCACCCGCCGACATTTTAACGGCGGTTCAGGATTTTATTCTTCTTTTTAAACGTTCGAATAATCCTAGAATAATAACTGTAACGCACTTTCTTTAAATTAGTTTATTAGGACTATTTTGAACTTCTAAATAAGCAAAGCTTTCTTTATTAAAAAATCATTATCACCAATATTTACTGGCACTTTTTTTGTTGATTTTTCTTCTCATTCCAAATAAATTACTTCAATACAGGTATTTCAATATTATGACCTCCTAGGTTTTGTTGTATTAGGTCTATATTCAACTTTAAGATTATCATATATTTTAAACCTAAAACGCCATCAAAAAATTTATGAAAGTCATACAGAATAAAGTGTACAGTTCATCAAATTTCTAGAGGTGTTCGACGCCCAGACAGAGAACGCGCTACGTGTGACTAAGATAGCTATTGTACAGTCTGTTAAACAAGTTATTTTAAATAGTTTTTAATATTTTTAGGTAATTAAATTTTAAAAGTGTGGAATAGTTTAGGGATTAAATTGGTCTGACTGGACTTTCTTAAAACGTTTTTAAAAGCAGCTAAAGATAGTATGTAGAATTGAAAATAATTATTATGCCATAAAAGGTGTTTTGGAATTCCTTCAACCTTTTGAAATTGAGTCAGAAAATATAAATTTTATAGGATAGCGGAAAATACCTATAATTTTTTTGTAGGCCTTTGTAAATCGTGGAAATAGTTTATATTTTATTTCTACCTTATTAAGGAAAATGGTACCAATTATTAATAACGGTTGTTTCTGAAACATTACTAAAATTTTCGAAATTTTGTTTTTCTACAAAATAATAAGCTATACTATTTAGAAAAAAATTTATTTCTCTTATAATTTTATAAAAAATAACAGGGGAATATTTACATTTCTTGATCTATTAAACAAAACGATAAATTATCTCGACGAATGACACCATGTTCTAGTACGGAAGCTAGCTTTACATTTTTGTTGGTGGTTTCATGGGTTTCATATCAATTTTTTGTAATTGTAGTTTACACGTACATATACCTCTTAACACTTGTTTGCTTTATTAAAAAAGTGTGTTGTTGTGATTTACGTCGAAATAAGTCAAAAACAACTTGAAACCCCATATAAAATCAAAAAGGAGAAACGGAAAAAAATTGAGCCTGTAAATGAACACAACTCAGAAACAAAAATAGCTATCTAATAATAAAAAAATAAAATTTGATTCTTGTGCAGCTTCATCTATATCATTAACTGTTTTTGGTTTTTTAATGGTTTTTCTTGGTGATGAAAATTCCGATATCTCACGGTTATCGATTCTTTTTTTCTCTCCAGAAATGCGGACGACAGTGTTTTTAGATACTCCTGTGGCTCCAGCAACACGATCATTTACATTTTTAAATGGTATTGAAGGTGAATTAAAGTTTCCTTCTCTTCTCATAAACTCTATAACATTGGCTATTATTTCGCGAGATTGACTGTTAATCACGCGGCCTCTTAATTTGCTATTAAACTCCATACTTAGGTTCTATTAAACTGTAATGAGCAAAAAACACAAACGAAAATAAAAGAAATGTTTTAGCGAAATTTACATCTGACATTTACGTCTGAATGAAATAGTGAAATACTTGATGCGCAGAGTGTACTTTCATTGCGTAAATCCGTCGGGATGCCTGTCAGTAGTGCTTTCTCTGTCTAGCCGTCGAAAGCCTCTAGAAATTTGATGAACTGTATGTATTTATTATTAGAACTAAACTCAGCAAATTGCTGACACTAAAGCTTGATAATTAATTTTAGTTGCTACCGCACTAATATATAAACGAACAGAAATTTAACGTGTTAGAAAATAGTAAAAATAAGTGGTTTGTTTTGTGAAATAAATTTTGAGTTTTGGCTAGTGTGAAACTGAAGAAACGATTCATCCAACATTGATTTAGACATTTAATAAGGTAACCTTAAATCCATTCTACATATTATAGTTTTTATCATCGTTATCATTCCCAGAGATATTAAATTACATGCTAGATGGTTAACATGTGTTAAAAATATTCAACGAGAAAATAAAGTCGTTATCATTCCCAGAGATATTAAATTACATGCTAGATGGTTAACATGTGTTAAAAATATTCAATGAGAAAATAAAGTCGTTATCATTCCCAGAGATATTAAATTACATACCAGATGGTCAACATGTGTGCAAATATTGTATGCGGGGTATGATGGATGTATTATAATTATTTTTTTTGGCCAAATGCAGGTGTTTACCAGATGGTTTCCTCCGTTTGCTATGTCATGGGCTTTCCTTTGTTTGGTCCGTCATGGGGTTTCCTCCGTTTGCGTCCCCATTTCTCCTCTACTATGACCTCCCAGGTTTTGTTTTATCAGGTCTATATTTAAGTTTAATTTAATCCTAAAACGCCATCAAAAAATTCATAAAAGTCATACAAAATAAAGTGTATTAATCTGTTTACTTCAGTACATGTGAATAAGATAAGTTCTGAATGGTAAATTGTTTGCGGATAATATTTTTTTACTAATGAAGGTTTTATTATGGACCTAGAACTTCCTGTATCTACAATTTTAATGATTTCTATTGACAGTTAATTTAGATTTATTTTAATTAATGTGAAATTTTGCCAAAAATTATTTAAATAAATTTGACATTCGTGTTTCTATCTCCCCGATAATATAAACCATGTTGCACGACATCGGCACAACATTCTAAAACCGCCTTCCGAACCCCTTTGAACTCCATAGTAATTTCATTATACTGTTTCAGTTACGACACCAGGGGTGGTCACGCAACGCTGGCGAAACATTGGCAAGACGCGAGCCTTGAATCCAGGGCTTTTTTCCGGACGATGACTGAACCCTCCACCCTGAGCGTTGACAACGTCGGTGAAAAGGATGAAGGCGAGTACAGATGCAGAATTGATTATTTGAAATCGCCTACGAGGAATTCCAGAGTTACTATGCAGGTTGTAGGTGAGTGAATTTAGTATTTATTTGTTTTTTTCTTAAAATAATACCATTTTTATTTAAAAATAATAATAGTAAATTTTAATTTGTTCGGTTTTTTATTATCATATCCTAGAAAATATATATTTTGCTTAATTGGAGCATATTCAAATACTGATGATGATCTAAAATATAAAAATCTGATGTGTCCAACACATGACTTTCCTATCTAGTTATTACAGGCTTTTTTTCTACAGTAATAAGCGAAAGCAACAAATCTTTTAACTTCCTGAGAATCTTTTGGAACTGGAAAATTTTTAATAGCTTCTACTTTAGTAGAATCATTTTCTTAAATTAACTTATACGTATATTTTTTGTTAAGCTTGATTTCTCTTCCAAAATAATTTGGACTAGCAAGATCCCCATGTGATAATACAAGTTCTAGATATTTTGCACATCTCCATATATTTAAGATAATAAAATAAAAACCAATTGTTCAAACTTAATCAAATTTAAAGAGAGTTTCACTGTTTCTCTTTCTAAATGCACCATGGCATCACTACGGCATCACCCTGTATACATATAATGTTAATTAAATACCCAAATATTTAGGACACATGAATTTTCGTTTACCCTATAAATAATTCCGTTGGAACATTCTAGTAACATAAAATTGTAGTTATTTGAACCAAAAACAAAAAAACTCTAAATCCAAATTGATATCAGCATAATATATACCCTAAATTTCAATAAAGCTCTTTATTACCCGTAAAAGTTCGGAATAATGTTATGAAACTTTGGAAAGCGAAACACGTAGGTGTTAGTAAAATATCTTTTGCGTGCGAGTTTTTCTTTTCGATCAAACCAGACAGAATGGCGGGTATCATGCAAGATACAGACCCGTTATTATCGGGCAGGCTTAATTTTTATTTTTCTTTGTGAAACTTTTCACGATATTAAGAAGTAATTTTATATAAAAAAAAAGCCTTACTGTCAGTTTTGTAAATGAAACGGGATTATTGGAGAATAATAATGTTCGTTCCCAATTTGGGAATACGCTTTTTTAAGCTTTAAATGTTTATTTAATATTATGGAATGAAAGAGTGCTGTATAAAATCAAAGAAAGAAGAAAAAAATAGGTCATTAATAATTGTTAGAGAGAGAGAGACAGATATGCTTTATTGTCGTAAAAAAATTTACAAAAATTTTATAGACAAAGCGTGTAACTTAAATACTAAACATATTATAAAAATAACTAAACAGCAGAAAAAACAAACAGAAACAAACAGACAAAATAGGAATAACAATTGCAATGGATATGCAATATCCGTCATTATAATTATTCTAATTTAATTTTTAAATTTAAATTTAAACTTTAATATTTAATTATTTAATTAATGCCATTGTATGTGGAACTCAAATGTCTAAGGTACGTTATAAAATTATGCTACTGTGTAATATGGTCTTTCTAGAAGAAAAGCTTTAGCCAGTCTTCGGAACTTATCGTATAGCCCAATCGGATTAGTATTTTAGATTCTGAAAAATTCGAAGCAGCAATTTTCCTTCGGAATTCGTTGGAGGGGGTCTCTGGTAGTCTAAATTCAAAAAGTTGGGATTCCAAAGTTGTCGTTACCTCCGCCATCTTGATTTAAAGGGTTATTTTTTGTATCTTGAATAACTCATTTATTTTCAATTTTACACGGAAAATAGTTTTTACAAAAGTTATTTAAAATAAATTTCCTACAATTCTGCTTTTTTTTTGTACGATCGATTTTTTTCGATTTATACCCGAAAAGAGGGGGTGAATTTTTGGTTATAGAATAACTCGTTTATTTTCAATTTTACGAGAAAAATTATTATAAAAAAAGTTGTTTAAAATTAAATTTCCTACAATTCTGCTTTTTTTTGTACGATCGATTTTTTTCGATTTATACCCGAAAAGAGGGGGTGAATTTTTGGTTATAGAGTAACTCGTTTATTTTCAATTTTACGAGAATAATTGTTATAAACAAAGTTGTTTAAAATTAAATTTCCTACAATTCTGTTTTTTTTTGTACGATCGATTTTTTTGTATTTATCCCTGAGAAGAGTGGGGGTGAACCTAAGTATTGTATTGTCACGTTTATTATTGATGTTGTACCATTATTTTTTCTGTTTGTTTTTTTTGCTGATTTTCAAAAATGATATTTGGTACAATTATGATTCCGATTTTTTCTAAGAGTTTACCCCCACTCTTCTCAGGGATAAATACAAAAAAATCGAGCGTACAAAAAAAAACAGAATTGTAGGAAATTTAATTTTAAACAACTTTGTTTATAACAATTTTTCTCGTAAAATTAAAAATAAACGAGTTATTCTATAACCAAAAATTCACCCCCTCTTTTCGGGTATAAATCGAAAAAAATCGATCGTACAAAAAAAACGCAGACTTGTAGGAAATTTAATTATAAATAACTTTTGTAAAAACTATTTTCCGTGTAAAATTGAAAATAAATGAGTTATTCAAGATACAAAAAATAACCCTTTAAATTAAGCTGGCGGAGGTAACGACAACTTTGGAATCCCAACTTTTTGAATTTAGACTACCACAGACCCCCTCCAACGAATTCCGAAGGAAAATTGCTGCTTCGAATTTTTCAGAATCTCAAGCCTGTTCTTCACCTAATCCGATTGGGCTAGTATGTATTTATAGATTTTAATTGCATCGGAAGGTTATTATACAATTTTTTGGCATTGTAGGTAATGGAATGTTTTAATAGGTCAGAAGTGGGCATTGTTAAATAAACATCAGTCTCTAAATTTCTTGTAGGATATCTACGAGTCGGTCTTTCGGATAAATTTTGAATGTGCTTGCGAACTAAGCAGACGGATTCGAAAATAAATAGAGCAGGAAGGGTTAGAATTTTGAAATTTTTGAAGTAATTTTCGCAATGTGTCCTACTACTTAAACCAAATACATAGCGGATTGCTCTTTTTTGCAGTTTAAAAATAGATTCGAAAAAGTATAAGCTACAAGAACCCCAGAAAGGTAAACCATAGCGAAGGTGAGATTCGAATAAGGAAAAGTAGGTTATTAATGCAGTAGAAGGAGTCAGCTCTTTAGAAACCGATTTAATGGCAAAACATGCGGAGGATAATTTTTTTGCTAAGGTATCTATATAAGCAGACCATTTTAGAGAATCATCTATATAAAGACCTAAAAACTTGATTGAAGTCACCGTTTGGATCAGATTATTGTTTAAAGTTATAGGTTGTAAAGTACCTCTGTAAGACAATGCTACAGTTTTACTGGTGTTGGAACAAAGTCCATTCGAATCAGACCAGGACTTAATAGTCACTAGATCTTCACTTATGATAGATTGTAATGTCTGCATGTTAGAATTATTCCAGGTTGCACTGGTGTCATTAGCAAATAAAGTAATTCTACCACTTATTCTTAAGTCTGTGATGTCGTTGATGAATAATAAAAACAAAATTGGACCTAATACTGATCCTTGAGGTACTCCACTGCTTATTGCTAGATTTGTAGAATCCTCACCATTCGCATGCACCTGTTGATTTCTATTTTCTAGGTAAGTTTTAAACCATTGTATAGGAGAACCCCGTATGCCATAAATTTGTAACTTATTAATTAAAATATCATGATTTACACAATCGAAGGCCTTTGCGAAGTCACAAAATACTGAAGCGGTGAAAAGTTTATCATTAAGTGATGTGTATATTTCATTAAGAACGGAAAACATTGCGTCGCTAGTGCATTTTTTAGGTAGAAAGCCATACTGATGAGCTGTGAGGATGTTATGCTTGAAAAGAAAGGGCAAAAGACGGTTTTTCATTAGCCGTTCTACTATCTTCGATAAGGTAGGCAATAACGCGATAGGTCTATAGTTACAGGTTTTGGTTTTGTCGCCACCTTTATGAAGTGGGATTATTATAGCTGTTTTTAGACAGTTAGGAAAGAGACCAATTTCAAAGGATTCATTAATCAGTAAAGTTAAAATGTTGATTACTACATCCGGTATATTTAGAAATATTTTGGTGGACAGGCCATCAATTCCACAGGAAAATTTATTTTGGATGTTGTTTATGGTTTGCACTAGTTCATGCTTGTCTACTGGTCTTAGGAAGAAACTTTCAGTGATCCTTTTAGTAGGTAGGAGAGAGCATCCTGACTCGGAGCTATGTTAGATTTGATATTTTTACTTACATTTACGAAATAATTGTTTAGTTCATCTGGGCTAGGATTTACACTGTTTGAAGAACGGGTTTTATTCCTTAAGTCATTTATTATAGACCAGGTTTCTTTGGAGGAGTTTTTAGCTCTTGCGATGCGATTTTTGTAATAGTTTTTCTTAGCAGATTTGGTGACGTTAGCAAATGTATTAGCATAGGAGAAATTTTCAACATGCAAGACGGGCTTAATAGGCAATAAATCTATGCTAATTTGCTTTTATAATATTCTAATGGTATTAAACTTTCTCTTGAATATATTGAAAAGTGAAAAAAAAAATTGAGAAAATAATAAAAAAGTCATCAATAAGCGCTATAAAAATTATTTGAGTAAATAGAATGTATTCTTGTTAGAGGCTCTACACAAAAAAAAATTATTTTTTTTTTATTTACAAGTTCTTTACAATAATTTTTTTTTTAATTTTAACGTAATTTTAATCATATTACCGCCACCAACATTACATCAAGCTTTTAAGTACTTTTAAATAGATGGTGCGACCTGAAAATTTCAATTTTATGTCGAACAACTAACGAGTCAAAACCAACAACGTTGTTATATTTTTATGAAGAAGCGAAAAATGGGACATCCGTTATTTTATTATAAAAATCATATGCAAGTATACAATGTGTAGAAATGTCTAAAAAGGGTAGAAAACTTTTTTAAATGTTTCATTTTTATATTTAAAAATATAAAAACATTATTTGTTTTAAATAGTAGGCTGTGCAACAAGAGTGGATATAGACAATCCACTCGAGTTGTACAGTATATTTTTTCTACGGCACATTATAGAAAAATTACAAATTTAAAAATTTATTTTAGGTTATTAAGACAAAATAACTAATTTTACAATGTCTGAATTTTACTAATTTATAAAATAAACACAAAAAGATAATTTTTCCTACACCCACATTGATATTAGCTTATCTACGCACATACTACAAAATAAAAAAGTATGTTATTCAACTGAACGAATATATTAGTAGATATACAAAGACACTACCTGCTCACATAATCAATTCAATGTGTAAGAGTGAGAGGTACATATTCAATAGGTAAGAGTGAGACATAGGGAATATGAAACACAATGTAAGGAAGCCAATAAACCTTTTGGAAACTACTATTTGTATTCAGATATTTTTAATGCAGAATTCAATATATCTTTTTACATACCGAAAAAGGATCAGTGCAACCTTTGCTTCATATATAATAATGCCGAAAAAAACAATCTCAAGCCTGAGTATGAAAATCATCAAAAGAAAAAAATATTATGTAGAACTGAAAAAGAAAACGACAAAAGAAGTGTAACGAAAACGTTGTAGTCGCATGTTTTGACATGCAAGCAGTGTTCCAACTTCCAAAAGGTGATACATCAATATTTTATTACAGGTTAAAACTAAATACAATGAATTTAACCATTACTGGATCAGCAAAGGATGAGACATTGTGCTTCGTATGGCACGAGGGCGAAGGGGGAAAAGGAGTGACCAAAGTGGCCTCATTTATTTTGATGTATCTTCAGAGTAAGGCTAAAACAGTCAATTCTGAAAATTTGGAAATTATCCTTTATAGTGACAATTGTGCAGCCCAAAATATAGGTACTTACCTAAGATCAAAATTTAAATGAACAGTTTTCTTTCATTGTTTCTTTTATTATTTTAGATTTTTAATAGCAGCACTCATTTATGCAAAATAAAAGAGAAGATCTTCAGTTTTTGTTAAAAAAAGGGTATATTCCAAAATATTACCAGATGTTTTACGATTCAATATGTTAAAAAATAAAAAAAAAAATAAAGAAAAACATTTCAGTTTATGTTCTTCGTTGTTTTGTTCAAAGCTGTTCTAAAATAAAAAAAATAATTTTAAAAAATGTCTTTTTTTGGCTATAAATTATAAATATTTTTCGAAGAAAACTGTAACAACTCAACATTTTCAAAAAAAATACTCATTTCAAAATACCATTTTTATTTTAAAAAGTTACTTGAGAAGATTATTAATTATCATTTATTAACCCTTTAATTGATCCAATTTGAAAATGCATAAACTTCCATAAGGTTTTTCTATTAGAATTTTAAAGTTGGACATTTCTTTTTTGCGTTCTTTTCTAAAATTTAGTTTTTTTGATTTATTACACTTTTCTTCGGAACGTGCGATGTCAGGATAGACGAGATGGAGAGAGAAGATCAGCACAGTAGGCAGTACGCGAATAGACAGGGGCAATGCCATATCAACATTGTCATTGAGAATACTTGATCTGTGAATTAAATCATTTAAAAATCAGTTTGGACATTTTTATTAAAAATCATACATTCCTTTTGTTAACATACCTATAAAAATGCAATACCTTATATTCAAGAGAATCATTTAGATATATTAAATTAGTAGATTAAAGTTATCCGATTAAATATCTTAAAAGGTAAGTAAAATTATATTTTTAATTCTTTTTCTGGTGCAATTTTCTTTTGGAAGAATCAGAAATGCACATCCAGGGAATATTCCGAATAAATATTCCAAATACAAGTTAAACAATTTACACAAACTTGTGTTGGTTGGAGAGTTGGTACGTGGATGCAAAGAACACTTACTGGCAACTGTATTAATTTTTAAGCAGAATCTGAAAATCATGAAACTTTTAATTAAACCTCTGAATAATGAAGAGGCAACACCAAGGATATTCCAAAATTACGTAGTAAATCTGTCATACGCTAGATGAGGATCTTCTCTTATCAAATATTCATTTGTTTTAAAAGCGGCCAGGCTCATACTTGTCAATTTGGAGACAAATTTAAGGCAAAGTTTTTTTTTGAAACCGTAATAAGAATGTTGGAAGTTTTCTTATTTATACCGTTGTTTTTTATACAGATTGGTTGACATTTTGTAACAATAAAATTTGGAGGTTTGGTATTTTAAAAAAGGTTTTGTTGGGGAATTTTTTAATTTTAAAGGTATAGCAGTTGTGAATATAATAACAATTGATACAAAAGTTCTTAAAAATCAGATATTGGAAATGTGTAATATTTTAACAAATATTTTTTTCTTGACTTGTTTTAGCAAATCAGCAATCAATCTATAGTACTATTAAGTGTTTAATATTACATAAAATTTAATATTTTTTTTTTAAATTCTGGTGCATTACAGAAAAAAGAAATTAATATAAAAAGCACTATTTTTAAAGCAAAAACTTTGAGTATGTTAAAAAAACTGTTTATTACAAAGTACGACCTTAACGTTGGTTTATTATTGCTGTACGTCTTTTATTTATACACAAAATGAGATTTTAAATATTCCCCTGAGGTAGACGTGCCCATTTTAATGTTAGAAGCTCCAAGAACTGAAACGTATTGAGAATGTTATAACTTCTTATTCAAACGAAAATCAAAAAATGTGAAATGAAAATTAATTGCGTTTCAATTATTTACCCAAGTTCGTTTAGAGGTTCTCCTCAATACAGTTCTATCTAATGGACTATCCAGGGCTTTCCTAACCAAGCTTTAATTTTTAATTTCACCGACAACAATAGCAATTATTTTCTATGCCTTGAGGTGAGATTTATGTGATCCAAGGTTGGATTTCAGTAGCAAAAGTTTTATAAACGTCTGTTCTGTGTACCCTGCAGTAAAAGGACTATGCAAAGCAACCATCTGAGGATTCTCCTTAACCTCCAAACTAGGATAATGAGAAGGAACATGTCTCGATAACTTTCCTTCAGATACTGTCCAGTTACAAAACTTTAAACGCTTATCATTAACGTTGTTAATCATTTTCTTTAGCTTCTTGTCAGACTCGAAAACCTCTTCTTCCCTGTTATTTGTCTCAGGGACTACATTATCCTTCCCTTTCCTATGAACTATTTGAAACTAATACTGGTAAAGAAGCACGTCACGACGAGCTAAACGTCCACTCGTGTCCTTGTGACGGTTTAACCATAATTATAGGTGACTAAAGTAACCCCTAAGAATCTTGATAGTCCACAATGCTTCAAAAGAAGAAAAGTCAGAGGAAATCTCATTCATATCATGTGCTCTTGTGAAAGCTCGACTAAATATAAATTTATAACCCAAAGCTGAAGCCTGTTATTATAACTAAAAGATTAAACTGGAAAGTTTTACAATAGATATGGTTGCGATGCATATTAAGCTATCAAATCTAATCTAATAGCTTATGATTTTGAATGTCGCATTTTCTTTGATTTTGCAAAACTCTCCAATAGCCCTCGTATCAAAATTCAGTTTCAGATATTTGAATAAAGACACAGGTATAGTGTCATAATTTTACGTAGTTAAGGGTACGGTAGGTAATATTTAAATTTCTTAACAAATGCCCTTCAACAAATAAATCGATAAAATTGGCAACAGCTGTTCGGGATGGAAGTTATTTTATCCAGATTAGAGAACTGGTCCTTTTACGGAAAACTTTATTGTTTCATTCGTTCTTTCAAACTTTATAAAAGCGATGTTTAGGCAGCTATTTTTGTTTATTTGTTTCTTTTTTGTAACATTATTAGAATTTAGAAAATAGTATCGTAAAATAAAGGAATTGTAAATACTAACAGCTGTTCACAGGGAAGTTTTGTTTTATCCAGATTAGAGTAAATATCTTTCTATGAAATTGAGGGAAATTAAAATCTTAAAGAATGCAAAGCTAAGCACTGGGAAATTGGTCGTAAATTTAATCGATTTCATCACGCAGCAAAATATATGCAGCAGTAGGTCATTTTGTATAATAATAGGCGACAGATAAGGTATACTGAGTGTTAGCTTGGCCCAATAGAGGATATTCGTAATTTTAAGATGATTTAATAACTTGAGAACGCCACCACCTCTAGAATGATTGCTAGTTTCTTCTATAAATATTGTAGTCGATCATATTTGGTTCCGAATCAGTGTGGCCATTTGTCAGCCATGTCTTAGTCATGACAATTATATCATACTCACCGGATATAACATTTTTCAACAGAATTTACAACTTTGAACGAAAGCCGCGAAAATTTTAAAAATAGACTGTTATATCTTTTTTGTTAGATGTGTGGCTACTTAAAGTATCTCTATAAGGTTACCCTGTTTTTTTTTTAATCAGTGTAGGATTTCTATTTACATATATCTTATGCGCACCTCCTGTCCATTAGATCGTCTGGTTTGTAATTCGTGTTAAGCAGACTTTTCAGCTTCTTGTTTTTTGGTTAGATCTGCATTGACAAACACTTTGGTTGTTTTTAAGTTAGTTCTACCATTCAAGACTTTTAAGACTTTATATCTGCTAGATAGCTGCACTTTTAAAGACCGAAAGCCATTTTGTTAGCTTTACCAACTCGTGCCAAGTTTTTGAGATTGTAATGGATTCGGAAGTTGCCTTACTAATTAATTTTTGTACTTCTTGAAGAACATAATATTATGGGATCGTTTTGTACATTCATATAACTCAGACGTGATGTATTGATTGCTTATAGTTGGGGCTGGAATAGCAGTTGCAGTTGGTTGTCGGTTTTGGTTTTCTATCTTAGTTTTAAGAGCTCCGATGTCACGTTATGATTTGCTTAAAATAAAACTGATAGCTCAGATATTTATCTTTTAAGATAAGTGATTTCTTTTCGTAAGTAAGCCATTTGCTTTAGAAGAGCTGGTGTACTCTTAAAGACTGTACGACAGTCCGGACAAAAGTAAACACGTAATACAGTTGCTGAAATTTTAAAAAATATACAGCTTCTCTTAGGCTATTGCAAAACTGTTAAATTTTGAAGCAAACGCTCCCTGACTATCGAGTTCTAATGATTTGAAATTGTTTTCATCACAAGATGTTTTTTGATCTTTAGAAAAAAAAAACTTAAAAAAAAATTCAAATATTTCTACTACATAAATAATAAAAAAAAAATAACAAAAACAACAAATATTTAGCTAAGTGTTTCCTCTCACTTCGATTAAATTTTACGATGAGAATTCCTGTAAATAAATAAACAAATTTACACTTAACACCCGGGACGTTAGGAAGCGTTCTTGATAACTACAAAAAATAAGGAGAAACGGAAGAACCATCTCTTCGAAGACGTCCTAAATCTAATTTTATCTTAAATCAATTCATTTCCTGTACAAGGAACAATCGCCGATATACAAGCGTTTTTCATTTCCTCTCGGACCCAAATAGTACTGGAGAAATAGTCATTACATTTGCTCGAAAGGAGTTTGACTGAAATTGCTTTCATGTTTCGGGATATTTACGTTGAGGTTTTATAACATGAGACTTATTTCCTATTCCCTTTTCCTACTTTGGAGCTTGACTTGAAACCGGTTTACCGCAATATACTATATTCGTCCGGGCAGTGTGCGGTCACAACGATATAGTTCTACAATAGTGAACGAACGGTCTAACCACAATACAGACCAATAACAAAGGGATATATAATGGTATTGAGGATTGTTATCCGGTGTTAGAAAACAGGCACGTTACTGGCTTTTCTGCTACGCATAACAAATTGAAAAGTAATACGATAAACATTTTTTTATAAAACTTTCGATACGAGTAATAAAATTACTTAAAAATAGTAAGAATAGTAAGAATTTGTTTGTGTCAGTTTGTGAATTTTGCAATCGACTAATGTGCTCTCTCATCACAGGATCAAAAGGGAAAATTATCTCTACAGCTTTGAGGAAGTTTCCATTATTAAATTCAAAAACGTATTTTAGAAGAACCTTGGAACGTCAGACATTGTTTGGATAAAAATTTGACAACTGCAACAATTCTTTCCAGAACGTCATGCCAATATTTTTTTTCAATTCCTAAAACCCGTAAGTGATGCTCGTTTACGGTTGTGGATAATTTTAATATTTTTGTTTAAATTCATCTATGTATTCATGAGAAAATTATATACAGTTGAGGAGTTTGCTGCAAGAAGGATGCAGCTCCTGTTTTGCGTCATTTTGAGTTGAAATATACGTTATATGCAAAAAAAATTGGCCTATCGACTGGTACAAAAACGATGCAGATCCGTTAATAAATGAAGAAATTATCCGCACTTATGTATCTGCCTACTCAGTTGTTTGGCGCAAGAAGGGTGCAGCTCCGGAGCTGCATCCTTTTTGTATCAAACGATCGTGTGTGTTCGTTGGGTTTCGTGAAATGCAAGGTCATTTGCTGTCTGCATTGCGGCAACGACTGATTTGTTTCTAACTATTGTTAGTCGCATAAGTGCTTTCCATGCGTTGTTATTGTTATTGTAATCTGTTTTTCACGTAGTTTTGTTTTGCGTTGCCGCTTTTTAGAAATGAGTGAAACTGAGTCGGAGCCATTTAGTGCTAGTGACTCACCATATTATGAGCCTTCAAGCTCTGACGAAAGTTCTGATATTGATGTGGCAGGACCTTCTTTTAGAAGGAAGCGTCTAAACAAAAAACGTATCTCTGAACAATCCACTGAATCGGTAGACAACAATTTTCCCACAGAGGAGCCTACTGCTGACTGGAAAAGAAATATTAATAAAAAATCTGCTGCAGAAGGAAAAATGTATACGAACTACAAAGGGGTACAGAAGGGACTGAGATTAACTGGATCGAACTGTCGAAGTGTTTTCAGAGTGTGGATGAAGAAACAAGAAACGCTGTCCTAGAAAAGTTTAACAAAATAGGCGACAAAAATTTGCAAAATACCTATTTGGGAGGGTTGATTCAAACTGCTGCCATTCAAAGAACTCGTAAAAAAACTAATCAAAGATAAGGGCGTACTTGTTCTCACGAGTTTGTAGACATGCTTTTGGTTTAATTCACGGCATATCAAGGAAACGTGTAGACCTCATTGCTCAAAGTTTTCGTGGCAGAAATATCACAGCACCATCTAGTAACAAGGGAAAACACGAAAATAGACCTAACAGGAAATCAAAGGATATACTGCAAAATGTGACCATGCATATCAAGAGTTTTCCAAGACGCGAGTCGCATTGCAGTAGAAACAAGTCTCGTCGATTCTATTTGTCTCCAGATCTAATTATAAAAAGAATGCATGAGCTCTATTTGGAACTTTATGAACCGGAAAGTACCAGTGACCCTTTATATAAAACCAAAGTGCCCTATGACTTTTATTATCGATATTTCAAGGAAAACTTCAACTACAGTTTTGGCTCACCTCGCTCTGATACGTGCAAAAAATGTGACATCTTGCATAACAAACTTAAAGATGTGACCCTCGACGAAAACGAAATAAAAGAATTAGAAGCGGAAAAGCAAACTCATGAAATTAAGGCCGATTTCTTTTTTAAGGAGCTGAATAAGAGAAGTAACTTGTGCAAAGAGAATGATGAAGTTGAAGTTTTGACATTTGACTTCCAGCAAAACATTCCCCTTCCAAAAGTTCCTGCTTGGGAAGCTTTTTACAAACGCCAGTTGTGGACACTTAATTTCTGCGTTCATTCTGCCAAGACGAATCAAGCACACTTTTATATGTACGATGAAACGACAGCTCGAAAGTCGCTAAACGAGGTGGTGTCATTTTTGTACCATTACATAAATAATATACTCCCAAAAAATGTCTCTGATAATGCTACTGCTCAAAACAAAAACTCTGTAATGACTCAGTTTTCGTATTTGCTCGTAAGAACTACATCTATTGACAAGATTGAACATCGTTTTCCTGAGCCGGGTCACAGCTTTCTACCATGTGATCGGTGCTTCGGAGTTATTGAGAAGTTTTTGAGGAAGAAGGACTACGTTTTCATCCCTAAACAATACGCAGATTTTATCAAGCAATCATCCAAAAAGTTCATCCCTATTCTGGTAAAACAAAATATGATCCTGAACTTCAGTGGTCACTATGAAGGACATTTTAAAAAAGTGATCTTAAATGAGGACATACAAAGGTTCCAGATTTCAAAATACCGCATCTTTGAATACAGCAAGGAACACTTGGATGGTATCAAAGTTAGCATATCTACTGGCCTTCCGATTTTTCTGTTTTTTAAACTCTTGAGAAACCTTGAAATCGATCTCTCAGTTTCTTCTGATATCCCAGTGTATGACCATCTCATACCTGTCAAAAAGGCCAAGTATCAGGATGTAATGCAATTGGCAACACGATTCGTTCCAATGGACCAAATGGCTTTCTACAACTGCCTCAGAAGTGAAGCTGTAGCAGAGAACCAGGGACCCGAAACATCTGGAACGGATGATGATGACCAGGTAGATGAATGAAGTGTAGGTTCGCGTGAGTTTATTATTTCGATTTTTTTCGAATGTTGATTTTTTTTTATATACCAACCTGCGTATTTTTATTGTTTTTTATATTTTTTTGTATTTGGTGACCTATATTATTTTGACTTTTCTTACTTAATAAAGGCTTTTTTCAAGTGTTTGGTGGAAGAAAGATGCAGCTCCAGCTTTTGTTTCTAATTTTTTCTAATTTCTCCAAAAATTATAAGGTTTAAAATAGTTTTAAATATTGACTAAATCTATATTTCAATATTACTAACAAATGAATAATAATAAGAAATGAACATAAAATTAAATTAAAATGTTATAGTTATTGAATTTGATATAATAGTAAAAAGTTTTCTGATGCCTTGGTAGGATTCACCACTCGACCATTCACTGTTGGGTTCTAATTAACGTGCTGTTCCTAAAGTGGCGCTGGGAAACAGTAACAAAGCCTACACAGAACACATAAAAAAAAATAGTAAAAAGTTAGTAAAATAAAAACTAAACATTTTTTCAAATTGACGAAGCGTAAAGCGAATAAATCCAACTTAATGCCGTAAAAATAATTGTTAGACATCGATTTTAAGGAATTCGTCAAATATACATCACTATATAATATGCATAATATTGCATAACCATAAGCTGTGAAGTATACAGGTTGATTGATTTATTATCTTAAAAAAATATGCAGGAGCACCTGCAAGAAAGTAATGGGGTTCAAATATTTTTTTTGGCGAAATTATCAGCGGAATTATTTTAAAATTGCCACTTTCTCATAGCTGACACATCGTGACTATATTTATTTAGCGGTATCTCACATACTAGATACTGTTCATTCCATTTAAATAAACTAATTTAATCAAAAACGTAATTAATTAAGATTTATAATTTAAACTAGATTTTTATGCTGCTACACAAACGTTGTGGGATAAATAAGTAATTGGATCTCATTCAATTTTTATCTTAAAGAAATCACTTTAAAGACCCAAGAAAAAAATTAATAGAAAAAAGGGTAGATACTGGCTTTAAATAAATCATGACCATTTTGAACCGACTTCAAAAAAGGAAGAGATTCTCAATTAGTCGCCATATTTTTTTTTTATGTATGTTCAGCGATAATTCTTTAACACGGTGTCCGATTTATATGATTCTTTTTTTGTTAGTAAGGGGGTACCTCAGGGGTGGTCCCATATAAATTTGGTTAAGATGTGGTGATGGCATGTGCACATTTTTAAAGTCGGTTTTTTTTAATTTTTAATTTCTAATACTTGTTTATCTATATATAATTTTTTTTAAGGTTTCATCCAAATTAAATGTAAACAGAGCGATACGAAAAGTTGAAAGAAGGTACTTCGTATATATCTCTTTTATTTCTCCGACATCTTAATAGAAGTAGAATAGTAAGTGATTTAAACATTTTTAGTGTGGAATGATAAAAAATAAATAATGCACACTTTAGCAGCCATTTCCCGTATTTACTTAAATAAAAATAAACAATTAAATTCTCATCACTTTACTATATTCAAATATTTACAATTAACTTCAAACAAGTTTATTATTCCCGTAATAAAACAATGCTATCAAACAATTTACTCTCCACATGTCTTCCCCATTGGTCCACGCCAAAATAAAAACTTCTCAATATTCAGCGACTCCATTATTGAGACGTTTCTCGTTTTATGTCGGTTTAAAACTGCTGTATGTAGATGTTACAATGTTAATCCACGGCGTTTGAACATAGTACAGCTTGTTAACGACTTTGTAAATCGTAAACTTTCCAGTTTAAATTCAGTGCTTGGCATTTTAAAGACGCTAAGTGTTTTTACTGATTATTCTTTTTTGAGACGTGACGAGCATAGGCGTCGACATTGCTGGGAATTAGCTGTTTCTATATTGCAGAAAAGGTTCTTTTAGTTTAAAGGAATCACGTAGAATGTAACTGATAACAATCGATTTTTTGGTAGAACAATGACTGAAGTGAAACTAACAGTTCTTCACTAATTGTTCTTCATCATAGTCAAATATAAACACTTTTAATTCTGTCAGACAGACAAAGAGCTCTAAAGGTCTTTGATTTCAACAAAATAAAGTCAAAGTTTGTTAGGAAATGTATTTAAGTATTTTAATAATTTTTCTTTTCTTATATCAAAACAACTGTCTCAACATTTATTGATTAATCTTTATTTCTGGATTTTGAATTTTTATACATTTACTATAATTTGTATTCATTGTGGAAATAAAGTTATTTTTTATTATTATTAATTATTATCTTAAAAATCAAAAATGCCAAAACAAAGCCCATATATGTATACAAGCAAACCTTATTTATGCAGCTTACACTAATAGAGATTTGGTAGATAATAAAGAGAAAATTTCTGGAAAATTTGAATAGCCTGCAGCTGGAAACAACAAAAATAGTGAAATGAACCAAACTCAAATAAACAACAAAATAACACAAAGGTGCTAAAAAAGAATGAGCACGAACTTATACCAAGATCAACTCGAGGAACTTATAGTGTCAGGTGGAGACATAACAGGGAAATTATTAGGAAATTAGACCTTTCGCCACAAAATGTCGTGGGAAATTGGAATAAAATAGCGGAAAATATTAGGAAAATAATGAAAAGAAAAAAGAGGAAGGAAGAGACTGCAAGGAAATGAAATAAATATAAGGAAATGGTGTCGGAGTATCGCCCGACACTACCAACAGCATAGTGATTGGTCTTTTAAATAATCACACGGAACAAATATCCTTTTTACAGCATATGTTCTGTTTTACAGCACTTATCTTTGATATATTTGGAAGGGACCTCTGGACAAAAACATATAAGCTAAGGACCTTTTTTTTTTGTTAGAAGCTTAGTAGAAGGACGAGAAAGGATTCTTTTCTCTCGAGAACATGTTTTTTAAGTTCAGTAGAGGATGAGGACCTTTTGTATACCGGATTCCCTGTCAGCAACATAGTCCTTTATTTACTTTTTAAAAAGATGGCAACCTAAGTTAGAGGTGTCATGTTAGAAGATGTTTTTTTATAAAGAATTATGCAAATAGGTTACGCCAACATAAGATGATTACACTACTCGTCTGCGACTCCAAGTGCAAATTTTATCCTCGTAAATAATAACCGTCATTGAATAATACACTATTATTTGATTTTTACCGTTTGCCCTGCATTAACGCCGTCACTGTTCCGAGTTTTAAGTGCCACTGAAAAGAAATGCAGCGCTTGTTCTTAAATCGTACTAACAGACTATAAGTAATTTTTGCATTTAAATAACCTGACAAAACAATTTTCAAGATAAACCATTTGTTATTTCCAAACAGGTTTTGTGGTTTGGGTAATAATGGCATGCTTGAAGTAATAAAATAAACAATGTTTCATCTACAATGATAAATATTTGCTACCGCAGGTATTAAAGTCGGTAAATTGGATGAAGCCTGAAGGGACATTTTAATTTTCTCCGTTTATATAATAAGAAAGAATTAATTCAGAAACGAAAAAGCAACACATTTAAATAAAAATTAGTAGTTAGAGAGGAAATATGTCTTACCATTCTTTATTATCAGTTTGTTTTGTTTACTTCAATGTTATAGACATCAACTACTTTGGTTATTCGTTGTGATGATGGAGGTTAATAAAACTACCTGTTCACTTTCGTGTCTCTATCTAGAATATTTATTTCATCCTTCAACTGTACAATCTATCAGGTACCCACTGCTGCCAAATCATGTACAGTGTTACCAACATATATCACATCTTTTTTTTTTGATACAAAATTATTAGTATTAGTTAGACTGTGTTAATATTTACTAGTGCCACTATACCGGGTCATCCTATAATTTGACTTTCATAAAAGTTTTTGTATAT
Source organism: Psylliodes chrysocephalus (assembly GCA_927349885.1). NCBI lineage: Eukaryota > Metazoa > Arthropoda > Insecta > Coleoptera > Chrysomelidae > Psylliodes > Psylliodes chrysocephalus. The sequence continues at coordinate 3,218,787 of OV651828.1, forward strand.
TTTATGTACTATTTATTGACGTTTACAGATTTCTTGCATACGTAATGATTTTCAAGATATGACGTCATTGGGCAATATTTTAAATGGATCACCCTGTATTTATATTTTTTTCGAGTTCGTATGATTTGTCTGATTTCATCAATGGTACATTAAGTGGGTCCCAGACTTATTTAAAATATTGCCCGATGACGTCATATCTTGAAAACCATTACGTATGCGGGAAATCTGTAAACGTCAATAAATAGAACATAAAATGTACAAAAACGTTTATCTAAGTCAAATTATCGTACAAGTCATAGTTAAGCCATAAATCAAGTGTTCCGCCCATATAGAATGACCCGTTCCGCCCATATAGAATGACCCGTGCCGCCCATATAGAATGACCCTGTATATCTGTCAACGTCCTTTCCTATAGGGTAGATGACTTTGCGTACATTTACGGAAGCGCAAATTTCGTGGGTTAGTCTGCACAGCTCTTTCTTTGCCCACCTATGACACTACGCGTAGAATGTTTAGAAATAAACGAAGAAAATTAATATGTACTATTATATCTTACAAATATTTTCTAGTATCTATACTAAATAGTTTTCCTCATAATTTTAAAATTTTATTGAAAATAATTTTACCTAATAATATTTGTTGTTTCAGTTCCTCCACAAAAGCCAACAATTATAGACGATAATGGTAAAGAAGTGCCCACACTAGCAGGTCCTTATGAAGAAGGTGGTGATATGAAACTTACATGTATTGTAACTGGAGGTGAGTAGTTTTTTGTTTTGTTTTAATTCAAATGTTTTTTGACAATAATTAGGATATATTAACCATTTTATATTTCCTTGCGCGGTATAAACATTATTCATTATTATATTATATTTATCATTTTGTATCCATAATCGACATATATTTTAGATTCCAAAAATATCTATTATAATTTATTACCAATTTTTATATACACTACAGTAGTAATGCATTTCCATCAGTATGTAGTCGACTTTTTCATAGTCCCATTACTGTCTTTTATTTATTTCACAAAGAAATCATCATTCTTATAATATAGATAAGGAAAAAATTTGTTTAGTCGTCCAAAAGTTCAATAAATACTCAATTATGCTCCATTAAGGCCATTACTAAACCCAGTATTTCTGAGTGATCATTAATATTTTAAATATTGTATACTAAACGTGTTTCCTTTTAAAAGGAACATCTTGTCTCACATTTTCACATTTATCAGAATGAACGTGAATAAATTATGTTCTTTTAATGACCTTACCGTACTTTTCACTTTTACCCTTTGCCATACTTTCAAGTAGTTAACCAGCCAAGTGGGATTTGTGTAAACCGCTTGTTGAATTGAAAGTTTTTCAGCTATTTAAATAATTCAGATTTAATTCTACATCGGCGTAATAATGCCAAAAAACTGTCATGTAACTTGTCTAACTAGTGCAGATGAAATATTAATTAAAAAGGAATTTAAAGAAATTGATGTAACTTTTTCCTTATTAATTAAGAAAGATTTATTTGCTACCATGGGTTGCAAAAGTTTGATAAAAAAGAAAATTAAGAGGATTAAGTGTAGAAACGTTCTTTTTTATTATTTATTACATTTATCACACCATTAAATTATAGTAGAGTACTGAAAATCCAAAATTGGGGTCTTAGATTTTTATTACCGATACTATCAAACAAGGGTATACCGGGTGTTAGAAATAATTCACCTATAATAGTAATAGCATTGTATAAATATATTTAGTAAGTCAACGCTTCTTGGAGACAAAGACAAACTGAGAAGAATTCGCATACCTCATCCCAATCTGTTTATAAGATCGTTGAAGTGAAAAAGAGAAAACTTGTAATATATATCAATGAAACAGTACGTTTATTAGGTTAATAATAAGAATACTTTTAATGCGAAATTTGATCTTTTTTTAGTTTTATTATTATGTGTTGTTTCGTCGATTTATAGAGAAAAATTTGAATTTGTAAGAGTTTTTGCAGTATTTTGCTCAATATTTTGCGACATTTTTTTAATTCTGCGATGGATTGTGTATTTTACAAATATCAATATCTGCTGATAAAACAATCATTATTTTTACAATACTGTAATTATTACAAAAAACTTGATTCGGGCAAGCTGGCTGTTTATTACCAAAACGTTAGAGGCCTTAGAAAAAAACTATCCCAACTATGTCTCAATGTTACAAATTACTGTTTCTACGATGTAATTATTCTTACTGAAACATGGCTCACAGCTGATACCAATGTAGCCAAACTTGGTCTTAATGGTTATAACATCTACAGACAGAATTCTTCTTCCCAGTTCAGCATATTTAGCTGAGATGGAGGTGTTTTAATAGCCGTTAGGAAAACGTTCTCTTCTAGTATTAACAACTCAACTGTTTATTCACTTGGACCACAGAAACTGCAAACATATTTTAGGAGCCATATATATGCATCCTAAATCTTATTCTAATCTATACCAACTTCACTTTGATCAACTTTTACATATTTGGCAATTATAATCTACCCACATGGGATATTGAAGATTTCTGCTCTTCAGCTTCAGCTCATCCCAGTTTATCACTACGGAAGAAGGTGCTATTGAAATTGTCTTCAAAATATGTGCTTTTTACAATCTTTTCCAGTACAACAAAGTGCTTAACCAAAGAAGAGTTATCCTGGACATTGTTTTGTCCCCGGTTGAATTTACAGTGATGGTAGCCGTTGATATATTGATCCCACCTGATGTTCATCATCCTTCTCTTGATAATTCAATTTAATATAAGACGAACTCAAGTGATGCGCCTGGAGAAGAGTATTATTATGATTTTCGCCACGCCAATGTTTGGAAGTAATGGATTGGAATTGGCTTCTTCAAGAAAAAGAACTTTCAGAAATGATTCTAACTATTTATGACGCTTTGTACTCGGTAATTGAATTATTTGTTCCTTCAAAGAAATTTGTTGTAAACAGATTCCCACATTGGTATTCTTTTCAACTCAAAAGTTTGGTCAACGATAAAAAAGGTTACACATAAGATTTACAAGCTAAACAGGACTGCTCAAATTTATGAAATATTCAGTCAGTTAAGATCACAATGCAGGATTATATCTAGAGAATGCTATTCAAATTATATACATTCTGTTAAAACTTCTGTAATTTTGTAAGTACCAAAAGATCTAATACCAGCATACCTGATAATATGAGCATTGAAGACTCTTTTGCTTCTTGTGGCAGTAAGGTATCAAATCTGTTTGCCAAGCATTTTTCATCTAAATTAAAATTTTAACGATATTGAACCAAAACTTAATCTTTCCTCTTACCACATTCCTATTTCGACCATTTACGAGAAATTATCTAATCTTGACATTATTCCTCCCATCCTACTCAAAAATTTCAGCTTCGTATTGTCTTGCCCGCTCAATATACAAATCGAGTAGCAAGTCAAACGTCAGAAATTACCGACCGTTATCTATTCTAAGGTTTTTGAGAACATTATAACAAACTACCTTGCATATGACTGCTGTGGCATCATAGCGGATCATCAATATGGTGCTCGGAAATCGACTGAATTAAATCTAGCTATTTACGTCGACTTCCTGTCTTAAGCTTTGGAGAACGGTTTTCAGATTGATTCTGTGTACACTGACTTTTCTAAGGCATTTGACGGGGTCAACCATTCTGTCTTACTTCGAAAGCTCAATAAATATGGCATAAATGGGGTCGTACTGCAATGGATTAGTAGCTATCTTACGAATGGAACTCAAATGGTTAGAGTAAACCATCACTATTCTAACTTATTTCATGTTACCTCAAGTGTTCCTCAAGGATCACACCTTGGTCCCTTATTATTCAACTTGTTTATAAATGACACATTCATAGTTTTCAGAACGGAAAAGCACTCTTGTTTGCAGATGATTTAAAGGTTTTCCTAATTATTAAAATCATTTATGATAGCCCTCTGGCTTCAGCCTGACCTTGATAATCTATCAAACTGATGTTACATAAATGGCATGGACTTAAATGCCATAAAGCGTTATGTCATGGGCTTTTATCGATCCCACGTACCAACTACTACTTTTGATTATAACTTAAATGGTTATATCTTGGAGTCTGTTATTCAAATTAAAGACCTTGGAGTTATTCTAGAAACCACTTTGAGCTTTAATCAACAGATACCCAAGGCTATTCATAAATTCATGAAAATGTTAGGTTTTATCAAGAGGCTAACACATGATTTTACTGACACAACTGCAATTAAATTCCTTTATTGTTCACTAGTTCAACCTCACCTAGATTATTGCTCTTCTGTCTAGTCTCCACATTAAATAACTCACAGCAGAAACATAGAAAATGTGCAACATACATTTCTTAGCTACAAAGGATATAAATTGGGTGTCCTTTGCAAGTATGGTTTGATAGAGAATTTTCTAAACATCCCCTCTTTGGAAACTAGGAGGAAACACAGAGATCTGATATATTTGACCACATTTTAATTATAATTTAAATTGTAATTTATTTCTCAAATGGGCTTGTCCGTAAATAAATAATTAAAAAAAAAATAATTTTCTTCAACCGTGGTTTCTTTTAAATAACATTAACACGTGTCAATATCTACATTATTTTTTGTGGTCTAAACAAACCTAATACAATCGTTTTGAATCCCAGCTATAAAAACTGTGCTGTAATGAATTTTCAAATACGTTATAACAAAAAATACACACAAGGTCGTGCTTTTAAATCGGAATTAGAAACCAAACGGCACACGACTAAAAAAGACTAAGACCTGACCGACGGCAGCGAACTGCTCAAGCTTTTCGGATTAAAAGGCAAAACAGCGGTGAGAGGCGTAATGGGGCGTAAACCATATTTCACCAAGTAAAGACTCGACCTCCGGCTCTTTCTGCGGACTGACTCTACTAGAAAATCGGACCATTACAAGGCTACGAATTAATGTTCCACTGACAGGATTTACTGCGCTTCACGTTCAGACTTCCAGTCTGAAAAAGGCAAAAATTATCTTGCAGGATGAGGTTTTCTCAGTCAGACGAGTTGCAATGGAAATAATAAAATGTAAGATTATGTTCTTTTGCTTTTATGTGAGCGTTTAAGATAGGATTTTTTTTTAAAAGAAAGCGAGGTTGGTAAAAATAAATTTATTACCTACTCTGGTTGTTATATGTAAATTGTCTTTCATTAACTACATTCTTAGAATCTCGTTTAATTATGTCATGTCAACTTATTTTCATAATTTCCTTGTACTAAAATATTTTTTCGAACATCATATACTAACGCGTATTTGTGGTTTCATTTATACAATCAAAACTTTATCTGAAAATGTAGGTTAATTTCACTGTCCATGTAATTACTGACATAATGTCCTAAATAGGTCAAGAATTTTACTAAATAAACGATTGATTTACTACAAACTATATAAAGAAAATACAATTAGGAATTTATAATAGTTCACTGACTTGAAGTTGCTGTAACTCAGCACTTAAAGCATTAATAAAAACCTTGCGAACCTCTTAAGCTCGTTTTTCATTGTCCTCCTACGAAGTTCTGCCAAACTTCGTAATTAAAGAGCATCCTAAATCTAAAGATACTGTCAATTGCTCTACCTACTTCGCCCCTCATCGCTGGTAAATAATGAAAATTAGAGGTCAAGGAAACCCCAATAATTTGACGCGCTCCATTGGCCAGCTCGAAGTTTACTAAAGGCATGTTAGTGGAAAGTATTAAATGAATTTAAACAGAGTGAAAATCTTGTATGTGAAATTGGATGACTGCCAGCCATTTTTGCAGTCATAAGACAAGTTTAATCTCAGAAATACCATTTGAAATAATTATAATGTAGAAAAATCGATTGTTATAATGTGAGAGTAGGATTTTTCATTATATTATGCACTGATCAGAACAAAAAAGAAGGCACTAACTTAATTCAATTTAAGTTGTTTATTGAATTAACTAGAAACTTAAAAATGTACGTCCATCCAGTAGAGACTTATAGTTTTTTACAAATGAGAAAGAAAAATAGGTTCTTGTCTTTTTTTTTTTTGTACTGGATAAAAAAGCAAAACATGATAACAATAATTGTAATCACACATTTATTCAGTTATTAAATTTTTGTCAATATTAACGTTAAAGTTTTTAAGAATTAATGATGGATTTTGATGAGTTTAAAAGACCATAAAGGCGTAGAGTGTATCTTACCGAGATTCAAATTACTATAGTAGTAACTTTAATTCAAGCTTACTCAAGACGCTGTACAGCAATAATGTTAAATATAATTGTTAGTATGAGAAATTAATAACGTTCAACTCAAGTAAGATGTAATATATATGTAACTTTTTATAAAATCTCTACAAAAAAATTATTACATTTTGTATGTGAGGTATAAATCAGCTTACCACCAAATTCCTTCGGGTAGGGCTGTCAAGTGAACTATAATATTTAATTTATTATTTGGAAAGTTTTACTTCCTGATAGTGGTTTGGTTTGGAATTAAAAAATGCACAAAAAATATCATAATTCGAAAGTTTTATCACGAAAACAGACAGTTCAATTTTATACTAAACTAGAAAAAGTAATCTAAGCAGATGTAATAGGTAGGTGCCTTATTGGATCCCTAGTACAAAGCACAGTAATATATTTATAATGTCAATACAGATGCTTCACTATTTTTGTATTTATATTTAATTCTTTTGTGCATACTTGTTTCATTTTGTGTTTTTTTAATCATGAGGTTGTTTTCATTCATTTCCAAGCCATATCTTTTTCTTTTTCTCTTCGTATCTTATAATTTATAATTTGTATGTAGATTATACAAAAATAGGGGATACATTTAAAGCAGTTACACGCAATTTTTTTCCTTAAATATATACCTATTCCGTATAAAAAAATAATTATCTCAAAAAACGACTACGCATTTAAGTCAGGTTTTAATTAAGTGACGCCATAGCATGAAGCTCTCTAGGATTCACCGAAGCTTTCATCTATTAGAGGATAATGTATTTGTTTGGTCAATATTGGCTAACATCAACCAACATAAGGGAGTCAGCTATCTTGTTAACTACATTAAATCTTTAGGCTGTCTGACGATCTAAGAGTGGCCTCATCGATTCAGAAAGACGCAGAATGGGACTCACATTATAGTTTAATATAACAACTCTATTTTTATACTTATCAATACTTATCATCTGTTGATAATAATGTACGAACGTTAGAAAGAAAAAAGAAATTTGGTAAAAGAAAAGAAAACAATTTGCAAAAATATTTACAAACAAAATCACATTTAGATAAATATGTTTATAACAGGACAAATAATTTAGTGAAAGAAAGAGTAACAAATGCAGAAATGAAAAGTTGGAAATGTTTTAGTTCAAAGAAAATAGAAGCACATAAATAGGACCAGGGAAACTTTTAGATGCGAATTAAAAAATATAAATAAAAAGAAAGAAATAAAGCTAATAAAAGACAAACAGTTACGATATTGAATACAGACACAAAAGGAATGCTATAAACAAGTAAAAACCATTAGACAGATAAATTTAAAGCAATATAGACCAAAGAAAATATAAACAAAGAAGGTGGATTAGAACAACAAGGTGAAATAAAGGGAGAAGGAATAAAAAAGTTACCGAATAAATCAAAATAAGACAGGCAAGTAGAAGAGATGGCCAAATGGTGGGGGGATAAAAGAAAATATTGGTAAGAAAAATGGCAATAGCAAAACATACAGAGGACTGGGAAAAGAGCTTATACTATCTATGACTCTGTTCTTAAACATACGATAAATTAAAGAACGCATTGATGCAATTGAGATTTAATCGGTGGATCTATTGATGAAATTAAAAATTTTTTCTATACCTTTTAAAGTTATAAAATTATCATAGCCTTTTAGAGAAAAGTTTTAGAAAACAAAACTAGCAAAACAAGACCAGATACAAACCTGGTTTACCTTTGTATGGACGTCATTTTATCCGTTTTCAGTAACCCATAATTCACGAAGTTATAACTTTTGATCCTGGGATTGGAACGAATTTTTCGAATTGAAATGAAAAAAAGAAAACTTTTTTCATAGTCCAACTTCCGCAAATAAAATTTTCAAAGAAACATTTTCTATTCGCTCGATCTAACTCATTAAAAACATTTTTAATCATCCAATACTATGTTTATCTTTTTTAAGCTGTTTGTTGAACTTCCATAAAAGTTTGATCATCTCACGTTGTGGCATTTGGCCCATTCGTTCGTTTTCCGAAAGTTTTTCGACTGATGATGAAAGTTAGGAGATTTTTGTTATTTATTTACTTTATTCTCACTTTTTCGTTAAAATGTAATATCGCTCAAACACTTTTGATCGTAAATAAATGTGTAAAAATTGGTTAAAGAATTCATTTAGATAATATCAAAGTCAGATGTTTATAAAATCGTAGAGCTGTCTTTTTTTTTATCGAAAATATTTATGATATATTATTATACCTATTTTTTTTAATCCTACCTGGATGGTATTATCGTTTGTTCTTGTAGTTTTTTATGGATTGACGTTGTAAATTTTTACTTTATTGCTTTATAATTTTAAAGCAGCTACACTAAAAAATGCTTTATAAAACTATCAAAAATTCAGAAAGGCATAGGGGTATTAAAACAATGAATGTAATTTTAGGTTGATTAAAAATTAAAAGTTAGTTAAGTAATAAAATAATCGTGGATAATTGAAAAAAGAGAAATGATATAAATAAAGAATTATAGCCCGGGAGATAGAGGTTTATTCTCTGTCGCTAGATTCTTAAGGACGTTCCAATAACGATTAGAAGCCAGTTACTGACACCAGGATCCTGCGCAGTAGATAATTTGACGATCCCAATTATGTAGTGCGCAGAATCCTGGTATCAATGACTGGTTTATGATCGTTGTTGAAACATACCTTTTCCTTTAGTCATAGATAAACTTTAATACAGCTACTGCAATTATTCATAATATTAAGACTCGGGCTTATGGAGTTGATAATATAAATATACATATAGTTAATCTCTGCAGTTCTACAATTGTGCCTGTAGTCACTCACATCATAAATGAATATTTTTATAACAACTATTTTTCACAAGCTTTGAAGTTTGCTAAGGTTATACCACTACCCAAAATTAGTTGTCCTAAGAACTTCAATGATTTGAAATCTATTAGTGTTCTGACTGTTTTTTCTAAAATTTTGGAAATTATTATTACAAAACAGATAACTCATTTTTTAAATACTAATAAAATTTTACCGTCTAAGTTTCAGACATGGTTATAGCTATGCTACTGCACTTTCTGATTTTATAGATGATATTTTGAAGGCTTTGGACAATAACAAAACATCAGTATTAATTCTTCTGGACTACTTTAAAGTATTTGACATGATTAATCATACTATTTTATTATCAATGCTAAATTTTTTTCGATTTAGTGAAACGTTTCATAATTTATTATCATCTTACTTGTACAAGCGAAACCAATTTGTACAAGTCGATGATAAAAAATCTCCTCCATTGGAAATTTTATCTGGTGCTCCGCAGGGAAGTATTTTAGGCCCCTTAGTATTCTCTCTTTATACATCTAACTTTTCACTTGCACTAGAATATTGCACACAGTTATATTTATCATTTGAATATACGGACAAAGTAGAAGTTATTCAACGTATAAATTCTGATTTAGTATTTCAAAAGATCATTGTTTGAAAATTAATCCTAATAAATCATCTGCTCTAATATTTGTAAAAAACTGTAATATCATTTTAGGCAACACATAGTAAAAAAAATTAATATATGTTGCCCTCTCCCCAAAATTATTTAGGGACAGCTGCTATTTCTAGCAGTGTCTAGTTATGTCTTATTCTCTATCATTACAGTTTTTATGGCAAAGGTCTACATGCATAATTGTTCAAAACCGAAAATAACTGAATATTGATAACTTCTTATCTGAAATCACTAGATTATAGTATGACCATTCCTTAAAAACCTCGAATACAATACATCATAAAATGTATATGAGCAAACCCTAATAGAATTACTTACCTAAATAAATAAGTGTGTGTATAAAAAGAAGAAGGATGGCATTGTACAAACTATTTACGACAAACAGTCAATAATTATGAGTTCTCTATTTTTATGTTTACATTCTTTTAGAAAGTTGATGAGGGCATCGTTAATATTTCAGGAATTAAAACTTAATAGGAATACATTACAAATAAGTATATTTTAATAAATTTTTTTAATAATATTATTATGACATTAATAATATTTTCTGCAATAGCCCACGTGAGAGCTCTTTCTATCGCATAAAGTTTTGCGGTGAAGATAGAACAATAGTTTGGAAGTCTTTAAGATTTATATTCTTTGGTATTCGATACTAGAAGTTTCAATACAATTTATTTTATTTAAATAAATGTGTGTCTATATGTTTTATTCTTTTCTTCTCATTTTATGAAATAAAAGTTGTATATTTTATAAATTTATAAATTTTCCTTAATTCACATTATTTTAAATATCGAAAAAATACTTTGACGGGAGAATATTAAGTCTTACTATCTTGTCAACTTGTTCATTTTATTGAGCTGTATTGCTATATCCGACGGTATCAAAGTTTTTGTATTCTTATGGATCCCATCTAGATAACAGCAATTTTTTTCAATAGAAAGAGACGTCTATGGCATTTTTATTTTATTTAAAAGTTATGGCTAACTCATCAATATGACTGATGATCGATGCAACGGAACACACAGTATTTTAGAAATATACAAAAAAAGTAAATTATATAACTTTTATTTCAAACATTTTCCCATATTTCTAATGATAATGGCTTTTATCAGGTATGTGACAGTGTACAAAATTCAAACAATTTTAATAACTTTGTCATTCGCTAGGTGGAATTTGTCTTGACTGTCAAAATCAGTCGACACGAAATTATTAGGTCAAAAAGACATCTGTCTCCCAGACTATTAGAGACAAAGTAAAAAATAAAATAAATATCTACTTGGAAAAAGTCATCTCGACGTTGGATAAAACTAAAAAAATAAACTCCGAAATCACATGAACAAATAAAGTTAGAGCAACTAAATGAAGAATAATTATACTTATATTCACAAAACAGAACACGAAGCCAGTGAGGTATATTTAAAATAATTACTTCAAAAACATGGGCAGGAAATTAGGAGAATGTTTCCGCATCATTGTAATTTCAACGAAATAGAGATACTATGGACGGTCACAAGATTATTCCGTGGCTGGATATAGAACCACTCATTAAAGATATTGAGTGTTTGATGTCAACAACGACGAATATGATACCGAGCGGGAAGCACAATTAATTATGGATTTGATGTAATTTCATTAATTTTGTAACAGTAGAAACAGTACATAATTTTTTATATATTGTAATGTAATTTTTTATACAGGGTGGACCGGATTTAATTTACGTATACGAAGTGATATACAATGTCGGTTAAAAGGAGAAAAAGTGTATTATTATAACGGGTAATTATATATTATAAAAGATTTAACAAGAAGTTGAGGGTAGTTTTTGTTGTAAATCAAATTTTCAATTACCTGCCATAACAAAATTTGTATAACAACGTTTGATAATTCCAAGACCACCTTAAATACGGACCTGTACTTTTACTATCAAAATATCTTCAGCTGTGTAGCCTTTTTAATACAGTTTGAAAATGTATCTATTACTAAACTCTTCACTATGAACTGAGTAATATAATGGTAACAGAAGCAAGCGAAGTTAAAATTTTAATAAAAATTAAAGAAAAATTAAACAAAAAAATCAGAGCTTTGAAAAAAAAATTTAAACAACATTGTTATATTTGGTATAAAACAAATTCTTCCAGACATATCACCTCAGAACATTTGCAATAAAATAAGCGATCTAGAAATATCAATTTACTACCTGACCAAATAAGTAACATCTATAGCCTTGGCAGCTCTCCACAAGCACCTGTTAAAGCAGAATTTCTTTCCATTTTCACAAAAGTTAAAATTTTACAATATTTCAAAAATTTAAATAATACAAATGTATTTATCTCGCATGATCATACAATAGCCTAACATGAAGATTAAGAAGACATCTTAAGAGAGTCAAAACCCATAACAGGTGACAGATTATTTGTTGATAATAGCATACTAACGGTACAAGAAATAGTACTATTTCTGTCAATATTTTTTATTATAAAATTAAGCTTCTAATTGTCATTTTTAATAAAGTTTTGGTGCTGACAATATTAAACAATACATCTATGTACATTTTTTTATTAAATAAATTAAACTTGAAATTCCAGAAACATTAGTTTCTTCAATATTCTGTGATTTTTCTCGCTTAGTGAAAATAAAAACTAACTCAAAAAACATTCGCGATCTCCAGATATCTTCGTACAACAACTGGCCTTTTGAATAAACTCTTCTCAAATAATGTCTTCACAAAAGTGAGCATGCAAAATTCCGTTTTTACCAGTTTCCCTTTGGCTCGACGCGCTCGAACAGATTGTGTCCTAATTATCATTTTGCACTCAGTAAAACGTTTCAGTTCACATGAATAAATCGTTTCGAAAACGTCAGTTTGAATAGTCGCGTGAAGTTCCACAATTTCGTAGTTGGCACTATTTGGAGTTGATTCTTTGTTTGAGAATTTTTTGTTGGAATTAAACTAAATCTAACTTTTACTCACTTAACAAAAAGAAAGAAAACGAATAATAAGCAAATTTATGACCTTTTTTAGAAAGATAAATACTATGTTTTATCCGGTAAACATGGTTTTTTATATATATATTTTCGGAGTAAAGAATGATTTATAGTTTTTAATAGTTATCTGGCACTTTTGTGCTCGGATGTGACCAGCGTTTAATGGATTACGTGACATTTTTCTGTTGGAACATTTCTTTTATTTTTACACCTATAGGTTGAAACACCATAAAGATATTTATTTTAAAGTTCCATTATTGCTTCTATACTATAGTTTAGAATATATATTTTTATTTTTTCAACAAAATTTTCAGTAAGCTGTAGTTTTTCAGATTCAACGACGAATATAATTCGTTTCTTCCTAAAATGTTTCTTTATTTTATTGTATCTTTTTGTTGTAAGAAATAAGAAATAAGTAAAAAATACTGAAAAGCGACAATAACATACATATAAAACAAAGAATTATGATAGCTCATTTGGTAAGAATGGTGTACGTAGAACACGGATAGGTAAGTTCGAATCCCCGTGGGTAGAATTTATTCAATTTTTTATCGGTAACCATGAGTTATATAGAGGGACCCAATTTGTATTTAGATTGGCCTCTAGAAAACACACGGCTAGGGGGTTAGATTCAGAAGAAACCCTAACTTCCTGACGATGATTCAGAGGACGGGGCACTTTTCTCTCTCTCTCTCTCTCTCTCTCTCTCTCTCTCTCTCTCTCTCTCTCTCTCTCTCTCTCTCTCTCTCTCTCTCTCTCTCTCTCTCTCTCTCTCTCTCTCTCTCTCTCTCAGAGATCGGATTAAGCCAATACCCCCGCCTTTGAATGATCGTAAGTTTTCATAAACCAAAGAAAATTAAAACAAGCGTAAAACAAATAACTGTGATTTATTTAACAAATAAAAACAACTAATTATGCTTTTACAATCATGTAGTCTTTACTGACTAAACAAAAACTAAATATAACTACTTAAAACTATTTACTTACATAAGCATTATGTTTTATCTGTTGGGCTGCAAGGCTGGCTGAAGCACACGTTACTTTTATTACTATCGTTTCACAAAAAAACTAATCGCGACCCGTGACTTTACTTTCGGACACAAAAAAGGAATCCACTTAATTCGAATAATTTTGACCGCTCTTTAACAAAGACCAAAAGGAACTGCCCAAAATTCACTTGTAATTTTTCAAGAGTGCTCTTGATGATCTTTCTTGGCCCTGTACTTTAATATTATGATTTAATAAAACCTTGTCCAACTATTTTATTGAATCTATGTTTAGCGCGTCTGCCCTTGGACAAAACTTTACAATTAATAACATACGTATTCACAGGGTATTATATTTATTCATAACAATATAGAGTATAATATAATATAGTTTATTTTTTTTATTTAAAACGTTATATTTTAAAATCGCAATTGTTTTAATTTTTTAATAATTTTATAACAGTTTTGTATTTTTAATACTTATTATAATAATTAATGGTAGAACAGTATTATTTTTCAAACTAGACTATTATTTTATTAAAAAAAATTAAGAGGACATAGGTTTGTACAAAATAATTTTTCTAAAAAAATAAAAAATAAAACAAAAAATTTAAAAATAAAAATTTTAGGAATCCTTTTAACTTGAGATTTAATACACCCCACATGTAGGATGCAGAGTTAAGATTATGCTTTGACAAATAAAGCAATTATAAATATTTTTATTAAAGAAATTGATATTTTATCAAAAAATTGTTGTTTGTTTACTGAGGCTATAAAATTTATATTTTTTTTTGTCGAATTATAAATGTGTCTTCATGTCATTGTTGTGTTAAGTGAAACAGTGTATCGATTATTTTGTACCGGTTTAGGATTAATTAAAAGACCATTTTTATATTCAAACTTTTTTCCTCCTATATAAAATTTGCAATAGAACATAAGAATATATAAATATCGAATCACCCAGTATACTAAATTTATAAAATTTTGCCAAAAACTTTAGAAAGGGTGGTTCGTTATTCAACTCAATAATTTTACCACAAAAAAAAAGAAATTCCTTATTTCCTTATATTCTCTATATTCTATTCTATCTACTCTACTGTATCTTCTTCTGTCTGTCTTTTTTAATTTAAAATGTAACCTTTTTTATACCTTTTATTCTCTTCATAAACATTTTCAATAAATTTATTAACATTTACTACTCAAACCCAAACCACCAATCTTGACAATTTTATTTTTTCTTCTGACAGTTAAAATTAATCAAAAAAATATCGAACATCTTGATTTTTAAATAAAATTATTATTATTTTAAGCAAGTTCATTATCCCAGCATAGTGTAAAAATTTTGGTTACGTCATTAATTTCTGTATCAATATATTGATGTTTTATGAGAAACTATCAATCTTTAAATTTCCAAATGTCACTTCGTCTTTCTGCTTCTACATTTTCTCTAAACTGTTCATCTCCCCATAACCTCCTTCTACACCTATTTGCTCTGCTTACGTCTGACTGTCATTCTGTTACAGCAATCTCTCTAAATTTTGCACAAGTATCTGCTAACCACCCCCTTTCTTTTTTCTTTATCTATACCTATACTTCTACTTGTTCAGCTTCCTTTTAAAGCATTTTCTTTTTTATAAGTTTCGTATCTTCAGTTTTTTTAATCTTCTTGGTATATTTATTTTATTTATTTAAATTTTACTATTTTGTAATCTACTTTGAAAACAACCAAATTTTTACAATCATTTTAGGTAGTTCTAAATTCTCCATCAAATCAATCACCTTTTGGTGTATGTTTCCACACTTGTGGTTCACCTTGTATATTACTTATTTTTTTTTTAATTGGCCTAGTTTTCCTGTGGTTGTAACTTTAAAGAGTTCGGTTAATGATAAATAATAAAGAATAAATTTGAAATATGATGACGATAAAATTAAAGAATTTTACAAAAATGTATATTTTGAATATTTTGTTTAGTAATTTTTAAAACTAAAGTACATGTTGAATACCAGATATTGTACCTCATACCATTAGTGAATTCAATTTAGTCGTTTCTGTCGAAACTCGCTTTTGTCGACATATCAATTCCCAATCTTGGTTAATCTTCCAAGAGATAACAAGCTTTGTACCTATTTCCCCTAACTTGACAATCGATATCCATCTAGGAACATTTAAACTAATTGTATAGTTACTGATAGCGTTATACGCAGAATATTCTATTCAATTTGATACCAGATTGGCTCAATGGTCTATTTAGAACTATTTGCCAGACTTGATTGAATCATATATTTCATTGCACTTACTAAGTTGTCAAATTTCGAAGCAGAACTTTGCATTAACTTTGCAGACTAGACTGTTGATTCTGAACAACTACTGATATTTTTTTTATGTAATTTCATTTAAAGATTGTAACATTTTTTCTAATAAGATAATATGAGATAGGAACAAAGATTTACCTTTAGCAACATTAGAATTTTATTATCATTTCATTTTTTATGTACTTGCTCATACTGGGCATTTCCCTTTTGCATGTTTTGATCCATAATAATTTCAAATGTACATGTTTAGTTGTAATTTTTTTGGAATCTTGCTGGATTTTTATTTGGTCTCCTGTAAACATCATGAACTGATGCCTCTTGATGTCGCAATGCTTTTGTCTGTGTCTTACTAGCATCATTAGCTCTAAAAAATTTAACAACTTATTTAGTATCAACTCAGATTCTCTTAAAAACCTTTTGTGCTTTTCCTTACTATAAATTCCCATGACAATTATGTCTTTTATCATCTTGATCATTATAAGCAAATGAACCAAAAATGTGCTGCTCTAGTTGGATAATGCTGTTGAAAACAAATCTTTCAATTATATTCTATAGTGCACAGTATGCTTCACATTTTGGCTGTAATAACTATTTGGCTTGTGTTAGCATACATTTATTGTAAAGTTCCAACTCTTCAATGCCAATAATATTTAGAAAAACCGCTACTTGTTTTTGTCCAATTCTTTCATTTTCCGAATTGTTCCTATCAAAGTTCAATCTAAACATTGACTTCATATTTTTATGTTTTATTTGATTTCATTTCGCAACTGATGATAGAATGAATTTTTCGTAACATTAGGCAACTGGTTGCTTAAAGTATATCATTTTGACAATACAGATATCAAAATTGGACAAATGTATTTACTGGAAGATGGAGCAATAAGCTTTTGGTGGAGGTTTGTAAATAGAAAATACCATCTGAGATTTTGAATAACAAACATAAAAACTTTAATAATAATAATAATATATTTTACAGGAAAAATACAAACTTATAATTTATTACCCTTAACAGATTAAATAATTCTAACAGTTTTCCTTTTTCGCCAGTAAACACTTTTTCGGTCGTTGAAATAAAAAAGTTGAAAAAAGTATGTTAGAACTTCAGACCGGATAAAAAATCTCCTCTCCGTGAAATTTACGACTTTAATATCCCCCGAAAAGGCGAAATAACTTCTTTCTAAACTGCCATTGTTTTTCAGTTAGGCATATTTTCCAATCAGCTGCAACGAATTGAAGTCCTCTTTTATAAGAGAACGACATGATTTGCGAAAAGGAAAAAGATAAATGACTTTAAAACGCTTGCAAAACGAGCCTCACAATAACAAGAATAGTGATAGAGGTACAGTAAATATATGTATTTGAGGCTAATTCACAATATTTAGATAAATAATTAGATCAAGTCTTCAAGGTTTATGTTTAAATATATATTTTTACAAGCAATATTCAAATTGTGTTTTGATCATTAGTATGCATGTTATTTTTTGAATCGCCTTTGTTATTGAATTTTATTATTGTGTGAAGTTTACTTGGGAGCACAGCTAGATGGTCCTTACACAGTTGATAACTAGCAGTTCAATGAAGAAAAGATTGTGTCTGCCAATCACAGGTAGTAGACGAAACAATACCGCAGATAACTGGTTTACTAATATAAACTATTCAACGATCTTCTCAAACGATACAAACTAACTTAGATTGGAACTGGGATTATTTTTAGACCTGCATATGATACGTTAAATTATGATGTATTGTTAAGTAAATTAGACAAATATGGCGTAAGAGGAACGTCACTAAAATGGATTAGTTCATATCTGGATCAGAAAATATAAAAAGTTAAATTAAAAAATGTTCAAGAACCAATTATATCTGATGGTAAATATGTAGGTCTAGGAATTCCACAGGGAAGCGTACTGGGACCAATTCTATTTGTGCCATATATCAATAATATAGAGGAAATTAGTGAAAATGTTGACTGATGCTCTTTAACAACTTATGCCGATGACACGAATATACTGGTTAAAAGTGGTACAATAATGCAGTTGGAGCAAAGAGCAAGCCATATCCTTGAAGTGAGAAATGGTGGTTTACAAATAATAAATTGATTATAAATAGAGAAAAGACAAATCTACTACTTTTTAAAAATAAATAGTCACGAATTGTTGAATCACAAAGTTTTACATTACATATTGTTTTACTGTCCCCACAGAAAAGTGTCAAATTTCTTGGAATGGTGTTGGATAACAACATGTCTTGGTCTGATCATGTGGAGTACACACGACAAAAACTTGGTAGAGCGACATATAGTCTTAGAGTATTAAAGAAATATCTAGATTTTTCAACCTAAAAAATGGTATATCATTCTAGAATTGAAAGTAATATTAGGTATGGTATTATAATTTATGGAAGTTGTATTGAAATTGAAAGATTATTTATCTGCCAAAAACGACTTCTGCGAAATATTTTAGGAATGAAAGTAGGATCAAATATGATTAAGGAATGCTTGAAGATGTTTACCCACAATAAACAGATTTAAACTACCAACTATATTTTTGGCCAACACAATCAATTAAAAAAAAAAAACCAGTAAAATTTTGTTCGCGTATAGTTTTTTTATAATCCATTTTTCTCAAGAAATAAGATTTTTGTATTTTAAGTTAAAACTAACACTGCAAACTAAAAGTGAACAAGATTTAGATGTATTTCTAAGACTATTAACAGAAAATAAAAAAAAATGGTGAAAATGGAAGTCTTTGGAATGCAAAAGGATCTGACAGCAGTAGGAACAAAATCGACCAAAATACAGCTACTATTACTTTCGTTCTCTTTTAAAAGCGTCTGAATGCAGGCTGTTTTTACTAAAGATACTTCCACAATACCTTTTAATAGCCATTGTTAAAAGGTTTTTGAGAAAAGTTTACTTACAATTTGGATTAAAGAGAGGTTTCCTTTTTGTTATGCGATTTTTAATAGGAAGTGCATGAATGTTGAAAGAGTACACTTGATTATTAACAAAATTTTATTCAAGAAGTAATCCTTCAAAATTTTTATTAAAAAAAGTATAATTAGATTCTTATTAGTTTATTTCGTTTTCTTTAAAATTTATTCGATAATCGAGTTATTTAAATTGTGAATTATTATTGTTCTTACAAGATTTTATATCTAAATATGCGAATTATTTGTGTGACTTTATTTGGATATTAAAATTATTATTTCCTACCTACGTAAACTAATATACTTTTTAAGGTTGAACATAAAAGTACGAAGAGAAATATGCAATTAGAAAATAATTTGGTATTTCCTTCCTAACTGAAATTGTTATATTTTTATTACAGTATATGTCCTACAACACTTGCTTTTTACTTTTACCTGGCTTTCAACCCCTGGGGGTCGATATGATTAAAAAACACTGCATTAAATGATAGGACAGTTTATGCTAACTGGTATACTTAAATTTCTTTTGCGAAAGGTATCACTGAAATCATAAGGGATTATGTGAGGTTAACTATTGTGTATCGATATCTGCAGTCAATACAGGCCGCGCACAGTTGGTACTTGGATGGGTAACTATCTCAAAGAAATTTTGCGTACGTAAAAACAAACTTATATAGTAGTTGCAAACCACAGCGGGTAGGCGTTACATCAATAATTATGAGATGTAGCGTGGGATGTGCTATTTTTAGTTGGAATACCAGAGAATTTGTCTAAATTTCAAATATTTGGGTGCAGTGCGTTTATCAGCGACGGTGTTATCTTACCTAGAATTCTAATCTCTTAGAATCTCTTACTTAGAATCTCTTACTTAGAATCTCTTACTTAGAATCTCTTACTTAAAATCTCCTACTTAGAATCTCTTACTTAGAATCACTTCGAATATCTTACTTAGAATCTCTTACTTAGAATCTCTTACTTAGAATCTCTTACTTAGAATCTCTTACTTAGAATCTCTTACTTAGAATCTCTTACTAAGAATCTCTTACTTAGAATCTCTTACTTAGAATCTCTTACTTAGAATCTCTTACTTAGAATCTCTTACTTAGAATCTCTTACTTAGAATCTCTTAGAATCTCTTACTTAGAATCTCTTACTTAGAATCTCTTAGAATCTCTTACTTAGAATCTCTTACTTAGAATCTCTTACTTAGAATCTCTTACTTAGAATCTCTTACTTAGAATCTCTTACTTAGAATCTCTTACTTAGAATCTCTTACTTAGAATATCTTACTTAGAATCTCTTACTTAGAATCTCTTACTTAGAATCTCTTACTTAGAATCTCTTACTTAGAATCTCTTACTTAGAATCTCTTACTTAGAATCTCTTACTTAGAATCTCTTACTTAGAATCTCTCTCTTACTTAGAATCTCTCTCTTACTTAGAATCTCTTACTTAGAATCTCTCTCTTACTTAGAATCTCTTTCTTACTAGTTAATCATTCCTCATTATCATAATGCAAGTGCTAACACAACAACAAAATATCGAATTATCAACTCATTGACCATATTCACCTGATTTGTCCTACAATAACTTTTTCTTATTAAGACACATCAAAAATAAAATGCGTGGTGCGTGGACAGGTTTTTGAACCATTTAAATCAATTGTTTTGAAGATCCCTTGTTCGAAGTGGGAAAAGCATTTAGAAGATTGATTTCATCGGATAACAAAGTATATAAATTTTAAAACGGGAATATTTAGAGAAGCTTTAAGGTGATTTACATAACGTAATTTGTTTTTTGTTTTACATTATCCTCTTTAGCAGTGTTTCCCGTAAAGTAAAAATAAATATTGAGTACTGAAGGAATTTCTTAAAATGAGCTAGCGTATTATAGAAGTTATTTAATTAATTCATTATTACATCACATACTTGTGTTAAAAGTAATTATGAAAAGTTAAAAAAACAACACTTATTTACATATATATTATATTTTACAAGATCTGCGTGTCTTATTTGGCCTCTGAAAAATTTACTTCACTTTTTCTAAAGAAATTCAACAATTGCCTGAAAAAAAATATGATTTTATGTATAGTAGCGGAGATATCACCCATCATAATTACCTCACCAAAAATCATAACAGATATATCGTATATCATTGGCTATTTTTTATATCATTTGATATATTCTATATCATAATTTTTTATAAAGCAATTTTAATACATTTTTGTTAATAATATATCAACCATTGTTACATCCTTAATTTTGCAACTATTTAAGCTTCTTCTTTCTGCAATTTTGACCCTAATTCGACTTTGTTCGCAATCTCAATTTTGCAATTATAATACACAATAGAGTAATTTACCTCTTAAGTAAAATATAAAGTTAATTCGACTTCACAAAATACGGTGTATCTGGATAAAACTTTCCCAGTGCACTCAATGTAGAAATTTTAAAAGTTCGAGAGTGGGTACTTTTCATTACGACTCGAGTAATTTTCTGTATTTTCTTGAAGCGAATTTTGTATTATTTCTACAGGAACTAAATTTGTTGTTCTCTGAAACCGGTCTTTTTACTTTTTAAATTGTACACAATATTTATTTTATATTGGGAAGAAAAATGTGAATTATTTTTTAATCGAAAATCATAGAAAACCATAGAAAAACATAGAAAATCATAGAAAATCATAGAAAATCATAGAAAATCATAGAAAATCATAGAAAATCATAGAAAATCATAGAAAATCATAGAAAATCATAGAAAATCATAGAAAATCATAGAAAATCATAGAAAATCATAGAAAATCATAGAAAATCATAGAAAATCATAGAAAATCATAGAAAATCATAGAAAATCATAGAAAATCATAGAAAATCATAGAAAATCATAGAAAATCATAGAAAATCATAGAAAATCATAGAAAATCATAGAAAATCATAGAAAATCATAGAAAATCATAGAAAATCGTAGAAAATCGTAGAAAATCGTAGAAAATCGTAGAAAATTATAGAATATCATAGAAAATCATAGAAAATCATAGAAAATCATAGAAAATCATAGAAAATCATAGAAAATCATAGAAAATCATAGAAAATCATAGAAAATCATAGAAAATCATAGAAAATCATAGAAAATCATAGAAAATCATAGAAAATCATAGAAAATCATAGAAAATCATAGAAAATCATAGAAAATCATAGAAAATCATAGAAAATCATAGAAAATCATAGAAAATCATAGAAAATCATAGAAAATCATAGAAAATCATAGAAAATCATAGAAAAATCTTTGAAAAATTAGAGAAAGCCATAGAAGTAGAGTAGATGACAGACAAGGAAAGACGAATGGGAGACATTTAAAAATACTAAAACATACAGACAACAGCTCTATATTTAATCATGAATGTAAAGAATATTATTATTACGTTATTATAAATTGGTTTATCACTTTCACAATTTAAATTTTAAAACGTACTCCTAGCATCTTTATCTACAAATTTTTTAGGTTATTTTTACCCCTTCTTTTAATTTCTCCCTTTTACAAGTTATTTCTACGATTTATTCAAGATTCAATTCAATTCTTTGATATTCTGCAAACATCAGACACATACAAACCATGCAATGTATGTGAAAATAATCTAAAAAATAAAAATTCTCATACAGAAAATAATCGCGCATATGCCGCAGAAGGGATCAAATCACACATGCAATAAAACTGGTTAACCCCATTCTCATCTCCCTCGTTATTTATTCAGTTATAGTCCCCATTTAATCCGATTAATACTGTTAATTCCACCATGGCATGTCCTATCAAAACAGGACTCAAAAAGTATTTAATTTAACCTTTGCTATTCAAGGACTTCCTTTATTAGCTCAGAATATAATTAATATTATCTAGGCCATTCCTGTTTTATCAACACAACGTAGTTGATGTTAACACCTCATTATGATGTCACTACATCGAACCGTCGAACTTGTTAATTAGAAATTGGATCTTTAGACGAAAAGCTGTTACATCTATCCAATGTTATTACCTTGTTACATACACTACATTATATCGTCTGTATCCTGTGAGGTATTTAGGATAAACATGTATACCAGGTGTTTCGTTGAGAGATGAACAAAGATCAAAAATAGTTTTAAAAAGTTTTAATTTAAACTTCACATGGCATGCTTATCCTGAGTAATATACTAGGACTCTTGGGGTACGTACGTACCCTAATTAAAAATTTAAATATTGATTATTTTGTCTAAAAAAATTCATAAATCATCTTTGAATACCAGTTTAAACTGTAGAATAGTCTAAGTTGAAAAAAAAATAAAGATAGGCGTCTATAAAAAATCCGGAAACGGGAAAACTTGGAAAAAAATGCGTTTTTTACAAAAATAAAATATAACTTTTTTGTTTTTCGATAAAAAGGGCTGAAATTTTAGCTGTCTTCTTTTGTTATATCACTATAAAAAGAATATTAATTGTTTTCATTGGTCTTTAAAAAAAATACGGTTTTACGAAAAATATGAATTTTGAAATAGAGTTAAAAAGTCGTTGTTTTCCTCGGGAATGTAATCAATCTTCTTTAAGTACTCTTCTATCGTAATGAGAATGAGGTGTACCTCTAAAACCATCTCCATCCCTTCTAAGTGGCTTTTGTTCATCAGCACAGATAATGTATCTAAGGATACCAACAGCATGGTCCAAGCAAATTATTTTCTTAAAAGTTGTTTTTGAATGGAATCGTGTACCAGTGCGCTGTAGGTTTTTCTTATAGTAAAATGTATTAAAGCGTGTGAAGATGTTCATGTGCTGTACTACCATCGTCTGCTATTAGATGACATCGACAAATAGAATACCGTTTAATATTTGGAGAAAAAGCAAGTAAATTAAAGTCCTTTTCATTAAATATTAAGTGATACCATTCTTTAGACAATTCTTCGTAATTTTGTGCCAGTTTTTGACAATGAAGACATTTTCTGTTATTTTTAGAGAAGCTACTCGTAGAAAATGTCTTAGTAGACTGGAAGAGTCTTTAATGTCTCAATACTATAAACATAATATAATCCATTACATCCACCACCGATATTTTTGCGCATGCGCAGTAGTACAAACGTACGTGATGTAATCGACGTTGCGACATGCCTTCATGTGAACGAAGGTTAGGTTAAGAGGGCATACGAGAAGTTCGCCTTGTTTCATCGTTTTCCTATTTTTCATCTTTTCTGACTAAATTGTTTTACAACTTCTGCATCGAATTTGATTTTTTTGCTATTATAACTAAAGAATCAGTCAGTTCCAATTTTTTTTAATTTAGTACACGTTTTCCATCTGATGCCCAAATAAATAACGTTTAAAAATGTTTAAAAATTAAATATCTGTACTATTTAAATTTAGATGGCACACTTATCATTTAGGGAATTTTCCGCGTTTTGGTACACATTTCCAAAAGTAAACAACGTCTACTCGTATTTATGTCCTATTTAGTAGGTCCTAAAGTGTATTTTAAAACTATACGCTGTATATTAGACATTTACGGCGACTGAAGGATACCCATCAAACTTACGCCAGCAAAAATAACATTAGTTGTTCTGCTGGAGATTTTTATGTACTGGAAAGCTCTACTGCCCCAATTTTGAGTTGAAAGCAGATTGGCAACATGTAAATAAGTTTTAACATTCTATTCAAATTAGAAACATCCGATTCATCATTTCATGACATTATTTCGCCAAAATATGTTGTTCCTATCAAAGAGGAAATCCCCAAGATAACTTATCGGCACTACCGATACAACCAATCAACTCTATTGTATTTTAATTCATATTTGTTTGTTGCAGGCAACCCGGATCCGGTGATAAAGTGGTGGCGTGAGGGCAAACTCATCGAATCTACCGAAAATCGTTCAGGTTTCGAAAATGTTCGATCCAATCAGCTTATCGTTCGTAACTTGCAGCGGTCCGATCAACATGCAGCTTTTACATGCCAAGCCTCCAACAACAACATCAGTCAACCGGTGTCAGCAACCACATCGATAGAGATATATTGTAAGTAGAGAATGAAGCGGTGTTGCCGTTTTAAATACACTTTTATCTTTGTTTATTTTTGTTCAACTTATTTCTAAAAATAAAGCAGAATAAAAATAAAACAAATACAAAATTGTATTCAAGTAGCCTTCATTAATGATATACAGGGTGTCTGTAAAAGGTCTTTACAAAAACATACCACATATTCCTTAGATCAAAATATGTCGATTTAAGTAAAATTACCTTAGTACAAAGTTGCTTCGTTTGGGCTCCAGAGGGCCTTGAAGTTACAATTTTTAAATCGTTTTTCCCATATAAATTTAAAACGGCGTATGCGATTTTACTAAAATTTGGTATATTGGTAGAGTTTTATGTGGCAAAAAAATGGTATTAAAATTTTGTCCGATAATAATACATAGGCGTAGAACTTGATTTTTTAAATAATTGCACCTTTAAAAATTCTACGCCAATGGAAGAAAAGGAGTTTGAGTATGAAATTTAGATTGCGCAACTCATTTACTTTAAAAAAGGTACTCTTGATAAGACTCGATTACTCTCATGGTTTTCGGTAAATTTCTGTTTTAATAATTTAGAGTGTATAGGTTTCACAAAAATATTTATTTACAACATAATCAAAATAGAGATTTTACAAAAATTGTTTAAAATGCTCACCATTTTCACGTATACAAAGATTTATACGTCGAAGAAAATTAAAATGTATCCTTTCCATAACTTCTTCATCACCTCTAAGATTGTTTATTGCATCTTGAATACGTTGCCAGAGTTGTTCCTCATTTTCTACAGGTAAACTATGGATTTCAGATGTCCCCATAAAATGTAATTCATCGGTGTTAGGTCTGGGGAACGTGGGGAACGTGGTCAGTTTACAGGTGCGTCATTACCTCTGCCTATCCATTTGTGTGGATACTGTTCATTCAAGTGGTTTCTAACGTTTAAAGAAAAATGTGGTGGAGCTCCATCTTCTAACAATTCTGGCAACGTATTTTGTAGAAAATCCAAATAATTTTCTCCAGTTAATCTTCGTGGAAGTATGACAGGACCAACAATGAAATTACCAATTATTCCAGCCCACACATTAATTTTGAATTCGTGCTGAAAATGGTTTACCTTTATTGCATGCGGATTTTCAACGGCATAAACATGTTCATTATGGGTATTAGTTATACCTCTTCTTGTAAAACCCGCTTCATCGGTAAAGAGAACCTTCTTGACAAAGTTTAGATCTCTTTCTCTTTGCATATTAACAAATGGACAAAAACCCAAACGAATTTGAGGATCATGGACTAATAATTCTTGTACTGGCTTCTTATGGTATGGATATAGCAATTGTTATCCAAGCACTTTATGAACCACATCTTTACTTACTCCTAGTTCCCTTCCAATTCGTCAGGTGCTTAATTCTGGATCTTCTTCAACACGTTCTAAAATGTCTTCCTCAACTTCAGGAATCCTTACAAAACGTTCTCTTCCATTATCAACAGTGTTGGGAGCAAAGGAACCGGTCTCCCGAAGACGTCTCTCAACAGCAACAAAAGTTGGGTGGCTAGGTACACGACGATTTGGAAACCTTTAAGAGTACACCCTGACACTCTCTCGAGCATTTCCTTCACAAAATCCTAATGTCAGTAACATATCGGTATATTCTGCATTGGTATATTGTACAGCCATATTAATAAACCACGCATTTGTTTTTTTAATTATTGAGTCAGATAGAACACTTTCAATCTTTAACAAGAGATTAGGTGTTAAAACTTGACAATATTTTTATTTAGATGAAACTATGGAAACCAACAATAAATTTTTCTGTATACGTATTGCAGGCAAATAATTAATATTCCTCAAAAAATTGTACATGGCAAGAATCGAGTATTTTTGTTAAAAGTCTCGATTAGAGGTGTTGAAGAAGATATGAAAATAGTACATTTTTATGTTTTTCATCGTATAAAATTTTGCCCGATAATAATACATAGGCGTAGAACTTGATTTTTTAAATAATTGCACCTTTAAAAATTCTACGCCAATGGCAAAAAAGAGGTTTGAGTATGAAATGTGGATTGGGTACTCATTTACTACAAAAAAGTACCCTTGATAACACTCGATTTACTCTCATGGTTTTGACAAAGTTTGTATTTTAATAATTATTGTTTATGTTCTAAAATTACTAAAATGCCAATTTCGTCAAAACCATGAGAGTAATCGAGTCTAAATTTCATACTCAAACTCCTTTTCTTTCATTGGCGTAGAATTTTTAAAGGTGCAATTATTTAAAAAATCAAGTTCTACGCCTATGTATTATTATCGGACAATATTTTAATACCATTTTTTTTGCCACATAAAACTCTACCAATATACCAAATTTCAGCAAAATCGCATATGCCGTTTTAAAGTTATATGTGAAAAAAGATTTAAAAATTGTAACTTCAAGACCCTCTGGAGCCCAAACGAAGCAACTAAGGTAATTTTACTTAAATCGACTTATTTTGGTCTAAGTAATATGTGGTATGTTTTTGTAAAGGCATTTTACAGACATCCTGTATAAAAAAAAATAAAATAAAGCAATAATATAATAAAATAAAACGCTAAAAATCGTTAACCACTTACAGTTTGCTTTAAGTTGACATATAAACAATTTTATAAAGATAATAAAAAAAATACTGGTAGTAGAAAACTAATTAGTTACTTTTACGTTTAAAAATAATTTCTTTTACTTTTTTGTATACATATTTACATCTACAAATTAATTTTTAAAACAAAAGGACTGAAACCTATCAAATTACACAGTTTTCCTGCTAAAGTTGAAGTTGCACAATCGTTGCACAATATTTAAAACGTGTAGAAGAAATTAAAGACCTAGGGGTTACGTATAATTATCATATGTCATTTGCATCTCATATAAGATATACTGTTAATAATGCCAATCGTACATTAGGTTTTATTATAAGACAAACAGCACTATTTTATAATTTGAAAACAATTGATTTATTATATAAAACATTAGTCCGGTCAAAGTTAGATTTTGCTTGCATGATTTGGGGGCAACAACCGCAAATATATCTAGATTCTGTCGAAAAAATTCAAAATAAATACCTACGTTATACATACTATAAAAAGTATCATCGATGGCCTGACTATAATTATGTAAGATCTCAAATGTTACGTGAAGAATTTAAAATCCTGTCTTTAAGTACGATACGTAAAATAGGAATGATGAACTTGTTATTCAAAGTGATAAATAATCAAATAAACTGTTGCAGACTTTTATACTACATACCGTTTCATGTCCCTCCTAAACGCACACGGAACTCCCTAATATTCAATATACAAAACTCTGCTGGTTCTCCACTTTATTCAATTCTGTGTTTGGCCAATAATATTAATACTTATAGTAAACTTAGATTGGTCTCTGTCTTTAATGCAATTTAAAAAGTTGATAATATCTTACTTCGATACCTTTGGAATTTAAATAATATAAATAACAACTACTTTAAAAACATGTAAAATTTCTTAAAATGATTTAATTCTACCATTTAAAGTGATTTATCCTCTGCAATTAAAATACTGTAATATTAGGTCACCTGTAAAAAATTACTTAAATTATACTATCCATGTAATTAGGCTAGTTAAGCCTGTTTGGATTTTTATTAAATAAATAAATAAATAAATAAATAAATAACTGTACAAAATAAAACTATCTAAGTATATTTAAAAAAAAATCGAGTTAATAATGATATTTAAAATTTTGGCGGAAGCGCAAAATATTTGATGATACCGTGGGAAATTTAAAATTATGGTGTATGTGCTTTTTATTTTAAATTGTGGTGGAGGAATATTGTTTTTTAAAACTAATAAATATTTTTATAGCTAAAACAGTCATCTTAAATAAAACATTGAAATAGAATAATAGAACTGAACCCTATCAAATTACACACGACCGAAAATTATTTTTCTAAAATGGACCGTAACGGAGAAATTAAACAAAAAGTGTAGATGTATTTTTTTTTATTTAAAATTATGGTGGAGGAACCTTGTTATTTCAAACTATTAAATATTTTTATGGTTAAACTAGTCATCTTAAAGGAAACATTAAAATGAATAATAAGCATAAAACCTATCAAATTACACACGATCGAAAATTATTTTTCTAAAATGGACCGTAACGGAGAAATTAAACAAAAGTGTAGATGCATTTTTTATTTAAAATTATGGTGGAGGAACCTTGTTATTTCAAACTATTAAATATTTTTATGGCTAAAATAGGTTACTTAAAGGAAACATTGAAATGAATAATAAGCCTAAAACCTATCAAATTACACACGACCGAAAATTATTTTTCTAAAATAGACCGTAACGGAGAAATTAAACAAAAAGTGTAGATGCATTTTTTTATTTAAAATTATGGTGGAGGAACCTTGTTATTTCAAACTATTAAATATTTTTATGGCTAAAATAGTCATCTTAAAGGAAACATTGAAATTGAACAATAGGATCGAAACCTATCAAATTACACACGATCGAAAATTATTTTTCTAAAATGGACCGTAACGGAGAAATTAAACAAAAGTGTAGATGCATTTTTTTATTTAAAATTATGGTGGAGGAACCTTGTTATTTTAAACTATTAAATATTTTTATGGCTAAAATAGTTCACTTAAACGAAACATTGAAATGAATAATAAGCCTAAAACCTATCAAATTACACACGACCGAAAATTATTTTTCTAAAATAGACCGTAACGGAGAAATTAAACAAAAAGTGTAGATGCATTTTTTTTATTTAAAATTATGGTGGAGGAACCTTGTTATTTCAAACTATTAAATATTTTTATGGCTAAAATAGTCATCTTAAAGGAAACATTGAAATTGAACAATAGGATCGAAACCTATCAAATTACACACGATCGAAAATTATTTTTCTAAAATGGACCGTAACGGAGAAATTAAAATTGGTAGTCCTCTGATACCTCAACGAAATTTTTTGCTGTGTAAATGAATTTTTCGCTGGTCTGTTATTACTACTTAAACTCCTCGTATATTGTAGTTTATCAAAATTTTACCTAAAAAATATAATTTCCATAACCGCACGCTACAATTTATTGCGAATTAACATTCCAATTCAAAAGCAATTATCTTTAGAGATCATAATCTTCTTGAAACTACCTGGATTCTGTTTATGAGTGATTAATTCCTATTTGTCAAGAGGGGTTACACCCAAACGTTTAAGCAGTTAATGTTAGCTATTTAATTTAACATCAGTTTACCTATTATCCGGAATTTTGAATATATCAACGAAAAATTCAAGTAATATAAGTTATAATATTTTCAAAACACTTGGTAGGTATACAAAACAACCAACAGACTTTGACATTAACGGCATAAAGCATATTTATTTTTGAAGATGGAACACCGAGATGGAACTGAATAGTCTTAATCTGAACTTTACAATTAGTGATAGCAATTTAGACTTCATTGTTCGCTTCTAACTTACACTCCCGAGATTATTTAAATAGATCTCAAAACTTAAATTGACTTTATTAAGACTTAAACGATTCCCGGGAAAACTAGAAATGGTAATTTTGCCAAATTTTAAGAAGAATTAGTCTTACCGAAATCATGAATTTGATTATGGAACTAAGGGAATCCGGATTTTATTATATTAATAATACTATCAAAGGATTTGTCTGGCATTTTCAGAACGTGTTAATTTTACTATGGATTAGTTATTCGAAAAATATTTATGAAGCCAATTGTTATTACTTCCATAATAAAATTCTTTGAATCTGCAAATAATATTATTAAAACAAAACAAGTCAGACAACCGAATCGCCAATGAAATCAACTCTCGCATACAAAATAGTCTACTGATTAGTACTAGTAAAAATTATGATAACCCCTTAACCCTAAGCAGAATCTACTAAAGTTAAAAAAAATTGAAAAATGATTCATTTTTTAACACCCGGAAAAAACTATGTTAAATTAGGAAAGGTTCATACGCACCGTCCTACTTTGTGACTTCACCTCTTGTCTATATTGTGTATATTTTATGGATCTGTTGACCTCCCTTTTTTACTACAGGCATTTACGGAAACCTTTTAGGTTTAATCAGTATTATGCACCGACAGAGACGCCAGAGCGTAGCGGCGTACCAAAAAATCTAAATTATCATAATAATATATGAAAATAATAAAAAAATTATGATACTTATATGATTTTAAAATGCTATGTTTTTCAAATTTACCTTGGGGTTCATTTCACAAATGAATCAATGGAGAAACCGTTAAATCTGTTTTTTTTTTTTTTTGTAAGATCGGGTTTTAATTGAATTCTGGTTACCCCGTATACGAAAATATGCATATTACAATAAATGTGCAAATACCTACTCCTAACTTGGAACATGACGAATTCGGACTAATGAAATTCTGCACTTGTTACAAAATTAGCCAGTTGATATAGTGTTTTACAAACGTGTACACTAAAATTTAATAACAAACGTAGTAACATAGTGGCCCGAGACCGCAATCTCCATATCATATGCATTAATAATAATATTTATTGCCTTGCGTAATCTCCGTCACGTATGTATGTCCCCTTTATTCTCTTCAAACGGCTTATCTTTGGCACATACTCCATTGTTTTCAAATTGTTTGCGAACTTTGTGCGGCCGGTTTCATTTTATTTTTAAATTAGATTCCGGTGGGCCGCTAAAATGATTAAATTTATCAAAGATTACATATATTTTTGGTAACGAATACAAATTCGAAATATTATGTAATTCTACAGAATTGGTATTTACGTATATATTCATTTTAAAGCAATAAAATATAATAAACCTGTTAGAACAACTAACTAGTATAAAAGACCATTGCTTGTCAGCAAATGTAACAATCAGATAGTCTAAGACCAGTTGTAACTACTGATAGGTATTTAGCTACTGTTGTTAATATACTATTAAGGGATTAAGGCAGCACTGTCACCTGCCAGAGTCCTGGAGTCCAGAAGAAACATCAATTTACCAGTGGCAAATAAAAATAATAAAAAATTAAATTAAAAGAACAAAAATTATTAATTAAAATATCGTACGTTACTCATGACTATGAAGACTTCTTACTTATGTTCCAATATTGAGTAAATTTTCAACTTCGTATACCACTATTACTTTGAAATAATATACTATTCATATTTGGTCTTTAAATAGAACACTTGTGTCCTTAAATCAAAATAGCAATTTTATATGCATTTTAACACATAGCACAATTTCTAATTAAAACAGTTGTAGAATAAATCCAACAAAATAGTTTGTTCGTACAATTTCTGATATAGAACAGCTTATTCACGGATCAGAAAGCTTGTTTACTATTCCTTTTGGTAACGAGCTTTTACTATGCTTAATTATTAATCGTTCTTTAATCTAGATAATGTACAATTTCATTCCAAATGTGGCGGAACATATATCGCAACAAAATTATACAAAAAAAATGTGTATATATTCGTGGGAGTTGATTATTTACCTTTCTGAATCGATATAATGTTCTATTGGGTGATGTAAATTGCAGGTTTTTATTTTTAAATAGCAGATAAGTATCTTTTTGTTATATAAGCTCTATCAAAATAAATAATAATAAAAATGGGACGAGAATTCGAAATCAAAGAAAAGTATACTATTTTATTTAAAAACAGAGAGATCACTTAGTGGACTCTTCTTTGTAACATCCATTAAATAACATTTCATAAACTAGTAAGTCAGTAATCAAAGAACAAATGTGTATTATTGTTATTTCTATATATAAAGGTGACATATCCTAATTATATTCAATAACTGTAGATTCTGTTTTATTATTTTTTTAATCATGGGTGTGATTTGTATTACTAAAAGATCACTCATAGTAATTTGTCAATATCTCTGAGATTTTTTTGCTCTAGGTAACTTTCAAATCATTACATAAATAAATAAGTATTACTGCTTATTTAATTTAAATTAATTCACAATAATTATCCCTTAAAATTTATTACGATAGTAAAATTTAAATCTGCATTCTTATCACTAACCCACATGTTCTCAAATAAAGAAATTAGTTTAGATGTTAGTAATAAAGTGAAAATCAATTCGTCTTACGATTTTTACTCAGTTAATTTTTTTACGACATAAATTATATGTACAGACGACACGCCAACATGAGCTAAACAGTGTTCCAACAAAACCGTAACCAAACCATAATCTACAAAAGCAGATGGTAACAACTCAAGAAAGCAGATAAAACGCTTTTGTGGAGAGGGCATAAACACTTTTCTTTGAATGTGCATGTTGAACTACATCTAGATATGCATCTCGCTCTTAAGTGCACTCTGACACGACAATCCAATTGATTTTCCCTTCGGATTGTGGCATTATCGTTAGTTATAAGCGGAGGTTCCTTCTGTTTTATTTTTCTGCTTGTTTTTTAGATTTAGCGCAAAAATTAATTTTGTTTACATTACCAAGAAGAGTTTTATACGGGTTAAGTGAAAGTATACGAGTCAGGGTATGGGCACTGCGAGAGTGCAGCCATATTTATACTTTGTGTCTACATATCTACCTCTTGCATTCTATATTGCTTACTTTTATCAATTAAAAACTCAAATACTTATATTATTTTCATTACAATGGCGTATAACAGTCATTTCTATTATTTAACTGTAATCTGCTGTAACGAATGTTAACTCACCAACACAGTTATATTGAAAATTTTTAACACGGCGAAGCATATGTGGATGTTGATCTTGTTATAATTCCTTTTTTTAACATTTCTTTAGTTTTTTCTTTAATCCAAGTTTGCTTATAAGAAGAAAATTTATAAGGTTTTGTCTTTTATTTTACAGTTTTCTTTTAATCCAAATTTTATTTCAAAAGTTGAAGGTTTTATGTCGTCATAATTTAATGTTTGAACATCATTGAGTAAAATTAAAATAAGTTTTTAGTGAATAACCAAAAACCTTTAGCTCTTACTTTATATAGTTTCAATATTATATTTTAAACAAACATATTTTCGTAAACAACAAAAAAAACATATCAGGTTCTGAAGGGAAATCGATTGCTTTCTCAACCAGATTGTTTCCTCTCTGATGGAAAGGCCAAAATCTAATTTATAACCTGTTAAGTGACGTAAACTTACTATCTACTGTATCCTTGTCGGTTGCCTTATTAATCAATCTAAAATTAATCAGAAGATGTCAACTTTAGAAGTTTGGGTTTAACTCAAGACGACATAGTCGAGGAACATTATTGAAATTGGGAGAGTTCCAAAAACCCACTGCCAAAATGGGACAAAATAACACGTCCTGATTGCGAAGTTTACACAGTTGTTTTGGAAATTATTGTGATCTATATCAAATTGAGGAATATTCTAAGCAACAGTTACTATTTTGAAAATATTGCGTTAAAACAGGAATAAGTAAATTCGATTTAAAACAGTATACATGTAACTTAAATTCTAAATTGCCGTAAGGTAGTTTTTAAAATAGTTATTTATGCAACAAGTGGGACTTTACACATGAGTGGCATACAATATTTTTTCTACTACCGTAGACATAATCCACTAATATTAGAAATATAAAATGTGCCAAAAATTGTACACAGCAACAAAAATAAATTTATTGGAACTTTACAAATTTATAATTCTTACAGAACAAAATGACTAACAAATGACGAAATATTTAAAAAAATAGGTTTTTAACTCTTATGAATATTAATATTGAATGTGCAATTATTGCAATTACCAAAACTTAAGGTTTTGGCCTTTTCCAGCACAGAGTTTGAAAAATGTTGTGATATTACTTCTGTAACCCTATTTTGAGCTTCGAGTGGTATGGATTTGGCCTTTTCAAGTAAAGATGTTGAAATATTTTGTGTAACTCTAGTTTCACTATCGAGTGGTTCCACTATTTCTTCATTAGAGTTGTCAACGGTAAAATTGTAGCTTTGTTTGGAAGTGAATGGCATCCATCAAAATTTTATTAGAAATTTTGTTTTTTTGTTTGAGAAACGCTATTAACTTGTTGAATTTCGAAATATCAACGTTGTTTTTATATTTTAAGGTGCTTTTAAGCATAGAATAAATCGACCATAGGGTAGAAGCTTTGCAATTCTTCAATTCATCAGAGAAATATGCTAAAATAACGTTTTCCGAATATTTTGTCACCTTATTCTTCCTACACCATTCTATAAATGCATTGTATTTTTGCTTATAAATATATGCAGATTTTTCTGGCAATAAATTTTCAGTGGCCTTTTGTGCACTGCATAAGATATCTGGGGGAGTATTATCAAATTCGCTATCGCTAGATAAATTTGAATCCATATCGATTAAGACAGATATAATAAACTGCAAATAAAATTTGAATTTAAGTAAACAAACATTAAAAAGTAAAACTTTTTACCTTCTCAAACTTGATTGAGTTTAAAAAAATGCTAAATTGGCTTTAGAATCTAATCTTGAACTTAAGTATACTTTTGTCGTGTTCTGTTATAAGGTAGGTACTAATTAAAAGTTTAGAGATTGACAGTTCTTCTAATCCACACAGCCACGGCCAACTTACTTTTACCAAAATCGACATCCACTGTATGTTTACTTTTAATTAAATCGATGACATTTAGAGAAAATTATAATTAAAATAAACTGTTGATAATTTGTTGGACACTAAATAGATATAAGCAAAAATAATTTATTTATTTGTCTTAGAAGGAGATAGCAAAAAAATGTTAATATAAAATAAAACGTTATATTTTGTTGTTATGTACAAATTTTGTCAAATTTTATTTTTTTTAACTAGTGCGTAAAGAGTTTTACTTTACGCACTAGTGAAAAAAGTACAACTGTACACACTTCGTGGAGTGCGTAAAGTACGTACTTTACGCACGGTAGTAGAAAAAATAATTTATTTTAAATAAAAAGTATGTTACAAAAGAAAGGGTTTAAAGAACAAAATCGGATTCTAGACTGAATGTAATTAAAATGAAATAAAACAATATGTTATAAAAGTGCAAATGTGAATAAACTATAAAATGTCTATTAAGCAAACTTGTATCTATGGGAAGCAAAGGTTAATGTTCTTGACGGTTTCTTGATATTGTACACTATAACTTGTATTAAACGTTCTTCTCAAACGTTTTTTTCTATGACATGTACTCAAAAAAAGTTTCAGAAATTGAGTTTTTTTTTAGTATTTTTCTGAAAGCATTTGAGCCAACTGATTTTGACAATTACCTAAATGCAACGATAATTATGTTTATTTCTGCCTTTTTGGAATTCTCTATTTTCACAGCAGCTATTCGTTTCTTCCTCGTTTTCAAAATATATTTGAAATGTATTTTCTAAATAAGCCGCAAAGGTGTTTGTTGATTTTTGCCCACGTTCCCTCCTCAATTCCAATTTATGTGGAAAAATTGATACGATCGAATGAAATAGGGTGTATACCTAATACAAAACCAACAAAGAGATTTTTGGACAAAACAGTATTTCCTTTTAATATTTTGTCGAAATTTTACCGGTAGCATTTTATCAGTATTTTACAATATCCTCACAATTTTTGGTTATAGCTTAAGTTTATTTTTTTACCAACTTTACAATTATTTTCTTACATTTGATATTAATTAAAAAGGAAAATTGATCCGTTACTTCTGTTAGTTATTGACGCAATGGTTTTTTCATTAAAGTGGAAGCATTAATTTTTTTCTGAATCCTGAGTACGCCGGCATTTCAGCCAGCGAAACGAACTAAGCCGGTTTCATTTCTAGAAAATGAGATGGTCGGAAGTGCACAGAATAAAAGAATGTATTAATTTTTCTGAAGTAGCCGTAGGATGCGCAGCGGCTCACAGAATTGAGATAAGCCGGTGCTTCGTTATTTCACTGAAAAATTTAAACTCTTTTGTTTTGCAGTTTAAATAAAAGTGTATATGGTGCAACGCAAATTAAATAGGATTGTATAAAGGAGAATGAGTACGTAAAGAGAAAAATAATTTTGTTTCTACACTTGATGGTCAAGAGAAGCACCAAATTAAAAAATATTCTAACAATTTTAAATTATTTTTTCTACAATCAACCATGAAAACTGCATACAGCATATTGTTGTGTTTTCTAAAAAGTAGCTTATTATTACCCTATTGTTAAATGAAAAAATTAACACAGTTCGCATGTAGGTACAGAAATTTTACTACGTATGTTTGTAGTTCCATAATATTTAACACTTTTATAATTTTTATAACCTTTTTTGAGTTACCAATTTAAAGCTGTAACATTAGATAATGTTTAACTAATTTTTCTACGACCACCATTATAAAGGACCCCGCAATAATCTTATGGAAATTGGGTTTCTGTCAAATTGTCTGAATTTTTGATATGTTGTAGATTTTTTCATCTTGAAAAAAGTCTCCATGGGCACAAAGTGTCAAAATGAATATTTTGGCAGCTACGGAGCTGCCAAAGCTCCCCTGACCCGTTGCAAAACTATTTATTTTCAATACTATTTACAGATGTCAAAAGCATATCTTAATTATTCTAGTATATAGGGTAATGTTTTTAAGGTCACTGGATTCAATCCTCATGTCAGATTGGACAAATTGATCGTTGACAACTGTCAATTCACTGTCAACGAGGAATATATGTATAAGTAAATATCCTCTTTTCATTAAAGTTGAAGGTTGTAGCCATGTGTGAGTTATAAGTTCAAAAAGGTAAATCAAACGAGGGTGGTCCTTAGAATCTCACAAGAGTATTTTTATTACGACCGGTTTCGAGGATCAGATCCTCATCATCAGGTAAGGTCTAAAAATAGAGAGTAAAAACGAATCTATAAACTTTTTAGATTTAAAAATATCCCATAACAATGACTCTAAATTAAGTTTTGATATCTATAGAAAACCCACTCATACAGGAGTAGTAATAGATAATTTGTCTAATCACCCCATCTCGCATAAATTAGCTTCCTTTAATTGTTATTTAGAACGTCTATTACGAGTACCTTTATCCATTGAAAACTACAATAAAGAACTTAACACAATAAAAAACATAGCTCATCTACACAATTATGATCACAGTTTAATCGATAAAATGTTGAGTAAAAAACAAAATAGAATTATTCAAAATACAACATTTATAACTAACCCTATACCTGCAGAGGCTACCATTAGTAAGTATATGTCACTTACCTATATTGGAAATATTTCTTATAAAGTCTCCAATATCCTCAAAAATCACTTCAAAATTTCTTTTAAATCCTCCAACTCAATTAGTAAGTTTTTCATCAAGAATAAAGATAAAGTGGACATCATGGATCAACCAGGCATATATGAACTCAGTTGTAAGTCTTGCCCAGCCAAATATGTAGGTAGAACCTTTCGTAACTTTAGGACTAGACTTAAAGAACATTTAAGATGTTTGAATACTGCCACAACCGGTTTCTCACATTTTGCCACCCATCTAGTAGAGTCCAGTCACGATTTTGACTCAGGGGATGGCTTTAGGGTACTCCACATTTGCCACAACAAGTTGATATTGAATTATTTGGAGAACCTAGAAATATTTAGATTAAGAAAAAGTAACAATGCATTATCACTAAACTCACAAGTTTTTTCCGAATCCACACCCACGTTCTCAGTTCTTTTTTAAAAATCTACGTTTCCCTTAAATTACCCCCCCCCCCCCTTTACTTTAAAATTTCCCTATGAAATTCTATTAGTTATACTTATCTTATTCCTTATTTTTATTTTGTCTCCTTTTCCATTTTCATTTTCAGCACATTACTTCAAAAAATAATTAACCAAATCAATAGTTTTTTCTCTCTTTTCATTTTAACACCATTTCCTTTTCCGTTGATTGTTACCAACTTCTTAATTTGAATATTAGTACATCTAAAATTATTTTCCAACGCTAATGCTAGACTCTACTTTTAACAATAATAATTTATTTATTTCATTTTGTTTATTACGTACAAATTCAAACAATTCATTTTATAAACCTATATTATTGTTAAGAAACATTTATTTTTTCGCCAACGCCATCTATTAGCCGATGGTCAAAATATTTAAATTTGACAACCTCTAAACTGTTATCTTAAATATTAGAATGGTTAATTCGTCTATTTATATCTTGAGGGCGTTAATCAGTATATTTAATCTAAATAAAATTTAATTTCTGTAGAATTATAAACACTTATCCAAGAACCCTTTTTAGTGTTTGTAGGGTTTAAAAAGTTTTTAAATTTGTTTGTCTTAATTGTTCGTCCGTTCGTGAAATATTTTAATAATTTTAATTAATAGTTTTAGACCTACTTTTGTTTATGTGTTTTGACATCAACTTTTTGTTGCAACTATTGTTTTTTATATTTTTTATGTATTTTAAAAAATACTCGCATACTTGTTTTTACACCGACCCTGGGATAACTCTCTTAGCTTAGTCTTAAATAGACGAGTAATTACGGGTGAGTTCTTGATATTTGACAACTTTCATATTAAAATGTTTAAACCCACTTTATTAGTTATGAGCTCATTCGTTTTTCCTCTCTATTTTTAGACCTTACCTGATGATGAGGATCTGATCCTCGAAACCGGTCGTAATAAAAATACTCTTGTGAGATCCTAAGGACCACCCTCGTTTGATTTACCTTTTTGATCCTCTTTTCACATTGAGAGTTTGGGTTTTTGAGGTCACTGAATTCAATTCTCATGTCAGATTGTACAAATTGACAGTTGACAGCTATCAATTCACGGTCAACGAGGAATATAAAAGTAAATATCCTCTTTCACATTGAGAATTTGGGTTTTTGAGGTAACTGAATTCAATTCTCATGTCAGATTGTACAAATTGACAGTTAACAGCTATCAATTCACGGTCAACGAGGAATATAAAAGTAAATATCCTCTTTTCACATTGAGAGTTTGGGTTTTTGAGGTCGCTGAATTCAATTCTCATGTCAGATTGGACAAATTGACAGTTAATATATAATAATATATAATATAAAAGTAAATATCCTCTGTCAACTGTCCATTTGTCCAATCTGACATGAGAATTGAATTCAGCTACCTCAAAAACCAAAACTCTCAATGTGAAAAGAGGATATTTACTTTTATATTCCTCGTTGACCGTGAATTGACAGCTGTCGACGGTCAATTTGTCCAATCTCACATGAGGATTGAATCCAGGTGACCTCAAAAACATTACCCTGTATATAAGAATAATTAAAATATGCTTTTGACATCTGTAACTAGTATTGAAAATAAATATTTCTGCAACGGGTCAGGGGAGCTTTGGCAGCTCCGTAGCTGCTAAAATATTCATTTTGGCACTTTGTGCCCATGGAGACTTTTGTTCAGGATGACAAAATCTACAATATATCGAACATTCAGACAATTTGACAGAAACCCAATTTCCATAAGATTATTGCGGGGTCCTTTTAACACCAATATTGCTAGTAAGCTGCGTTTAATATGGATGTATACCTAAAATGTTAAAAAAGTACGTTCTTTTTAACGAGAAAACT
This sequence comes from Psylliodes chrysocephalus, assembly GCA_927349885.1. Lineage (NCBI taxonomy): Eukaryota > Metazoa > Arthropoda > Insecta > Coleoptera > Chrysomelidae > Psylliodes > Psylliodes chrysocephalus. The sequence continues at coordinate 3,259,270 of OV651828.1, forward strand.
GTACTGTACGTTAATGATTTAATAAAATTATACTCAATAACTATCGCCCTATCGCACAGTAAATCTGAAAAGGTCACTCCTTTTAAATATAATCTAGTCTTCTATTGTCCTCTGCGTTTGCTATAGTCAAGTTACAATATAAAAACCACAAACAAACAAACAAACAAATTTTATTTACTTTATCTTCTCAATTGTATTATAAGCTAATTTTAACTAATAAGAAACATTGCAAGAAGAAAAACAAGGTTTTAGCACAGCTAAAGATGAAAAAGCACAAAAAGAAACTTATTTTAGTCCACTCAATTTAAATGACGAAGAAAAATTAGTAGCCAGAGAAACGTATTGGCTTTTGCATAATTCCAAAAATAATAAAACGTATAATTTAACAGAATCACTGGAAAAAGTCCTAAAAAAAGTCAACTATAACTATTAATTGGTATTATAAAGCAAGCTTCGTTAACTTTCACCTCCCGTTACTCTACATTAAAATGTAAAATCAAAAAACCCGGAAATAGGTCATTATTTCTTTATGATGAGTAGCTACAATTCCAATTTTCAAGTATCTATCATTAAAAAACCGATTCTAGCATACAAACTTTAAAACATCTGTAAAATAATAAATGCAAGGGAAATTGTAATTGACGTGAACATCCAAATTATTATCCCAGTGAAATTCATAAACCTCTACATAAAAATAATACATAAGCTCACGTAAATAATATAGTTTCTACATTCTCCACCCCGTAAATAATATAGTTTCTACATTTTCTACCCCGTGAAGAATTTCCACTTACGTTTGTTTAAGAAACTGGGAGAAGACATGATTTTTATACAGGCCTAGTCTTTCCCAGGATAGACTTCTATGATTCTTCCTGGAAGCTATTCGTTTCTTAGTGATTTTTCATCAACGATAACTACTGTATTTGAAGTCTTTTGACGCAATTTTTGGCGATTACTAAGACTTGGTCTATATTCTTGAATTCAACGTTTCCAATATAAATCCACTGCTTCTTCGTTATTAGATAATTAGGGCCAGATAGTCTTATGGTACGTTTACATCTGACATTTATTGCATGAGATTTATGTCTGACAGTTGTTTAGTCCAGTGTAAACACTCAAACATATATCTCCGACAGAAATTTTAGACTTAAAACAGCACCCCGAATTTCTAGCTTTGGGATGGTTTATTGTTTCAGGGGAGCAACTTTGAATTTTGAGCTGGGGTGCCAGAAACAATGCAACCTACAAAGGAATATGCATTTTCACTAGCGTCGGAAAGTAAATGAAGAGAAACCTCAGGAACATAAGAAAGAGACGGGAAATAGTATCTAGGGGTCTTAACAGGCATTGCCTTTTGGATATCTAACAACCATTTTTGGTATTTAACTAAAATATCATCAGGAATTGATGTATCGCAATCTATATACACTTTATATACTACATTAGAATGCGTGCCTGAATTATTATTGGAGATAAAAAACCCAAAGTATCAAATATTGACATAACAAATTGAAGAATTTTCCATTTAGTTGGTATTTTTGTTTCGGAAGGAATTTTTTCACAATTTAAAGATAAAATGAATTCATCACATTTAGGAAACCAACCGGCTCGAAGGACCATGAATAGATTTCAAAGATGAATTTTATAATTAATACTACAAGATGGTTTTCATGAATCTCATTTTTAGTCCAATCATTATAGTAAGTTCACCTCGGAATTCGAGATACCCAGCTGTAAGTCTGTAAATACTTGTATATTGACACCCTAAAAGTTGTCTCAAAACCTACATATAGTAGGGTGTACGCATCTATTAAATTTCAAGGTCAAAGGTCAAAAAAATCGGTTTTTTTGCGCTTTTTTTGTAAATATCTCATTTCCTATAGGTTTTTTGCTATTTGTATTTATTATCAATATTGTAGAATACAAAATTCTCTAAAAATTTTGTTTAAAAAAATTTTTCATACGGTGAACCGTTTTCGAGATAGATGACGGAGAGCGCGCGGTCACAGCATCACTTCAGGTCAACCGGTGCCTCCGGTCGAAAACGCGCCATATATAGTTGATGAAATATCGATAAATCAATGATTATAAATATTTGTCAATTTTTATTAACTATTATATTATATTTTATCATTTTTTTTCCTAACCTATCCACTTTTTATTTAGTATTAATTTATTTAACAACACTTACCTGCCCATGTAATTGCAAAATTGTTAATGAAAATATAGGAATTATATTTGAATTTTAACCTAATTAATATTAATAAATTCTTACATGATGAAAAAAAAACAAATAAATTATGAATTAATCTTTTTATTAAAAAATTTCATTCAATACATTTATTTTTATTAAAAGTAAAAAAATGGAATAAAAGGTACAAAAACTACAATTTATAATTTTAATAATCTTCTTCCTCTTCATCGTCGTCTTCCGGCTGCTGGTAAATTTCAAACTGGTCTTCATTATCGTCTTCAACGACATTTCTCTCAAGTTCTTCCATGATTTCGGGGTCAAAGGTTCCATCGTCGTTAATGTCGCTCTGATATGGTAAAGCATTGAGACAAGCTTGCCCATTACATTGGCCACAAGCTAAAGAGCATTGCAAGCCCGCTTTCCTGCATCAGCATCGCGAACCACAACCACTCTTGCAGTTGCAGAAAATTGTATATAGCAAATCTTCTGGAGCAGGTGGTAAAATTGTCATGATAGGCTCCAGAAAATCGTTTTGCATTGCCCAACTCCATACCTGGGGTTCCAAATCATGCCTTAACCAAGTTTGAATTTAATAATATACACGTTTGAAAGGTTGATGAGCAGCTGCTTTTGTTGGTGGAATATTTGAAAGCTGCACAGGTTAATTAAGTTTTGTAGACTTGACGTAATACATATAACGAAGATGATCGAGACTTTTCACAGATTTCGGAGCATTATAGACTGCCAATAAGATTTGAGTTCCACTCTCTAATAATCTCTGGGCCGAACAATTTTCTTTCTTAAATGCTGCAGCTAGTTCATTCAAATTTGTCAGTTTCTCAAAAACTTTAAAAAATGATTTTTTCCCTTTTTAAAAAGCGCAGAAGTTGTGTCACAGCCACTTAATGCGTGCAGAAATAAAATATGTGTTTTGGAATGAGGATAATTATCAAAACTTTTAGTCAAGTATATCCCCGTTTTTACATTTCCTTTCCCAACTTTTTTAAAGAAAATGTCTTGTTCGTAAGACAGTGTACGCCCAATTAAAATGACAAGTAAATCAATATGTTGTCCTATTATAACTGCAGTTTTTTTAGAATTTGATTCTTCAATTGCAGTTTCAACAATAAGAACATCAGCATTATCTCTGGCTTGTTTAGTAGTAATATTTGCAGCTTGTAATTTTTCAATTAACATATTAATGAGCATATCTTTGTTATTTCGATTTGATAAGAATTTTTCTTGAGTAACTGGTATAACTATTGTTTCATCTTCTCTGCTGCTCCATAGCTTTTACGTTCTTACTGTAATCTGAATTTTTTTAAACAAAATTTGTAGAGAATTTTGTATTCTACAATATTGATAATAAATACAAATAGCAAAAAACCCGTAAAAAATGAGATATTTACAAAAAAGCGCAAAAAACCGATTTTTGTGACATTTGACCTTGAAATTTAATAGTTGCGTACACCCTACCATATGTAGGTTTTGAAATAACTTTTAGCGTGTCAATATACAAGTATTTACAGACTTACAGCTGGGTATCTCCAGTTCCGAGATTCTTACCTAATTTAAGCTTAAATGACTGGACTATTTAGAAATAATTTTGTAAGTATACTATCACATGTTGTTAGTCAATCTCTTTATTTTTCGTTTGCATTTACTTTTATATTATCACAGAATAAACAATATACAATACCAATTAATATTATTTAATTATTTAAATGTACATTAAAAAAATATTTTTATTCCAATTTCAGTCTCTCTAGTTCAATGTTTTGAAAATAATTTTGAAATAAGTCAGCATTTTTATTATTATAATTTACACATCGAACTAGATACAAAATTGGAACGTGTTTATTATTAATTGCATATGAAATTAAACATTTTAATTCAATAAATAATTTCATATACAGGATGTTAATTTAATTGGTGAATATAAAGAAAAATGTTCAAATCTGAACACAATCCAAGCTCTCTTTCAACTTTTTCTGAATTGATCTTAACACTTTCTCAAAATTGGTTATCCATTTAGCTACTTGAAATCCAGCCTTTTTATGGACAAAAATAATATAAGTAACCCTTTTGATAGCTGCTTCTTCATTAAAACAAAAATCGAGATAATTGTCAACATAGTGTTGTCTCTCCATACATCTAGTAATACCTGAAAAATCATTTTCAAATTCAGAAGCGTTTTTAATCTTAACAAACTAAACAATAGAAGGAGAAGAAACAGCGCCGAAGATCAAAACATTCATTTGATATACATCAGGATCACGATTTCTTTTTTACAAAGAAATCTCATCCACTAGGCGTGTCTGAAACCACTGTGAGATTAAAAGAAATTTTATTTTCTTCACCTTGAATAAACTTATCTCATGCGTGGCTACTCCTAGCATTAATTGAAAGTATGATTATTTTTATGTTAGCTAATTTCCTACAGTCGTAAACCTTGGTTTTATGCTTTAGTGGAAGTTCGTAAGAGACCACAGTCGCTAACCCACGCCTTGAGAACCACTGCCCTACATGGCACATCTAAATTATACATATTATAACATCTATGAAGTCACAAGCTGAATATTACGGATCGAGTGCAGCGGTCTATGGGACAAACTTACCTCATGAATATTCACAATTAAATCTACGCGGCCGTTCCACAAAAGCTGTGCTAGGAGGGGCTTAAGTTGTAATTTCATTTTGCTAAAACTAAATTAACGCCGGTATTACAGTAAAACCGTGGATTTTAAAGGTTTTTTAAAAATTTAGATTGCCCGGATCGGGCGAATTCTTTTTCCTTTTGCCGAGGAAAAGCCCAGGAGCGCGGAAGAGTGGAAATATTGTACGTGCACATATTTTAGGAATTTTAAAACACTATGTGGAATGAAATATTTAGTATTTAGTGGGCTTAGGATGTAACAAATCTTTGTAAAAGTTTTATGATTGATAGTCCAACGGATTTATGTTTTATTCTTGTCTGACAATATTTTTTATTGCAGTTTTTATAAATGAATCACGTTTATGTATATTTTTTTAAGTTTGATATATTTATAATGTTAAATTTTATGAAACTGTAGTTTTATGTTACTTATTCATATTGCTAAACCTCGCTCTGCTCTTCCAGCTAATATTAACTCGTTTTATAAATAGCTATTAGAATTAATAAGAGAAGCAAACCAAAAATGGACTATAACATTATATCGGACTTGTTAATCACATTTATTAAGAATAAATCAATGAGAGTATTCATTTTTCATTTTTATAATGAGAATTAAAAATTTTGTTTTTGTTTTTTTTGTTTTTTTTTGTTTTTTAGTTTTTTATGTTTTTTTTTGCAGATATTGCGAAAAGTATATACCGGTAAAAATCAGGATAAGCGTCTATAATCAGGATAAATACTCAAAGTCGGGTAAGCGTCTACAGTTGGAAAATAATTGGACCTTATTGACTTCATTAATTTTCGTTCATTTCCATAATTACCGATGAAGACTGAACGTTAATTATTTCTCCAAACATTCTGCCTGTTTCATAAAATCGATGGAAAAATTGCTACGTACCCTGTTTACTTGGATTTATTAATTATCAAAATCTCTAAAACGCTTTTTTTGTTACAGTTCGGCCTCTAACTGTGGAAATATTAATCAGCAATAATCCGTTCTCTGCAGATAGAAAATACGAGATTCCCTGCCAAACGTTTGGTTCCAGACCACCGGCGAAAATAAGCTGGATAATGGATGGAAAAGAGTTGGTTGCACCTAAATATAATTCTACACATACGGTAGGTGCATTAAACATTACTTAGAATAGATATTTCTAGTGATGTTTATTTTATAAATTAAAAAATAGGTATATTTTTCGATTTAATATGTTACGTTTCTTAATAATAAATATTTGGTCGATACAATATTTTATATAAACAAATTAATTGAATTTAAAATGATTGTTTTCCTCTACCAGCTCATATTTGGAGTTTCTGACACAAAAATGTTAAATTTGAAAAAAAGGAAAACACAATTATATTTTTTACTTTATTTGCCACCATTAGAAATTATTGAAACACGTTTCTTTTTATTAAAAATTATAGCAGAATTCTAATAAATTTCTTAATTTTTTAGACATTTTGTAAACTAAAATTATACAAATATATATATTTTAAATATTCACAAATTCACTAGTGCGGAAAAAAGTTTTTTTCGCACTAGTGCGGAAAAGTTACTCTTTTAACACTAAAATGAGTGCGGAAAAGCTAGTAGAAAAATAATATTTTAGAGGAATGATTTCCTGGAAAATAAAATCTTTTGAAAAAATATTCTCTGAAAAATAAATGTTTGAAAAATAAAATTTATAAAAGATGTAAAATTTCAGAATAATCGATTTTTGAGAGATAAAACCTTCAGAAAATAAAATTTTTAAAAAATAAATCTTTTTAAAAATATACCTTTGAAAAATAATTTTTTGTGTGGGACGAGAGATTTTCGAAAAGTAAAACCGTAATATTGCAAAAAAATTAAAACTCCAAAAATTAGATTCTCACGAAATAAAGTCGCCAGCAAAAATAATTTGCCTCTGTGCTATTGGAACTTCCTCCAAAAGTATTGGTAAATGATTTACCAAAAAATGAAGGTAATTTCGTCCATTAAGCCCAAAAGAATAATAATAATTAGGAATTGGTGACGTTTGAACAGTTTTAAAATTTACCTATTGGGTAGAAATAATGGTCCAATAAGTCTGTCTCCAAGAATTCCCACCCAAACGTTTACTGAGAATCAAACTTGGTGTCGGCTTTCTATGACAGCATAAGGATTTTAATCGGACCAGTAAATCATTTACTAATACTTTTGGAGGAAGTTCCAATAGCACAGAGGCAGATTATGTATTTTATGCACCACCTCATTTTCCACTAGCCTTGAGAAATCATTTAAATCAAGTTTTCGAGAGGCGTTGGATAGGACGTGGTGGTCCACAAGCTTGGCCAGCCAGATCACCAGATCTTAATCCACTTTATTTCTACTTATGGGGTCACTTAAAAGCTTTGGTTTACTTAGTGCCGATTAATACTGAAGAGCAGCTACGACAACGGATAATTGACTGCTCCAATCAAATTCGTACAACGCCAAGGATTTTCGATAGAGTACGTAGATCCTGGAGAAGAAGAGCAGGTGTCTGTATTGAAATGAATGGTGGCCACATTGAACATTTACTTTAAATAAAAGAGTCAGACTGATATTATAAAAAAATACGGTACTTTTCATAATAGTAATAAAATATTTTTTACTTTAATTTCTCACTCTTTTATTATTTAAAATAATTTCGGCGCTTCTCTTGTTTAACAGGGCGATTTGGTAATTCTAAATTGAAATATCCACGCCATAAATTTCATAAATTTATGTTGATTAACCTGTGAGCAACCCATCAAAAATTAAATACATACTTGTTTTTCAAATACGGGTTCAGTAAAATGTTTGCCTTCAATTTTCTCGAAAACCATTGCTTTAAGCGACTTGCAATAAGAGTACTTTTTTTTATGGAAAAAAGGTATTAGTTTTTTAAAAATAGACCCATGTTGTAAAAAATCATCCCCTAAAAAGTTAATCATAAATCAACCCCTTACCCTTGCAAGCACTACCCTTTCTGATCAAATAAGTAATTTTTCGATATTACCGTTGGATTCAGAAGTAAATTTTATGTCAGCAGTGATTTTTTTTCGAAGTTTTATCGTGTTTTTTAAGCTTACAATTTAAAAAAAATCACTTTCCAAGTTTACCCTTTTGACTCCCCTAAATCCCTTAATATGCATTTAACGACCCATGAACTTTTTTTACTAGTTTTAGGAGTACTATCACCTGCCTAATTTTTTTACACTATTTCAATAACACCCTGTATATAACAATGAGTACCAGATTAAGCTTTTTAAAAAATGCCCCAGTTATTTCACAGTGGATTTCTTTTGACATATTCTTAATTTCTGACATCTCAGCGCTTTGTAAAGTGTTGTGAATATTTATACTTACCCCACCATGTATATGTGTTTCTCTACAAAAAGTTGTTACGTTATTAAAATTTGTAAGATTGAAACATGTCGCCAAAGTTTGTCATGTTATTAACTAGGTTTTCTAATTAAAGTATTTTGTTTCTAATACATCTAATACATTGTACGTTTTGATGGAGAATGGACATTTCTGTTTCCTTGGTAACTTTAAAATTTTGATTCATATAGCAAATAACAAATAATACCCCTATAGTTTAGTCAGCAAATAGTAACTTTCAAGTTTACTCAGAATTGGAAAGAATGGCCCTTAATCTATTTTTTTTACATTGACATAATTTGATTTAAAAAAAAAAATCGTAATCGTATTTGAAACAGAAAATAAACCATTCTTATTCCAGACTCGAAACTCATCATAAAAAAACCTTCTCCGACTTTCACTGTTTCTACTTTCCCCAACGTCTTAATCCTTTTACAAACAGATGTATCACAATTTTCTCTATTTTCAGGAATCCGACGATGGAAACTCAACTACTTCAATCCTCTCATTCGTACCCAGCCGCCTCGACAACGGACGATCACTTACGTGTAGAGCATCCAATCATTTGGTCCAAAATGGCGTCGGGGAACATACCGTGAAATTGAACGTTTTCTGTAAGTTGATTCGATGACTATAAAAAGTTGTACATTGTTAATTATGAAGGAGTTTTTTGGTTTTTTTTTTGTGTTACACAATAGATTAGTAGTAGAAATAACCGAATTGGATAAAAGATTTTTTTAGCGGCCGTAAATACTATGATAAAAAACAATTTTTTTTTTCGGAATGACGGGAATATTATTTGGTGCTGTAATATATTATTTAGGATCTTAAATATTATAAGTCAAGTCATATAATAATGGAAATAATATTTTAATAATTACCAGATGGCGCATCTCTTACGTAAGCTCTATGAAGCGACTTAGCAAAAAACTAAAATTAAAAAATGTTAATAGCCTTAACAAAAAATATTATATTTGACAACGAGGATATTGGTTGGAGCTGCAATGTATTATTAAGGACCTTAAATATAAGTCTAATGAGTTGGGACATATTATGTGATACTACAACTTCAAGGCACTGTTCAGTGTGCAGTAGGGTGGAGTGAAAAAAAAAATAATATTAGTTTTTACTATATAATACCTAAGAAAAGTTACCTCTAGATATTAAGCTATTTTCTAAAATTTCAATTAAAAAAAAATGACTTCAGGGCTCTACCTCCCATCAACAATTTTTTAACTTTTATTACAAACTGAAAGTTGTCTTTACTTATAGTAAACTATTTTCCAAAATTTCAGTTAAAAATAAATGTCTTCAGGCCTCTACCTTTCATCAAATTGAAAATAATATACATAAAATTCTAGTAAAAAACATAAACAAAATGCACCTATTCACAAGGCCTGGCATCAAACTTTTACATTAATAAACATTCAGAAAATCCCAAACATTATGTCACAAAACTCTTCAAACTTGCTCAATCCAGTTAAGACCAGTTTATAATCGTTTATGCACGGCGAATTATGTAGCTCTAAGCTGAACTCAGTCTTCTCTTGATAGTTGCAGAAGATCTTTATTTTAAGTTGTAATGAGTTTGTCAGTGAAGGACACTAGGGGAAGGTAGGGGAGCTACTAATTGTCCTATAGAGCTTGAGAATGAATTTGACAGAAAAACAAGAAGCTAAGTCGGAGCTTCCATCAACATCAGGTTGCAGTACAAGACAGCAAATAAGACTGCCTATTCCCAACCTATCTCGTGTTTCTGCCCAATTTGGCATTTCGGCCGTTCTGTAGCAGCATCAGCAGCAGTAGCAGCAGGATTTGGCTCTTATTTCGAAAGAAACATCGTCTTCAGTGCATTGACGTCGCACAAAAATATCTAGACACGTACGGGAATTTGTTATTTCTGAATTAGATTTCGATCCCAGTGAATATTATAAGCTTTAATATCGCTCAGTTACAGCACCACCTCTTTTAAGTACTGCAACTGATGGATATCAGAGAATTTATAAACGATACCGGAACTTGTCCTGTAGATTTTTTGTCCCTTACTTTTTTTATTACCATTCGTGAACAATGTCTTACATGGAGGATCTTCTAATTGTAACAAAAAATTTCTTTTACCCTACAATTTTCCCATCATTCCTACATCACTCCCATCAACTCAACCTACTGTTCCCTTTTTTATACAAAATTTCCCTACCTATTCGCCAATTTTTCACAATTTTCTACCCATTTCCCCTTTTTCCCTACAATGTTTTCCATTCCTCAACAATATTTCTAATTCCTCACCAATTCTCTCAATTACTTCCACCCATTTTTTCCACTCCTTACATTTTCCACAATTTGAATTTTCTTTATTCCATACAATTTTTCCAAGCTCCCTTACACTTTCCCCTAATTCTCATAATTGCTCTTAAACCTCACACTTCCCCCCAAACCTCACACCTCCCCACAAACCCCACTCTTTTCCCCACAGTTTTCCCCACACTTTTCCCAAGTTCCCTCATATTTTCCCCCACATTTTTACCCCAAATTTCCTCCTACATTTTTCCTTCTCATTTCCACCCCACATTTTCCCCCAATCACTCAAAAGTTGCACAAGTTCCTCTACCGTTTTTACCGTTTCGTCACGATTTCCCTTTTTCCCTCGCCCCATTGCACCTACTCCTCCCCCTAATTTAAATTTTATCATTAATTTACCCCCCCCCCCCACTAACCTTATTAGCCACCCAATTATTTTCCTCTATTCACCAAAATTTCCCCTGCCATTTTTCTTATATTATGCTATATTATGATATTATGCTGAGAGTGATCCACATGTTGTACGCAGAATCCTCCAAACCTAATGTATGGTGTTAAATGGTGAATCGTTCTCATTATTTCCACATCACTCCTATAACCTACTGTTCCCTTTTTTATACAAAATTTCTCTACCTATTTTAATTTTTCGCAATTTTCTTCCCATTTCTCTACTTTCCCTACAATGTTTTCCATTACTCAACAATATTTCTAATTCCCCAACAATTTTTCCAATTTCTCCCACCTATTTTCCCACTTCTTACATTTTTCACAATTTAAATTTTCCTTTTTTCATTAAATTTTTCCAAGCTCCCTTACAGTTTCCCCTAATCCCACAATTGCTGTCAAACCCCACACTTTCATCCTCAACCCCCACACTTTCATCCTCAATCCCCACACTTTCATTCTCAATCCCCACACTTTCCCCAAACTCCACACCTTCCCCGCAAACCCCACTCTTTTCCCCACACTTTTCCCAAGTTCCCTCATATTTCGCCCACATTTCCATCCCACATTTTCCCCTTTTATTTTCACCCCACATTTTCTCCCAATCACGGTCTTCTAGAAAATCTTTCACCAGTCGTGATTTGATTTCTAATGAGAGAATTGCCTTTAGAGCTGCTTGACTATCAGAGTATATGGCAGTAGTTTTGCCTGATGTAATATTTCTCTTGCACAGTGTTGTATGGCTATTAGTTCAGCTTGGAACACTGTTGCATATTTTTCTAAGCTCAGCGAAATCGTGTTTTCGACTTGGGTCCATAGATTTCAGTACCGGCTCCGTCCTTGGTTTTTGAACCGTCTGAATATCAAAATTAAATTATTTTAAGAGTTGTATAAAGATGATTTTGTTCGTTATCTTGAATTTTATGAATTATTGAGTCAGAGCTTAACTGACAATTTACATTTGTTGCGCAACCTCTGTTTTTCGGATGAATCCACATTTTCAGTAAATGGTTTAGTTAATAGACATAATTGCAGATATTGGGCTGAGAGTGATTCACATGTTGTACACAGAATCCTCAAAAGTTAAATGCATGGTGTTAAATGGTGAATCGTATCTTGAGTTATTACAACAATAATAGAAAATATTCATAACCTTTCTGAAGATTTGCTTGTCATGCGTAAACTCGACGAGATTTCGTCGGCTAATTGTCATACTTCTGTTTTTTTTCTATCATGCCAGTACTCTTTCTCTTAGCAGTCCACTACAGTCGAAAGAATGTGTTAAAAATTTTTTAAGAAGAAAGCACCTATCACCAACAGGTATTATTTGAAAAATAACTTTAGAGATCTGCGATTCACCACCATTACCATCATAATATCCTTTTTTTCCTTCTTTTTAATATCTTCCAGAATCGATATATAAAATTTATGCTGCCACTCTCTTCTTTCAAGACTTTATAAGGATATCGATTACCTAACAAATATTAACTGCACGTTTCTTAATCCCCTTGACTTTTTTAATCGCATATTTTCGCCGTGGATTGTATATACCTCACGCTAACGTCAAGCTTGATGCAACAGTGAATGTTTAATAATGAAATATCAAAGAGAATCGGAATGTAGACGGTTCAAAGAAGTTTTTATTACACCTCTGGAATAATAGCAAACCGTTTTTAATAACTTTCAGATTCCGGATTCGCTATGAAAGATGAATGTGATGAAATAAGAATATTTTTTTTTATGAAAAAACGATTTCGCGTTGGATGTCTAATGTAAATAAAATGAGAAGCATTTTATTATATTTTTAAACATCATTATTAATAATAAAGCAATGTGAAATTCTACAAAAAGTTTTTCGTTTAAATAATGAAAATTTAGTTTAAATGAAGTAGGGGAAGTGTCTTTAAAATGGAATACTCAAGGTTTGAGTAGCCATAAATAATATATAGAGCTGCAGAATAAATAAAATAGACAAAATTCTTCTTAGTTTACGTCGTACTGAATTGCAAAATCAGCAACAAAATCGTTTTCCAAAAGTTTATTTATTTGGCGAAAATCGTTATATAATTTCAGGTTTACTTTTGGAAGTGATTCATTTTGGTACTTCTCCATTTTTCATTTTATGTCTAGAAATAAATATATAGGCAAATAATGGAGTATTGACCGAAAGTTAACAGGAAATTGCAGGCATTTTACTATATTGATACTGACTGCATGTTTAACCAGTAGTACCATTTGAACTATAAATTATATACTAAACCAATAAATGGTCGGAATGATTAATAAAATTAAACATAACAATCCTAGCTAACAGTGGGATTCGAACCCTGGACCCTTGGATACAAAATCCAGACTTTAATTATGGAGTCACAAACACAGTTATCAACTCCACCTAATTTAAGACAACTAAGGTATAACAGTATTGCAATTTTGCCACTTTTGTTTAATTTTTTTTTAATTACAATATACTCTGTATGACTACTTAACTCCTACGTTTTACATTGTATTATAAACATTTTGTGTTCTTATTATTCAAAGTAAACTGAAAAGTAATTACTTCTCTGAAACTTCGCTACCGCACCATTGTATTACAATAGTGAAAACTTAAAAGTTATTTGATGGCTTGCTATGACTAGCGAAATAAATGTATTTGTGAATACATTAAGGAAATTGGATGGTTTTCAATATTTCGAGTGTTTTCCTATACTTTAAGTCTTCTTCGTCACGCCGCGGTAAAATGGATGCAATTTTTCTGTAAGATATTGGAATTTCACGTACTAAAGAATACTCCTATATTTAGTTAGTTTGGTTTGGGAATTGAGTATCGACGATACTTCAATAAATCATTTTCTCGGTAAGAATATATGCAGTATACGTTCAGTACTTATTAGTGAGGCTAACTTTTTATTTTTATATTTTCTACATTTAAAGATAATACGACTCTACCGTCTCATATGTTTAAATAAATATAAATTCTCACTTAGTCATTTAGCAGCTTAAATTAGCGTTCAGCGAATTTGACTAGTACCTGCAATAATTTGCGATATACTTAATGAGTTTCAACTTTTTCATACACATACATACGCATTATACTTCTAATGATGAACGTATATTATTTTGAAATAAAATGAATTTAGCTCAAAGCCGAATATCACATAAAATACAACGACCGTTTCCCCTTCAGAAAAACAACTACTCCTTTGGCTAATACCACAACAGGCATTGAATTACATCATGGGTCCACCTAGTTTTCAAACTGGGTACCATAGCGCATTTTGATTTTGCTTACTAAGAACAGATGGCGACACCATTTTCACTACTTGAATTTTATTCTCTCCGTAACCAACTTTATGGTATACTGGTGAAATGTGTAGCATTTGTTAATTCCATTAGAGACTGGAATTGAGAACCTATCTATTTCTTGCTGAAGAGTCCTAATAAGGACGAAACCGGTTCAAGAATGATGTTCTCCTTGGTGAGCAAAATCAAAGTAGAGAGTGTTGAAAATTAATTTCTTTCTCTGCTGTTTTTCCTTCGGATGTAATTCAATGCCTGTTGTGGTATTAGCCAAAGGAGTAGTTGTTTTTCTGAAGGGGAAACGGTCGTTGTATTTTATGTGATATTCGGCTTTGAGCTAAATTCATTTTATTTCATTTTGCTACTATTACATTTGAGTTTTGATATTTTATTATCGTATATTATTTTCCCTCCTACCCTTCTAAGACGCCTTCTGTGCGCGCAGTCTTGTTAATCGCCCTCGTATATTCATTCTACTTAAAAATTTAACATTTTCGGTTTTTAAATGAAGTATCATATGCCAAAACACGTAATGTTTGTAATAGTTATTATTTATTTATTTCAATAGTAATAGTAATTTTAGTTGAAAATGATACACATAGATTGTCTGTCTAAAAAATGTCTATTTCTTTTTTTTTAATAGTTACATAAAACATAATTAAAACCATAGTAACATACACTAAATAATTTAATCTTAATTTTTAACATTTCTTCCCCCAAGTAATTGTTCTTCAGTTTCAATTACTTCCTAACATCAAGTCAAATGAGTTTAGATACTGGTCTCTTATAAACTGTTGCTGCTTGATTTCGTACATCAACTATTCTCGTTCTACCGTGTTTAGCAGTATACAGTTTGATAACTAACTTTTTTGCCAGGAATTTCTCGGTTCACTGGGATCCACCATAATAACTACGTCACAAAGTTGAATTGGTTTATCCTCTTGGAACCATTTTGTTTTTCTTATTAAGTATTCATTTGTCCAATGAAACCAAAACATATTGGACAATCTTTGAGCTGCGCGCCAACTGGACAACAGATTTACCTCTCTGTCATTTGTTTCTGTGCAAGGAAGAGAAACTGAAGAAGACCCAATAAGGAAATGATTGGATGTTAAAGCTTCTAGGTCAGCTGGATCAAGCGATACATGAACTAAGGGCCTGGAGTTTAAAATATTCTCACATTCTGTCAAGAAGGTTCGTAAAACATGTTCATGAGGGTATTTCTCAACTAAAGTTTGTCTCAGTTTTTCCCAGCAACCTTCCATGTGTGCTGCTAGTGGTGCATTACAGAACCACTTACATCTTTTAAGTGCACACATTTTCATGATTTCTGACGGGTCTAACTTTTAAAATTCTAAAGAGAGTTCTCTTTCGGCACCTTTGAAATTACTACCGTTATAGATTGAGGAAAATTACGTCGACATCCAAATTGCCTCAAAATATTAATGAATACATTAGAAGTTAAATCATAAGCTAGTTCTACATATACTGCCCGAGTCACCATACACGTAAAAATGACCCCGTATCTCTTTTCCTGATTTCTTTTCACTGACACTTCAATGGGTCCAAAATAGTCAATACCGGTTTTTATAAAAGGCCTTATTGTAGGTTCAATCCTACATTCCGGTAGTTGACCCATTAAAAGCACAACTGGTACAGCCTTACTGTTTTTAAAGTATTGGCAAAATTTCTGTCTTAAGTTATTCACAACTGTCTCTTGTCCTTGGTGGTGTAATTCCTCGTGAAAGTATTGAATAATGAGTTTGGTAATTTGATGTATAGGGTCTAAAATAATCAGTTGTTTTGTGTCAGGACTGAGATGTCGAGATTTGTCTAGTCGTCCATTTAAGTCCCTTGTCCTAGCAACAATTAAATGTATACAGTTTACTAGTTGAGGGTACTGACTTACTGCTTTCCAAAAGATTAATCTCGTTTTGGAAGGAATCTGTTTGAATTCGTTTAAAAATTAAGTTACATCTGATTGAATTTCATCTACAGTTAACTCTCCCTTAGTTAAAGACCTGAATTTTATTCACTTTGAAAAATAATTTGGATTGGGTACCGCAATCTATCTTTTATCTGTGTTCACACATACAAATTCTGTTTGTTTTATTTCTAATAAACCAGGATTAAAATTAACTGACTGTTGTATCTCTTGTGACCAATTATCCGCGCTAGACAACGAAAATTTTGGACCTGTGATCCACCTACTCTTACTACTAAAATAAAAGTCACAAAGTCTTCATCTGGTACATTGTTTTTTGAATTAACATATCTCCAGTCTCTTACATTTGATAGTTCTTGGATCTCCCCTACACGGTGAGCAATAAAGATCTTAAATCTTTTTGCTTCAGAACGTATCCAATGCAAAACATACTTTGAGTCACACCAATAAAAAACTAGAAATTTTTAAATTTAAATTTTTCTTTAAATAACGACCTAATTTCACTCCCATTGTAGATGCCATTAATTCTAGCTTTGGGATTGATAATACTGGGCTTAATGGGACTATTTTTGTTTTAGCAGTTAAAAAGGAACACTCAACTAAATTTTTGTGAGACATTCTTAAATATGCTACAGAAGAGGCATCAGAGACCACATGTAACTGAATATCGCTTAATTTTCGATCTAAAGTAAAATATTGTCATATGATTTCGACTTTATAAATGTCTTTTAAATCTTTAAGCAAATCTGCCATTTCTCATTTATGAAATCTGGAATTTGGTCATCACATTCCAATTTGACTCTTTCAGAGATTTTGTAAAAGCACTTTACCTTGAATCGGAAAATTCGCTATGAGTCCCAGAGGTTCAAAGATGGACGTAACGACCTTTAAGATCTCCCTTTATGTTGATCTTCTTTTGTTTTTTAAAATATCGGAGCTAATTTTATGAAAAAATTTAGTTTTAAAGCTAAATACATCTCTTTGTGGATTCCAAAATACCCCTAACACTCTCACTATATGAGATGTTTCTACATTTTGCAATTAAAGTCACGTCAATGTCTTGGAGAACTTCTTGGTGGTTTGTAATCCACCTTGATTTTGTACATAGATTACATCTCAGACGAGCTTTTGAGCTTCTTCAAGAGCGTCTGCTCCCCCCAAGTATTCATCCATGAAATGTTGCCCCACAATGGCTTTAGTTGCTTTGGGATATGTCATATTGAATTCGAGAGCATTTATATTTTTTGCACTTTGACATATACAAGGTCCACTTGTCGAGTAAAATAAATACTCCAATTTCGTACACGTGAGGCTCAACGTCTCGATTCATTGCCCTCCACAAAATACGCTGAGCATAACAGTCTTGTGGTCTTACCCTGACTTGTAAAAACATTTCTTTAATATCTGCTGTGAAAGCGTATTTTTTAATCGTAAAATTCATCAAAATTTTCTAGAGTTATAAAGATCTGGGCCAGTTAATAAGCAGTCATTTAAAGAAATTCCGTTACTCTTGCATCAAAAACAATACGTAATTTATTTGGTTTATTTGGATTTGTTATTCTAAAATGTGGTAAATACCAAATTTTATTAGCTATAATATTAATTTCGCTTTCCGAAAGTTTTCTAATGTAACCTTTAGTCTCTAAATCTTAAAATTTTTTACAATATGTCTTACCAAATGAAGAAATTTTATCCATGTTTTTCTCTATACATTTTAAGGCAATTATTTTATTTTCAAGGACTAAATTATTATATTTCCACAGGTGACCCGTTTCAATATTTTTTACCTACTATTTTCATAGTTTGGTCTAAAATCTGTTGCGCCCTCTTATCCTCCACAGATAAAACCTTTAGATTTTGCAGAATTGAATCAATTTTCTAAAATTCCTTTACCATGTTGTGAAGTATGTCTATTTCATCCATTTCTTTACTAATGATGTGAAAAACAAAATTATGTTTTAAATTATTATCAATATTACCATGCAAAACCCAACCTAAAAAAGTCTTACTTAGTGCTGGTCCTCTCCATGGTCCACTTATACATTTTCTATTGACTAGAAGATGCCAGTTGTCTTGTCCAATAATAATTTTAGGTTGAGCGTTTGTCATTGAAAGAATTTGATTGCCAATAAAAGGATATTTATTTCTTAGTTCTTCCACATCAATAATTTGAGTCGGAAGAGATAACATGACGTAATTGAAAACTACGAGTGTTTTCCAGATTATATATACAGTGTGGAAACCACTTATGGAATAAAATTCTTTATGTCATTATTTTAGAAAATTATAAAAAATGCCGAGACATGTCAACTTTTGAATTGAGTTGTGCGTTATGTAAACATAAATTTAAATGTACAGGGTGATTCACGCAAGTATGCCATAGTCGGTGTTGTTTTTTTTTTAATGAAACACCCTGTATATTTGCATACATACATTATTCAGTTTGTTGGAATCGGTTCATTAAGAGGATTTCAAAAATATGCAAATATACAGGGTGTTTCATTAAAAAAAAAACAACACCGACTATGGCATACTTGCGTGAATCACCCTGTACATTTAAATTTATGTTTACATAACGCACAACTCAATTCAAAAGTTGACGTGTCTCGGCATTTTTTACAATTTTTTAAAATAATGACATAAAGAATTTTATTCCATAAGTGGTTTCCACACTGTATAAAAACTAACTACAAGTGAATTATTTTGTCTTTGGATGATGTTGTCATTTGTCCATTGAAGACAAAGGGGATTAACAGGTTCTGAGAAGCCTATAGAGTCAGCAAGATCCTAGACAATTAAAGAAATTGTTGATGCATCGTCTAAAAATGCGTACGATTTTACAATCTGAGTACCACAGTTGGTTTCTGAATGATTATTTTCCGTGAAATCGTTTAGATTTGTGCTTTATGCTGAACTTTCAATTTGGTTGTGTAGCAGCTCATGATGAGCTCGCTTGCATCCGTTGATATTACAAGTTTTCTTTTTTCTACAAGATTTTAAAATATGAAATGGCGTAAGACATGAGAAGCATACTTTATTGGTTATAATGAACTTCCAACGTTCTTCAACTGAAAATGCCTTGAATTTTAAATATAAATCTAAATGTTGTCTTTCACCGTAACAAAAAATGCAGTTTTTGGTACCTGCTTTTGTAGTCCAGGTAGTGTCTTTTTTGAAACTTCTAATTTGTCATTGTCAAAATATGAAATTCTGTTTTTGGTGTCTGAATTAAAGAAATTATATTTGCTTTTTTATTTAGCCAATTTGAAAATTCTACTAATTTAAATTTAGGTTTATCTACGGTCGAAAGGTGTTCTGTCTAAGAAATTTTGTGAGATGTAGGTAATTTAGATAAAATATCATTTAAAAGGAGAGGATTTTGTAAATGTTCATCTTTATTTAAATTGTTGCGATAAAATTACTTACCTCATCACAAAGAAGGTCTAGTTTCTCTTCTTTTATTACAGGAAATCGTTTCAAATTACTTTAACATATAAATGATATGTTCTGAACGCCCAAAACGAAATTCAAGTAAGTCAATAATCTTTTGTACATTTGTTGGCATTTCCTTTAAGGCATTTTTGAAGTCGACATTGATTTTCCTCATTAGAGAATCCATAAATACCATTTGAATTATGTAATTGATAGATAAAGTTAGGCCAGTCTAACGGATTTCCATTAAAATATTGAAGATCCTTCGGAACTGACTGTCTGGACAAAATTTTTGGTATTTGAGGAATTGTCACCTGATCATGATTGCTTTGAGTAATGTCGGGGTAGAGATTTATCTTGCTTGTACATGCAACCTGTCCCATGGAGTTTTGCCATTGATCCATTATTCCACGTTAGGTCTTGTTTTATGTACCGCCTCCAGTACCTCATCACTTTCGCTGTTCTCCTCGTCTATCTTTGCCAGATTTAGTGCTAGCTCCAAGACCATAAGTTCTTGTTCTAGCTTTTTCTTCCTTATCTGACATTCAATTTCTGCAATCCTTCTTCTTGACGTCTTGCTATTTTTAGTATGTGACGAATCACTTTCTCTATCTCCCATATGGCTTGTTTCCTGCGGTGCCACTACAACTGATGGAACTAAACCTTCTGAGCGGAATGCCCTGTTTTTTTCAAGGAGTCTTTACTGTATCTAATTTCCTCTGTCCTTGGTTTCACTATATTGTAAATTCTATTTCGACTCAAGGACCAACTATTCTTTATTTTAATAGTAATAGTAATTTTAGTTGAAAATGATACACACAGATTGTCTGTCTGAAAAACGTCTATTTCTTTTTTTTACAGTTACATAAAACATAATTAAAACCATAGTAACATACATTAAAGAACTTAATCTTAATCTTTAATAGTTATAATACCAAAAAGAGTATATAGTACAAATATTATAAACTCCTAAAATTTTATTTTAATGGAATAATAAAATTTCCAAAGAGGACTTTGCATATATATGCCTCTTCCTTTATATTCATATTTACTATAATTTTTTTGAAATCCTAAATCACCTCTGAACTTTTCCACATATTAAACGAAACACCACACCCTGTATGCAGACTTTCCTGAGAAAAACTTACTATAATGAGCTTGGAGCAAGGCGTTTGCTTAGAGAGATCGATATTCAATTTTCTTTACACTTCTTATTACTGTTACTCTGTACGATTCTTAAATAAGATTTAGTTGCAAATCCCACGTTCTTATTTAAAACTTTAGAAATAAAAATAGACACTATTTTCCTACAATCTATGTCTAAAAATTTCAGCGAAGCGTTGAGGTTTTCCATAATTTTAACAATTTTCGGTTATTTATAAATAATTAATTGCCGCTTATAAATCTCTGGCTCACTATTGAAACATAATTAATATCACAAACCTTATAAATTATGAAACCTCTTTCGAAATGTTCATAAAATTAAATGACATCTTCGAAATATGCCCTAATGATCAAAAATGTAATTTATTCACTGCAAGGATTTTTTAATTACAAATTTGAAAAGAAGTCAAACATGTTACTGCACATTAATAACTTCCTAAAACAGGAAATTGAAGAAAATTAGCTAATTTCCAAAATTTTATCAACTTTTCCTAATGAGTATAAACATTTTTCGACTTCTTGGGATTCTTTACAAATTTCCGAAAAAACGTTGACAAAAATAACAGCCATAGTGGTACAGAGGGTACATAGGATACATCAATCTGCTTACTGGGATTAAATCTTTACTATGATAACAAGTAAATGAGATATCGACTATAACCAGTGACAACCTAAAGTTACTCATGTCTTGGCTGTCTCTGATATAACTCAATTGAGTGGATTTCTTGTAAAATAAAATGTAAACCTAGAAAATTATGAATAAATAAATTTGGTTAGGTTTACCGGTAAATTAATTTTAAAACTTAATTGATTATAGATAATTGTTATCTTTAATAAATAAACAAAATTGGAATCACTTTTAGTTACGCCACTGATACCAGGTAACCATCGAGAAGAGAATTATTAGGGAAAACCATGCTACAAGAGTAAACACTAATATAAAATCAAGCCACGGTGAGGCCGATTGCGGAAAAATGCGAGATAATCTACGAAAAGAGGATTGAAAGCTTTTGTATTTTCAGATGTGCCCATTCTCCACCTGTCTCTGGGCTCCAACCTCAATCCCGACGACATAGAAGAGGGAGATGACGTTTATTTTGAATGCAAAGTGAACGCCAACCCTTGGGCATACAAAGTACTCTGGAAGCACAACGTAAGTTTTAGTTTTTGATATTTTTTTTATTGTAATTTCTTTTTCAGAATGTTAGCGAGTATATGAATAGATGAAAAAGCAAAAACTAGCTCAAAAATAGTTTTTATTTTGAAATATCTCGAAAACTGGTTAAATTACGGAAAAAATTCGTTATTAATTAAAAGTTTTTAATAATGACGCTAAATATGTGTAAAATAAGAGTAAAATTATTATAAGATAGTTGAAAAAGCAAGATAAACAAAAACTAGTCCAAAAATCTTTTCTACTTTGAAATATCTCGAAAACTAGTTTAATTAGGGAAAAAAATCATTATGAATTAGAAGTTTTAGGCAATGACGCTAAATAGCTGTAAAATATGAGAAATTTATTATAAAATAGATACAAAAGAAAGACAAAAACTAGTCTAAAAATACTTTCTATTTTGAAATATCTCGAAAACTGGTTTCAATTGCAGAAAACAATCGTTATAAAATAGAAGTTATGAGTAATGACGCTGAATAGTTATAAAATAAAAGTAATATTAATATTATATAGTTGAAGTAAGGTAGACAAAAACTAGTCCAAAGATATTTTTATTTTGAAATATCTCGAAAACTGGTCAAGTTACAGAAAAAAAATCATTAAAAATTAAAAGTTATAAGTAATAACGCCAAATAGATGTAAAGTAAGAGAATGTTTCTTATAAAATAGACGAAAAATCAAGATATACAAAAACTAGTCCAAAAATCTTTCCTATTTTGAATATCTCGATAACTGAACAACTGAATTTTACTTTGTTGTAGACTGCTATAGATTTTATCAACGATTAAATATATTAGAAAAATTGTGTACACATTAATTTTGATTGAAGGAATTCCAAAGGTTTTCCGGAACTTTCAAAGGAATTCCGGGAAGTTTGAAAGAATTCAGGGACTCTCGAAGGAATTTCTTACTATCTACCTTGCAGGAATATAAAAAAACCACAATGTTTTGAAAAACAAAAAGAAATGACAATTCGTATTTTATTCTAAATTTGAAACTTTTGATGCACGCTCTTGGCCGGCGATTTCGCGACATTAGAGAATTTGTGTACACATTAATTTTGATTTCAGGAATTCTAAAGATTTTCCGGGACTTCCAAAGGCATTCCGGGAATTTCAAAAGAATTCAGGGACTTCCGAAGAAATTCCTTAATATCTAAAAATTTTTAAAAAAAATTTCTGAAAAAAAAAATGACAATTCGTATTTTATTCTAAATTTAAAACTTTTGATGCAAGCTGGTAGCCCGCCATCTTGCTCCATGGTAATTACCGACCTAACTATCTTGAATCTTCCGGGCTACTTCGGGAGGAATCTTTCTTACGACTTGTTGCTGCGGCTAAGCCTCAAATATCACGGGCCGTGTGATGCCAGCTTTATAAATCTGGCCTATTGAACATTTGTAAGCTTGAAGATCGTAGTGCCGTTAGAAGCGAACATTCACTCATTAAAAATTAAATAAACTTTTCCTACTTAACGTTTTAACAGGCTTCTACAAGATTTTACAGGATTTTAGAGGATTTTAGAGGATTTTAGAGGATTTTAGAGGATTTTAGAGGATTTTACAGGATTTTACAGGATTTTAGAAGATTTTAGAAGATTTTAGAGGATTTTACAGAATTTTACAGGATTTTATAGGATTTTATAGGATTTTATAGGATTTTATAGGATTTTACAGGATTTTACATGATTTTACATGATTTTACATGATTTTACAGGATTTTACAGAATTTTAAAAGATTTTAGAGGATTCTAGAGGATTTTAGATGATTTTAAAGGATTTTATAGAATTTTAGAGAATTTTAGAAAATTTTAGAAAATTTTACACGATTTCACAGGATTTTTAGAGTATTTTAGAGAATTTTATATGATTTTAGAGGATTTTACAGGATTTAATAAGATTTTAGAGGATTTTACAGGATTTTAGAGAATTTTAGAGGATTTTAGAAAATTTTACAAGATTTTACAAAATTTTACAGGATTTTAGAAAATTTTATAAAATTTTAAGGATTTTACAGGTTTTTACAGGATTTTACAGAATTTTACAAAATTTTACAGAAATTTACAGGATTTTACAGGATTTTATAGGATTTTACAGGCTTTTATAGGATTTTACTGGAATTTATAGGATTCTATAGAATATTACAGGATTTTACAGAATTTTACACTCTTATAGACTTTTACAGGCTTTTACATGCCTTTACAAGCTTTAATAAGCTTTTACAGTCTTTTCAAACTAGTCTTTAATGCGTAAGTGTAAATGAAGCTGCTATGCTATAGGATCGGGAAAAAAGATGATGATAAAACTAGAGGTATTTTTCTGAAACTAAAAGATTGCACTAGTAAACTAATCATCTATGAAAAAAACATTGATATACTAAAACCAGAGACCAACTAGCTTCCCTAAGAATGACCTAGAAAGAATATTCCACTGACCCAATTGATATGTATAAATAACACTACCTCGTAGACGCAATTACTCTCAAGTGGGCGTGGCCTTATGGTCGAAGTAGCTAATCAGATATGGTGATAAGTTGAGTAGTGGGGGCTCCCAAGTGGCCCATTACCTACTGACTAGCTTGTTGTTTCAATTTTCTGAGACAAAGAAACTATTTTTGGATTGACTAGACCACCAATAGCCTTAAAGTAGTCGAAAAGAACGAGATTCTTGTGAGAATGGTTTTAATTTTGCATTATTGTTACTTTCTGTTATTGTATTGATAATTACATTAGGGAAACATTCACTGGTGTTGTTGCCCTTGTAGTCAATAGCAACAAGAATGGATGTATTACTAATTGTTATAGAGTCTTCTAATTGATAACCAGCTAAACAGCATGACTGTATTACGGGTTTCCAGCAAAATTTCGGATAAAGCAAGGTCTTTAAACTGGGTATTATCGATATTATAAGCGCTTCAAAGCGTTTATAGTAAAGCATATGTCGAAAATCAAGTCAAAATAACAGTTTTCCTACTCGCCTAAAAAAGAGAATTGCACTGTTCGATGCACAAGCACCAAAAAGTGTGTTTTTAAAAATTTCCAAACATAAACTGTGTATATTCACTTTAAAAAACAATAAACACTGTTCACAAGGATTTAATCGATTTAAATACATTTAAATCAGTAGCGGAACTCATAATCAAAATTTACCAAATAAAAACCTACAGAAAAACAAATTTAAATAGAACTTGGAACTAATCTAGACATTTTTTCATATTGTATGATTTAACATAGACCATTAATAATGAATAATAATAGTAATATTAATAATAATAAAATGTCGCTTGTGTTTTATATTGTAATTCGTAAAATTTTGTATACAATTATGCACAGTAGGTCATGTTAATCACCGGCAATTCTCAACATTCGCTTCCATCCGCAATTCCGTAATTTAGCAATTCGGTTGCAGATCCAAAGACAAACATTTTATCTAATTACTTTTAAGAAATCGAGATTTCCTCATAATATAGCCATTTAAGCCAGGCATATCCCAAATTCGAGCCGAATGTTCTCTTTTAATTAAGTTAATTAAAAGTGAGACCGTGGTTGCTGAACAATAGACTCCAACAGCAGCTAAATATGCTTTTTAAACAGAAACGAAGGGGTGCACAGTGAGATTAAAGTATGAAACAGCAGACAGAAATTTAAATTATACTTTTATTTTAGTTAAGCATCTATATACCTAAAGTTATTAGTTTTTCAATGTAAATGGCAAAAAACGTAATGAATTTACTAATTACTAATTAAAATTTAATCATCTGTAATTTATTATCGACCGAATAATGTTTTTGACAATTTCTAATGGGATTTTTACATTCATTAAAAAATAATTACCAATAGCAACCAATCATGGGAGTAACAAAGGGGGGAGAGGGCAGCTATCCCTCTGCTCAATCGCTGCAAGCTTGAAAATGTCTGCAATCTGACCTTCAGATACTAAGCAACACCAAAACTGTTCTGGGATTCGTCACAGATTTGTAGTTTTCTATCACACTCCTTTTTATTAGGTTCACGTATTATTTGTTATATCAAAATTTTAAATTTTGAAAATTATCGGTATGTTTTTATTCATTTATACAAAGAAATTGTGACCAGAAACATCTGTTTTTGGCCCACTTTGAAGTGGATTGGACATCGAATTACCGACTACCCAGTTTTGTTCGCATTTATTTTTATGTCAGTAAGTCAGAATTTATAGCATCTTAGCTTTTTTATAAGATGCTCATCATTCATGTTATTATTAATCTGCCTAATGATGTAAAATATTATTTTCAAATTCTCTAACTCATTGAATGTTTGATTTTACAATATTTTTTTGGTGGTTAAGAAATCTTTATTACATAATGTAGGTAGAGATGAAAATAAAATAGTAATTTGTACAGGGACAATCCAGTTGAGTTTTATAGTTTATTTTTTCTATGATTCGCTAACTAAAATTTACAAATTTTAAAAATTATTTTAGGTTATTAAGATAAAATAACAAAAAAAAAACAAGATTGAATTTAATTTGTCCAAGATTTGTCCCCATTCTAGATTTGAATCCGAGGCCTTTGACGTTTTTACTTTAATACTCGTAATGATTAAATTGGCTTCATATGGTTTTATAAAATTAATTAATTTCTATTATAATTATAGACGAAATCAAAATAGAAATATTAATATTTATCGATTCTACACAAAAATAACTTAATTTCACGCATGTTTAATCTCAATAACTAAATAATATACTGACAATAAGTTACTTATTTATTTAAATGGTGAAGAAAATAGCTACTATACTAATATAATCAATGAAAAGATGGCAGAAGAAATAAAAAATGTTTCGCAAATAATAATTCCAAGCATAGAAAAACAGATAGAAGGTTTAAAGGTTTAAAGCAGCAAAAGCAAATAGTAAAAACAATGTTATTAAAGGAGATAGAAAATAATAGGATGAATAGAATTGTAAACGGATACATAGGATAGAAAATAGAAAATAAATTTGAAGAAAATATAGACAAGTTACATCCTAAAATATTTGTGAAGATGTTGAGACATAAATTTGAAATATAGGGAAAATTTCAAGGAATGGATTTGAAGAGAATTAGAGAACTAGAAGTAGTGATTTTGAAGGTGTTAGGTATAATGTCTTAGAAAATGGACAAAATAGATTTGGAATGTTTCACAGTATAAAAGATATGATCTGAATAATAACAATGGAACTTGCAGTGAAAGTGATAGAAATAATCATCACTGGAGTACAAATAACAATCGAGAAGGAAGAGTTGGGAAAGATAATAGAGAGAGAGATAGAGAAAGGAGTGGCGAAAGACGGTACGATAAGCAACCTGCAAGTCATGAGAGGAATGAGAAAAATAGAAGAACAATGTCTAAATGATAGAATCAAAGAATTACTCAATGGGGAACCAAAAATTATAAAAGAGGACTTCAATAAACAAAATTTTATAAGAACCACTTACCAAAAATAAATGTGTATGTATGAACATCCGAGGAAATTCATAAATTTAGAGGAATATTTTGAAGTGGGATTAGAAGAAGATATGTTAATATTCAAACTTGGAGTAGCCATGTATGAGTTAATGTATTTAAGGTAAACAAAAAGAAAGAAAACAGATCCTTTGTGATATAAAAAGGACCTGTTTTCTTTCTCTTTTCCCACCTTTAATATATTAATATATGTACAGGTAAATTAAGGGTTACTTATAGTTTCTAAAATGTTAATTGATACAGGGGCAAAAGCTTCGTTAATAAATAAAATGTTAGTAGTGGAAGAAAATTAGATTAAAAGAGTGCCAAAAGTCATTTTGGTAAGTGCAAATGGAAAAAAAAATTGTATCAAGTATACTTTTATGAATCTGAAATAGAAGCTTACTGAAAATCTGAACGTATATCACCAAGAATATAGTGAAATGTTTGTGTTGAGGATAAATGCATCGAAAGATATGTTTGCAGGAGTATTGGCACAGAAACAGAAAGAGAATGAAATAACATTTTATTTTATAATAAGTTACAGTTTGATTTATTAGGGGAAAAATTGAACAGCGTTATGCAGAAAGATACCAACCCACAATATACCAGATACTGAATTGGGTGCGGATTAGGGTAATAAAATACACGTTCTACATTCTGTAAGAAGCTATTAAGTTTCGTTTAATTATATAGCCTATAAAACTATAAAATGCTTACTCATAACCTATAGCTTTCTTAAACGAACAAAACCTTTAGAGCTGATTATCTTAGTTTGTCACGATTGAGGGTTGGTAGCTTCCTGTCTAATGCCGTCCAATTTGTGGTTGAAACTGGCCATCTAGTTTTGATGACAATATTAAATAATCGCTCTTTGAATAGTAGAATACATAGATGGACTTTAATTTGGCTTTGAAATTAGATTTATTCCTAGAAAAATGAATTGTGTGACAGATGCATTGACAAGAGAGGAGCTAGGAAGTAAGTTTGTTAAGAAGAAGGTGGTGAAAGTTGGTGTAAATCTGATGAAAGATAAGAGAGTTATATTTTTGTTAGAGCAAATAACAAGACATCAGAAATATCGAAGAAAGAAGAGCAATAAACAGAGTGAATCTGTTAGTAAAATGTTTGAAGAGAAGTATTTTTAGTAACAACTGAGTTTAGCAAAAGGATTTTGAAAGAATGGTTATATAGGAGGTAGTAAATAATTGTGATTGGTATTTAGAGAAAACTATATAGAAAAAGGAGACCTCCCCAACACCTGGTGTACCGGAACCTGGCCCTGAATGTCATCTCCGTGGGACTCTCCCAAAATTCACGTAGAGAAGGAGAGGAACTCGGCGCCCAGGGTTTTTTGAGTCGCTGAATTCAAATATGGCATCGTCGAACACCTTACGTATACCTGGTACACCCGAATCTGGATGTAGATGTCATCCCCGACAATTTTCCTGACAAGGTCGCCAAAAACAACCCGAAATTCATTGTTGGGGCGCCTAATACAAATTTCACGTCGAAAACGATCCCCGGAACACTTAGCGCAGTGGAACCTGGACTTGACAGTCTTTAAGGGTTTTATATCTTAAGAGAGCAAACCGCCAGTTCTATTACAATACCATAAAACAAGAATATCCTTGGCAGGAAATCAGCCATCGATTCCTTTCTCTCCTTTTTTTTTTAATGTGTCGGATAAAATAATGAAACATGCACTCAACTCCGCGACGTCATCCTCATCCTTAATTTTTGTTTTAATTTTACGAATGTTCTGGGTATACGGTTGCGTGCTCGCGAATTTACTGGGTCAGTGACGAACAGTGCCTCGTGCGTCCACCATTCGTGTATACAAAATACATCGCACGAGGCATTCGGATCGGCCTCGACTTGCCTCATAGCGTACGTGCTCAGATCTGTACCCACCTTAAGGCATCTCTCTCTCTCTCTCTGCCGCAATAACGTTTTTAACTGAATATCTTTCAGTATTGCTGCAAGTTGAGCTTACACAAATTTTACAGGCAAGATTGCAAGGGAGGGCGTGCTTCCTGCAACTACAGGACAACAGATTACAATCTTTTGTGCATTCACAGAATATTAATTCTATAACATTCTTGGGCGCAGGTTTCTGTGTCATTTCTACAGGGACCAGTGTGTCGCCTTCCTTTCTCTACTCCCATTCTGCTAGGTCCATGGTCAGCTGGTTTCCGTGCAGCCAATCTTGCACTGGAAAATAGATGTTGAATGGCGTCTAGTGTGGGAAGAATTTTTCTTAAATTTACTCTCTTCTTTAGGGCAATTTTTTGTGCATTCTTTTCTTGGTTTTGGGTTAAATATGCTGCCAGAAACTGAGAATTTCAACGAAACGTTTGTTCTAAATTTCAAATACCTAGGCGCACTTTACGAGGACATTTAGTTCAGGACTTGTCTGAAAAAAATTGTGTCGTCCAAGCATATTGAGTCATCAGCAGGAGAGAGATTTTTGTGCAGTCGAGTAAGCGATATTGTCAAATTGGTTTACCTCTTACTCCCAAACTTGTCCGACATCAAATATTTTGATATTGTAATATATACAATATTCTTAATAATTTTAGTAAGGAAATGCAGCTTGCTGGGAAGAACTGGCTGTCTTTGTTTCTGAAGAGACATGTCGATTTATCTGTATGAAAGACGCAACCTATACGCGCTCATAAACTGAACCAGGCAATCGTGTCTGACTACTTTACCAAGATATCCGAACATATGGCAACAATGAACATTAAAGATAAACCTCAAAATATATATAATATGGACGAAAAAGGTTGCTGCCTCATCATACACCATCAACAATGCGTTATGTTTGAGAAGGGAGTACGACGGGTTCATATAGTTGCGCCTGAGCATGCTGAAAATGTCACAGTTGTGGCTTGTTTAATGAATTTTTAAGACATTTCGCTCTGTATAAATCGAACGGACCTACACCTCTTGTTTTTGATAGAGCTTTCAGCCACTTGGAATTCAGTATTGCTGAAACATCTGAATCTCTCGGCATCACATTATTCTGTTTGCCATCAAATACAACTCATCAGCTCCAGCCACTGGATAAGGCTGTATTTCGTTTTTTTTTAAGCAACTTGGGACCAGGAGCTCTTAAGGTATTGGGGTACCTATCCTCCACGAATCTTAAACAAGGCCAGATTCAACATAATATTTTCATGTGTTTGGCCCAAAAGTATGACTCTAGAAAATATTATAAGCGGATTTAGAGGTACAGGATTATTTCTTCTTAATCCTGACGTAATACTTGCTGCAGCTTTTGCCCCTTCTTTATTAACAGAGCAAGCAATGCCTGATGAAATAATTAAAAACAACAATAGAGACGCTGAAAGGACACACGAAAGTCTTTCAACTGCACACAGTGGGATTACTTCTGACGATGATGTTCCATTGGCAGCTTTAGCTAGAAATATTAATCCAGCTCCTCAACAATCTTCTGCAGATATTATGAATAAGTCATTTCAGGAAATGCTTCTAACTCCTACCGATAGAAATAATAATAAAGCGAATAGAATTGGTCGAAAATCTTTGAATTACAAAGCTTAGAAAGTTACAAATGACGTTTTCTTTGAGAAACATCACCCATCAGCTATGGATTCTTTAGCTCCGAAACTTTTAGTTTTATCAACTTCCAATGAGAAAAGCCTATCTCACAGTCGACATCTTAACAAACTAAACAGGAGTCATCGTTATGTGCAGCCTGTGAAAAAGAGGACCAACTTGACATGCGAATGTGTACGAAATGTCATACTTGGTACCATGAGGTATGTGTTGGCCTCGAGTCTGACAATGAAGATTTTAAGTGCTTTTGATTTTTGTTTTTATAATTTTATATTTTAACCTTTTTTGGTCATAAAAATATGATTTTGGTTTATTTTTTTTTTTAATTTTTGTAATTAAATGTTGCTTAAATTTTGTATTTTTTAGTGTGCTCATTAAATTATTTAGTATTTGTAATCTTTGTTTATGTTTTTGATTAGTTTAATATTTTTTGTTCCTAATTTTGTGAAAACCTTTTCAATCTTCCTCAGTTTAAAGATTTTTTGTCCTGGGCCATATAATCTGACCCAAGTGTACGGCAAAGAATTTTTATAACATATATTACGAATCATTTCTGACCAGGCTAAATTATATATGTATATCGGCCTCATACTTTCCTATTATATTGTGAAAAAAATGTTCCTTCAAATATTCAAGTCCCATGAAAAAAAAAAAAAAAATCAAGGTGGGCCATATTTGCCTTCACTACCTTAATAAAAACAAAATTCATTAGTTCCTAACCATAATTTGCATAGTTGCAATACTCGATAATCGAATGCCTTCCATTATTTATTCTGTATACATATAAAAATTTCGAAAATAAAAATTTCTCAACATTGATAAAGAGGCTATATAATTATTTAGTAACAAAGACATAGTACTCTTATGAAGATTTTATTAATGATGCTTGATGGATGTCCTATCTATTTTTTTATGTTTATTTTTGTAGCCTTTTGCTATTATACTTATACGTATGTATACTGTTCTATTGTTATTTAATTTCTGTGCAAATTTTATTCTAAACAAAAGCATTTATTATATTTTATATTATTATATATTATATTTGACTAGGCTAATAGGTCTCATGTATTTTAATCCTTTTTAAAAATATATAATGATCTCTAAAGCTGAGTAAATATTTTTTTAATTTACTTTATAATACAATCAAACACAAATTCTACTTTTCTCTAATCAATTTTACTTTACTTCTATAACTATCGATAATCACGAGTTAAGTGAACTGATCCAGATTAAACTCGCTCCGGTCCCACATGGTACTCTTTTTTCAGCATTATCGAACTCTCGAAATAATTCTATTAGTTTTAAAGAAATCTAGCAAGTTTCATGTTTGTAGTTCTTCGGAGTTTAAGAAGTTGGAAACTCTATCAGTTGAAATTGCTGTAGGAAAACATTCCTTTCGAACAAATTACTATTCAACTTATTTTTTCATTTACGGAGAAGTAATCAACTTCGTAAAGTCTGATGTTTTGTTTAGTTTTGTTAGCTTTTATATTGCAGTAGGTTAATTGTTTTGATGTAATAATGGAGATAGTTCATTATTAGGTCTAATTAGCAAAATAAAAGCAATTAAAATGAATACAATTATTTACAATAAATAAAAATGTATACTATAAGTATATCTTTCGATTTTTATATAAATTTACCAGTATAATGAAAATGAAAAGTAATAATTATGTCAAACTGTACCCATTTTTTTTTTAATCTGATTTAAAATGCTATCAAAATCATTATTAAAGTTCAAGAAATCGGTATCAAAGTAATATACAAGTTTTGCACTGTGGAGAGGGCGGACATAATAGCTTTACCCAATAGGTACTTCCCAATAAATGGACACGTCTCGACGACATAATTAACCTGCGTGACCTTGATCTGAGAGGCTAACTATGCCTACATACCCCTTATAGATAACCAGCAAGTTTTTGATGAGTTGATAACCTGCAGTACTTTGAAAAGCTAGGAAGATGACCGTCTCCAGACAGTGCTCTTGAGCAACCCACTCTCTCCAACTAACAAATACAGATAACAGATGTAGAAGTTGGAGCAGCGTATATTTACCAGCGTCATAAATAATATATGCTAAAGCTTAAACCAATGTGTAAACAGTATACAAGCTATTCTATATATCATTACTTTCTGTGGAAATTTGTTAATACCGTAAACAGTTAAAATCACCCTGAAAATAAAATACAAAAAACTTATTAAGAGTAATATGACAGGTTAAAACGACTAAACCGACAATTCCGGAAGCAGAAGTGGATGATTAAAACGCACCTGATATTTTGCTTGCTGCTGTCAGTGTCAGTGAATATTATTTTTGAAGTTACAGTTTATTGCTAAAGAATCAGTTAGCTCACTCGGACCATTTGAAAGTTCTAAAATAACATCCACTCCAGGGATACAAATTCAGGATACGCAGAAGACTGCTATTTTATTATAGGCTGTTGTCATATATTGTATTATCCGAGTTGCACAGTGTATAAACTGGAACATTGAGATCAAAAGTGCCGACGCAGAGTGAGCGATCTGATTGTTGTAAGAGTCCATTTTGGTTTCAATCGAAAATCCTAAGACCAGGAATCATTTTCTCTTTTAACGTCTATTATTATTTTCTAGTCTGTCCAGCCTTTCTAGAACTTTTGTGTTAAATTCTTCTTATTTATCCATTTGATTAATTATTTTTTGCAGCATTGAAGTTATAGGAGTTTTATTTCATCACTTGCTACTTGAGCGTAAGGTACACATATGAAAATATGAAAATAATATTATTAAAAATACATCTTTATACTTTTAAGTTTTTAGACGTCATTATTCAAACAATCTCAACGTAATGTTAGAACCTCACTCCCTTCATTTCGAAAGTTTTTAATAACGCACCCTAAAATATGTTGGACGTCATACTTCTTCTTCCCCGGGATTCTGCCACCTCACTTAAGACAGGCAAGAAACTACAATTAATAAACGAAGTTTCGGGACATAAGGAAGTTCTGCCAACTCTAATTTCGGAAGAGCCGCAATCTAAAACAGTAAAGGCGAGAAACTTGTCACATTATTTTCTGTTGTCTGTTTACTAGAAATACAAGTGTAAATTGCCCAAGAAATGTTTCTCTGTTTGCCGCGATTCCTCAGACGGTCCACTTAGTTTTAATCACCGAAGTTGGATGAAATAGCTGGAATTAACGTCTATTGGAAGAAATGAAACATATTGCAACAAGAGATTTATTTTTTCTTTGTTTCTTAATCTTTTGGCTTCTTGAGTTGTTTACACTGAGAAAAATCAGGTTATACGAGTTTTTTTAATAAAATCTTTATAGATTCCACAAAAAAATACATATAGATCAATGTTTGGGAAAAAATTTAATTTTGAAGGTGGATTTAAAAAAATTAATTATTGATTGTCAGATATAGATAATATCAGGTTAAATATTTTTTTTGCTTTGGATATTGATCCTCCTATGTGTATAGAAAGACAAATGATAGTAAAGGTGAGTTTTTTACGCCAAAATTTGTTGGTTAGATCCTCTGTATTTATTAGATTTATTCGATTAACTAATGACGAAAATTACATTGCATGGAGATGATTTCATAGCTCCAATACAAAGTCGGACGGCTTTGTACTGGATTCTATCGACCTTTTTTAGATTTGCATTTGACGAAGACCTATATAAAATGCAGCCGTAGTCAATTATGGAACTAATAAACGACTTGTAAAATAAAAGTGCAATTAAAGGTGTAGCACGATTTCTTGGTGACACAACGCAATATATTAATACCTTTCTCGAATTGATGTGTTTAATGTGATATGATGGCTAGTAAAGCACATAAACGCAGATTTTTTAGTTGACATTGTGAAACCCATCTCACTTAACCATGTTTTTAGTATTTGTAGAACTTCTTCAAAGTCGTTTAAACATTGGTTATAATTTTGACGGCTAACATAAATACACATGGACTAATTTAATATTATTACTGAACTTACTATGTAATTCGGAAGTATATACATTAAAGAGAATAGGGCCAAGGATTAAACCCTGAGGGAGACCGTTGTACACTAATATTGGACCATATATCTCGTTATTTTAATTTCTGATATATATTTTATGCCTGTTAAACATTTCGATTATATTATACGCTACCCTTCTATCAATACTAGATCCTTAACAATTCTTTAAACAATATATCCAAATTGACTGAGTCATATGCCTCTTTTAAATCAACAAATAGGCAAAGAAGATTAAGTGCATTTGGACATATTAAAAAAAAATATTATTTATCGATGCATTAATTTAGAATTAAAAAGTTTTTTAGTTGCTTAATCTGAAAAAACTACATTTTTTTCAATAATATTAGCTGTGGTTCCCACTGAGACGCCATCGGATCTAAAAATTTCAATCTAAATGGGGCTAAATATGCGCCTTATTACTTCAGAAAAATATTCCAAATTGAAACCAACAATACAATATTCCAAACCTGTTTACCAGTTAATGTCTTCTTAATTATCTTGCCAAAAATCAATTGGGCAAACTTGTTCAAATAGAAGATATCTGTCTTACCAATATAAAGTATTGAAAGCTCTAGAAACAAATAGAGAGAAAAAAAAGTATTTTTTTTAGTTTAGATTATGTATATCTTGTTCTGTTATATCAAGTGTGCCATAGGGATATCATTTTGTTTTCGTTTAGTGTATATGTGTATGTGTTAGGCTTTATAAAGAATTCGGTTCCTTCAGAAATTGGAATGAGAAAAAATAAATATCAAAAGTGTTTTCTTTTCTTCTATTCAACCTACTTGAGTTTGATTTGTTTGTTTGTATATTTATTAAATAATGTTGACATGATTTTTGAAATTACAGAAGCAAAAACTATTCATGAAATTAAAACTGGAACTATCAAAAAGAAAAATATATTTTATATAGTATAGAATATTTCTAACATTGATTTAAAATTAATTGTAATTTTAATTTAAGGAAGACACACAAAGAACGAGATAAAATTTGGAAAAATGACCATTATGTAAAAATCAATGGAGATAAAAAATTCTAACTGGAATTATCAAAAAGTAGATTGTTTTGACACAAACTACAAATACCTCTCTGTTGCACGCTCGCTTATTGAAGGTTTAAAAAACAAAAAAACAATAATTTTATAATAAAAAATATCGTTTTACAAATTCCGCGAAAATTTGGAACGGCATTTCAACCCAATTAAAATAAAATATAGTAATCGAATAAAGCGCACAAACGGGAACGCATTTCATCATACTAGGCTCATTTATTTTTGATATATAATAATTGAATGGCACCAACAATACATTTCAAATGGTTATCGGTTTTCGTTTCGGTGGTATTGAGCAAAGGATTTAATTGAAACCATATAAAATATTCAAGTTTAGAGAGGCCGCTTGGCAATTTTAAATTCAGAAAAATAAATTGAAATGTATTTTTTAGGGTTCGTTATTTTATACAAAAACAGTTGTTAAATTTTTTTATATCATAACTGAAAGTAGTGAATTTATAACACATAACAATACGCTTCAGTATAATATAAACAATACTGCCCTTAAATTAAAATTACAATTAATTTTAAATCGATGCAAGAAATATCAAACTATATAAAATGATGTTTTCTTTTTGATAGCTCTAGTCTGAATTTTCTGTCTCTATTGATTTTTACATGATGTGCATTTTTACAAATTTTGTCTCTTAAATTTAAATTAATTTTAAATCAATGTTAAAAATACAAAATGTTTTTTTTTTTTGATAATTCAAGTTAGAATTTTCTATCTCTATTGTGGAACATTATGCAACTGATTACGAATAGTTGATTATGTCACCAGTTGCGAAATGAAAATAAATAAAAATGCCTCTATTTTGGTTTTTAAGTCGAAAAATTGAAAAATAAAATAATCGAAAAATCAAAAAACGAAAAATCGAAAAAACCAAAAATCGAAAAAAGACAATAAATACTGAAATTTCACATTTGAAAATTTGACATTACGTTTAAAAAAAAATTAGAAAACAAAAAATAAACGCTGTAAATTTTATTTTTCAAATAATTAAAAACCGTTATTGAAAACTGCTCAGAAATGTTGGGGGTAAAATTTTGTTGTACTCTATTAATAACGGATAAAAACTTTTTTTTTCAAATTTCCCGCGGTTAATGACAAAAATCAGATCGGCAACACTGCACATGCATTATTATTATTATCATTGGAAAAAAAAACGTCGTAGGCCAATCAAATACAACAATTATCTAAAATAGTTGATTGGAAGTACCTACAAAAAAATGATGGTGAATCATTTTTTAACCAAACATAATTTTAAAAATCAAGTCAAAATTAGAAAAAAATCTTTTATGTAACTCGTTCATTTTGCGGGACCTCGCTCCGCTCGTCCCGCAAATATTTACTAGTTATACAAAATAAGGCATTTCGTAACTGGTTACATAAATACCAATTAATTGATTTTCTAATATTTTGTTAAAATAATTTTATAAACTTTTACTTAGGGCCGATTCTACCGTTGTGTTAAACAAAGTTTAAAATACTAAACAAAGATAAAAATAACATTTTATCCGCTTCAATTTTGATACAAGATGTTTTTAAGATGCAACATTTCGATTGACCCCTGTATAATATTGCCAAAAACGAAAAATTATACTTATTACAATATTATAAAAAAATCACAATAAATTTATCTTCAAACTGGCAGAAAATTCATAAAAAAACGTTATAAAACATCAAACGTGGTCAAAATTTTAGTTTGGCAGAATGTTGTGCTGGGTAGAGTAAATAAAACGAATATAATTTTCGAAATGCACTTTTTAAATATAATTTTCTTAATTCGAATAGTAATAGTTTTTTTTTATAAAAGTTTACCGGCCTCGAATTTTATTTAAAGTATAATTTTAATTTCAAAAGCAAGGCGTTTTTTCAGACCGTAACTATCACTATGAAAAATTAAAAAAAAATTAACTTAAAATTAACTTCAGCACAGTCTCTGGACCCATCCTACGGGGCCCTTCTGAAACTCGTCCATGAATCCTATCTTGTAATGTACCTCGAGGTACATCACATCACCTGCTGGCATCTCAAAGCATTGTCCAATGCTTCCTGTGGATATTTATGAATTTCGTTAGATTTATAACGACTCAGAAGGCATATAAGCATCAGAAAGGCTATCACTAGCGGCTGAGTACTGGATTTTAAATCTCCTAAATTCAGCCGCCTGGTCTCCATATCAATATTGGGCGGCTGAATATTGTCTAATTCGTTATTATAAGAGTTATTAATACATAACATCAAATAAGAACGTACACACTATGTGCCTCTTTGGCTGACTATAGGATTTGTGCATTTTTGAGTAGCCCATACTTAGCCTCCTCGAAATAAATGCATACAGGGATATTTTTAACCTCAAAAAGTATTTTGATCATTTATCTTAATTAAAATATGAACTATTAAAAAAGAATACACTTAAAAGTTATATTTCTTATTTTCACTTAGCATGCAAATAAGCAAAAGTATATGGGAATCACACAATGAATATTTTTAGGTTATAATGTTTGACCGTTAAAAAGTTATTGGCGGGAAAAGAGGCTGACTTTATATATTAATAAATGGAACTTATATGATAGCAAATATTGTTATTTTTGTGAGATTGTGGCTGACTACAGGGAGCGGCTGGACTAAGGCGAACTTACCCTCTTCCAAAATCAATCGTTTCAACTTTACCATTATATTACTGTTTTTCTAATGAAATAAACATTATTATTTGTTTATTTATATATTTATTTAAATATGTCTATCGATCTATTGGTTTTAATTTTGTTTCTAGTTTAAATTTTACTATTATAAATAATTAATTTTTAATATATCGTCTATTATTTTATTACAAAACTAAATCCCATCGAGCGCTTGCGAAGTTCCTGGTCAAAATTCAACACAAAATGTCTGCGGTCGAACGATAAGTTAATCTGACAAAACCCACGTCATATTAAACTTGCAGAAATCTGTTCAAGAAGAACTGATGTAGGGAACGGGATACCGCACGATTATGTAACTAGGATGCAAACGCTCGACTGTGTATTGTTCGTTGGCAGCTTTGTTGTGGACGCCAGGGTAAACTCATCTTATAATGCCGGTGGTAAAGTTGAGAATAGAATTCCGAATAAAAAGACCAACCTGGAATCCTGTTCTCAGATAGACGGAGGTATTTCCATGATTTTCGCGGTTTTGCGTTGTTTTAGGTAAATATTTGAAGTCGAGAATATTCGGAATTATTTCATTTCTATTTGAAATTCTAACTTTGACAAAATAATGCGCATAGTTACGGTTTCTATCACCAAATGGATGTTTTATAATT
The DNA here is from genome assembly GCA_927349885.1 of Psylliodes chrysocephalus. Classification (NCBI taxonomy): domain Eukaryota; kingdom Metazoa; phylum Arthropoda; class Insecta; order Coleoptera; family Chrysomelidae; genus Psylliodes; species Psylliodes chrysocephalus. The sequence goes on from OV651828.1 coordinate 3,298,648, forward strand.
TTGGAAAATTGTGCGCTTACGAGGATCGTTCAATAAATACGTAGCATAATATAACAGGGTGAAAAAGTAGAATGAGAGATAAAGAGAGATATGTTTAGATAAAGATAAACTTTAATATTGTAAACAAAGGTCAAACGACTGTTTAGATAAAGATAAACTTTAATATAGTAAACAAAGGTCAAACGACAAATTATTAAATGTTTATATAATTACCAAACAATAAAAAATAACAAGTGTCAGGATATTTTGTTTGAAGGTCGAGGTGCTGTCCATTTAATGCATATAGTTGGTTTTTCCTATAAAGAAGAAAATATTTGTGAACATTACTGTAGTAATTACTTAATATCTTAAATATTATATTATTTATTATCTCAATAATTATTTATTATCTTAGCAATTATTCGAACAATCACCAAGTACAAAGGGATTCGACACGCAATGTACTTATTACTATTTTGTCTATTTTACTATTAAGGTATATTACTTAGTAGTATGAAATGAGGTCACGAAGGGATATAACACGTGACAAGCCCCCTGCCTAGTTACTACCCTCTTTTGGCGTAAAAGGATTCAACACGTGATACGCCTCACATTTCTACTAGTACTGAGCTGTGCAATGAGTATGAAGGGAATAAACGCGCGACATACTCGCTCCACCTGCTAGAGCTTGACCCCGAAGGTCGAATTCAGAGCAGTGCAATAAACAAAAGGGATTAAACGCGCGATTGTTCGCTCCACATATCATTTTTATGTGCGCATGAATAATTATTAAATCAGTACTTAAAATAGTTATCTTTGTTATCTAATCAACAATTCTATATCAATAATATTAAAGGCATTTATCTAAAAACTAAAAACTAAAGAAAAAGGACACTCAGTGATAAATCTCACCTGCAAATCCTATCACCCACAATTCAAAATAAATCAAGCCTCTCACAAACCATACCTACAACCACTGAACAGTACCTTTATGAAACGTTAAAATAATAGAATACCTCTATTTAATTTGTAATGGGTAATAATCATAAATCAGCGCTTTATTGTGATCATTTTAAGTGCGGCTCGAAAACGCTGAAGCATCTACTTATATTACCTTTTCCTAATATCAAAACATATCGAGAAACGAATTTAAAGAAAATCAAAAGTACAGGGACTTACAATAACAGAATTAATTTAATTTTTTTCGATAAAATTTTTCCAAACTGGTATGTAATAAACCATATGGTGTTTTTTCAATTAAATAGCGTGATTCATTGTGGGATTTAATGGATGACATGTTAGCAGCAACCTTATTTTTGTTGCTATGAAATCCAGATTACCATGTGCAGAATATTACCGTTTCCATGATAGTGGGTGGATTTTTTTCGGGTTTTCATTATCTGTAAGTCAAACGGCACCATTAATCATCTGGAAGTCTTCCTCAAAAGCACCATAGCAAATAATAATACACATACCTTTCCTGGACAAGCTCAATCGGCTTCGCAGAATCTTTTTATCCATAAACCTTCTTGACAAGCTGTTGCTAGACTTACATATTCTGCTTCACACGTTGAGAGACCTATTGTGCCTTGTTTTTGGGTTTTCCAACATACTAGGTAATTTCCCAACTAAAAACAATACCCAGTAGTACTTTTTTGATCGACACCATTTGCCCATGAAGCGGCGGCGTAGCCGATCAGCGTCACCTTACTACTTTCTGTATATGTAAAGGCATAAGTACTTATACCTTTTAAGTATTTTATTACCCTCTTCAGGCAGGTGAAATGTTGTTCCGTGGAAATCTTTTGGAATCTGCAGATAGTTTACAATAAAACTTATATCTGGCCTAGTGAATGCCATTATGAAGGTTAGTCAATCTATTAGAGATTGATATTTTTCTTTAGGTCTGTATCGTCGTCGGATTGAGGTAACTGTAGGCCTTCTTCTGGAGGTGTTGACTTTATTTTTGCATCTTTCAATCCAAATTTTTCTATTAGTTTATGTATGTAGTGAGTCTGCTAGATGGTTAAGTAATTTCCTATATTTTCTTTATATCGTCTCGTTATATTCACACCAATGCCTTTCATTTCAAATTCCTTTTTTAAAAGATTTTTTACAATTTCTATCTCTCCGTTATCCCCCGCTGGGATAAGGTCATCGACGTAGTTGATTTTGTATTCTTTAGATACAAGCAGTAGTCTAATTTGGTTGTCTTGAAGTGAATTTTCACCACAAATTCTTTAAACTTCCGGATCCAGGCCAGTCGTGCCTGCTTGAGTCCATAGAGTGCTCCGACGAGTTTACATAGGCTACCAATCATTTCGAAGCATGTATCTTCAGTGAGTAGCCCATTTAAAAATGCAGCTTTAACATCCATTTGATGTAGACTAAGATTCTTTATGACTGCCTATTTTTTTTGTGTCATCGGCATCAACTGCTAAGGTTATTAGCCCTCGTGTTCTGTGTAGGCTTTGTTACTGTTTCCCAGTGCCACTTTAGGAACAGCACTGTTAATTAGAACCCAACAATGAATGATCGAGTGGGGAGACTGCTTATGCTAGTATTATCCTAATAGTTACTATACGTGGTATAAGAGCGTAGATATCTCCATAACTCTCGCTTGTTTGTTTGAATTCTCTTGCTACCAGTCTTGCCTTTTTAATTTCCTTTCCATTTTCATCTAGCTTTGTTCTGAATTTCCAGACTGCATCGATTCTGGGCTGACCGATATCTTCTTTCACGGTCCAAGTCTTATTTCTGATTATATTATGTTTTTCAGTCTCAATGGCTTCGTTCCATATCGTAAGTTTGTCTTCTTTAAATAATAGATTCTCTGTTAAGTCAATTTCGTAAATTTCTACCTCGTAAGTTTCATAATCATTCATCCATATTGGCTTTCGAAGTTTAACGTCATATTTTTCGTTGCCAGGGTTTTTATGGCAGTAACTACGTTATCATAACTTTGAGGTAGTGTTAGAAGTAGGTGGCAGACTTTGTCTTGTTCTTTTAATCCTTTAATTTTCTTATGATTTCGTCAAATGTTAAGAAATGATCACTTAGTTTTGAATTTTCATCCAACTTCAGGGTTAAAAGTTCTCTTCTTAAGTAAAGTTGAGGTACAATTCCCTTTCCCTTCCAACGTAGTCCACATTTGCTTTGTTGTGGTTTTTTCATGTATAAATTCTAAAAAATCATCATTGATGGATCCAAATAATAGTGCCCTTCCTTTGGCATTTTTCTTCTCAAGTTCATCTTTAATTTCTTCTAAATGAAAATCACATTTTAATAAATCACCAAGTCCTTTAGCTTGGAAGATACTCTCTATTCTATACCCCCACTATGTATACTTAGTTCCATCATATTGGGTTAAACGGTAAGATTCTTTTTCTTCCTTTGAGATTTTCCTGGCTTAGGAATTAGAATAATTTTAGCCATTTTCCACGCATTAGGTATATATTTAAGGCAAAATGCTGCATTTATGATCAACTGTTAGTTCTCCTAGATATCCGTTAAGGGATTCTTCTTTATGATTTAGGATTTCTCTTCTCAGTCTTTGGGTAGCCCTATTTAATATATTTTTATCTTCTAATGATATTAGTAAGTAAGTAAATTCTTTATTTAGCTTTCAGCTAGTTATAAACAAATATTTACAATTTAAACTTAAAACTATAGGTTACCTAAACCTAGATAATTACTAATCATATTTTTAAAACTACCTAGAGTTGGGGCATCTTTTATATTTTTAGGCAACGCATTAAAAAGACGAATCCCTTCCTGCAATAATGAGCCCATCAAAAAAGATTTTTTTTGTGAAATCAATATTAAAATTGTCCATTGATCTGAGTGGACGTAAATGAAGTTCAGATCTTTTTACAAGTAGTGTACTAGGGTATTTCGGAGTTTTATGATGTATCGTCTTATATATTAGTATTAAATTCGACATTTTAATGCTTTGCTCAACTGTATAGACATTCAGCTGTTCATGCATTTCCCTGACCGAAGTGTAAATATTACAATTTAATATTATCCTTAAACATTTATTTTGTAACAGTTGCAATCTGTTGATGTTTTCTTTAGTAGCTGATAATAGTAATTCATTACAACTATTAAAATGTGGGCGTATTATTGTATTATAAATCGGAGATTTTGACCATTGCGACAAGTTACATGAAATCCTTCTAAAAAAACCAATTTTTTTACCTAATTTTTTACATAAGTAATTGGCATGATTATTAAAAGTTAATTGTTGGTCAATAATGACTCCTAAATATTTTATTTCCAGTACTTGTTCAATTGGTTCACCACCTATTTCTACTACTTGATCATGCGCATTAAGTTGTCTGCATTGTGCTTTTGATCCTAGGATCATATATTTTGTTTTTGCAGTATTTAATTTAAGCTTATTTACACACAGCCAGTCATACAAAATAGACAATTCTTCATTTAATATTTGAATTATTTCCTGAAAATCTCTACCAGATACTGAAATGAGCATGTCGTCCGCGAAAAGGCTAATAAATGATCTTTTTAATCGTTCATGAATGTCATTTACATAAATAATAAATAAAAGTGGACCTAACACACTTCCTTGCGGTATCCCGTAGTGGCTTTCTGTTTCACTAGATATATTATTTCCTATTTTAGTCTTATGATACCTATTAGACAAATACTCCCTAATTAAATTTAATGCTACCGAATTTACACCGTAATTTTGCAACTTTTTTAATAAAAAATTTCTATTTATTGTTTCAAAAGCCCTTTTAAGGTCAATAAAAACACTAACAATAATATTATTTTCATTCATATCATTTCTCCATTTCGCACAAACAAATTGGAGAGCTGTTTCACAAGAATGTTGGTCTCTAAACCCTGACTGTCCCTCATACAAAATATTATTGTTTTCAAAATAAGACTTGAGCTGATCTCTTACTACAATTTCAATGATCTTATCTGCAGATGGTAATAAATTTATAGGCCTACAATCTTCTGGTCTTGTTGGACATGATATTTTGGCTATTGGCACAATTACACTAACTTTTAAATCACTGGGAAACGTATCCTTTACAAGGACCGTATTTACCAGATTAAGAAGAGGGTACCCGATAACACAAAATAACCCCTTCAATAGTGCAATACTTAAACATGCGTCACCTGAACTTTTATTTTTAAGATTGTTCACTATTTTTGTTAATTAATTAAAACTTATTTTTTTAAAAGCACCAAACTCACTGTTGATATTGACGTCCTCCATGGGTGAAATCCTCTTATCTTCAATGCTGTTTGCGATTTCCTGGATACTGTTTTTGTAAAAATTATTAAAGTTCTCTTCCACAGTACTATTATGTTCACTAAAAATAATTTTTTCAACATCTAACTTTTTTTTATTTTGACCTAGCAATTGTTTTATAGTTCTCCACATTTCTTTTCCATTATTTTTAGATTTATCTATTTTGTCCTCAAAATATGTCTTCTTCTCTTGTCTGACTATGGTCGTTACCTTATTTCTTTTAGTTTTATATAATTTCCAATCTTCTTCAATTTTTGTTATGGTAAATTTCCTATATGCTTCATCACGAACTTTTTGTGCTTGTTTTATTTTATTATTTACACATGGTTTACTGTTACTCACCATTATTTCTAATGGGGCAATTTTTTCTATAGACTTTGTGGTATTATTGATAAAGTTCCTGTATAAAACATCGGTATCTGTTGAGGTCGTATCCCATGATGCTTCTATTAGATCCTCTGTAATTTTCTTGATTTTTTCCTTATTTATTTTACGTACACAAGTCATTTCCTTTTTCCGATCTATACACCATCCCTTTAATTCTACACCTATCATTTCATGATCTGACATTACTGGAAATTCTCGTGGATGTTCAATTAGCGAGAAATTATTTGTTATTATCCAATCAATCAAGGAAGACGAAGTTTTTAATATTCTTGTTGGTTTTTTGACAATTTGTTTAAATCCCGAATCCTGTATAGTATTTTTGAACTTGTTGACTATACCCACATCAGATCTAAACTCCATGTTGAAGTCTCCAAATATAATCGTATCATTAGTATTTACAAGATCTCTCTGTAGTAAGTCATCAAAAAACAGCCAAAATTCATTACAATTGCCATGTGGGGATCGATAAACAGTTCCAATTATAGCTGACTTATTACTTTGTTGTATTTTAAGTAATAGTACCCAATAGTTTAAAGAGACCGACACTTTTTGTATAACTGAATAGTTTACGTTTTCCCTTAAATAAATTATACAACCTCCAGTATGTCTGCTATCTGAATTCACTCCTATACAGTGGTACCCTGCAATTTGAATCTCGCTGTCCTCTATATCTGCAGTAATATGTGTTTCTGTTACGTTTACTAATAAAGGTTTATTTTCAGTTAGATATTCTCGAAGTTCATCAATATGTGACGTTAATCCCTCAATGTTAATACATATTGCTTTGTATTTGGTATCTTCTTTTAGTTTCTGGGATGGCTATATATATTTTATTTTGGACTTGGTTTGTTCAACTACTCTCTTGTACGATACACATTCTTTATTGAACACAGAGTGATTGAAAACTATTCCAGGAATTTTTAGAATATCGTGTGCATACACACAATTTGTACATTTTTTTACTAGTTCATTACATTCGAAGCTTTTATGTTCACCATTACACTCAGGACACACAATTCTGGTAGAAGTACAATTTTCTGCCTTATGATTATACCGCCAGCATTTAAAACAACGACGAACACTAATGTGCTCATATACCGGGTAACTCTGCAATCCTCCAAAAAGTCGGCCCTTTTTGATTACTTGATCAAATATTACGGGTGGTACCTCCATGATTATATTTATATGATTTTTATTCTTGGGCCTGTCATCTGTCATTTCTTTTTTCTGCTACCAGAATTTTTAAAAAACAATTAGAGCTAGTTGCAAAAATATTCCTCAAATATTGATACTCTGTTAAAATTTTGAAGTTGAGGCAGATCATATTTTCAAGAATTAAAATTTAACAAAAAATCAGTATTTAACGTATATTTGTAAAATCGGCTGCAAAGTCGTGATAAGCTTTACATAATTTATAAAAGTTAATTAGGTAATAAGAATTTTCTGTGAAAAAATAGGAAAAAGAAAGGTTAAACCTGAAATCAACCCATAATGACGGTGATAATTAAAAATAAAATTACTAACTAGAGTAATGCATAAAATTTTAATTTTTATTCACCCTTGCTAAGAGCTTGTTTAATATTCATTTTCCAATATCAATTATGCGAAATATCTCCTCCAGCAAACAATAAAAATATAATGCAGAATAAGAGGTAAAATTAAATAAATTTATTGCTGCGTAGTTTTTGTGAAAATGTGGATTTATTTGAGAAGAATAGTCTAGATGAAAGATCTGTCCTTGTGAGGGATTTTTCTTGTATACAAAGGAAACGAAATATTGCCATTATTATACAACAATGCATTTTTTAATCATCCAAGTTACAGAAATAATTGGACATGCCGAGCATTTCAAGACATCGCCGGATTGCATATTTCATATTTGTCAAAAATGTTTTGCAAACATTCCTATTCAAGGTTTAATATTTATATTTAGTAAGTCTACAGAGCGTTTTACATTAATTTTACATGTGTGCACATAGTTTTACATTTTTTTAGTTTTAGTTGTTGATCAGGTTTTTTTCATTTGTATCATTTGAGTAATGAAGTTATTTTAGAATCACCTAAGCATTTTATCGATTGTGCGATACAAATCGGGGTAAATTTGCACCCCAATTTTTTTCTAGATATTTTTTAGACTCTATATGCTCGTATAATGAGAAATTAGCATAATTTTATTATAATAAATATATTGAAAATTTAAATCAAAATTATTAAGAAGGAATTTAAGTAAAATTTTGTAAGGATTTACCTTTGTAGCATAAATATATGCATCCACTAAAAACAAGATGAAGAATAATGGTTTAAAAAGATATAAAAAACTTACGTGGGGTGCAAATATACCCCGCTTGGTAAATACAGGGGTTAAATTGATCTAATGAGGTGTTTACAGATTCTAAAATTTTAATTAGGTCAACTAAAACAAAACAATGGTTACAATTCCAACATTAAATTAATCTCGTTTAATAGTCCAATCATTATAGTAAGTTCACCTCGGAATTCGAGATACCCAGCTGTAAGTCTGTAAATACTTGTATATTGACATCCTAAAAGTTGTCTCAAAACCTACATATGGTAGGGTGTACGCATCTATTAAATTTCAAGGTCAAAGGTCACAAAAATCGGTTTTTTTGCGCTTTTTTTGTAAATATCTCATTTCCTATGGGTTTTTTTGCTATTTGTATTTATTATCAATATTGTAGAATACAAAATTTTCTATTTGGTGAACCGTTTTCGAGATAGATGACGGAGAGCGCGCGGTCACAGCATCACTTCAGGTCAACCGGTGCCTCCGGTCGAAAACGCGCCATATATAGTTGATGAAATATCGATAAATCAATGATTATAAATATTTGTCAATTTTTATTAACTATTATATTATATTTTATAATTTTTTTTCCTAACCTATCCACTTTTTATTTAGTATTAATTTATTTAACAACACTTACCTGCCCATGTAATTGCAAAATTGTTAATGAAAATATAGGAATTATATTTGAATTTTAACCTAATTAATATTAATAAATTCTTACATGATAAAAAAAAACAAATAAATTATGAATTAATCTTTTTATTAAAAAATTTCATTCAATACATTTATTTTTATTAAAAGTAAAAAATGGAATAAAAGGTACAAAAACTACAATTTATAATTTTAATAATCTTCTTCCTCTTCATCGTCGTCTTCCGGCTGCTGGTAAATTTCAAACTGGTCTTCATTATCGTCTTCAACGACATTTCTCTCAAGTTCTTCCATGATTTCGGGGTCAAAGGTTCCATCTTCGTTAATGTCGCTCTGATATGGTAGAGCATTGAGACAAGCTTGCCCATTACATTGGCCACAAGCTAAAGAACATTGCAAGCCCGCTTTCCTGCATTCCATTCCATTCCATTACCTACAATGCCAAAAAATTGTATAATAACCTTCCGATGCAATTAAAATCTATAAATACATACGATAAGTTCCGAAGAGTGGCTAAAGCTTTTCTTCTAGAAAGACCATATTACACAGTAGCAGAATTTTATAACGTACCTTAGACATTTGAGTTCCACATACAATGGCATTAATTAAATAATTAAATATTAAAGTTTAAATTTAAATTTAAATTTAAAAATTAAATTAGAATAATTATAATGACGGATATTGCATATCCATTGCAATTGTTATTCCTATTTTGTCTGTTTGTTTCTGTTTGTGTTTTCTGCTGTTTAGTTATTTTTATAATATGTTTAGTATTTAAGTTACACGCGTTGTCTATAAAATTTTTGTAAATTTTTTTACGACAATAAAGCATATCTCTCTCTCTCATCAGCATCGCGAACCACAACCACTCTTGCAGTTGCAGAAAATTGTATTTAGCAAATCTTCTGGAGCAGGTGGTAAAATTGTCATGATAGGCTCCAGAAAATCGTTTCGCATTGCCCAACTCCATACCTGGGGTTCCAAATCATGCCTTAACCAAGTTTGAACTTAATAATATACACGTTTGAAAGGTTGATGAGCAGCTGCTTTTGTTGGTGGAATATTTGAAAGCTGCACAGGTTAATTAAGTTTTGTAGACTTGACGTAATGCATATAACGAAGATGATCGAGACTTTTCACAGATTTCGGAGTATTATAGACTGCCAATAAGATTTGAGTTCCACTCTCTAATAATCTCTGGGCCGAACAATTTTCTTTCTCAAATGCTGCAGCTAGTTCATTCAAATTTGTCAGTTTCTCAAAAACTTTAAAAAATGATTTTTTCCCTTTTTAAAAAGCGCAGAAGTTGTGTCACAGCCACTTAATGCGTGCAGAAATAAAATATGTGTTTTGGAATGAGGATAATTATCAAAACTTTTAGTCAAGTATATCCCCGTTTTTACATTTCCTTTCCCAACTTTTTTAAAGAAAATGTCTTGTTCGTAAGACAGTGTACGCCCAATTAAAATGACAAGTAAATCAATATCTTGTCCTATTATAACTGCAGTTTTTTCAGAATTTGATTCTTCAATTGCAGTTTCAACAATAAGAACATCAGCATTATCTCTGGCTTGTTTAGTAGTAATATTTGTAGCTTGTAATTTTTCAATTAACATATTAATGAGCATATCTTTGTTATTTCGATTTGATAAGAATTTTTCTTGAGTAACTGGTACAACTATTGTTTCATCTTCTCTGCTGCTCCATAGCTTTTACGTTCTTACTGTAATCTGAATTTTTTTAAACAAAATTTGTAGAGAATTTTGTATTCTACAATATTGATAATAAATACAAATAGCAAAAAACCCATAAAAAATGAGATATTTACAAAAAAGCGCAAAAAACCGATTTTTGTGACATTTGACCTTGAAATTTGGTAGTTGTGTACACCCTACCATATGTAGGTTTTGAAATAACTTTTAGCGTGTCAATATACAAGTATTTACAGACTTACAGCTGGGTATCTCCAGTTCCGAGATTCTTACCTAATTTAAGCTTAAATGACTGGACTATAATACCAATAATCATCCAGGAAAAATAAAAACATGTCAAATCCATTAGAATAAGAACAAACCTATATTATATTTTTATAAAAATAATCATCCTAAAATGAAATCTGAAAACAAAATGTTGTTGGATAAATTTATAAAATATTAAAAATACTTAAATATTAGTATTACTTGGCGACTCCTTAGGACCCAAAATGGCTACGTAAAAGGCTATAATGTCTTTCTCCGTGATTTGTTGAGAGCGTGCATTGTGTTTAAACGGACGTGTTGTGGATTATAACATTTTCGTTGTGCCACAAAAGGAAATGACAAATGATTTGTACAAACAAAGACCGAAATTGCTTTCCAGAATTATATTGAATTGGATCTGTGCCAAATGAAATAATGGGATATAACGAGATATTGTAATTGTTATTACTGTGGAGAGAAGTATCTAATACACTAATAGTGTGATATAAGATACAGTATCATGAAAGTGTTGATAATAAAGGTAATTAGGAAGAAAATTGGATATGTATATTACTTGTAACGGGTTTTTACTAGTGCTGGTATTATATGTGACATGTTGTAAAAATAAATTTAATATAAATGGCTGTTACTATAGTCTATTTTTATGTATGAGAGAGTATTAAAATAATAAAGCGTTCGTAATCCAAAGGCGTACCACTTCTTTTAGTAGACAGTTAAAATATTTTTTGAAGTTATTCCTCGAGTATACACTTATATTTTCACCTAATTAATTTGCTTATAACTTCTAAACAGCTGAAGGTAAAAAAGTGCAATTTTTTCTAAAATGTTTTATTTTTCCACAAGGTATGTTAAGAACATTGTATCAAACGGGTTATGTAGGTATAAGGGTTTAAACTTTGACTTTTAAACAACGTTACGTTCATAAATAATACTTTTAATATAAAAACTACTTCTTACCTACAAATCCAAATCAGAATCGAAATCAGAAGATGAACTGTCGCAACCAATATTTACAATGAGTGGCTCGATCATTTCATCAGTAATATTGTCCAACTTCCACATTTTCTCTTCTTCTTTAATCGTATGATTTACTGCCTTTTCCCAGTTTTCAGGTTTCACATTATTTACAGCCTCCAAAAACAACTGTTTAACATCACTCATTTTAAAAGAATTATTTTTGCTTGAAACTTCTCCCTTTATCTGTGCCCATATCAGTTCAATCGGGTTTACTTCGCAATGGTATGGTGGTGATCTAACCACCGTCATCCCACGATTTTTTGCAATTTCACCAATTTCATATTTTTTTAATTTCTCTTTATGAAGGGACCACAAATGATACAGTTCTTTTCTCACAGAACCGGGATAGAACCTAATATTCTTTGAATTTAGCCAATTCTGTAAATCTTTTTTTAATCACTTGGTTGTGGGCATTTTTTCTATAAGTCTCGAGTGATAACTTGCATTATCCATTACTATTATACAGTTCTGAGGAAGAAGATCTATAATTTGTTCGAACCACTCTTTAAAGACATCAGCATTCATGTCCTCATGGTAGTCACCGGTACGAGTAGATTCAAAAGTCAATAAACCACCTTTAACAAAACCGTTTGAACTACCGATGTATACTATTATTAGTCTGCGCCCCTTTCCTGATGGTGGATTTAAAACAATAGATAAATTATTTTAAAAAGCCTGTCTTCGACTTGTAACAGTTTCATCTTGCCAAAATTTATTTGGTTTATGTCCCTCGTTGATCCAGGTTTCATCTAAATAAAATATATTTCTTCTTTGGTTTCTCATTTCTTTTATAGTCCTTAGGTAATTTCTTCTCCATACTACAATATCGCTTCTTTCTATTAAAATAGACTTTCTGGAATGCTTTTTCCATAGAAAACCAATTTCTTTTAAAAGTTTCTATAGTGTGCTTCGACTCATTTCAGGGTAATCCTTATCATCTCGAACCGAGGCAAGAACTTTGTCTACTGTCGGAAATTCTTTTCTAAAGAAGAACGCATGCACTTTCCTTCGAAGTCTTTCTTTCAAAAGATTTTCTAATTGAAATTTTGGTTTTCCTGGAGCTTTACGTGCTGTTTGAAACTCGCCACATTTCTCTTCTTTAACAACTCTGTAAATCGTAGATTTCCCAACACCAAGCGTACTACTAACTAATTACACTGTGTCATAAATGTTTGTCTGTAAATGATTTAAAATAATTAAATATTAATGTTTTTTCATTAACTGTTAAAGGACCGATTTTTTGTCGTTTACGCGGCCCTTCCAAATTTTCTATGATCACACTAGAATTCACACTGCACCTTGCAAGTTGCAACTAAACGACATTTAGTAAACTGTCAAGAATACACAACTTGGATCTCCTTACTAAATGGAAAACCTATAATCGCATTTTCGGTGAAATTTGTTGGGAAGGTATTTATCTACTTATAATTACTGCAAGAAATTCTTGGAATTAAAATAAAACAAAATTGGCAAATAGGTACTTATTGAAAATAATCTTAAGATACGGCTATGTAATCTTTAATACACAGGTCTTTTGGCCTGTCCAAACCTTTTTCTACTGTTCTGTACAGCTTATGTTTATAAAGGACCAATAAAAAACCCAAAACTTGTAATAGCTCAGGTACATTTATTACAATTTTAGGAAATATTTAGATTATTCTGTTAAAATATTTAAAATGACTGTAATGCTGTTTTATTACTCTCTCATACATAAAAATAGACTATAGTAACGTTTATAATAACTTGATTATTAGTGCTGTTAAATAGGTCAGTGACAATATTTTAGGGTTATCAATCAATCAATGAAGCCAAAAAATCTATTATACAAAGAAAAATAGACAAATTAAAATAATTGAAAAACAAAATTTTCTCTCTAACACGAGTATACAAAGTAATAAAAGAATCAAATAATGAATCATTAGTAATTCAATACGATTTATAAATAATGAGTTGTTTACCCTTCAAAAATCCATTTATTGCGCTTTTTATACAACAAAGTGATTTTTGTATGTAGGATTATTATCGATAATCTTTTGAGCTCAAAACACATAAAAACATCAAAACTACATACAAAAACGAATAGTTGTTATTGTTAATCAATTTCCTGGTTGTAAAAATAACAAGGTCGGCTTAGAAAATATTAATGTATCTAATAGCAGACATTTTGGATTTTAATCAAATATTAATATACTATATAAATATGGAAATGAAATATATATATATCCGTTCAGTTAAAAAAAATAGTATACTTTTTCTTTTTGTAATCTGTGCGTAAATAATAAATATCCATGTGGGTGTAGAAAAGGATATAAAAATCCTGCTTACCAAAATCGTCTATACACATTGTCTATGTACATTGAAATAATATATGGTTAAAAATAGATACATATGTATTTACTACAATTCCTAATATATAATTGGTAAGTAGAACCTACGCCAATGAAATAAAATTCTTCTAATAGTAGTATATTCTAGAAAGACGTGCCTGCATTTTATTGAACCGGAAAACCTTCTTTTCAGCGATCTTTAGCGTTCCTTTATTTTCTCTATAGCTGATCAAATATACGACTGTTTATACAGGGACAGCCGAGTGCTGTCAAGCATTAGCAGCCATTTATTAAAACAATGTTTCACTTAGACACCAATTCCTAAGTTAATTGGAAAAATAAGTTATAGGCAGGCAGCATGCTCTGTTTCATTTATTTTTCATATAATGATGTTTGCTTTTGGAACTCTTCTTTGCTCGAATATTGTAAAGTACGTTCTGGATAATTGGCTATATTTGAGTAATTTCGTACTTTTTAGGTTAAAAAATATAACGGTTGTCCTTGATAAATAATTCAAAATTATTCGAGAACTTAATTTAATTATTTGAAGAGTAGTCGGACTAAGTGATCCAGCAGACTCTGTAATATACTCAGAAGTAGCCTGGCCTTTGGACACATACCAAAGGCTTGGAGAAAGGGTAATTTTTATATCAAAACCTGGAAAAATAGGACAGGAAACGGCAAAGTCCCTAAGTCTTATGTCCTTTATACTTAATACTTTAAAAAAACTGCTAGATAGGCATATTAGAGACAGGCTATTAGTTAAGAGGCCAATATACCAAGACCAATACGCCTATAGAGCAGGAAATCAACTGAAACAGCTCTCCATCAATTAATAACAGGGATGGAGAACACACTGGAAAACAAGGAGGTAATACTGGGAGCATTCTTGAATATCGAGGGTGCATTTGACAATACTTCCATTAAATCGATCATTAGATCTCTCATACACAGAGGAATCGAGGACACGTGCGTGTCCTGGATCGACTTTATGTTAAGGGAGAGAACTATACACACAACCTTTATGGGAGAGACAATAGCGGCATGGTTAGCGAGAGGATGTCCACAGGGTGGAGTGCTGTCTGCAGTGTGAGCAGCTCAGGATGGTTCGATTCAATAACTTTTTTGGAATGGTTTCGCCAGATAGCTTTACCTTATTTCAGAAAAAAGGATGGGCCGAAAATTTTAATTGGTGATAACTTGTCCAGTCACTTAAAAGTAGAAGTTATTGAGGAATGTGCACGTCAGAATATAAAATTCATCCTACTTCCACCAAATGCCACCCACCTTTGCCAGCCGCTGGATGTTGCTTTTTTTGCGCCCCTTAAGAAAACATGGAGGAGAATTCTGACTGAGTGGAAGTCCAAAAGAAAAGGTCCAAGAAAGATTTTCCAAAACTTCTCAGGAAATGTTTAGAAGCAATTGAAGCAAATTCAAAGAAAAACGTGATGTCCGGATTTCGCGCATCGGGCATTTGGCCCAACAATCCACAGGAAGTTCTAAAACGTCTGCCTCAAAGACTTATGACTGAAGATAATCCCCCAGGCGGTGAAATAGATAAATCGCTACTGGCATTTCTTAAAGAAAATAGAAACCCTGAATTGCAAACAAGAACAAACAGGCGCAAACGAGTCAATGTTCCACCAGGAAGGCCAGTCATCCTTACAGATATGAATGTTAAATTCGAAAACGAACCACCAGAAAATATTCCTTCCACGTCTGGAGTACAAAACCTAGAAAGTGCCAGAACATTCCATCTGATTCCGATTTATTTGATGAACATTTTCTACCAGCTGACGTATCTGATTCGGAAGAAGAAATGACTTCCGAGAAACCAAGAGACCATTCCTTCAAATAAAGATATTAAGATAAATGATTTTACCCTAGTTAAACTTCCCATAGAAAATTCTTTAAAAAGCAAATTCTTTGTTGCACAAATTTTAAACGTAGAAGGTGAAAATTACCTGGTAAAATTTCTTCGACAAAAGAATTTTGGGGTTGATGTTTCCTTTTCTTTTCCAAACGTGTCTGATAAGAGCATTATTGGAAAATTTGAAATTGTTTAAACGGTTTTTCCTTCACGTTTTCGAAGAGGTTGTTATAAGTTTTCCAATTTACCTGATGTTGTTATAGAGTAGATTACAGTTGTATTTATGACATAAAAATTTACTTTTCTAGAATAACCTGTTTAGTTTTGTTATATAAGAATTATTATGTTTGATTTTTAAAATATATAAATCTTTTTTATGATAAAATGATGTTTTTCTTATAACAAATAATTTTCCTACTAGTGTAGACGATAAAAAAAAGAAAATGTTTGTCCGAATTAACCCCTGCAACCGTTAAACATCGGTTTTACGTAGTTTTATATGGCCGTCCGAAGTCATCCCACTCGATGGGGTGACTTCGGAGAGTTTTTAATAAAAAAAATATAATAACTGGAAAAAAATTAGAAACATTTGACATTGTCAAAATGTAACTAGATGTTAGGGGCATATTAGCCGAAATTTGCAGAATTTTAGTTCTCTTGGTTTTTAGTTTGTGATTAAGAAAGTTGCAAAAAGTGCCCGAAGTCTCCTCTTATACATTTAAGTCAAATTGAGGCCATTCCTTATTCTCGTTTACCCTTACCTCTCTTTAATAATAATAATAGGAACATCGTAAACTAGTCGTATTAATTTGCACGTCTGAAACAGCGTTGCGGACGGAACGGCGGCCGGCGCGGCAACGACAAGTCTCGACGCGTTGTACTGAATATGGAATATGCAAGTTTTTACAAGTAACAGTCGCTGAGCTTCTCAAAATATTATCTGCCTATATTGATAAGAGAAGTCAAGACTGTTTATATTATAAACAGTTGAAGTTTTTTACAAGAATTTCTTCATCGCATGGAAAAATGAGTAATCAATTGTTTAATAGTTATATTGCTTCACTATCGAAACCAAATTAATTGTCATGCACCTCCGCTTACAATTGTGGACCCCCATTTTTTTATTACGCCCAACGTAGACCCCGTCGAGTCTCCCGTGGACCCCTGAGGGTCCACCTGAACCACTTTAGGAAATACTGCTCTAAATCGATTTTCATTTATATTTTCTGATTATTCTTATTAAAAATCAGTAATTTAGTGAGAATCTTTGTTCGTTTCTCTTCTTTTTCTGTTAACTAGGAATTAATTTCTTTCTGCTACTCTTATTTTATAACAAAAAAAAATTAATTGTATATCAATCTTATAGCTAAGAATAATGTACGCTGCGTCTAAAATAAATATGTAATTCATAAAAAAAATTACTCTGTTGTAACCGTACTAAAACCCAAATAAATAAGAAAATAATATATTTTCTATCGTTAAGTTGTATCACAAAATAACCTTAGAATATTTTTATCCTGAATTCCTTCTTAATTCTGATCTTTTAAATAACGAAAACAATGCACTTCCGTACGAACAATAAACTTGGGAAGGAAAAGTGTGAAATCAAGAACCTGAAAAGCGAACAAGAAGATGTCTGCTGTATATTTTATAGAAGAGGAAACACACAACAGTATTCGGTAATTACAACCGAATGTCTGGACGTGTCTGGAGTTGCTGGAATTCCAGGAATAAAGGCAAGCGGAAGTAAAGGACCATGAAATGGGAAGGGAGGGGTAGGAACTAACTCGTGCATACCAACTTGAACACAAAACACTTGACACAGAGAAATGGATACATTCATTCAACGGTATTAAGGCTTCCCTATGAGACATCAGAAATTCCGTGCAAAACTGAGCCTATCCCAGTAGCGCCGATTAAATTTTGTCATATGAAATTTCGTTTCGTATGATAATTATTTTCACGCGTGACAGGGTGAAAGTATAAAAAATAATTAAATATATATAAAAACTAAAAGTTTAAAAAAATATATATATATCACAATTAAAACAACATTTTGACCCATAATATACACCGTGTCACACGTAAGGCGGGCATTACAACTTTATGGAGAATAAATTAATTTGTATTTTCGCCATTTTCTGAGTATACATAATCGAATATGCTAAATAAAATGAACTCTGTGCAACTTCCGGTTATACCGGAAGTGACCACTAACTTCGTTAATTTAAAGGGAATACCCCATATTTTTTTTTAATTTTAGATTCAGCATGAAATTCTGTAAACAACGATACCCCATTTGCATATTCTAGTTGTAGTGGATTTGGCGTTATTCAATTTTTTTCTACATTTTTAGTCGCCGGTAGACATTTTCTTAAAGTCGTCTATCTCAGGTACTATATCTATCAGTTACTTAAAATTTTAACCAGAGGTAGTAGATGGGATGTACTTCTTAAGAATATTTAGTTATTCATTATTTGTTGTACGGGGTGTTTGCAAATTATTTTTAAAAATGAAATTTTTTAAACATAAAAAGCTTTTTTATTTTAAATTGAACATCCTATATATTTTTTTAATTTTAGATTCGGCATGAAATTCTGTAAACAATGATACCCCATTCGCCTATTCTAATTATAGTGTATTTGGCGTTATTCAGTTTTTTATAAACTTTTATATGCCGGCAGACATTTGCTTTTTTAAATTTACTTGTACATCGTTTGTTCGACTGTGTGTTTGGAAATTATTTTAAAAAATAAATATTTTAAACATGAATATTTTTTTATTTTAAATGGAAAATCCTGTATATTTTTATTTCATTTTGTTCAGAAAATTATTCTTCATTGATCTTCATTTGCACTATTAATTCCCTATTATTATCTCTCGCCAATTTTAAGAAAATTTAAATTTAAATTTTACGCATGCACCTACATAATATAGTATAGTTTTACATTTTAATTTTTTATCTTAGTATGCCGTGGAAATATGCTAAACAACAATCTGTCAACAAACTGAATTGTCATATTTCTATGTATTAAGTTGTGTATTTTTTGCGTTCAAAATATGGAAAATATTGAAGAATATACCAACCAAGATATTCTTAATTTATTTTACATTCATGGAGAATGTAATCGAATCAAAAGTAGAACCTGCCGCATGTTTAATGAACGATACCCTCATTTACCACCAATGAACAGACAGAAATTTGATAGAATCGAAGCTAACTTTTTGAATAATTTTAAACAAAACCCGGGAAGAAACCGTCAACATTATATCCGAGATGAAGAAGTTAATCTAATTAACGTATTAGGGTATTTTACTGCGTATCCTCACGCCTCCATTAGAATGGCTCAAGATAATTTAAATATTAGTCGAGGGTCAATACAACGAATTTTAGCACCAAATAAATGGCATCCCTATGCACAAAGAAAAGTTCATGAGTTGCGAGATGGTGATCAAATAAGACGAACTGAATTATGCGAATGGTTATTGGTACGAATTCAAGAAGATCCCGAGATTTGAAACAAAATTTGGTGGTCAGACGAGTCGAAATTTACACGTAAAGGGATCATCAATCGCAAGCAATGTCATTTCTGGGCAAACGAAAATCCACATTTTTATCGTGAAGCACAATTTCAGTACGAATTTAGTTTTAATGTGTTTGCAGTGATCGGTTTTGGAAGAGCTTTTTATTACATTTATAATGAAAGACTGACCTCAGAAAGATACATTAGAATTCTTAGAGAAGTAGTTGCCGACATTTTAAACCAGCTACCAAATAATAATTTTTGGTACCAGTTGGATGGTGCCCCAGCACATTCAACATACTATGTAAATCAAGAAATTACAGCACTCTTTGAAGACCGATGGATAGGTCCAAATGGTCCTTGGCTTTGGCCTGCAAGATCGCCAGATCTAACTCCTGTTGATTTTTTTTATGGGGTCATATTAAAAATTTAGTGTACTCTACCCAAATTAATACTAAAGAAGAATTAGAGCAAAGAGTTCGGAATGCCTTTAACGAGTTAGATGGTGAAATGATTCGTAAAGCAACAACTAATCATGTTGAAAAAAGATTGTTAAAATGTTTAGAAGCTAACGGGGGGCATTTTGAACTTTTGATAAAATGATTTTTTTAAACCATGTGCTTTTAATAAAAATTGTTTTTAGTTAGTATGTACCTTATCATTAAAAAAATTTAAACTTTTTAAACGACATATTTTGTTGCAGAAAACTGTAAATGTTTTTAAAAGTACATCCCATCTACTACTTCTGGCTAAAATTTCAAGTATCCAACAGAAATAGTACCTGAGACAGTCGACTTTAAGAAAATGCCTACCGGCGCGACGACTAAAAATTAAAAAAAAATGAATAACGCCAAATCCGCTATAATTAGAATAGGCAAATATGGTATCATTGTTTACAGAATTTCATGCTGAATCCTAAATTTAAAAAATATATAGGGCGTTCCCTTTAAAATAATAAAGTTTTTTATGTTTAAAAAATTTCATTTTTAAAAATAATTTGCAAACACCCGGTACAACAAATAATGAATAACTAAATATTCTCAAGAAGTACATCCAATCTACTACCTCTGGTTAAAATTTTAAGTATCTGATAGATATAGTACCTGAGATAGACGACTTTAAGAAAATGTCTACCGGCGACTAAAAATGTAGAAAAAAATTGAATAACGCCAAATCCGCTATAACTAGAATAGGCAAATGGGGTATCGTTGTTTACAGAATTTCATGCTGAATCTAAAATTAAAAAAAAATATGGGATATTCCCTTTAAAATAACGAAGTTAGTGGTCACTTCCGGTATAACCGAAAGTTGCACAGAGTTCATTTTATTTATGTATACTCAGAAAATGGCGAAAATACAAATTAATTTATTCTCCATAAAGTTGTAATGCCCGCCTTACGTGGGACACGGTGTATATTGGTAATTTCATTAGTAGTATAAATTGCAAGCCAGCAGAGTTTTCAGTTCGACTAAATTTTTGCTGGACTAACATCATTCCAGCTGCATCCAGTGTTGCCACGTTTTCATTATATTCTCTAAAACATCTACTTCCGGGTACGAAGTTAACTATGTACCTCCTAAAAAATGGCTTTGTGTTAAGGGATTGCAAATCGCACGGATCGTTAGAGCAAGGAAACAGCTGTTGAGAATCGAGCCTCAATGCTAGTTCTCTTGGAACTTGATCATTATCAAGAATTAGATTTAGCGAAGCGACTTTCCAGTTTAAAATATATTTTTGTGACTTAAAAGAGTTTATTTATATTTTAGATACATTTTCTGAAAGCTCATGGTATGCGCTATCCTGGTATGGCCTCATTTACAGGGTGTTCCATTTGAAAAAACTGAGAAAAAAGTGCTCCCGAGTTTTGGTTGCCTCTGTATGGGAAAAGCGCCATTCGGTAAAATTATGAATAGGAAATGAAAATACACTATTTTCGAGAATATTCGGCAGAAAAAAAAATTATTCCAAATTATTGATTTAGAGATATTTGATGTTGAATAAACCCATTTTGTTACCTAAATCCCACCATAAATTCCTAACCACCCAGTATAAACCCATACAACCCTATATTTTTGAGAAACACTCTTCCAAAGAAATTTAATCGAGTAAAAATATATAGGGTGTTTCCTTTAAAAAAACATTACTTCGATAACTCATACATTTATCGGACACCCTGTATATTGGTAGTTATTTTTGGAACGTAGCTTTTAATGCCCTCTACAACTTTTATTTGAAGCATTTTTTCCTATCTTACATAGGGAAGCAGCTATCGTTCACCCACGTATCGTTGATACACCCTGTATATAGTTTTATTAATTCATCGCAACCATAACCTCTTTTGTTCGAACGATTGCAGCTAGTCCATAATTTTGTTACAATGTTGGTCTGTTTAAACGTTTGTCAAATTTTTATCTATATCTCCTGAGTTCAATATACATTTGTTATTAATTTAAATTCTGAATCTATAATGTAATATTTTTAGAAATACTTTGATGATAGTTCTAATTTAAAAAAATTAATTTTAAGCAGTGTGTACTTAATGTTTTTTGATTAAATAATTTTACTGCATTTTTTTTCAAACCTTATAATTTGTAACATAACTCCTTCATCCATCCCTAATCCTTTTAATAACAAGTGCAGAAAGTGCAGAAACCACTATTTTCAATTTTGCTAATTTGCTGGCATATTCAACAAATATTTAGCATATATTCACCGAAACATGTTTTTGCTAACCAATGAATTAATTTAGCTATCGAAATAGTTTCACTTGGAATACATAAACCGGAAACCATTTAATAGTTAACCGATTTATTATCGAGTTAGACCGTTAGGCTCCGATAATATTACAGTATTGGAAATGATTGAACACAACTGTTTTACACAGAAATTTTGAACTAATTAATTTGAAAATTGATTGGAAACAATAGCAATAATGATAATTAAATATATCTAATACCTAGTTATAATGTAACATTTGTATTGGTGGCAAGCAAAAACTCCTTTTTAGAACACGAATCATATAATATAATGTTATTTTACTCCAACTAATACTTTAGTCCTGCATTTAAGGGACTAAACTGTCACGCTTAATCCTTTGGGATTAAAAAATTTTAATCACGCAGAAACCAGCCAACTTGTCTAATTTAATTTAGCTCATAACTGTCTAATATTCCTAAAAAGATGAAAATAGTTAATGGAGATACTTTGTCGTGTATGTTAATGTGCGATTTTCATCTTTAACTGTAATACCGACCCGTATATAGAAATATAACTGACATAATTCCAAAATAATCTCAAAAAAGCGAAAGATTTTCGTCGCAGAAATCCCCTATATCAAGTGTCCGCTCGGCCATTAATAAAGATCAGCTCAAAAGACAATCCTACTGACCGCGCCATGCCTTTATACCTCAGATGTCGCCGTAATTCCGCGCGTCCGGCCGAATAAAACAATTTATTTGATAAATGTTATTTTTTTGCAGGGTCAAGTGATGCAGGCCAACCAGAAGGGCGGCGTCATCATGAGCACGTTGGCGCTGGCCCTGCAAGGTGTGACCCGCAGCCAAGCGGGGAATTACTCATGTGTGGCCTCGAACGTCGAAGGAGATGGAGACAGCAACACAGTCGACCTGAAAATTATGTGTAAGTCCGCGGAGGTGGTTTTAATCTGACGTTAAGGAGGTTCTCTTGGGGATTTATTAATTTTTTGGTCGCAAGGGTGAAGATTTATTGTAGTAGAGTCAATTCCGTTATTGGCTATTACAGACTTTCGCACGACAGTTTCTCTGTGTCACAGGGTGAAGGAAGAAAATTAAATGATGAGTAAAAAAAATAACAATGATTTATTTATAGATTGGGGCTATATAAGTTCAAGAAAATTGAGACAATAACATAAGGATTAACTAAATAACTGTGATTTTCTGACATTTTTATTGGTTGCGAAGAGGTTCATAGCATTTTAAACGAAATAAGTTTATTTAAAAGATTACTTTAGATAATTCACAAATAAAATTAAACATTACTTATTTTTCTAGTTTATATATGAGTAGAGCATTAATACTATGTATTTCCAACACAATAAATGATTAAAGACAAAATTGTGAATGACATTCACAATTATTATTCTAACAAAAATGTTCTAGAATAAAATAAATGGACATCTAAATCTAAACTGTTAATACCCAGACTACTCAGTTTTTTAAATATTGCGGGTAACGGCAGAAATAGTAACAAGTAATCAGTTAATCTTGGCAACATCGCTCATTATCTAGAAAAGAAATGTCAAATAATAAAATTTTTTAGTCTTCTTATGTTTAAGAAGTATTTAATTACTATACAGGGTGTTATTGAAATACACGTACATATTAAAACTAGGTATTGCGCAGATCCCCACTGAATGTAGAAAAATATTATTTTTTAAAAATACCCCTTATTAAGGGAGTTATTAATTTTTGAAAATTAATTCTAAAACAAACGTACTTCACTGATATGTTGAGGATGACCTATATAAATTAGGTTTATTTACCTATTTTAAACATCAACAGTAATTAATATGCAAGTTTTTGTCAGATGATAAGAAAACTAGTCTTGTAAGAAATAACCATGTTGCCAAGATTTTCGAATTAATTTCTATTTCCGAAGACTGGTTTTTACTACCCTCGTTATCAAAAAACTAGAATATTTGATAAATGATTGTTTTTAAACTATACATTTTTGAAACTATAGATTATTAAAATTTTAGTTGATTTACGAATCTGGCTAACACGAGCGCGTCATTTCCAAGTTGGTAAAAAGTGTTGTTACGATTACTTTTAAATATTTTTTTACGATGCCACTATTTACGAATATTGAACTAACGGATATAGTGCTGGTTTATGGGGCAGCCTGCCTCAATTAAGTTGTAGAAGACTAGGTCTTGAAATTGGAGTGTCCTCATTTGTTGTGTGGCGGACACTTAAAGAACAAGGTTTACATCCTTATCACATCCAAAAAGTCCAGGCCTTATATCCAGGTGATGAAGAAAAGAGAGTGGAGTTTTGTGAATGGATGATTCAAAAATGTGTTGATATTCCTGATTTTCTAAAAATATTATTGTATACTGACGAGGCTTCATTCACTCGTGATGGCATGTTCAATATACACAGTACGCATATTTGGAGTGATGAAAATCCTCACGCCATTAGGGAAACTGGGCATCAAAGAAAATTTTCAATAAATGTTTGGGCTGGCATAATAGATCAGTATTTAATCGGGCCTTATGTTCTCCCGAACAGATTAAATGGGCCAGGATATCTCCACTTTTTAGAAGATATTTTGCCAGTACTCCTAGAAGAGATACCGTTACAATTAAGGCAACGGATGTGGTACCTACTAGATGGCGCTCCTCCTCACTTTGATTTAAACGTACGGCAGTTTTTGAACATTAGATTTCCTCAAAAGTGGATAGGCAGAAATGGACCTACTAAGTGGCCTCCGAGATCTCCGGACTTAAATCCATGCGATTTTTTTTGTTGGGTCACATGAAACAACTGGTTTATAATGAACCTATTAATAGTGTTGAACAATTAACCAATAAAGTTAATGCGGTAGCCGAGGAACTACGACAAAATCCAAGACTAATTTCTAATGTTCAAAGTTCTTTGGAAAGACGATTGCAAGTGTGTGTAAATAATAATGGACGGCATTTTGAACAATTACTGTAATAAACTTTATTTTGAATTAATTGGTTTTGCTACGGCAACAGTGCAATTTCTATGGGTACGTTCAATTTCGATTTATTGTACTTCTTTAAATATGGAAACTAGTAGGTCGGAAAAGGGGACTCTTCCCCAATATTTAAATTTTAGAATTTGAAGTTAAAATTGGTGCCAATCGTTTTTGGTCATTGCATACTATTCCCCATTTTAGTATGTACGTGTATTTCAATAACACCCTGTATATAATTGATTTATACTTTTTTTCGTATTTTCAAACCTAAGGTGAGTCAAAATCATACTTAATAACATTTAAATCAAAAAACAAAGTAAAATTGTTCAAACAGTGTGTCCATGAAGTCGATCGAACAAGCTAGAAACCAAAATTACTATTGAAAGGAATAGAACACACTCCTACCTGGAGCCAGCGGCTAATATGGTCGCCCTAAGGGTTGGAAATACCAGAGAAAATTGAAACAATTTCAGTATCCTCATGAATACGTCTAAATTGGTCCCAAAATAATAACCATTTCTTCAGGTTACCCCCAAATCTTTTTAACTCAATTTTTGGTAGCTTTAAATGTTTTTTCTTTAATGAATTTGTTGAAACAGAAACAGAATCTTTATTATAATTGAATTATACCTTAGCCTTTAACCTGTTGTACTTCCCTAGAATGGCATCAGCCTTTTCTACTTCCAAATCTATCTCAGCATCATCCATATGGACTCCAACATCTTCTCCAATAACTGTCGATCTATATCCATAAGACTTTCTATCTTCTGCTGCAGCATCTGCAGATTTCCATGAACTGAAGCTGTATCAACTGACTTTTGGTTTTTCTCATAGACCCTCTTAAAGAATGTTCGTTGTACTTCCAGCGCCTTTATCCATACTCCAGCTATACCATTAAACTCCTTAGATCTCTAGTAACACTTTACAACATATATAATGTCAATCGCATAAGCATTAAGCATACTATAGTCTTTTGACCCTAACTTTAGAATGATAACCATGTTTGATAGATCAATCTATATTAATTTTCTCCAAAGGCAGTACTCGATAGTCAAACATAATATTAACCTGGAATTAAAATAATACTAGCTAACAACTAAATATTAATTTTTTATGAAACTTCTATATTAAGTAAATGACAACTCAAATTAGTCAAAATATGTAAATTTAAAGTCTGCTAAATATCACTATCTAGAAGCAGCTGCTGAACCAACTCATTAAGTAAGTGTAAGCAGTTACTGAACCAACTCATTGAGAATGTATAATTTGAATTCTATAAGTGTACATAGTAATAAAAGAGTAGCTATAGTGAGGAAGTATAAAGCGTTTAATAAAAATCAGAAATAATATTTAAAAATATTTATTAATAACATAATCAAATCTACATGAAAATATTTATATATTAATAGACGTGGAAACGTAGTAATCTGAAAAAAACTGGTTAATATTTTTAAGAGTTAGTTTCCACACTATCTTATATCTTAAATGTAATCTATAAACATATAAACTATCTATAATATAATGGGATAGAACTCACAGCACGTTGCGTAACTTGAAGCTAAGGCCCTTCTGGCTCTTCGTTCTGCGCATGATTTTTCTCTTTGGCTTTATCTATACCGCGTTCTCTACATAATGCCGTTTTTTCCCGTTTGAATCGGACCAGTTATAATGGAAATTTAAGCTTAGGCCCTTTTGGCTTTTCGTTCTTTGCATGATTTTTTATTTGACGTTAATCTATACCACGTTCTCTACATAATGCCGTTTTTCCCGTTTGAATTGGACTAGTAATATCCGAGAAACATGCTAAGGCCCTTCTGGCTTTTCGTTCTGCGCATGATTGTTCGACGTTAAAAGAGATTTAATTCCCCCATTCCCCCACACCCCGCTTCCTCGCTAGTGGCTCGAGAGGTTAGTTACTGATAAGATTCTCGACGTGTGACGTCACTGTAAATTTGCCAGAATGAACCTTAGCGATTTCCCATGTTAATTTACATAAGGAATGGCCCCGAACTGTTGCTGCTCCTTTACTTTTAAAACCTACAAATAACCTTTATTGCATCTCGTTTTATACATAAAAATTTGTATTGACAATTATATTAATATGACATTTCAATACATGTCTGTTTTTTTACTTTTCAATACAAATGTGATATATAGTTCAGTACACGTACTTTCTTGTGTAAAAATGAGTGTGTAAACTATCATTTTCATGTGCTGTCGTAGGAAAATAAATTTCTACACTGACATACTCGTCATTTTCTTTCTTATATTTCTTTAATACATCACATTTGTACATTTAGTGCTTCTCAGATAAATGTAAAACGACGTTATATAAATTTTCTTTCATGTAATAAGATACTTTTATTTTATGAGAGAAACTGCCTCGGAAAGACAAAGTTGATTTGATTTCAATCACATTGAATGCCATTTTAAATATCAGGTACTTACTCTGATGTTACTCCAATTTCATATGATATAGGGAACATAAATGAAATTAGAATTTTATAGAATTTCTTTCATGTCAGCATTTCGTTTCTACGAAAATAAAATAAACAGAACAATGGTTTTTTAAAATTTTATTAAATGTGGCTTTTTGAAAATGAAATCAGCCTTTATCAGTTTATAAATAAATAGGGGTTTTTTAAAGTAACAAAATTTAAGAAACGTCGTTTTTGCTAAATAGAAATATTTTATATATTTATACAGGGTATTCCATCTCAGACGAGCCACCCATATATTTCTTATCCCATATTAATTGGAAAAATTTTCCGGAACACGTCGGATGATTGGTTGGTAAAAAACTTTGACACCTTGTAATTTATAAAACCTATAAAAATAATAATTTTATATGTAACACGCCAAAAGAATAATCAAATTGGTAAAAATAATAGAAAAACTCTCGACAAATAAATATTTATAAAATTTTTAGATATCCCATTTTTTTGTCCCTGCCATTAAATTGGTAGCATAATATTCTTTTAATATACCAAAAAGCAGAATTGACTCTAATTATTTGCTGAAAATTATTACACGTTATTGAAATTTAATAATTTTACAAACAATTGGTTCCAGTGAACTGGATATTAAATATATTCACCGTTTATATTTCTACCATTTGATATTATATTTGACAAATATTTTGTTGTACCGTTTGCTTCATTGTACACGCTTTGAAAAATAAAAACCATAGTTTTCAATTCACAATGAACAATTAAATAAAAAATTATTTAAAAATCACGATCTTTTTTAAAATCATTGTTGTGTAAGTTTTTAACAAACGGCTTTCGATATAAAAGCGTTATATTTTATTTGAAATATTTTTTAAAGACCAATATCAAAAATAGCAGTTAATTTGTTTCGGTTTTATCTAAAGGAAGAACGAAAAAAGACTCTGGCTAATAAGGAATTACACCAAAATATACTTCGATGTTTGAAGATGAAATAAATACAAATTAAATAATTTATAAGAGGGAATCTAAAAAAGGAAGTTGTATATATTGTTTAAACCAAATATTAACACAAATCTATTTGTAAATTTAATTTTTTTTATTTTATATTAAAGGTGGTAAAAATACCTTATAGCCTGAATAAGATTCTGGGATTAATACTCGTATTTAACTATTTAAAAATACTTTGTAAATACGGATGTTTATGTAAATCTCCAAATAATTATTTAATACCAAAATAAATGTTTCTTTTTATTATAGACAAACCAATTTGCCGTTCGGAACAAAAACGCATCTACGGCGTAGCCAAAATGGAAAAAGTGAAAGTATTATGCGAAGTCGAATCGTATCCCCCACCCGACAATTTCAAATGGCTGTTTAACAACTCGGCAGAGTCCACGGAAGTTCCTGCAACAAAATTCAAAACAGGCCTACACCGGTTCGTCTCCACCCTCAGCTACAACCCCGTTAACGAAATGGACTACGGCACTGTGATGTGTTGGGCTAGTAATTTGGCCGGCAAACAGCAGGAGCCTTGTATATTTCACATTATTCCTGCTGGGAAACCGGATCCGCCATATAATTGTACCATAGTTAATATGACGAATGAGTCCCTGGAGGTTGAGTGCAGTGAAGGATATGATGGTAAGGAAAACATTCATGTATATTACTTAAAATGTTTCAATATAGGAGAGGAAATAATTATTTAAAATTTGTTTCATCATTCCTTGTGTCTTCTATCTAGATGGCGAAGAGAAGAAAATATGTATTTAAATAATTATAATAAGCAATGGCCAAAATAATGAATATCACCTCGAAATACCGTGTGTAGGAAGAAGGTAGGTACATCCTTTAGAAGTATCTCGCAAACACAATCATAATAAACCTCTGTAAAGAGCTCTAACACCTCTGTTTCCCTCTTTCGCGTCATAAACTTTCCCTAGGCGCTTTCCAATTCGTTCCGAACCGTTCGCCACTTCACCGTCGAATAACTGCCCAGTAGTTTCTAAACTTTTTTTATCCTAATTATTTACCGTTTTTCCTTTTTCCACAATGGGTGGGCATCTGCTCAAACGGTGTTTGATTCTATTAAACAAAGTAGTTTTCAATAAGTGACTCTATTTTTCTGTTCTTTCAGTTTTATTTATTTATTAACAATCAGGATTACGAACAGTATGAACCCAAAAATAGTACTCACAATTTAAAATATAATAATAGCAATATATTAATTTCAACTCAAGTAAATTTAAAAATAAAAAATATTAAAGATAAACATTAAAAATATTATAATATTATAAAGGTATCTAAAGATATTATTTACTATTTAAAAATATTATTTAAGGAAATAGAAAAAGGAAAAAGAAATTATAACTCTAGACTTCAATATTTAAAAAATATTTGTTTAAAATTTTCAAAAATGTATGTAAGGAATCAAGAAAAATATCAATTTCTGTGAGGTTAAATAAATTGTAGCTTTTGATACATCTGTGAAGAGGTGAATTTAGATAGTATTTAGCAGTATACTGTTCAGAATAAAATAATTGCTTGTTTCTGACATTGTGAAATGGTATACTCACAGTAGAGTCAACCAGGTTATTTTTTTTGGTATATAAATTTAGAGTCTGCAATGTACCTTCTGTTAGCCAGGAAAACTAACATCAACCATGTTATTGCTGTCGTGATTATAATGACGTTTTTTGTTAGTAAATTTATTTTGTAGTGACTCGAGTATTCTAGTATTCGAATATACATATCTTACGATCTTTTTTGAACTCTCAGAAAACTTGGGAAGTTTTTTTTTGTTTTCTTCTTAACTTTGAGCGCGATAGGTTTGTCTAGTAAAGACATCAAAAGGTCATTTAAAATAAAAGAGTCAGAAGATTGGAACTTATGACAGAAAGGGGTCGTTTTGGGCAGATGTTTGTAGTGATAAAATTTCATTTACATTCAGAGATAGATCTTTATTTCTGCCTGGTGTGTTTGGAAGATCGAGTACTGTAGAAATTGGTTTACAAGAAGTGTTTTTATAGTATTGGGACAACGACTTGCCATATGACCAGGTTTTTCAAAGTGAAACATTTTATTTTAACAGATGATATAGAAATTCTGTCACCAATATTCTCAAAAGTAATCAGTACTGACATTTAAATTTCAAAATTTTAGTAATACACTGTTCAGAATAAAATAGTTGCTTGTTTCTGACATTGTGAGATAAATATACAGACTATAATATTATTTATGATCATAGTAGACTCAACCAGGCTATTTACTAATTGGTACATACATTTAGAGTCTGCAATGTATCTTCTGTTTGCCAAGGAAATTATTTTAACACCAACCATGTTATTGCTGTCGCGATTGTAATGACGTTTTTTGTTAGTAAATTTAATAAATATATTTTGTATTTATTCTAGTTTATTGATATAAAGATCAGTTCGCACCTCCGATAGAGTTGTAACTTGAAAAAAGTAAATTAATAAATGTCACACTGATGATTAGTGTTCTGAGAACACTAAAGAGCAAACTGGTCTTAGTGCTAAAGCGTGACATCTGCCATCTAGTGGCGAATATGTGGAGTTACAGATATGACTGTTTGAGAGGATGCAGCGTTTAATTTGGAGCATTTTTATCTATTCAACTCAATTCAAGTTTTTCAAGTTATAACTCTATTTGATCGGATGTGCGATATTAACGATTCCATATGATAGAGCTAAATATCAAAATACTATTTACATACGACGTATACAAAGTGTGTATGGTTTGGGGATTTTTGAAACCATGGCATGTTCTAATCAGGAAACCTAGCATTTTATTTGCTTTTTCTTTTCTGTATACAGATAAGGAAAGTATAAGAATCATGATTGTTTTCGACTTGGGGTCTCCTGAATCCGTTTCGACTATTTTCGCGATGATGTCTGTGTGTGTATCCACCATAACTCATGAACGGATACAAAGAAAAAAACCAAATTTAAAACTTAAGCTTTATTCCGGCCTTCAATAAACAAATTGATTTTGGGCAAAGTCGGAACATCTAGGGGGTACTTTATAGGTGGTCATGTTTATATTATATGGAATATATCTGTTATTTACGTTTGGAAAAGAAAATTCTTTAAATAAAAGTTACTTATAATATTATTATCTATAATTATTGTTTTATACTAAATTTTCCTAAAATGTCCCGTATTCGAGATATTTGACAAAATGAAAAAAAATATTATTTTATAAAAATTGTTCGAACAAAAGTTGTTTGTAATATAATTTTCCATAATTTTTGTCCTATACAAAATTTTTCTAAACTGGACCGTATTCGAGATATTTGAAAAAATGTGTAAATTACGAATTTTGAAGAAAACTCAAAAACGGATAAAGGAAAAACATTAAATTCTAAACTTAAGTTTTATTTCGAACTACAATAAATTGATTAGATTTTGGGCAGAGTCGGAACATCTGGCGATGTACTTTATACGTGGCCATTTTTATGTTTTATGGAATATATCTGTTATTTACGTTTGAAGAAGAAAATTGTTCAAATAAAAGTTACTTCTAATATTATTAAATCTGTAATTTTTGTTTTATGTCAAATTTTCCTAAAATGGTCCGTATTCGAGAAATTTGACAAAATGTGCAAAATTTTAATTTTTAAGAAAATGTTAAACAAAATCGATCTCTATAATTTTTATTTTTTATATGATTTTTCTAAAATGGACCGTAATGGAAAAATTGAAGGAAAAGTGCTTAATTTAAATTTTTCAGTATTTTCGTTTTCAATGAATATCTATAGAAAAATGTTTCGCGTTAGATGTATGTGGAAAATGTATATATTTAGTTTATCCTCTAAACATTTATAGAGGTGATGCAATAGGTTGTACAAAATATCCGAAAAAAGCTTGTAATAACTAGATTGGAAAGTCATGTGTTGGACACATCAGATTTTTTATTGTAATTTACGTTCGGACCAGATGCTTATTCCATATGAGTTAAAAGTTTTCATTTTTGGGAATAATAAATTATCAAATATTCACCTCTACAATGAAAATCACGGAAACTTACGCAAAATCGCGAAAAATCACGGAAAATCACGTAAAATCACGGAAAATCACGAAAGTTTTAGAAAAAATGTTGGAAATGTTGGAATATGTTAGAAAATTTTGGAAAATTTTGAAAAATGTTGGAAAATGTTGGAAAATGTTGGAAAGTGTTGGAAAGTGTTGGAAAATGTTGGAAAATGTAGTAAAATGTTGGAAAAAGTTGGAAAATGTTGGAAAATGTTGGAAAATGTTGGAAAATGTTGTAAAATGTTGGAAAATGTTGGAAAATGTTGGAAAATATTGGAAAATGTTGGAAAATATTGGAAAATGTTGGAAAATGTTGGAAAATGTTGGAAAATGTTGGGAAATGTTGGAAAATGTTGGAAAATGTTGGAAAATGTTGGAAAATGTTGGAAAATGTTGAAAAATGCTGGAAAATGTTGAAAAATGCTGAAAAATGTTTGAAAATCTGGAAAAATCTTGAAAATCTCGGAAAATTCTGTAAAATCTCATAAAATCTTAAAATCTCGTAAAATCTCGTAAAATCTCGTAAAATCTCTTAAAATCTTGTAAAATCTCGTAAAATCTCGTAAAATCTCGTAAAATATTAAAATCATATTAAATCTTGTATAAACTCTTAAAATCTCGTAAAATTTTGTAAAATCTCATAAAATCTTTTAAAATCTTAAAATGTCGTAAAATCTTTCAAAATCTTGTAAAATCTTGTAAAATCTCGTAAAATCTCATAAAATCACGTAAGCTTTGCAGATGATACGGCAATTGTTTCCCCTTATAATACCTGGACAAATTAAAAAAAAAAACTAAAAATGATTTAAAAAATATACTGGATTTATTTAGTCATAAATTACTAACCGATAATTTCGAAAAAACTTACTTTGTGCCTTTTTCTAACAATGTTAGTACAGTACCCAATTATGATATATTAACAGTAGAAAGATCAAATTCTAAAGTGGATATTACCGCTAAAAAAATGTTAAGTATCTTGGACTGCACATAGATTGTCATCTTAGATTTGACATTCATATTGAAAATGTAGTTAAAGTTCTGAGGACATTACTGTACAAATTTAGGTATTTTAAAAATATTATAGACCCTTGTCATCTCAAAACTATTTATTTTTCTCTGATCGAATCTAGGTTAAGATAATCGATTCTTAATTATTATTATTATATAAATATAATATAAATAATAGTGCAATAAATAACAATATTTCCCGATTATAACGAATTTTTATGTTTACTATAGCTATATTTTTAATTTTACAAAAAAATATAAATTTTCTGTCGGTATAAGATCAACTAAGATTTCGATTTCCTCTATTCCAGGTGGCTTACCTCAACATTTTCTTCTAGAAGTTTACGATTCGACGACAGGCGTTTTATTAGCAAACGTATCAGCTAAATTCCCTGTTTTCATTGTCAGCGGTCTAGATCCTGGAAAAATGCTGAAAATGATCATCTATGCTTCAAATTCTAAAGGACAAAGCGAGCAAGTGCCTTTGGATGGATTTACTTTGAATATTGCTGAAAAACAAACTGGTAAGTAAATAATTTTACCTTTTTCATTTCTTTACTGTTTTTTACTCAACTAAAATATGGTTTTAATTATTAATAATTTTATTTAATTTGCAATTTACGAGATTTTAAAACATTACGGAATATATACTACCTAAATAATACTTAATATTCAAAAAATTAAAGACGGATATTTTTTATGCCTAAAATAAAGATTTGGTGATTCAGAAACATTGTTCACTTCTTTTTTGTTTTTATTTAATAGCACACAAAATTGCAGTTTTTCTTTTTTTATCATTTTTAATCTCCCAGGAACGACATTAACACAAAAAATCAATTCGCGTGATAAAAATTCCATTTAAAAATGCTGTAAACAAGATTTAATAAAAGCAATATTCGTTCGGCCAATTTCGAATAATGAATTTATCAGTTTGTAAAACTTTATCTGAAATTTTAACTTTAAACGAGAAATTACATGTTCTGTGAAATTTCTGCCTATATGTGAGCACCAACACCAATCATTGTCGCCACCATATAACGGGAATACTTTCATTATTTCTAATTATTCGAAAAACCAATTATTTTTTAACCTACTTAAAAATTGAATGTTTAACTTGATATTGATATAGAAAATTTCACACTTGTTTCTTTACCAATAAAATAGCTTTGTGATGATATCTTATCTATATATCATCTATATTTCATCTATATTTCATCTATATCTCATCTATTTCTCATCTATTTCTCATCTATATCTCATCTATATTTTATCTATATCTCATCTATATCTTATCTGTATATATCTTTAATATCTCATCTATATCCCATCTATGTCTCATCTATATCTCATCTATATCTTATCTATATATTATCTACATCTCATCTATAACTCATCTATGTATCCTTTATATCATATTTCATTTACATTTCATCTGTCTTATCTGTATCTCCTTTGCATCTCCTCTGGAACTCCTCTATATCTTATCTATGTCTCATCTACATCTCATCTATATCTCATCTATATCTCATCTATATCTCATCTATATCTCATCTATATCTCATCTATATCTCATCTATATCTCATCTATATCTCATCTATATCTCATCTATATCTCATCTATATCTCATCTATATCTCATCTATATCTCATCTATATCTCATCTATATCTCATCTATATCTCATCTATATCTCATCTATATCTCATCTATATCTCATCTATATCTCATCTATATCTCATCTATATCTCATCTATATCTCATCTATATCTCATCTATATCTCATCTATATCTCATCTATATCTCATCTATATCTCATCTATATCTCATCTATATCTCATCTATATCTCATCTATATCTCATCTATATCTCATCTATCTCATCTCATCTAGTAAGTAACGGTTATTTATTCGCCATTTTTAATTATTGCTTTCGTGTATAATTTTCATTGTGTTTATAAAATCTGTTCATTTTTTTGTTCATATTGGTTTGTTTCTCAATTATATTATTATTATTATTATTATTTATGGAATTAAAATTGTGTTAAGTAGGTAGGCGTATCCTTTTTTTTATCTTTATTTAATTTTTTTTTTTTCAGTGTACATCAACTTATCACTATCCTTTTCCTTTTTATTCCTTATTGTTTATATTATGTAAATACTATTTAGCTTATTTACCTTATTCTCTAAATAGGAAAATTATGTAGGATATTGTAAAATAAATAAGATTAAATAATTCTAAAATCGATTGAGACCTATTACAACTTCCAACGTATTTCACTGTACTTGACTAAACAATGTTATCATATGGGTTAAAAAAATATTAATGTAGAAAAAACCATTTGGAACGACGCTGGCGTTGTTCAATAATAATCCAGGGTAAAGTAAAATGAAAATATTTGATTTTTGCGCGTATCGTAAAATTACATCGGATACCATAACCGTAAAATTCCAGGCTACGACGTATCCTAACGAACGCAAAAATAAACTCTGGATTTACCTGTTTGTGCTTCTAGCGGTGACAATCGAAATAATATTTCTGCAGCGTGAATTTCGTTCGATAACAGCGTTGCCTATTTATTAGAACAAATTTTAAAATAAATAGATGGGGGTACTAAAATTACGTTACCAGCATTTTATGGAATTTGCGCTAGGTCAATATGGAACAATAAAATGACAAAATAGAACTATAAATCTGTCCTACATTTATATTTTTTTAATTTAGCTATAGAACCATTTAACAACCTATAAAGAGCTTATAAGTGTTAATAAAGGTGACAATAAAGTGATGATATAACGAGATAATTTTAACGAATAAAAAAATAACTTTTAAAACAAATTATTTTACTATCTATTCAGATAAAAAATAAAAAATGATCATTTTTATAACCGCACATGTATTTATAAATTTTCTGGTGCTAATGCAGCAGGTCAAAAATCGGCTTGCAAGCTTTCAATTAGTGTTCACGTAACTCCTCCTCTATTAGATGAAGGCTTCGCTTATTCAGAAGTCCAAAGCTGAATAATTTTGGATTCCATTTCTTTTTCAATAATTTCCTAACTTTTTTGTTTTTCCATAAAAAAAAAAAAAACAAACAATGGTAAGGATCGCCAAGATGCTGAATAATCTTCAATAGAGCCAACTTTTTGAATTTAGTTTATCGATGTTATTTATAGATAATTGATAATTGAAGAAAGCAGAGCACAGCGGCTTAAAGAAGCACTAGAAAGTGAAAGGTTAGACCCGGAAACGTATATATTTTCTGAGGACGCATCTTCTGTAATTTCTACTATTTAAAGTAAGATATCTTAAAAACCAAGTGTCTTCTGATATAACTTCTAAAAACCAATATTTCTTCATTATAAACGAAAGTTTATTTCTACCATACCAAGGAGCGTTTACTATTGCCCTTAATATTTTATTGTGGAAAAGTTGTATTATATTTATGTTATTTTTACTAGAACACCCCTAGAGCTGTATGTCACCGATTAAAAGTTTTGATTTTTTATGTATCAACCAGTATAATTTTCTATATTTATCACCAAACTCTTCCCGTTTCTTCTTTATGTGTTCCTTCCAATTTATTATAATATCTAGCTTCATTCCTAAGTATTTCGCCAAATTAGAATATGCTATTGACATTAATTTAATGTCACGTAAATAATCTACTGATCTTTTATTAGTGAAGTAACTTTACCTCGAGAAAACACGCTAAGGCCCTTCTGGTTTTTCGTTTTGCGCATGTTTTTTCTATTCGACGTTAGTCTATATCACGTTCTCTACATAATGCCCGGTTTTTTCCGTTTGAATTTGACCAGTAATATCAGAGAAACATGCTAAGGCCCTTCTGGCTTTTCGTTCTGCGCATGAGTTTTCTATTTGACGTTAATCTATACCACGTTCTCTACGTAATGCCGTTTTTTCCGTTTAAATTGGACCAGTAATGTCCGAGAAACATGCTAAGGCCCTTGTGGCTTTTCGTTTTGCGCATGATTTTTTTGTTCGACGCTAAATTCCTTCCCATTCCCCCCCACTCCCCCGCTTCCCTGCTGGTGGCTCGAGAGGTTAGTTATTAATAAGATCCTCGACGTGTGACGTCACCGTAAAAATTGCCAGAATGAACCTTAACGATTTCCCATATTAAATTACATAAGAAAGGCAAAAATACCAAATAATATTTCTTCCTTGAAAGAAAAAGTGTTTTTTTTTAATGTCTTTTATAAAATTAAAATCTTCTTTAATATCTCTCTTATAAGATATGAAATGTCATACGTTGGAGAGAAAATAAAAGAAACGGAAAAATAAACAAACAATTTTTATTTTTGTTTTAAATTGTAGTATGGATTTTATTTGATTTAATACGATCCATTTTATGGTAATTACAATATTAGAATAAATTAGAAAAGAATTAATAATTAGAACGATTTTTGCGACTAAGTTAAACTAAGATATTTCTGAGAGATTTTAACTTAGTCCGAACGATGCTATAAGGATTCTTACCAGACATTACCGACGGAAAGGGTATTTTAGTAAACTAACACTAATGGACGATACTAAGCATAGATTCTGTGAGAAGGAAGACGAAACTTCTATTTATATACTGAATGGATGTGTAGCACCCCAAAAATCCAAGGGCACTATACTTAGGAGGAAAACAAATGTAATAGGGTGAGCTACCTAATTTGGAGTAATTCCAAATGCTATTTTTCTGTGAAAAGATAGAAGAAGGATCGCTATATGCATCAAGAATAGACGATTGATCAAGGGGACTTTCTGTTGAACTAACAAATTACTTTTATTCTATGGTAATGGGAAAATAATATAATATCTTACCAACGTATATTATTATCTTACAAACATTTTTATCAACCTAGCAACCTATTTTAATATATTCTTAACGTATTTTAACATTTGCAACGTATTTTAACATTTTTAAAAATGTATTTTATCATTTTTACAATGTATTTTAACCTCTTAGCGATTTATTTTAAGATTAAAGCAAAATATTTAAATGTACAACTTTGAAAAATATTTGAACATTTTAGTAATAAATATGTTAACATCTTATCAAACTGTTTTAACATCTTAGCAAGATCTATATACA
Organism: Psylliodes chrysocephalus; assembly: GCA_927349885.1. NCBI lineage: Eukaryota > Metazoa > Arthropoda > Insecta > Coleoptera > Chrysomelidae > Psylliodes > Psylliodes chrysocephalus. Next base: position 3,337,290 of record OV651828.1, read on the forward strand.
CCTAAGGGCTAGCCTTTTCATCTTTAAGTAAATTTAAAATTAACTCCTTGCTGATTAGGTTATAAGTTATAAGTTACCAATCTGCTAAGAAACTGTACTTGTAACTTTATTTAAAAGTAAAAAATCGGAACTTAGAAAAGTATTTTACCATCTTAGCAATGTATTTTAACATCTTAGCGATGTATTTTACCATCTTGGCAATAGATTTTAACAAATTTGCAATTAATTTTAATTTATAAAGGATATACCATTTGCAATATATTCATTAAATAAATATGGAACATAGAACTTTTGAGGGAATTGACATTTTACTCTTATAGGCTTGTACTGTACACTGTACATGCTCATAAGGATATATGATCTTGTCAACGTTAACTAATTTAATATCATTGCTCGCATGGCAGTAAAAACAGTTCTTTATATTACTGTGACGGTTAAATAAAATATTTTTACCTAAAATGCTTGGAAACTATACTCTGCTTGACTGGAAGACTATCAGGACTCCCCTGGTGATCCAAACTACCCGCTTTATCCTCTAAAATAACACTTTCCAGACTCATGAAGTAAACAAATATAATTGGTTTATTTTTCTTTACACAGTCCTCTCGTTGGGAACCAGAGACCAAATGGAAATCGCGCCCATCTTAGGGATTCTCGTTGGCATTGTAACAGCCCTTCTTCTCGTAACAGTAGTCATCTTAGGTGCGATGAAAATTCGAGCTGCTCGTCGAGAGGGATCAAGGGGCCCTTAGGCCGGCATTCTTTAGCGCGAAGGATAAAGTCAACTTGCCTTTGAGATCGGAATCCGAAGATCTATTCGACAAAGATGATAAGAATCCGGATGTTATACCTAATAACAAAGGTAAGTTATGTTATATTTTGAAATATAAAGGGTGGTTCAAATTTATATCTGATAGCAATTCAAAACTCAGTGTTAATGAGAAGGCGTAAATAAAAATATCCCAATACTGGACATTTCTTACATACAAACTGGAATTTCTTTTCTACAACATTGAAGTTCTGCCGGGTTTTATTTATTTATTTAAATTCATATTTCATTTAAATATATTTTATTATATTGTGCTTTAAATTACTAATAAGGTTATTAGTCCAAATAGCGTTAAAAATCAAGAGCTCACCAAATAGTCATATTGCCAAATTTCCCATAAATTTCCTTTCGTTTTCGTTGAGAAAAAGATAGAATAAGATACAAATATAGTCTATTTTGCATTTTTTAAATCTCTTTTTTAAAATATTCAGTTGGTTTTGTTTTCGCTGCCTCACCCTGTATTTTTTTGATGTATACCAATAAATATGACCCCAAGAAGCTCAGATTATTAAACATAAAAATCTTTCAAAATTAATGCGAAATAATTTATAAATAATCAAAATATTATTAATAATACAAAAAAGTATTTTGTAATAAATAATAAAATTTTCGTCTTACATTATAAATCTTAAAAAGTAGTAGGTATTTTATCTTCAACCACTTTTGATTGTACTCTTTCAATAAAATGAAGTCACATCCAATAAGTGCCAAACACAGAATTGCCATCACAAACAGCTGCACTTTGAAGTTTGACGTTAATTGAAATGGGAATGTTTGAAAACCTATTTCGATTGAATTCTGATTGTCGTTTTTATGTGATTTTTGATTTAGTAAAAAAAATATGAGTAGGTTCTACGGTATTAAATTACTAATAAAATTGTCTTTCAAATAAAGTGTCACATTTGAGATATTTTTAATAATCGGATAATAAAGATACTTTATTTATTTTCAATGTACCGAACGAGGTAGTATTAAAATTTATATTAATTTGTAATAATAATAGTATATTATTAAACGAGCAATTTATGGTAGCCATTATTAGGCGAATGGCGCAAGTCACCCGAGTGAATAATGGCCATAAATTGCGAGTCTAATACTATACTTTGTCCACGACCATTATGGTTTCTTTATTAAATAAAAGTTAAGTGTAGAATGGAAAGTTTTTATTAAACATAGGTAACTAACTGTTGTTTTTTCGACTTTTCGATTTTTCGTTTTTATCGATTTTTCGTTTTTATCGATTTTTCGTTTTTATCGATTTGTCGATTTTTTTTTCGATTTTTCGATTTTTTTTCGATTTTTCGATTTTTCAATTTTTCAATTTTTCGATTTTTCGATTTTTCGATTTTTCGATTTTTCGATTTTTCGATTTTTCGATTTTTTGATTTTTTAATTTTTTAATTTTTCAATTTTTCAATTTTTCGATTTTTCGATTTTTTGATTTTTTTCGATTTTTCGATTTTTTTTCGATTTTTTTCGATTTTTTTTCGATTTTTTTTCGATTTTTTTCGATTTATTTTCGATTTTTTTTCGATTTTTCGATTACCTATAAAGAATATTTTCATATCAGTTTAGACATACGTGCTGTCATGACGTCATACCGTGACTAATGGATCATTATTCACTAGTGAATAATAGGTATTATTATTCTTAAGGAAGTACAAGTATAATGAATGTTTTATAGAACAGTCGTGGACAAAATATTTTTCGTTTGCCACATGCTCTTTTAGATTTGTGCGGTGTTGTCAAATTAGAAAAAATAAGGATTTATGTATAAATTTTAAAGTATTTCTTAAAAATTCAGTAACACGTTGCACATGATTTAAAAGTTAATTTAGCGAGATATATTTAAAAATCAAAGATTGCCAAATAAGGAATTACTGTCACTTGTATAAAATATGGGTTTTGGCTAATATTTGTTCATACAATATTTAATAAGGATTAAAGGTACAGTTGTAAAATGAAATTGAAGTTTAATTAGACTGAGTCTAGGTGATATTTTTAAAATAAAAAAAAAAAAAATAAATATTCATTTAAAGATTATGATACAAGTTAAACAGTGAGAACTAAGAAAGAATTCAGTATCGTAGGTGTACTTTTATTTAGATAATTAAAAGATAAATTGCCGAAAATAATCATTAAATTAAATGCAGTATCAAATTGAGATGTTTCGTTAGTTTGTATAAGAAAATAAAGTAACATGTCCTCCTCCTCACATAATTTTCATTCACTATCTATCCTCTACTACTCTCAGTTTACTTAGGTGTCCTTATAGTCGGCAATGCCTGGTAAATATCCCTGTTTCAATACGTAGCCTGTTATTGCTCAGACAGATGCAGGCTTCCGATCTTTTCTAGTTATATTCACCCAAAATTATCTTGGCCTGTCTCACCCCCAAGAGGTTGTTCCAATTATCGCTTCTTCTACTGCCCAATTATTTTTTAATCTCTCCTAATATTATGTTAATGCTGATACCGCAGAATGGCTCCTACAAAGGGTGTTTGAGCCCCTTTCCTTGCAATCTCGTTACCCTATACCCCGTTATGTCCAGAGACCCAAGTGAGAGTAACTCTATTTTTCTCGCCTAGCTCATTCAATTGTTCTAGGCATCTCCAGACCGTTTTTGAGCTGATTACGTAAGAGTTCAGCGTTTTGACTATCGGACATGATGATAATATCTTGTCTATGATAGTTTCTCTCGATGTTAAACTGGGTACACTTCTTGATGGCGTGAATTTTCGCCTGGGTATTTTCCCAAGCTTTTGGAGTGCTTGGTTCTTAGCCCATACACTCCTATTCCAGTTCCTTCTATGGTTTTGGAACCGTCCGTATACCACTGAATAGTACGTCTTTCGGTTGCAAGCGCGATGGATTTTTGGCTCCATTCTTTCTTGCAGCCCAACTCTGTGGTTTTGAAGTTTTTCACAAAACTGTACTTCTTTAGCATTTCATCCCACGTCCCAGGTATCTTTAGTCCTGAAGCAATGTTACTTTCGTCTGATTACTTTGTTCCTGATAATTCTATATCGTGTCCTTTTTGCCACAATCTCTATCATCTAATGTTGAGGAGTGAGAATTAAGATCACCTCCATTGCGGCCGTAGGACAGGTTCTTATTGCACCAGTAATGCAAACACAGGCTAGTCTTTGTACTTTTGAGATATTAGCTGTTGTAGTAGCTAAACTAGTTCTGTTACTCTAGGCTATAGCCCCGTAAGTGATGATTGGTCTCACTATTGCAGTATACATCCATCGCAGTATGTTTGGGTTACATCCCCATCGTTTACCTGCAATGTTTCTACATACCATTAGGGCGTTTGTGACCTTATTTACTACTTCCTTCTCGTGTGTGTTCCAGAGAAGTTTGTTGTCCAGGGTTAGGCCTACATATTTGACTTTATTTTTCCAGTCTATATCTATCCCGTCTAATTTAACGGTTTTGAGATTGTTTCCTTTTCCTTGAAAAGGTGATGGCATGATACTAATAGTTCTTTTTTTTTGTTCTTGTTTGTTTAGATCCCCATTGAGTATGTTTTGCATTAAAATATCCTCTTACTATAAATCTGCATTCTTGGCTATCCAGAAGTTCACTTATTGATAATTCTTTATAGCACGTCTTGGTGGGCTACATAAAGCTGCGATCATAATTTCATTAGTTTTTGTTTTATTAATAACAAAGGTTTGTATTTCTACTATTTAATAATCCATTTAATCATAGTACAAATTCTATTGCCTAATTACAAATGCACTCTCATTTTTTGCTGAATTATCTTGATAGATTGTATGGTAAACTTTGTATCCTTTAAATTTAATGAACGACGCAATCAGCTGGCATAAAAGAAAGCACCTTGGAATAAGAGAAGTCAACTAATAACCCACTATTTAAAAAAAAACAAACAAAACCAGAATATTTTAGAGTTTTTTAAAGTAATTTAAAAACTTTGAACAACTCTAAAAATAATACCAAAATCACCATCGATTTGTCTAAAACATTTTCCTCAACATTTCCTATTTAACTGACCTTCTATCTTGAGATACTAAAATAATAATTTTTTGAAATTTTAACCAAAATTGAACATTTTCTAACAGAAAAGTGCAATTACCCACTAAAATAACGCTTAAATTAAATAATTTAATTTCATACATTCCATTTTTCTTGTCCATTATAACGAAACAAAGCCGAGGTAGACTTCATTAAAACAGAACAATAATAGCTAATTTTTTACCTCGAACAATTTCCTTAAAATGAATACGCCTTATAGAAAATTCTTTGGTAATTCCGGAGTTACCTGCATGAATTCTTAAGCGGGATAACCACTAAATGTCAATTAGTGGTTATCATGGAATTCGCCCGGTCTGCATTTAAATAGAAATTTAAAGTTAAATTGTTCATTACATTTCACCTCGGAATACTTAAAATGAACGTCGGCGGTGGAGTGGCTAAACTTGAAACTTTGTTCCGGAAAACAATTTTAAAATCGGAAGTCACCACCACCGCAGGTAGCCGTAAAAATTGCTACAACAATCCAAGGGGACGTCGATCCGTGCACAATATCGTACGCAATAAAGGGGAAGCAGGATATTACCGCGTGAGAATGCTTGAAGAGGATGAGGGGATCAGAACTAAATTCATTTCCCTGTGTATTAAAAGTGTATATGTAGACCAAAAGTTAAATCGACAGTTTTCCGAATATGTAGTGTTTAAAAATCTAATTTTTGGCCAAATTAAAAATAAAGGTCTAACTTAGGTCACCTTACTATTGAAAATTAATAAATTTATTATTTTCAATAAAAACCAATCATGTAAAATAACCCCCTTTTATTTCATCTCAAAGGTGCCGTGTAGATTTATTTTAACCTCGATGTCAAACAAATAATAAAAAAAAAATGTAATACGACCTAAGTTCAACCTTTACTTGGAATTTGGTACACTCAGAATATTTAAATATTGTATATTTTTCAAAACGTGTAGATTTGAAATTTATAAGTCACTTTCTTTGAAAAAACATGTCAAAACGAATTTGGACCAAAAATGGCGTCTAATTTAACTCTAAATCAACCCCGAAAAATCAATAATTACTTCATGTAATGTAATAAAGATGGTGCTCCGATCGATAATATTTTGACTAGTATTTGATTATTTCCGTTTATATTATGTGTGTTTACGGGAGATATACGAGATGATAATACTGCCTCTGATACTGTTTATATGATACAATTGGAAACGACCTTCTTTCATCGGCACTCTTTTTTTCGCCGGTGACCTTTTGACACGCGCCTATTTGTTATATGATGTATGATTATCGGTTATTTATCAACTAAAAGTATAGGAAATTAGTACATTGTGAATGATATCATTTTAATGCTATTTTTGAAACTAGTTCAAAAGTTGCATTTAACGATACTCAATGTTTCATTTTACCGTCAGTTTTAGTTTGACATATCCGTCATTTTAAGTTTACAAAGCTCAGTTTCTATTCGAAAGTAAGAGAAACAGTCAAAATAAAATGCGAAAAAACACTTTTTATTAATTTCGTTTATGTCAACTGAAAGCGACAATTGCTGAAGACGTAACAAATAAATTAGGTCAAGAAATAAAAAAATCTATATTATAAGTAACATACCATATATTATACCTGTTAAAATAAATCAAAAATAAGAGAACGTATCGTTGACGTATATACTTTTCCATCTGTGATTAGTGATTACCAATTGCAAATTACGTATGAACATGCTTATGCACAAAAAAAACCATTATTTCAAGTACTTGTATCATTAAAGTCCATTAAATTATTATTTTTATAAATTTGCTAATCTTTGCACTTTAATTTTCATTATATGGGGTATCCAGACATTTTAATCCTCGTCCTCTTCTATTTAAAATTATCTCAGGTGCCATATATTCCGAGTAAAATTTTTCTAATTTTTCAACCATATTTTGAAAAAAAAAAAAAATGGGTTGAAAATGAATTTTTTCAACAAATAGTGGATTTTCATCTCCAGTATATACTACAAAGTAGCACAATTTTCTTTGAGCTATACCTAGCTGTCCTTGAATCTAAAAGTATATAAAATCATTATTAGAAAATCAAACATAAAAAGAATATTAATATTGTAGTATCATTTCTAGCACATTTCTTAAAAATCATGAATTATTTTAACATATTGAAATTTTTCACCTGGTAAAAGTAGTTATGGTTTTCTTTTAAATGAATGTCACCATCTTCTATTTTTAAGCATGGAAATGGGTTTGAATATTAGGTAATGTCCGCCAATAATGTCAAATTATGACAATTCGCAGAAAACGTCAACTTTTTATTTAGATTTTAATGTGCAAAAGCCTACCTACTTTGGATATTGATCGTAGAAAAAATATATTCAGAATAATGAAACATTATTATTAAATAACAAGTTTTTTTATTGTCAAATTTAATAAGTAATATTATTTTTTAATGAATGTTAAAATTATAGCGTTTAATTTTTTTATTCAATGACGAACTCGAGAGTGATAGAAAAAAAATACTACCTACCTTTAATGCAGGAAGTCGATGTCAATTTATCCAAAAATAAAACTGATTAAAATGTACAATGAAACTCACTAGGACACTTGGCACAAATAAATAAATTTTCTATTAAAGAAAATAACACTTATTAAAAACAAACACCACAATAAAACACTTCAGAAACGTGTAATGTAATTTTGAAAACTAAATACCCGTAAGCTTGTTTGTAAATTTATAGACTCTTAACTCCTTCCCCCAGCCTTCATTAAGTATATTAAAAGTCGTGACGTCATATTGGCACAGATATACGGTAATGTGTTATTGACAATCAGGGAAATAACTACCTAAGATAAGATAAGATAAATGAATGTTAAATACCTACTCATAATATCTATTGTAGGGTTTTTGTACTTTAATAGGATAAATATTTATGCGGGCCTGGAAATTCCAGGAAATGACAGTCAAAATTACCCAAAAACATTAGGTTAGTACCAACATCAGATAACAGATAACTTCGGTGTTTAACCAATTAATCACAATTAATATTCTTGAACATTCAAATGACAAAAAATTCAATCTTTAACCAATGAGAATATGGTTTTCATTCGATACTTCAAAATCACAATTTATTAATTAGGTAGAATAGTTTTAAAATATATTGCGAATTGCAACACGTCAATAAGCGTCCCCCTCCGACTCAATCTGACGCAATTATTGTCGCAATATATTTTGAAACGACTCTATATTCGTGACTTGAAATTATAAACATCCCTCGTATTACTACCCGTATATAAACCAAATTAGTTATTTTAGGAAATATTTATATTTAATGTGAGGCAAGATATCGTTTTTGTTGTTACCATCTACATTCTTTACTTTGGTCCAGGAAACAAAGTCAATTTTCGATAAAAATAAAATGTAATAGGTAGGTAATATTTTATGAAACAGTACAATAAAAGTATTGAAATAAAGTATGCTCATACTCCAAAATGAGTCCTAGAGTTAACATTTTTATAATATTATAAATGGCATATAAAACGATTGGACCGTTTCAACAATCGCGAAATAATTTTTTTTTATTTGGTGAAATCCCCGCAATTATTGAAAAATAGATTTTATGTTCAGGACTATTATTATGATTCTTCGAACTCAGTCTACTAAAAACCGGTTTATAATACAATATCCCCTAATAGCTAGTCGGTCGATATTTATAGTTACTTAAAGATTTCTGTAATAATTTGCACTAATTCAATCTCTAGTCGGTAGGTAACAGCACCTCCTTGATTGAATCTAAATTGACATAATTTTGTTCAGAAATTCCTAGGAGACGCTGTCCTTAAAAATCGTATAGTTTAAGGTATTTTTTTATTGTCGGTATAAAAGAAAAACGCACATTTTTTAATTTTTCTCCTATTTACCTCATTTAACTGGATTCATTTTGCTCTATACAGGGTGGACCGGATTTAATTTGCGTATACAGAGATCTCATAAACCGTAAGCTATACATTGTCGGTTAAATGGGGAATAGGTTTCGTATTTTGACGGATAATACAATGGTCCATAGAAGTTCCAGATTTTCTGATTGGTTCCGGAGATATTCAATAAAATCCGAAAAACCTCATTTTCGTTTTTTATGTCGTGCGTTGTTATTATAAAAGATACAAAAAAAAATATACGAATTTTTTGTTATAAGTGAAGTTCCCTATAATCTGTTATGTCAAAATTTTTATTACGACGTTCCGTATTTCCTGGATCACCTTCAACTTATTTTTTTATAGCTTTTGTATAGCTAAATACGACGATATGTTTCACTTTACCATTTTACTACGTTTCGTCTATGAAAATATCATCAGCTATGTAGCTTCTGATGATACCGTTTCTTACTTGATTAAAACAAAAGAGCTAATTAAATAATAATTAAAAAACAAAAAATGCTTCAAATGTGAAATTTTAAATATTATTTGAAACATAGTACAAGAATTATTTAATTACAAAATGGCTTACAATTTTTTATCAAACATGATTAAGTACAACCAGCAAGCAAGACTAATGAAGAACGAATTATGGTTGTACACATTCTACAAATAATAAAGCTAATAACAAAAACAAAAAATGAAAAACAAAACGGTCAAGCTATCTATAAATTCCTATCACCTGATTTTCTGTAAAATTTTGACATGGCAGATTATAGGGAACTTGATTTACAACAAAAACTTTGTTTAATTTTTTTTTGTATCTTTTATAATAACAACGCACGACTTAAAAAACGAAAATGAGGTTTTTCGGATTTTATCGAATATCTCCGGAACCATTTAGAAAATCTGGAACTTCTATAGACCATTATATTATCCGTCAAAATACGAAACTTTTTTCCCCATTTAACCGACAATGTATATCTTACGGTTTACGAGATCTCTGTATATGCAAATTAAATCCGGTCCACCCTGTAGACTGGTAAAAACCTATCCTCTAGGTCCTCTTAGAAATATAACCTTGTTTTTAAGTTATTTTTATATCCATTAAGTCAATAATGGCAATATTTTTTTTAGAAAAAATACTTTAGTTGACTTGATGGATTGACTTTTCATCAAATCTGATTTAGTGTGTTTTTACTTATAACATGTGTATTACTACTAGAAATTATTTATAGATTTTCGTAATCTTTATTACTGACAACCGTTTTTTGATTAGTCATCAAAGTCCAAATTAATATCCTACAGGATGAAATTAAAAAGTAAGATATTGAAATCACTACACTACTCCCCCTTTTAAAAATAAGTATTTTTCAACAAAAATTTAACTTAACTTAATCTTCTTTAAAATTGTTCTATATAAATGCAGGTTTCAGTCTTTCAATTGATATATTTTTTCTTTTCCATTTATATAATAATGTAAAAAAGGCATCTCTTCTATTCAAAACCTTATTTGATCCAATATAAGGTTTTTGTAAAGGTTTTCTTACGGCACCAACCCTAACAAATACAAATCTAGCAACACACAATTCTTTTGGAATGAAAATCCTTCTTGAGGTATGATTTGATGTTTCAGTTGCTTTATTTTGATTCATGGTTTTTCTTAAATTGTTTAGGAATTCCACTTGATTTTCTTTGAAATTTATTTCATTTAAAATTAAGTCACCTGGTACTCTTTAACTAATTCGCTACTGGATGCATTTAAATCTTCTTTAGGAGTATTTCTTAAGCCGAAGAAGCATTTCTGACCATTTTTCAGAAGAATTTAAAACACATTTTAAAGAAACTTTTAGTGTCCTATGAAATCTCTTAATCATGCCATTAGATCGTGGATGATAGGGAGTTGTTCTTAGATAATTAAATTCCATCAATTTAGAAAATTCTTTAAAAAGTTTTGATTCAAATCATCTTCCTTGATCAGTAGTGACTTTTGAAGGAACTCCGAACCTACAAACCCATCCATTATAAAACTCACGAGCTACGAATTCTGCTGTTATATTGGTTAAAGGAAAAGTTTCAATCTATCTTGAAAATCTATCAATGCTAGTTAAACAATATATAAAAGTGGTAAAGGGCTTATTAAATCTATTATTTTAAATTCAGCTACAGGTCCTATTGTGTGTCTATTGATCTTTGATTTTTGGCAAGGTGTGCACAATTTCGACCACTTTTTAATACCCCTTTCCATTCTTGGCCAAACTTATTTACTTTTGAATAATTTAATATTAACTTTAATTCCTGGGTGTGACAAATTATGATATTTATTAAAAATTTCCCTTTTAAAACTAAGTAGCACAAAAGGTCTGACGTTTTTAGTTGATAGATCACAATAAATGTTATTATTACTATTTGGAATTATTGCTGTCTTTTGGTAAATTAGAAATTTGATGGAAAGCCTTGGTCAGATCTATTTTTAAAAATATTTTTTTGTTTTGATGGTGGAACGTAAAATCTTTAATATTTGGAATCGGGTAACGATCAGGTACAGCTCTGATGTTTAAAAGACGGTAATCTCCACATGCTCTCCATGTCAGGATTATGTGATTGGATTGAAAGAAAGCTATGTTATGTTCTAAAACAAACTATATAGTTTTAAAAGAGCCCTATCGTTTACTGGATTAAAGTAATTATAAGATTTATGTTGTAAAATTGTAAAAAATGTATGTACCTAAAAGGTTCTGGGATCAATTTAATTTAAAGTATAATCCTAAAACACTTTTTACAACTAAGTTTTGAAACCTGCTTAAGATTACTGCTAAAAAGTATGTCTCTTTAACACCTAAGGAGTATCTTCAAACTAAATAGTTCCAAAATTACTAAATAATTAACTCTTACAGGACAGCAATATAGCATTGTTTACTTTAGGATAAACTAGTTTTCTTGAACAAATATAAATTTATCCTGCAGTCCTATTAGCAAAAAAAATAACTGTAAAAAACAATTATTAATTTTTATGCTTTTATAAAATCCTAATAAAATATAAGTAAAACTTGTTTCTCCTAAAAATGTTACCTAGGAGTCAGTTTTTTATTAGCTTTCTCAATTATAAGCAATTTATCCTGACTCAGTTTCAGTCCTGTTGTAATTTCTATATTTTTTCTGTTAAACTTTTAATATTAGTCAATAGAATCTGCTGCTCATCCGTATCTAAAGTATATTTTTTTCCCATTCAAATAAGTTAATTTCTGAATTTGCACAAGTTCTTTTTGTTGCTTATTTCTATTTGTTTTCTAGTAGTTCCTTTAGCTCTTTCAATTCCTCTTTAGGATACTTTACAATTTCGGCACAGCCAATATCTTTTTCAGCACACTTGATAGAACATGTCCCTTTAAAATTGTAATATTTTCATCCGCTCCATACAACTCCGATGAAAAATATTTGTATATTTATTAAAAACATAATTTCCAAATACTATGTTTTGACAACACTTAATTTATTTTCCCAGTCATTCAATTTAAAATCGAACTACGCCACTGGCAACTTGCTCGATAAATTCCAAACGAGATAACGAACTTTTTTTCAGTTCCACTTTTTTGCCTTGGTTATTTATTATTTTAATCTCTAATACATTTTAACCGAATAAAAATACCTGATGTGTCTACTATAATTTAGCCATTGAAATAAACATTTTTTTACGAAGAATTTGGCACAAATTTTAATATTCTTCCCTTTTTTACTGCAATAAATCATTAACATTTCTGTCAGTCAATATAATAGTAAATATAATTAGCGGTTTCAACCTAAATTTGTAATTACTATTATCACTTGTCATAAAAAATGAACTTTCTTTTAACAGTAAAATTATTCTTTTTATTGTATAAAATTGATATTAAAATTAGATGCAGAGCTAAGCTACAATTTTAACTCAACTTTTTCATTTTTGCGAATCACGAACCGAAGTTTAATCTCCCCCTAATCAATTCTTAACGTCCTCAAATAATAAATTCCGTTTCCAAACCTTGGAGAGCCTCGACCAAAACGTCCCTTAACCCTGTGGGTAGAGCGGATCCCTTCAAAATTCCCAATTAATAATGTACGAATTAATAATTTTTTGCAGATTCCGACTACCAGCTGGGTTCGGCCTTGCAAACTCCGGGTCTGAATAATTCAGTGACCTCTTCTTCTGAATATGAGACGGCAACCGCTGTTGGGGCAACAGGGATGTCGGGGATAGCGGCAACGGCGAACGCGACCGCCGCCCCTCAGCAACCGCCGCTCGGGCCCCTTCAGGAGGCCTACATGGCTCGAGACAGGAGTTTTCCACCGCAACACGTAAGTTTCTCACTTTGGTAACGCGCTCACATAATGTAATGTAGGTATGTAAGTTAAAGGAAGAACTAAATTATGAAAGTAACAGTTCAGTTTGAAATATTACAGAATTCGAAATATAAGAATGCTATTTGGAAAATTTAATTGATTTTAAAGAATTATGAAAATTATTGATTAACAAAATTTGGTTGCAAAAAAAGATGGAGGTTCTTAATTTATCTAAATATTTTTTATGTATATTCAGCGATAATTATTTACCATGTTGTCCGATTTCTATGATTCTTTTTTTGTTAGAAAGGTAGTAGTTCTTCGGGGGTAATTCTATTTAATTTTGTTCAAGATCTATTTATACAAAGTTTCCTGGACTATAATTAATTAAAATGTGAATGAAGGACTATGATGCTGATAGGATTCGGTATACAATACAAAAGATCCTCATCCTTCTACTGAACTTCTAAAAAAAAAATCAACGAATGTGTAACACAAAAATTCTTCGTCCTCGTCTTCATCCTCATCCTCGTCCTCGTTCTCGTCCTTCTACCGAGCTTCTAAAAAAAACTTCTCAATTTGTATATTTTGGAACACGCCAGGTCCCTTTCAAAGATATCAAAGAGTAAAATAGGACATATGCCGTAAAAAAGGACATTTTAAGCTTTGAAAAGATGCGAGGACATTTTGCTTAAAAAAAAGACTGTCCTTTCCAAAAAAAAATGACAGTTGACAACCCTAACAACTCTAACTATAAAACACATTTTATTATCTTAGTATATTTTAAACTTTTATCTATTATTTAGTATCTAGTGAATGTAGAAAGTTTTAAATTTTAAAATCATTTTTCTAATTACTAGTATAATATTATTATGAAAATAAAATGAATTTAGCTCAAAGCCGAATATCACATAAAACACAACGACCGTTTCCCCTTCAGAAAACAACTACTCCTTTGGCTAATACCACAACAGGCATTGAATTACATCCTAAGGAAAAACAGCAGAGAGAAATTAATTTTCAACACTCTCTACTTTGATTTTGCTCACCAAGGAGAACATCATTCTTGGACCGGTTTCGTCCTTATTAGGACTCCTCAGCAAGAAATAGATAGGTTCTCAATTCCAGTCTCTAATGGAATTAACAAATGCTACACATTTCACCAGTATACCATAAAGTTGGTTACGGAGAGAATAAAATTCAAGTAGTGAAAATGGTGTCGCCATCTGTTCTTAGTAAGCAAAATCAAAATGCGCTATGGTACCCAGTTTGAAAACTAGGTGGAACCAAATAAACCAGGCGGGCAGTTTTCAAACTGGGTACCATAGCGCATTTTGATTTTGCTTACTAAGAACAGATGGCGACACCATTTTCACTACTTGAATTTTATTCTCTCCGTAACCAACTTTATGGTATACTGGTGAAATGTGTAGCATTTGTTAATTCCATTAGAGACTGGAATTGAGAACCTATCTATTTCTTGCTGAGGAGTCCTAATAAGGACGAAACCGGTCCAAGAATGATGTTCTCCTTGGTGAGCAAAATCAAAGTAGAGAGTGTTGAAAATTAATTTCTATCTCTGCTATTTTTCCTTCGGATGTAATTCAATGCCTGTTGTGGTATTAGCCAAAGGAGTAGTTGTTTTCTGAAGGGGAAACGGTCGTTGTGTTTTATGTGATATTCGGCTTTGAGCTAAATTCATTTTATTTTCATTTTGCATCTATCACATTTGAGTTTTGATATTTTATTATCGTTTTAATATTATTATGTTTGTTAGTTTAGGTTTTTTATTAATAAACAGTTAGATAAATCCCTATTTTCGTTATTTTAATATAGAAAAATTGGAAAGCTACTGTCTTCTAGATAACTCACAAAAAGCAAAACAAATATGAGAAGTAAATCAGGAAAATACAAATATTAAAATAAGGCACAACAATATCCGTAGCATTATAGTGCAAGTAGGTGAATCATGTAGGTCACTGGTTGCTGGTGTTCAACGGTTGTGGATGGTGGGCTACGTCGCCGACTACTTGAGGGTGTTGGGTCATATTTTCGACTAGTTGAGGGTGTTGTCTCTTGTTGTTCATCAGTAGAAGGAGTTACCACACGTTGCTCACCAATAGAAGAATTTAACTCTAGGTGTAGACTAGTAGAAAGAGTGGATTCTGTATTGGAAGTTGTAGGTGCATCAGCCGCTGTGTCAGAAATACGAAAATAGTGTTCGGGAATAATGTTGGAGTTAAAAGAGTATATCCCACAAGCCTCAAAACTGGATGTAGCATTCGAAGCGGTTGCTGCACGATCCCAAGCAGCTCCAATTAACTTACCAGCTTGGTACCTGGTAACTTTTCTTTCTTTGTTGGTTAATATCCAATGACGAAGTTCACTAGAAAAATGAGTCTTCAAGGGTTTAAAGAAGGACTTATCCAGTGGCTGAAGTCCATGTGTTGAATGACTCGGCAGACCGAGATGAATCACGTCATTATCAGGTGCTGTTTGTAACATGTCCATGTCGTTAGTGTGAGACTCATGTCCATTCAACAGTAATAAGACCTTTCCTTGGGGCTTTCGATAAATGAAATGTTCAGTTAGCCATTTTGGGAACAATTCTGAATTTATATACAAAATTTTCACAAAAAAAAAGAACAATATTGATTGGCATATTTTTTTTCTTATATTTTACGCAGATCCAGTCTCATCATTTTCCGACAAATTTTCCTCATAATTTCTTTGTTATCTATTGTTTTGATGAAGTATTAAATGTGAGGTTTGTTAAAATGGACGGATTTCTAGCTTTAATAAACAAATAACAAAAAATCTCGGCCAGGTCTATTTTGTTTGTTAGATGCGAATTTTTTGATACACGTATATTTTTATAACGTCATCATTATTCGAAATACAGTGTGTTCCATAAAGGTGGATTTATACGGGATTTTTTATTATTACTATTGAAAAAAAAAACATCGTAGGGCATTCACTTCTGTTTTTTTTTTAAGTATTAAAATACCCCATATTAAAGTTTGGCTAGGTAAGTTCCGATTACAATTATTAGAAGAACACAGCTACTTCATAACGATTACTTCGAATTTCGAATACATTTTATCTATCACTATCAATAAATAAAAAATAAGTACATTGTTTGGTTTAAAAAAAGAATTCCTATATTCCTATAATATTAAAACCCCCAGTAGGCGGCGATAACCAATTAATTATTTTGCTAAATGATGACGTACCTGTGTTCTTCTAATTGTAATTGGTCCCTACTGCATTAGTTTTTTGTCGAATTGAGTATTTTGTTAAATCTGAAACATGCAAATGTCCTCAGTTGATTGTGAATGGATTTAGCAATAATTATACTCTAATATTGAACAAGATAGTATAATCTTTACTTCTAATAACGAAATTATTTTAGACCTAAGCTGGTAACCAATATCCTTTACTAATTAAACCTCTAAAGATTTCAATAAAATATTTGTAAAGTATAGAATTATGTAATTTTCTTCAAATACTTCCCAATTATAGTAGCAACACTGTATATAAATAGGTAACTCACAATTTACACATAAAACTTTTCTTGAAGATGGTAACCGAAAAACTTTAATTCATTGTTTAAAACTAAAAAAGGAATCCGACGAAATTCAAGTAAAGATTTGTGAGCACGGAAGAGACGTGGATTTACCACTTCACACTAGAATCGAAAATGCAGTCAAAGCAATAGACTGAACATGGCGAATCGCTCCAATGAAGGAGACGAACATTTGTTCCGAAACTCAAAACTTTTCTGAATGAAAAATATTTCGGGTGAATAATGATGCGAATGATATTGTAAATGCCTATTTTTAATACTTCGAAAAACGACATTTTTTGGATATTTAGACACGAAATTAATATTAAAAATAGAGTAATAAATTGATATTTACAAATTTAATAAAGGTGATTAAAGTTTTAAGGTAATAGTAACCATTTTTAGTTGATTGTCAAGACGTGAGCATATTATTAAAGTATATTCCTTTATATTCTCCTCAACTTAGATACATCAAAGATAAATAATTTTAAACCCATTTTACCTCATACAATATTAATATATTCTCCTTATATTTAAATGTTATGTACGAGTCACAAATCACATAATTTTATTGTACTTTATCAAGATTTTGAAGAAGGACTCAATATTTGAACTGTTAACATGTTATAAGTCATTTTTGACTCAAAAATAATAATTTAATTGTTCTGGATTAAAATTTATAGTATTCTAGTAAATATAAATAAAGGAAAGTGGACTAGTATTGCTTGAAAGATATAGGAATAAAAAGGGAATGTTCATTTTGATAAAAATCGATATTATTAGAGCAATCTGTTGTGTTTTATTCGAGATCCTATTGTTACTTTCCTTGGATAAAATCCTTCTGGCATAAAATAAGAAACGTTCACAGAATTTATTGATGAAGTTTTACCCTACCTTTATATAACTGGGGTTGTCCGTCGTAGCACGAATAAAACTAGGAATGTCCTATGTTTACAAATGTCGTCAAATAATACTGTTTTGCTTCGCATTTTTCCTGTCACAACAAATTATTTGTAATCAAATCTAATAGACTGGTAACATACAAAATAATGAAAAACTTTAAACTTAAATAAAGTGATCCATATTAATATTTGTCTCTGCCTAAGTGAACACGTTAAATCAAGTAGTTAAATAAAGTGATTTAAAGTTGAAAATATAAACAAAAAAAAACATATTTTTTCCTTTTTCTTGTTTGTTTCATGTATACACATATAATTTTTTATTTTTTTGTACAATGGATACTGTGACGATAGTCTTATTTATTTATAGTTTATTTCCGGTCAATGTTCCCAAGGTATCGTCGATTTGAGGCAGAGGATAACTGTCTTTCTTGGTAATCCATCCTTTTTGTGAACTAGGACTATCGGAGAGACTCATTAACTGGTAGAATGTTCTATCACCCTCTCTTCCTTCACATCCGATCAATCCTTTCAGCTGCCTCTTTCTTGGCCTTTAATAATCTTCGAGCTGATTGACGAATCGACTAGGCGTCACCAGTGTCAATTTTATGTTTTACAACAGAAGTTCTTCCTGTTTTCCTCCTTTTGGTACAAAAATGTCACGATATCGTCAAAGAAAATCCTTTATTTTTTTTTTTTCTATAACTGATTCAGAGATTGACCAATAACTACAATCATTTGCTCAAAATTGTGGTTGGAATTATCAGAAATTGTTGTCTGACGAATTATGGAAGTTACTGGTACATAAATTCTGATTCTGATATTTCTTGATGGTAATTGGGTGATCATTAACATTTATAAGACGAACTGGAATTTCTTTAGTAGTCGTGACCAATCTCTTTCCGATCAGAATGCCTCGTCCAACCTCTTCGTCATGGTTCCAAGATTCCTTCATGATAGGTGTTCCTTCTTCCATAGTTTCTTGAAGCCGTGCTACTATAAGTTTCACTTCTGCCAGGTACCACCGTATCCTCCTGTACAGTAAATGACACGGTAATCTCCCATATGGATGTAGTAATACCTCTTTGGCACCAACTTTGATCACTCTGTTCTTAAAATCCAACTAGAAATCATGTTAGTTCATTACATCCATTCCAAGAATAACATCTTCTTCGATATCAGCGACAATAACAGTATGAGTGAACTTTTCTGTACCAATTCCCAATTGAACCTGGATTTCCCCATGGATGTTGACACTTTCAGGCAGTCCGCAGTCGCAGTCTTGTTGGTAGAAGTCTCTTACGGTTCTTTGTGGTTGTTGATCGTATAATGGTCATAGTTGCTCCAATATCCATCAACAGTGTATACTTTTTACCATTTTTTATTTCGCCGTCTACATATACACTATCATCGCGACATTTCAAAGAGACTATCAGTATGAGAGGGTCTTTGGAACGGTTTCGAGTCAAAGCTGGCCCCTCTTGGCCGACTCGCTCTAGTTTCTAGTTTCTGTTTGCTGTTTGTTTAACTGTGATTGGTATAGATGCTCCAAATGTTCGTGGTCATATCGAATATTTAGTCTCTTCTTTAGTTGCTCAAAATCATCTGTCTCTTTCACGGGTATAGTGTGAAGGACATCTAAAGCGTCTCCTCGAAGAGCGATCGTCAGATTCACTGCATTTTCTCTCTCAGATCATTCATTTGCTCTCGCAGCTGTCTCGAACTGTTTAAGGTAGTTTGTCTATGAATAAAGGACATTATTTTCAAACAACTACCTCTCCTAAATTATAAAAACAACCTTAACGAATTCTCTATTTTCTTAGATGAACTAAATGTAGATTTTGATCTGAAACGCTATTTATACCAGATTGTACACTATATAAAATTACAAGTTATGATCTATTATTTAATGAAAGGCACTTATAACCAAAACGATGGCGCAGTTATATTTATAAAAAAATCTATGAAATATTCATCTACCATAAAAAGTATAGTTTTGCATAAAGTTTTGAAAGTTATCCTTAATCAAAATTATTAATATATTGTAAGAGACTAAAATGTTTTGAGTCCGTTAGTTAAGAGGCATGAAAACATATCTACTACAGCAGACTCTAAAAGTTTATTAAATTTGTCACATTATAATATTCGACGGACAATTATCCGGCTCTTGTTAATTTAATTTTGAACTAATTTACAGTTAAGAGAGAACCTATGAATATCCTAATATTATTTATTGCCTGGGTAAACTTCCTAAAATTGACGCCCCGTTAGCGGTGTTAGCAGCATGGGGTATGCAAAACAAGGTAAACTGAATTAATCCACATTATCAGAAAGTTCATCTCTTGTTCGAAATGAAAACAGACATGTAAATTGGTTCGGGAGGTAGTTGATGAACAGTTGGGTCTATTAAGCTTTTGTTCTTATGATTAGAACTTCCAGCATATAATCCATATTAATTTTGGATACTTCATTTAAATTTTAATAGCTTCAGTTTTTACAAAAATAAAATAAATTTATTTTTAAAGGTTTCTGTTAAGTAAATAAAACCCTTTCAATATTATACAAGGTACAGTTTGTATAGGTAGTTGGTCAACAGTGAAAGTGCTTTCCAAAAATTACTCAAATTTGCTGGTATAAAAGTAAATTTAACCAAAGTATGGATAAAAAAATTCTTAATCTTATGATACTTAAAACAACTATAGATCGTTGGTCTATTATAAGTAAGTAATAAAAATATAATTCACTATAAAGTTAAAAGTAATCCAGTAGGAACAAAAAAAAACTAATCTTCTTTTTATGTTAAGAGATATCAAGATATCAAAACTGGTATTTGATTATTGTACTCTGCCCACTTTAAATTCAAATGTAAAATCGTTCTCTCTGCCGAGGAAAAAGGAAAGAAAATCAAATGTGTTTATTGAAAATGCAGTTTTTGTCAAGATTGTTCTAAAACAATTAGTACAGAGGTAAGAGTGACGGAATTAACAGAAAGAAGACTACTAAAGTATATATGCCAGGAATATTGTTCAGAGAAAGTTGGATCTGTAGATTAATTAAAAAATATGGAAAAAAGGTTGCTAAATGAAATGAATGATATATACAAGATATTTTCTGATCAAATACAAAAAACTCTGTCAAATGAGATTAAAAAAATACAGGATACTATTGCATTAAAAAATAATATAGTCTTGGAGGAAATCAAAGAAGTAAATTCGTAATTCAACACTAGAATTAAAGCTCATCAGGATAAAATAAAAAATAAATAAGCCTAATGTACATGTAACATCACTGTATTCGACTGTAGCTTCAAATTCTAATGAAATTATCATTGTGAAGTCGGAGGAAACACAAGAAAGAAAAGTCACACAAAAAGGTATTAAGGACAACATTAATCCGGGAAAAATGGCTATTGCAGTTGAAAACATCAGAGAAGGAAGAAGTGGAGCAGTTATAATTAATTGTAAGGATTTAAATACAAAGGAAAGAACAAAGCAAAAAATGGCTATAAGTTATAATCAAAGGTGTGGAAAAAGAATTTATTGATGGTAAAGTTTCTATTATAGAAACATTGAAAAACCAAAATGATCTAATAATGGAAGATTCGTCAATTATTACAGTTCATAATAAATATAAAAGAAGTGGCCGTTACAATGAAGAAAATACCATTCTTTCACTTGACGTCAAATTAAAAGATATGATCTGAAACTAGTCAAAATTAGTCAAAATAATAAATTAGAACCTTTCTTTCATTTATTTTTAAAATTTAAAGTTATATTATTTAGTATGTCGTAGAAAAAATATACTGTATGACTCGAGTGGATATTAACCTGTAAAATATTGGTGTATTAGATGTTTAAAATAACCACATATTTTTATAAATTTAATTTTAAAAAATGGAGCAGATGCCATAAAAAATTATGTTTGGTAATTTTCTTATAGATCCCATCATCAGATCTAAACAAAATGTTTATAGTAGCATCCTCTGAGGTACCCCCTTTCTAACAAAAAATGAATCATAGTAATAGGACAAAGTGGTAAATAATTATCGTTAAATTTACATAAAAAATGAAGACCTTGATGATTTTCTCATGGATCCCATTTTGAAATCTTGACCAAATTTATGAAGAACCACCCTTGATATATATCAAAATTTTAACAAAAAGAAAATAATCGTAGAAATTAGACAACGTGGTAAATAATTTTCGTTGACCATACATAGAAAAATATTCTGACGAATTGATTAAGATATACTAAAATACATTTTTATTTTTAAAATTTTTTAATATTATTTATTTTTTTTGTCACTAAACACAATTTTTTCGTTTTAATTAGTTTTAGCATATTATTTTTTTTTTATTTTTATTTTAGGAACGTTATATACCACTTCCCAATATTTATTAATAGTAAGTGCTATTGAGTTTTACTCTTACACTACTGCACACCATTGAACACCTGCACACTATCAGCTTCACACAGGCACAGCTTAGTTCAATTTTGCTTTTTTATCATGCATTTATTTTATGGTGCTGCATAAAAATTATAAATCATGTATAATATAATGAGAGTTTTACAAAACAAATTTATTTCAACTCAACTTTAACAACAATTATACAACTGATAACATTAACATGTAACGTCTATCATAAAATTGAAAACTGTCGTCAAGATCATCCTTATATAGCTTGCTTGACCCTCTCGAACCTTCTCGAACTGTCGTCTAGATTATTCTTGACGGCTAATGACATTTCCAGACATTTTTGGACTATTCTATCTTCTATTACTTGTACTTTTACTTATGACGACCGCAGCACTGTAGGGAGATAAGTAACATTCCACTTCTTTTTCTATATGTACGTTTCCTATAAAAGCCGCAGGCTACTGCAGGGTGCTACGTAACAAAATAATAAAAAATAGAGACTTTAAATTCGAACACACAGCATTTACATTTACTATTCCCTTTTCAACTCTTTGGATATACAGGTATAACAAATTAATTTCCTTTTATATTCATATAGGTCATAATGCCTAAACCATACCGCTATACTCATATGGGACCATTTGCTCCACTTAATATAACTTAAAAATTAATTGCATCATATATATAGTATGTGACCCGTGCATTAAACAAAAACAAAACTAAAATTAATATTTATTTCCAGGCTAATAACGAAGTAACCTACGCCGAATTAGCACACGCGAGGCCCAACTCCCTAGAGCCCATCACAAATGGCGGTAACCAGTATGGCACGCTTCAAAACAGAGACGACCCTACAATTTACGCCCAAATCGACCACTCCAGGAGGCCACCGCCGGTGAAAACATCTCCGATGATCTCTCCCGCCTCAGCCATCTTTCCTCACAAACAAGGGATCTACCACAGGGAGGTAGTGACCGTGAGGACGCCGCTGATGGGCTGCCAGCAAGAAAGTTGTGTATAAAGTGTCTTTAGGGATGTTGTTGTAAATATGGACGAGTATGGAGGTGTCTCTAGTGCGTTGATTCCGGAAAAGGGAAGTGAGATTAAGATTTTGAATAATTTTAAATTTGTAGAGGTTAAAACTATGAAAAACGGTTTATGTAACTTGGAAATTTGATAGTTGATATGTTATAAATTAGATACCTTTTTGGTATTTGGTAAATATAATTACAAGGGTTATAGCTGGTTGCAAAGATGTTCATTCAAATTTAGAGCTGACGGAGCTCGAGAGAAGTAGATAAATAAATGTCTGAATGACTAAAACAAACTTAAATTTATAATCCAAAATGATATCGCTATATTAGCATCTATTCAATAAATTCAATTCAATCAGATTTTGAATACCAATTTTCAGCATCTTGTAGAACTTGGGAATATATTTTCATGGAATCAAGAGGTATTCCAGATTACCAAGAACTACAGATAGTACAGTCAAAATGTCATAAAAATTCCCTTGACCCTAGGAAAAATTGCAAGACAAATTATTATTTTTGCATTATTCCCCCATTAATCATGGCCCAGTAAATTAATCAAAATCCAAGATGGCGGCTGAATTTTTTATTTTTCCTTAAAAAATTTGATATGATATTATTTCAATAAAATTTGGCTGAAATGTTTAAAAATTGTAGATAAAATTATAAAAAAATAATATTGACTTTACTTCATTTTCGTTTTTAATTCTTTCCTAGCATACACAGTCCCTTTCTTATACCATACAAATCTATAGCCATGAATTTTAAGAATTTTGGCTTCATTATACAACATCCGGACACTCTTTAGTAGATCTTCATTAATGTATATTATTTTGCTCTCATCATCATTCTAGTGTATCTAATTTTATCGTTTTCTTCAATTCCAATAATTTATCTCTGGTTGACTTTTCTTTAAATTTAACTAGTACTGGTTTTCTAGATTCCACACTTAGCAATGTTTGTATTCCATATTCACTATCTTTAATTTCAAATTTCATTTTTTTAAATACCTTTTTAATATCATCTTAAACATTTAACATTACACATTAAACTTACAAGAACAAAAAACCCCAATTTCAAATTATGTATCATTTTCCATATTTGAACAATCATTTAACAGCTTTGGCTGTTTTTCCACAATTCTTCATAATCTTCATCTGTAAAATACGTTTGAAAACTGATTGCCTTCCAATATATAATATTCTCCTGGAGGTGTCACATCCTGTATACGAATCTATACAGAACAGAATGGCATTGATATCATAAATGGTATTTTGTTTGGAAGGTTTTATCACTTCTAAAAAACACCAATAAATGAGCAATACCAGTAGATCAGTGTCTTCTCCTATCACTGTTGTAATTTTAATTTTTGAAGTCTCACTGCAATTTTAACAATATCAACATCGGTATCATCAACTGCATACATTTTTTCAGCGATTTAGAGTAATAATTTTCTGCTAGTTTCTCTTATTAGTGAGAAACAATTCCTTATTTCCTGTGAATGTCATATCTGGTGCGAATTTTACAGAAGGAAAAATTGCATTTATTCGGCGAACATGAATCTTATCTTTTATTGTGTATTCTAATGTATAACCATCAAAAACTACAGTTGCCTGCCCATAATTAGTTGTTACAAACGATTTATAAGATCTTGCTGGATCCCTGAATACACTCTCTTTATGCCAAGGCAGGCGATCTGGTTAGGAACCTTCCTTGAACATATAACTTGTATCATCTTCTTCTGCTGTTGCAAATTGCTGAGAAATATTTGCTGTAACATACGCAATCAGCGCCCTTGATAGGTTTGGCTTGCTTTCAACAATACTATTAGAGAAATTGATCACAGTTCATCAATCAATGGCTCAAATAACAGAGCTAGGTCAATAGTGGCATCTTATTTCTTGAACTTATTAAATATTACAAAATAAATTATTTTTGCCTTGTCGTTTTATAAGAAAACATCTACTAGCTCTTCATCTTCTCCACAATGTCCATACCAATGGTTTAAATGTTTCAACTTTTACATGTTCAGTTGCTGTGACACCAGTTACAAATTTTTGCAAAATTAGATGGTCTGAATGAGCTTAAATCGATCTCAGTAGCTGAAATATCGTATCTGAGTTTTTCTATGGCACGTTTTTTTTCATTTTTCACAGTTCATATTTCATTACTACAAGATGAATTTCACTCGAAAAAAGATGACATAATCAATGGCTGAAATAACAGAGCTGGGTCAATAGTACCATCCTATTTCTTGAACTTATTGAATATTACAAAATAAATTATTTTTGCCTTGTCGTTTTATAAGAAAACATCTCCTAGCTCTTCATCTTCTCTACAATATCCATATCAATGGTTTAAATGTTTCAATTTTTACATGTTCAGTTGCTGTGACACCAGTTACAAATTTTTGAAAATTTAGATGGTCTGAATGAGCTTAAATCGATCTCAGTAGTTGAAGTATCGTTTCTGAGTTTTTCTGTGGCTCGTTTTTTTCGTGATTGCGTCAAATCTTTATGTTATTCGCTAGAATCGTATACATCGTTTGCATTGTCATTATATTTTGACGCATTGACAACATTTTTTTTATTTTGGACCTCTGGAGGGTCCCCTCAACTTGTCTTGAGTAACCTTAAACACTGCTCAATTACCAAGTCTGGTGGCAATCCGACTCGTATATCATCAGTACGTCGTATCACATGACCATCTCCATTGAAAACTGCATAAATTTCAGCATGAGTGTATTTTTGTATAATTCGTATGCCCAGATGCTGTTAAAATGGGCAAGGCTTCTGTAGGACCCTCAAGTAGCTTTGGAAATAATCCTAAAAAATCTGCAGTGATAAGTTTATGAATGGTAGTTACTGCAGTTTGATATTCACGCCAAAGAAGGCTATTTAAGATATTCATTGGATTCCAAATGCTATCTTCCATTAGATTTTCATGTTTCGAGTAAATTGTCAAAGATAACAGCTTTCTGTCTTTTACCACTTGGAAATGAATATCTAATAAGGTTGGTATGTAAAGCGACATCCTCTAATTGCTCGTGAATACGCCTTTCCACTGATTAGATGATGAACGGCATTTCCTGCATATATAATTTTAAAAACTTTGGAAATGCCAGAATCTGTCATCAGCGAGCTAACTGCACCCAGCAAATTCATAATTAAAGGAAAATTGATTTGGGCATATTATATTTCAGCTTAATCAATGGAAGCTATCCAAAACAATGGCTGATCAAACGTTATGATAGCTGGGATGTGGTTCTTATTAGCGAGGTCAAACAAAAATTTCAATCTTGACAGTATGCATGTCACGGAATCAAATCAATAATTGGTAAAAATTAAACAACCTCTCTGGTGTGAGTTATATCTTTATTAACGAAAACAACTTGCATTGCACTAGACCACTGTGCTCTACAGGGTTTTAAATACTCAAAAATCTGCCAAACGCGATCTAATAAATAATTCTTTGATGAAAAGAAAAGTATATCAACAAAGACTGTACTTTCTAAAATATGTGATAACGCTCTGTACTCATGTCGATCGTTTCTAGCTGGAGAAGCCCGTCATTTATTATTTTTCGCCTTATAACTGCAGTGGACGTTTGTGAATATGGTGAAATGAATTATTATCAACATTGTCTCTTACCATCTTAAAGTGGTAATGAAGTGAACAAGTGCAGCATTTGTCTTAAATTGTATACCTCCATTGAATGATACTGAAAATTCCAGGGCGAGAAGCGTGTCTACGAGGCCTCTTCAAAATGTTATAATTGAACAGTTAGTCAATTAAAAAGGTGCTAATATTGACCTGGCCCAAGCACACTGCATTGGCTACTTTCAGAGTTTTATCCTTACCAACAAACATCTTTAAAAGCAGAAGTTTGAGTAATTTAGACCTTCAATACTTCAAGCTTTTTCCTGATAGGGTATATGTTTCTGCTAGTTACTTTTAAATATTTTGGCAGCTGCTTCTACGATAAGGATCTTTTGTAGCTGGACATCGACATCTTTATCCTTTCTTCTATACTACTGTCTGAGGATAACATCAGCACTTTCATGCAGTATCACTACATCTGTTAGGCCTTGACTTTCTTCAAAGTGTTCAATTGGCGCTTTATATCTCTTTGGTCAAAGACTGACACATCAGATCCTTCTCCGTAACACTTAACAAGATTTAATATCGTTAGCTGTTCCTCGATGATACCTGATGCTTGTTTTGTAATCGTTCTAATTTTGGTTTCCTTCCAAATATTTCTTGCATATAGCATATATTGTTTAGACATTATTTTATGTACAGCGCGGGCCTGACTAAGAAGACATCTTTGAGGTGCGGAGAAAAAATAACTTTTAATGTCAGCAAAATATCAACTTCATAAAGTAGGTTTTCAAAATTTTACACCATTTTAAAATTCAATGGTGTAAAATTCTAAAATTCTATTTTAATATACTATTTTAGCAGAACTCTAATTCGGAATATATAAAACCTTATGAAAAATTATATTTACCAAATACATAAGAAATAAACGAATGTCCAGTAGATTTTAAAAATTAACACTTTCTTTAAAAAAGAAAAGCTTATTATTTTACTATTTTCATTGTATTTTTTTAAAAATTAATCTATTTCAATCAAAATATCTTTTTGCAATGAAAAATGTGGATTGTTTTAATTTGATAATAAATTATTCCATGGTTTGTATATGAACTTAATACAAACAGGGTAGTTCAAAGTTATTTGAATAATTTTAAAAGAGATGGTTAAAAAAATGATGCTTTTATTGCATTTTTTACAAAATAATTTTTATATCAAATCTTGCCAATAATTGACATATCCATAGTGAGGACACAGCTCTGCAACTCAAGTGTGATTCAGTTGTAAATGGCGAGGAGTACCTCCAGGTGAGTACTTTTGATTAGATATTGTCTGGTCTGGAATTTGATACCTAGATCCCAGACTAAACAGATTAACTGATTAATATGAGGAGTGTAGTATATTGCATCAATATAAACACTCACTATACCTTCAAGATTTCTTAGTATCTGTCAATTTTGAAACAGGTTTATTACCAGTTTTAAAATTAACCCTGTTTCTATGATTATCAGGTTTTAGTAAACCCTTCGACGTCTACATTCATTCAGATTATCTTTATTATCATTCAGTTATTAAAAAAATTCAATTTTTGCAAAGTGGCTTTTAAAAATTGTTAAAAAATTTCATATTTATTAAATTTTTTAACTTTTGTATATTAACTTTGACCTACCCTTCATGGAATTCTTTAAACAAAACAATTGTAAATATTTTATCGAAGCAATCTATTCTGATCGTCAACCCTTTGACCATTTTTTCACTAAAAAAAATATGCTCGTTTGGATGTGATATATGTCATGTACAATGATTGTAAATATTATATAAATATACTGTAACTCTTAAGTACGACATACCTAGATGATACTAACCGATGACAATATAACATACGTTTGTTTGGTTTCTCTTTTCTATCATACATATCTTCGAAAAAAGTATCTCAAAAAATATCATTTTAGATTAGGATTAGTGCCATTTTAATAAATTAAAAGATATATTTTTTAAGGAAGGTTAATTTGAAACATTCTTTTACACGAAAATTAATTATGTGAGGTATTTTTAAGGATTTTTTCACCCCCTATCCCCCCCTGATAAGATTTCGTAAAATTTTCCTCAACTTCCTCCCTCTCACGTGATTTTTCAAAATTTGTGTTTTGGGTGTAAATGCGTTAAAAAAAAACGAAAACACAATATTCTATTACTTTTATTTAATACAAACCAACACTAATATTTGAGAATATTGCAGTAATTTAAAATCACAGTGATAAAAATAAATAATAAATACGTAAAATAAAATTAATAGAAGATTTATTCTAATTCAGTCTATGGGGACTCGTGTATAATATAAAATTTTGCCATATTTTATTCTAGAAATATTCATTACTTTAATTTAACTTTATTTTCACTGAATTTTACACCGTTTTCTACTAGAAAAAAATTATGTCCTCCTCTCCCCCAAGTGAGATTTGGAAAGATTTAGCTTGATACCCTCCTCCCCTTTGAACACTTCACGTAATTAATGGACGCCCCCTAATAATAATGAGAATTTAAAACTATTAAAACACTTAAGACAGTACTAAACTAGAACATTTTTTTCTTTAATAATTCAGGTTGGTACATTTATTTTCTCTTATCAAATAGCTGATAGACTAGTAGAATTAGAAAAAAATTCCAATTCAGTATTATATATCACATAACAATCTAAATTTTTAAAATAAAAATTGCTCCATAACTTCCGCATATATTTAAGGGGTTAATTTGGTAATTGATACATTCTATAAATTTTTTTTTTTATTTATTTCTCCGAAAGGTTATACAACGAAATTTTGGTTGTCCACTTTTATCGAAAATAGGATATAAACATTTACATTTCCTTTGAAAATATGAAAGTAGTGTTACACTAATTTTTGCTGCCCTACTATTGTCGTTTTATGATTAGAAATAGGTGCCATTTCCGGCCATTTTAAAAAATAGTCCATAACAACCATCAACTATTTATTTCCCCTCAGGGTTTGTCAAGAGAAGTGGTCTGAGAATATCTTTGGCGATTTATTTAAAAGGATCTTCAGAAAAATACCGTGCGTCTTCTTGTTTTAGGCCCTTCTCATGCCTTTGCATAAATCACATTCTTTACACCAATTTTCTACATCCTATCTGCAATCGACCCAATAAAATCTAGTGTCCTTTTTGTACTAACATATTGTTACACAGGTTTTTGGTATCACAATTTATTTCAACTCAACTTTAACAACAATTATACAACTGATAACATTAACATGTAACGTCTATCATAAAACTGACGTCAGGATTCCTGCTTATATAGCTTGCTTTAACCTTCTCGAACATTCTCGAACTGTTCTCTTTACCCAATCCTCATGGATTTCCAGCTACCATACTAAACCAATTACGTCCATTCTTAGCATAATAGTCTGAAGAATAGTCTAGTTAAAATCATATTTAGTGATTGAACGTTTATTGTCCATTTTGTTTAACGATTACAATGTTACAAAATGCAAATATTATTTAAAGTGTTTTTAATAAAAATGTTAGAGCTTCTGTTAAATAATATTGTCAAAGTATCCAAAGTATCTTAGAAATACAATGTGAATTTTTTTAATTATTATATAAATAATAATAAATAAGTTTTTTTAATTATTTTCACATGTATATTATGTTCCTGGACTTAAATCCATTTTTCCCGACCCATTCTGTATAGGACTTTCAGCTAATATCATCTTTCCCTACACAAGTCACTCAGTTGGCTTCAAGAGTTTTTTTTTCTCCTGGGTTCGTCTGACTATGTCTCCGAATAACACTGAAGCCTATTGGCTTATTGTGTTTTACCCCATGTTAGTTCATAGCACCCACTCTGTCACTTTGTACCTTGTACAAGTTTGTACAGATCCTTGGGTTCCCTAATCTGTAAGCACCTATTCTTGCTTCCCCTTGTATCACATACTGAAGAGGTAGGTTGGAGTCCTATTAGTGATTCTATTGCAGCTATGGGGGTTGTTTTCATTTTCTCTGTTATTCCGAGGCAGGAAAGTCTTTGTGCCTTGCTTAGCCTCGTTATTGCTTTCCTTTGCTGTATCTTTGGCCACCACACCAAAGCTGCGTATGTTATTATTGGTCTCACCACCATGTTGTTTTAACCCCCATTTTTTTCCAAAGGATCGTCTTGCCATCATTAACAAGGTTTCCGCTCTCCTTGTGGTTTTTTTCAGATGCTGGTTCCAGATAAGTCTCGAGTCAATCATAATCCCGAGATATTTTACCTCCCCCTTAAGCTGGATGCTTGCACCTGTTAGGTTTAAAAGCCCTAGTACCTCCAATTTCCTCCTGCGGGTGAATGCAATTATTTCAGATTTAGTTGGGGTAATGTTTAGTCCTTCCGCCTCTGTTCATTTTATTACTATATTTAGAGCCTCACTCGATCTCTTTTTATAGTGTTTTATTTTCCCTGTGCCATGATCACTAGATACAGCACTCCACCCTGCAGACATCCTCTCGCTACATGTGCTGTATAAAATATCATGACCTCTTTGTAACATTATTGGATAAATCTCTTCCATGCCCGGTGATTTATATGGTTCGAATGAGCTAATTGCCTGTTTCAGTTTACCAGTTCAGCACTTGTTTGGCTATCCTCCAATCTTCCATGTTTGCTCTATTATGAGCTTCCAGTTCGTTTATATTCCGGTTAGCCGGTGTGTGTGATATCGTTTGTGCACCAGGGAAGTAAACCTTGAAGAGTTCCCTTACTATTTTCTTCCCTGTGATTGTGTACTTCCCCATTTCATTCTTAAGGGTGTTTATTGTGTGTTGTGTGTCTTTTGAGAGAATTTTTTGGAGCCTAGCACATTCTTGAGTGCCTGCTATTTTCTCACAGTGCCTTCTCTAAGACTCTTTGTTGACTTTTCTTAAGGGTTTCTTGTAACAGGTGTGTATGGTTGGTTCTATATAGTTCCCTAGTTATTTTAGCGTTATTAAATTTTTTCTCACCTGTTTCCTTAGTACAGCAAAGTCATCATTCCACCATTAAACTTTCTTGATAGAGTTCCTAACTATTAAGGGACAGGTATCGTTGAAAGCGCTCCCCCAGATCTTGTGGCGTGCGTTTGCATCACAGCCAATGATCATCTGCATTCCATTGCGCTTCAAGGGTTAGAATTGACTCATAAGGGAGAAAATTATCAGTAGATTATTACTAAAAACGGTTCCGTTTAAACAAAAAGTTATGGCAATTTGAAATATTAGTTATTTATTAATTGACTGAAAACACTATGTATACGATTTAAGTAATTGAAGATATCCTGGCGACAGGATAATACATTGGTTACAATTTTCTTTATGAAACATTTTCAGAAAATTTTAGTTACATATACAGTTTCTGTAAAATCGTTATTTTTAGAAAAAACAAATATAACCTTGATAAATATGTGGTTGTATAATACAAAATTGGAACTTATCTAACTCTTTTAGTCTAATAATTGGCTCACCCTTTATGCAAAGTATCTGTATAATCACCCGAGTGTCTGCAGAGTATTACAGCTTTTTTGCAGCCACGTATACTTGTTTTTTGTCAACTGTAATATGAATAACGAGTTTCTTTAACTTATCCTTCAGGATATTTTTTCCTGTAAACAAGTACTGAGAAATATTGACGTTCTTTTACTAGGTGTTTATATTTTGATTAAAAAAAAATAAACGTTGTGATTCTAAAAAACAAACTTCAGCACTGTCAACCAACAGTTTAGACTTAAAAGCTTTTATCGACAAGTGCTGACAAGTGATTTACGACCCTCGAGAAATAACACTTATTTGCACAAATGATATTTTCCATTGACAAAATTTCATTCAAGCTCTCTGTTTAAAGTTTACTGACGCAGAAATATCTACATAGAGTATCGTTCAAAATATATCGCTACTAATCACCTCTAATCTTTCGAGGATTATTTTCTTCTTTGTTTCACTAAAATATATGCCAATGAACAACCCGTTGACGTCTTTATAGCGTGTTCGGTAGTCTTTAAAGAGATTGGGTAAATGTTCTAGTTTATTACTAGGTGTAATTAACAATTGAGATTGTCGCTTTTGTACAGCGCGGGGTTGGTAACTCGTTAATACAGGGTTTGTTTGAAAAGTTGTGTAAAAAACTTTTTTTTAAGAAGTGCATAATGATAATCTGGGATGGAATCCAGAAAGTTGTTGTAATAAGATTTAAAGTTAGTTAAATAGAGAAAAATTGCTTTTTTTTAAATTAGGTCCAATACTTTTGTTTAATTTTTTGAAAGTAGTCCTTCAAGAAAATTTTAATTTTTGAAAATCAGTAGTAATAAAATAATAGAAATGTTACAATACAAATTACTGAGATTTTTGCAGTATCCACAGTTTAGGACATAGCAGTATTTTAAAAAAATTAAATAAAAAGTGCAGATTTGTATTTAAAAATGAACTTGTTGGTGACCCTTTTGATACAAAAACGATGGATTAAAAATTTACCTTTAGAAAAATAGCTCTATTTATTGTAAAATAAAATCAATGCAGTTTTAAGTTATTTTTAAAAATAAGAAAATCACAGCCAAAAATTAAAATCGACATACACAGGATGTTTCAAAAAGAGGTAGCGTCATTGCTAGGATAAGTAGAACACTGCAAAATAAGTATGCTTTTTTCAATAAAAAAATTTCGTGATTGCATCTGTTTTTAAGATACAGGGTAGTAAAAAAAATGTATACACATTTCTTAGAATTATGTCGAAAATACTGTAAAAATTGTAATGACATTTTGTACGAATATGTTTTGAAAGCTGACACATAGCATACATTTGTTTTTCAATCTGCCTCTTATAGAGGGCGCTGGTAACACGGTCCGTTTTAGACACGATTTTTTTGAGTTTAAATTTTCTATTCCAAATTTTATGTGAAGTCAAATATCAATTTAATTTTACACAAAAAAAGTATTCGATACTGTGTACGATTTTCGGAATATTTTGATTTGAAAATTATGGAGTAATAACTGATATTGGTCTAATAGACGGTCAGATAGTGACCGATTTAGGTGACCCATTTTCGCATACAAGCCTCGAAGAGGGTTGAAAAAGCACATCTATGTGGAGTAGAAAAAAAGAAACTTTACGAGTGGCTCTTGGGTATAACATATGGAAAATTCGATTTTCCTTAGCAGAAAAATTTTCCGACCCCAAAATGCACTTATACATTCGGGTCATTCCAGAAAATATTTTTTGTACTAGTGACGACGTACGTTTTCGTACATTCGATGGGCTTGTGTGGAAAAATCGGGCAAAATCTCGTTTTTTGTTGCTTTTCGGACTCTATTGGAATTTCGATTCTTTGGCATCATATCCGGCACAATCACAGTGCACCCATGACTTACATGTGAGGCATTAAACCTCTCCTCTTGCATCTTCGTTAAATTTCCCATCACAGAAAAAACATACTGTCTCCTAATCTTCTGGCTATTTATCTTAATCAAATTCCGGGGCAAGTTCTTCTGAGGAAGTGGAAATATTGAAGCTTGCATTTGATTCACTATCTGTTTCTATGTCCTCTGATATTTGCTTTCTTTTTCCTTTCCCCATTTTTCCTACTTGCTTAACCTTCTTCATAATCTTACTCAAAGTAAATTTGAACACCTTATTTGGTGGTTTTTTCTTTGCAGCCTCCTCTTTTGTATGGAGAACTAGAGACTATTGTTGATTTTGTTTCTTTTCGACCTCTATTGGAATTTCGCTTCTTTGTTAATGGCACTGGTGAAATATCAGATGGCGTCACACACAAACCAGCGCTACTTGCTAACTGTTGTATTCCTGATTCTGTTGAAACGCTTTTTGAAGAGGAACTTGGCATTCCTTGTTCTAATGTTCAGCTTCGAGCTCTGCTTCATCGCATGAATTTTGGTCACCTTCGTTTAGTGAGCATACAGCTTCATCTACGGATAACAGATCATTTTGGTTTAATTGGTGAACGGTGGCGTTTTGTAATTGTTCCTTCTGTTCTGCAGCAAGGTAATCTGCTTCACTAAAGGCATGTCTATCAAAAGGGTAGATACCATCTATTTTAAAATCATTGGCCCCTATTTCGCCGGTTTGACACTTGCGATACGCCTTTCCAAACAATTCGACAATGTCATATGCAGTTAAAGGCCTATTGTTTTTACGAAGCCATATGCGTACCTCCTCACTCTAATATGACTGACGTCTTTTCAGATGGTTTGTTACAATAATCCCTCGCTGGTGGCGAATACCAGGGGGAATTATAACGACTTCCTCGGCCTTATCGCCGGATCTAAAACTCCATTCACCAGCAAAAAGATCAGGTACAATCTCCATTTTCAGCCAAAAATCGATACCTATAATCAATCGATGAGGAAGTGACGGAATAACTAATTCCATTGGAGCTGAATAGGTACCATTATGACACCTATACACTCACATGATTAGCCATTTACCACTGTATATACTTTTAACACAGATCTATCTAATTTACAATGAATGTTCCAACCAGGTCCAGCAAGAACTATTCTAGAAGCACCACTATCCAGCAAACACCTAAAAGTTTGACCTAAAATTTGAACATTCAAATAGGGTCTTTCATCAACAACACGAAGTCTAAAATGGCTTTATTCTCCTTCAGTTTAAGGGATTTATCATCTGAAGGAGGCACCAACAGCCCACCTACTATTGAGCCCGATTCAAGTTTTTTGAACATCTAGGACAGGTAGAGACAATTACATTAGATTGTCCACATTTAAAACAAAATTAGATGGCGCCACGCATTCCATCAATAAATAAGTATTCCAAATTAACAACGGTATTCCGAATTACGCTCATTTCCTCTACTGTTTTCATTTTTAAATTTATTTAAGGCCAAAAACTTCTAAGAGAAGCCTTTTTTAAAGCATATAGAAATATCAGGTCTTTAAATGTATTAAATGACTAAAATAAAGATATATAATGCTTAACATTCTATATTATACTCTTCCCAGTTTAAAATACCCCCTTAACCCCTAATTTTTAATTAAATTTTCGTCAAAGACAAAAAGCTTCATTTCTTTATAAAGTTTAATTTTTCATAAGGATTTCAATTTGATACTGTTTTTTGTTTCTGAATCAGGATTTGTTTTTAATATTTTATACCCTTTATAACTTTAATTTTATTTATTTATTTTTTGATTCCCTTCATAAAGCTTGCTTTTTGCTTAACATTACATGTTGATATCGCTTTTGGTTTTTAAGTTCTATTTTTTAAATTCAACCCAACTTCCCAATTAAATATTCCTTAAAAAATTTATACATTTTTTTTAATACCCTCTTCACGAAAAATGTTTACTCTACAAACACAACTTATTTTGCTACCCATCCTAGCCACGGGGCCACCGTTTTTTGTAACACCCTGTATACCTTTCTTCAAACACTTTGGAGACTAGTGAATTTAAGTTAAACAAGCAATAAATTATTTTCGAAAGAATAACAATCTTTTCAAACAAGTCCTCTTTATAACTACAATATAATTTGTGTTTCAAAATTTTTATTTATATTCTAGATAATTAGATATATTTATTTTGTTAATATAATTCCCTTCTATTGTACAAAATATATTTCCAATGCATTTACTGAAAGTCTATGCCTTATTTTCTTGTAAAGGTTTTTTAAAATTGTATATTTACACTGGAAAAATAAAGTCTGTAAAATTAAATAGTAATATTAGAGATAAATTAATGTAAATTTCACTAACATTATGGCTAAATTTACATATAAATTCATTTATATTAAACATTTTATAGGTAATTTAGGGTAATTGTGACTTTATCGCTGTAGTTTTACAGATTAAATTTATTCAGTTCACATTGATATATTTTCAAAACTGTACTAAAACATATTTGAAGAATTCGAGAGCATATCACGAATACTATGAACCAGCATCTTCCAATCGTTTATATCTTCTAAAAAAATTGTATATGTAATTAATCACACTCGTATGGTGTAAATTATTTTCTAGTCAAGAAGAATTTACCAAATTTTACATGTATTTATATAGATATAATTGTTAATATTAATTGTTTTATAAGTAAAATAATACTTTTTATAGACTGATTAAAGATCAAGGAACGTAAATTATAATAATGAATACTCTATATATTGTGGTATGTAATTGTTAGAGTGGTTCTGTATATTTAGAATCTTATACTGGGTGGCTCATTATTTGTCAAATTCTTCTACAACATATAATAAAAGTATTATAGATGAATAATTATTTTGAACTTTACGATGCACCTGTAAGCAATAAATTATTATTTTTTTTCTTTTAGGGACATAATACAAATTATACTTTATCAACTATTGTTGATTTACATACTTGATTATTCTGATAAACTAAAGTAATAGTTTTCATGCAAACTTCTTATCTGTTAATACACAACAATTAGTTTTAGAGAAATGAAAAATAGAAAACGAAAAAATGTTACTTTTACATTTTTAATGAAAATATTGAGGTTATAGTTAAAACTGACCTTTACAAAAGCTGCTTGATCTACAAGTTTTATTTTTAAAGTTAAATTTTGCGATAATACCATTCTTTACCCCTTTTCAACCCTTTAAAACTTTACTTTAACCCCTCCCAGGTTGTATTTACTTTTTTTATATATTATAATCTCTTTTATAGACCAGGGCTAAAGGCTTTGAAAATGGTAAAAGGTAAAAAATAATAATAGTAAGATGAAAACCAATGGAAAAGGAAGATAATATAACAAAAATAAAAGGAATAGTAGTTTACGGGCGATCTGAAGTCGGGAATTTGATGGGGGTAAGTTTTTAAGGGTAAAAAACAGTTTATCTCGATTTTAGGTAAAACTACAAGTCCTATGGAAAAAAATTAAATGGCAAAGTGGTAAGTAATAAAAAGATCTACCATTTTTATATTTACACTTTTTTCACATAACCTCAAAATTTATATAAAAAATTCAAATAACCAAGTGTTTGGATTTTTTTCTTTAACAAATTTTTTTTTTTTTTTTTTCATGAAATTTGGTGAAAACTTACCTTTTTATGTCCCAAACACACTGTAATTTTTTTGATTTAAAATATCTTATTTTGACTTAATATCGAAAAAGCACAATAATATTTTTTTTAAAAAGTCGGTGAGCTTTTTGTTCAGTGAAATCTCTACTTTCTGATGGTGTAAAAAACATAATACATTACTGTTAACAATAGCTATTATGTTAGATATCAATTTCAAAGATAGCACTCTGTATACAATATTTTTCAGATGTTTAGTTCCATGTTGTTTATGAGATACTGTCAATATAAATTAAAACTTTAATTGTATCAAGTTCCTAATAAAATTATCCAGAAGATGGACTTTCGTTTAACTTGAATCCCACAGCTCTGTTGACAATTACTGTGGTAAATGTTCTCATTATGTACAATTTTGAACTACTTATTAAAATGTTTACTTTAATTATTTAAAAAACGCAATATTCCATGTTACATTCATAATCAAAAAAATTACAAATCCGTAAAATATAAAGATTGCAAAGAAACATGCGAGAATAGTTGTTCTAAATATTAAAGATAGGATTCAAAAGGGGTTTCATCTAAAAAATGTGACTGCTGCAATTATTTTTTAATATAAAAGTTGATTTATTAAATTCTAATTACATTGTAACCCCTCCTGGGGTTTGTTTGGGTAGCAGGTAGATTCTAGACAGTCGTAGACAGAGTTTTATGGAAATAAAACTTTAGTCTAACAACTTATATACAGATAACAACTAAATTTTGAATTGTCGTGTCTTCAAATGTTGTTTAACAAAATATATTTTGTGCGTCGGTTTGGCGTGGCTTAGTAGTCCAGGATTGTGTATCGAAGATGTGACAAGAGGTTAGGTTACTTTTACGGTGGTGGATGTCCCTCGAAGTCAATACCTTCGTGGGAGAGATTCACGGGAAAGGAAAACCTACAAATTCAATACCTTTGCAGGTAAGGGTTGGGACGTCGGGAAGCTTACAGAGTCAATACCTCTGCAGGAGCAGGAGAGGAGAATCTTGCTAAGTCAATACCTTAGTTCGACTGACGAGAATTAAATTCGGAGCTCTTTACATACTTATCTCTGCTTCAGCTCAAAAAGCTTTATTGGCCCACACATATGTGGATGATATTCTCACAGGAGCAAATTCGGAACAGGAACTATATCAGTTACAAATCACCCTTACAAATATTCTATCTCAAGCAGGATTTCATTTGCATAAATTTCGTTCCAATCTTCCTAATTTTCCAGCTTCTTTTCTGTCAACTCAGTCGGATGAAAAAGACTTAAATTTCGATAAAAATCCCAACAAATTATTAGGTTTAAAGTGAAATTCACTTTTGGACCCTTAACAGATTTCCACTTCAAATTCCCTTTTCGTAGAACCTCTTACCAACATAAAACTGCTATTTTTAATTGCCCAGTGTTATGATGAACCATTTGGATTGGTTAATCCCGTCATAGTACAGGATAAGTTGTTATTTCAGACCGGTATGTAATAAACTAATGCTTATATTAAAAACATTGCTAAACTCTATTCGTTTCATATTCCCAGAATATTTGTAAAATGCAACTTCATGATTTTTTGGACGCTAGTTCCTTAGCATACGGATGCTGTGTATACTTAAGAGCTCTTTATGAAGATCACACTGCTTCTTAATTTATTATTATATCCAATTCTAGAGATGCTCCCACTAAAAAAGTTACAACTATTCCAAAACTGGAATTATGTTCCTTGGTACTTTTAACACAATAAATATCCAGATTAGAAAGTATATTTAAAGATCACCTTATTATATCTGAAACGGTAATATGGTCAGATTCTCAGGTAGCTTTATTATGGATTGTGTTTGTTTCAAATAACCAAAAACATAGTTATTTGAATTTTTCACATAAATTTTAAGGTTATGTAAAAAAAGTGTAAATATTACCTACCACTTTGCTATTTAACTTTTTTCATAGGACGTAATTTTTCCGAAAATCGTCAAATCGCCCAAACATTATTTTTGCTTTCATTTTTATTATATTTTCTTCCTTTTTCAATGGATTTCATACAACTATTTTTTTTTATTTCAACAATTATCGACCCTGGTCTACTACTATTTACAGTTAACAATTTTTTTTAATCTAAATGAGTTACATAATTCGACTGCTCTAAATTTCACTTCATTCACTTTTATAATATTTCTCTCATTTTCATACCTAACCTGACAAGTTTTATTTTGCATTTTATTGTAAAAAAATATAATATATTTAGGTAAACATAAAACATGAACCACTCTAATGTATAAGAAAGTTAGCACAATTTTGTAAAGTATGTAAATACACGTTTTTTAAACATTGTTAATTTAATCAATGTGACGATGATTACTTCTGTGAAAATAAGATTTGAATTAAAATCTTTAAAATGTAATTCAATATCAACACCTTTAATGTTTACAAACTATAAGACCTATGTAATTGCTGTACCATCTCAAATAAAGTGTTTATGCTACATGCAAATGGCGTTTTATTTACCTTTCTATAAAAAAAATTGTTAAATTAATTCTTGAAGGATAATCAAAGATTTACTGCAATAAAATTATGTTGTTGATATTTAAGAATGTTTATATTTTGAAACAATAATTCAACAGTTCTTTCAAATTGTTGAAAACTTGCAAGTTTTTGCAGTTTTATATTATTGCTTAATGCCCTTTTGTATTTACTTTTAATTGGTTTTGGATGCAATACCCCATGTATATACTGTTTTCAATTTAACATACTTGATGTATTATATTTTATTTTAAGTAATAAATATTTTATATAAGAATTTTAATTTATTTTATTTATCATTACCTTTAAGACGTGTATCTCTAAGTTGATATATTCTCTTCTTAGAAATTAATATTTTTTTTTCTAATTTGTAATCAAGAAATTTTATGTCAACAAAGGGGTCTTTTATATACCTTTGTAATTAAATAAAAAAAGCTATTACTAATATTTTCAAGTTTATTGAATTTAGAGTTAAATTTTGGATATTTTTCATAACATTTTCCTCAATTTTTTTAACCTATATGTGTTGTAAATATTTTTTTATAAAATTAATATTACTACACACACATATACCCCTTTCAATTTTTTTGAAAAAATAAAAAACTGTTTAAATTTGCATACGGATAGAGAGTCACATGTAGATCTCAAAAATACACTCAGTTTTTTTCTAAGAGCAATATTAAAAAAGTTGTGGCAAAAATAAAAATGTTCGATATCTTCTCGCGTTTCTATTATCCTGATACAAAGTTCCGAATTCGAAAAGATCCAATTTTGTCTAGAAAATTTTGGTATCAGGATAGCAGAAACGCGACAAGGTATTTGACTTATTTTTAAATGTGAATAACTACTAAACGGCTCAAGATAGAGGCAATCGGCGAAGGGCATTATAAACTATCCATCCGGCTCTTCCTTCATGTGAATTTATGGAATAATTTGATCATTATTGAATGAGGAATTAAGAAAAAAAAGTTAATCCTTATAGCTAGGGTGCAACTGATTTCACCCCTTAATTGCTCGTGCTTTCTTTTATATGTACCCCAATTTTCATCAAGATCAGAGACAAAAAAAATTTTTGTCAAAAAATAAAACACTGTTTAAATTTGCATACGAATAGAGAGTCACATGTAGATCTCAAAAATATACTCAGTTTTTTTCTAAGAGCAATATTAAAAAAGTTGTGGCAAAAATAAAAATGTTCGATATCTCCTCGCGTTTCTATTATCCTGATACAAAGTTCCGAATTCGAAAAGATCCAATTTTGTCTAGAAAATTTTGGTATCAGGATAGCAGAAACGCGACAAGGTATTTGACTTATTTTTAAATGTGAATAACTACTAAACGGCTCAAGATAGAGGCAATCGGCGAAGGGCATTATAAACTATCCATCCGGCTCTTCCTTCATGTGAATTTATGGAATAATTCGATCATTATTGACTGAGGAATTAAGAAAAAAAAGTTAACCCTTATAGCTAGGGAGCAACTGAGTTCACCCCTTAATTGCTCGTGCTTTCTTTTATATGTACCCCAATTTTCATCAAGATCAGAGACAAAAAAAATTTTTGTCAAAAAATTTGGAAGGCTATACCCTTTCGATTTTTTTGAAAAAATAAAACACTGTTTAAATTTGCATACGGATAGAGAGTCACATGTAGATCTCAAAAATATACTCAGTTTTTTTCTAAGAGCAATATTAAAAAAGTTGTGGCAAAAATAAAAATGTTCGATATCTTCTCGCGTTTCTATTATCCTGATACAAAGTTCCGAATTCGAAAAGATCCAATTTTGTCTAGAAAATTTTGGTATCAGGATAGCAGAAACGCGACAAGGTATTTGACTTATTTTTAAATGTGAATAACTACTAAACGGCTCAAGATAGAGGCAATCGGCGAAGGGCATTATAAACTATCCATCCGGCTCTTCCTTCATGTGAATTTATGGAATAATTCGATCATTATTGACTGAGGAATTAAGAAAAAAAAGTTAATCCTTATAGCTAGGGTGCAACTGAGTTCACCCCTTAATTGCTCGTGCTTTCTTTTATATGTATCCCAATTTTTATCAAGATCAGAGACAAAAAAAATTTTTGTCAAAAAATTTGGAAGGCTATACCCTTTCGATTTTTTTGAAAAAATAAAACACTGTTTAAATTTGCATACGGATAGAGAGTCACATGTAGATCTCAAAAATATACTCAGTTTTTTTCTAAGAGCAATATTAAAAAAGTTGTGGCAAAAATAAAAATGTTCGATATCTCCTCGCGTTTCTATTATCCTGATACAAAGTTCCGAATTCGAAAAGATCCAATTTTGTCTAGAAAATTTTGGTATCAGGATAGCAGAAACGCGACAAGGTATTTGACTTATTTTTAAATGTGAATAACTACTAAACGGCTCAAGATAGAGGCAATCGGCGAAGGGCATTATAAACTATCCATCCGGCTCTTCCTTCATGTGAATTTATGGAATAATTCGATCATTATTCACTGAGGAATTAAGAAAAAAAAGTTAATCCTTATAGCTAGGGTGCAACTGAGTCCACCCCTTAATTGCTTGTGCTTTCTTTTATATGTAGCCCAATTTTCATCAAGATCAGAGACAAAAAAAATTTTTGTCAAAAAATTTGGAAGGCTATACCCTTTCGATTTTTTTGAAAAAATAAAACAGTGTTTAAATTTGCATACGGATAGAGAGTCACATGTAGATCTCAAAAATATACTCAGTTTTTTTCTAAGAGCAATATTAAAAAAGTTGTGGCAAAAATAAAAATGTTCGATATCTTCTCGCGTTTCTATTATCCTGATACAAAGTTCCGAATTCGAAAAGATCCAATTTTGTCTAGAAAATTTTGGTATCAGGATAGCAGAAACGCGACAAGGTATTTGACTTATTTTTAAATGTGAATAACTACTAAACGGCTCAAGATAGAGGCAATCGGCGAAGGGCATTATAAACTATCCATCCGGCTCTTCCTTCATGTGAATTTATGGAATAATTCGATCATTATTGACTGAGGAATTAAGAAAAAAAAGTTAATCCTTA
Organism: Psylliodes chrysocephalus; assembly: GCA_927349885.1. Classification (NCBI taxonomy): domain Eukaryota; kingdom Metazoa; phylum Arthropoda; class Insecta; order Coleoptera; family Chrysomelidae; genus Psylliodes; species Psylliodes chrysocephalus. The sequence goes on from OV651828.1 coordinate 3,380,462, forward strand.
TAGCTAGGGTGCAACTGAGTTCACCCCTTAATTGCTCGTGCTTTCTTTTATATGTACCCCAATTTTCATCAAGATCAGAGACAAAAAAAATTTTTGTCAAAAAATTTGGATTTCGATTTTTTTGAAAAAATAAAACACTGTTTAAATTTGCATACGGATAGAGAGTCACATGTAGATCTCAAAAATATACTCAGTTTTTTTCTAAGAGCAATATTAAAAAAGTTGTGGCAAAAATAAAAATGTTCGATATCTCCTCGCGTTTCTATTATCCTGATACAAAGTTCCGAATTCGAAAAGATCCAATTTTGTCTAGAAAATTTTGGTATCAGGATAGCAGAAACGCGACAAGGTATTTGACTTATTTTTAAATGTGAATAACTACTAAACGGCTCAAGATAGAGGCAATCGGCGAAGGGCATTATAAACTATCCATCCGGCTCTTCCTTCATGTGAATTTATGGAATAATTCGATCATTATTGACTGAGGAATTAAGAAACAAAAGTTAATCCTTATAGCTAGGGAGCAACTGAGTTCACCCCTTAATTGCTCGTGCTTTCTTTTATATGTACCCCAATTTTCATCAAGATCAGAGACAAAAAAAAATTTTTGTCAAAAAATTTGGAAGGCTATACCCTTTCGATTTTTTTGAAAAAATAAAACACTGTTTAAATTTGCATACGGATAGAGAGTCACATGTAGATCTCAAAAATATACTCAGTTTTTTTCTAAGAGCAATATTAAAAAAGTTGTGGCAAAAATAAAAATGTTCGATATCTTCTCGCGTTTCTATTATCCTGACACAAAGTTCCGAATTCGAAAAGATCCAATTTTGTCTAGAAAATTTTGGTATCAGGATAGCAGAAACGTGACAAGGTATTTGACTTATTTTTAAATGTGAATAATTACTAAATGGCTCAAGATAGAAGCAATCGGCGAAGGGCATTATAAACTATCCATCCGGCTCTTCCTTCATGTGAATTTATGGAATAATTCGATCATTATTGACTGAGGAATTAAGAAAAAAAAGTTAATCCTTATAGCTAGGGTGCAACTGAGTTCACCCCTTAATTGCTCGTGCTTTCTTTTATATGTATCCCAATTTTTATCAAGATCAGAGACAAAAAAAATTTTTGAAAAAATAAAACACTGTTTAAATTTGCATACGGATAGAGAGTCACATGTAGATCTCAAAAATATACTCAGTTTTTTTCTAAGAGCAATATTAAAAAAGTTGTGGCAAAAATAAAAATGTTCGATATCTCCTCGCGTTTCTATTATCCTGATACAAAGTTCCGAATTCGAAAAGATCCAATTTTGTCTAGAAAATTTTGGTATCAGGATAGCAGAAACGCGACAAGGTATTTGACTTATTTTTAAATGTGAATAACTACTAAACGGCTCAAGATAGAGGCAATCGGCGAAGGGCATTATAAACTCTCCATCCGGCTCTTCCTTCATGTGAATTTATGGAATAATTCGATCATTATTGACTGAGGAATTAAGAAAAAAAAGTTAATCCTTATAGCTAGGGTGCAACTGAGTTCACCCCTTAATTGCTCGTGCTTTCTTTTATATGTATCCCAATTTTTATCAAGATCAGAGACAAAAAAAATTTTTGAAAAAATAAAACACTGTTTAAATTTGCATACGGATAGAGAGTCACATGTAGATCTCAAAAATATACTCAGTTTTTTTCTAAGAGCAATATTAAAAAAGTTGTGGCAAAAATAAAAATGTTCGATATCTCCTCGCGTTTCTATTATCCTGATACAAAGTTCCGAATTCGAAAAGATCCAATTTTGTCTAGAAAATTTTGGTATCAGGATAGCAGAAACGCGACAAGGTATTTGACTTATTTTTAAATGTGAATAACTACTAAACGGCTCAAGATAGAGGCAATCGGCGAAGGGCATTATAAACTATCCATCCGGCTCTTCCTTCATGTGAATTTATGGAATAATTCGATCATTATTGACTGAGGAATTAAGAAAAAAAAGTTAATCCTTATAGCTAGGGTGCAACTGAGTTCACCCCTTAATTGCTCGTGCTTTCTTTTATATGTACCCCAATTTTCATCAAGATCAGAGACAAAAAAAATTTTTGTCAAAAAATTTGGAAGGCTATACCCTTTCGATTTTTTTGAAAAAATAAAACACTGTTTAAATTTGCATACGGATAGAGAGTCACATGTAGATCTCAAAAATATACTTAGTTTTTTTCTAAGAGCAATATTAAAAAAGTTGTGGCAAAAATAAAAATGTTCGATATCTTCTCGCGTTTCTATTATCCTGATACAAAGTTCCGAATTCGAAAAGATCCAATTTTGTCTAGAAAATTTTGGTATCAGGATAGCAGAAACGCGACAAGGTATTTGACTTATTTTTAAATGTGAATAACTACTAAACGGCTCAAGATAGAGGCAATCGGCGAAGGGCATTATAAACTATCCATCCGGCTCTTCCTTCATGTGAATTTATGGAATAATTCGATCATTATTGACTGAGGAATTAAGAAAAAAAAGTTAATCCTTATAGCTAGGGTGCAACTGAGTTCACCCCTTAATTGCTCGTGCTTTCTTTTATATGTATCCCAATTTTTATCAAGATCAGAGACAAAAAAAATTTTTGTCAAAAAATTTGGAAGGCTATACCCTTTCGATTTTTTTGAAAAAATAAAACACTGTTTAAATTTGCATACGGATAGAGAGTCACATGTAGATCTCAAAAATATACTCAGTTTTTTTCTAAGAGCAATACTAAAAAAGTTGTGGCAAAAATAAAAATGTTCGATATCTCCTCGCGTTTCTATTATCCTGATACAAAGTTCCGAATTCGAAAAGATCCAATTTTGTCTAGAAAATTTTGGTATCAGGATAGCAGAAACGCGACAAGGTATTTGACTTATTTTTAAATGTGAATAACTACTAAACGGCTCAAGATAGAGGCAATCGGCGAAGGGCATTATAAACTATCCATCCGGCTCTTCCTTCATGTGAATTTATGGAATAATTCGATCATTATTCACTGAGGAATTAAGAAAAAAAAGTTAATCCTTATAGCTAGGGTGCAACTGAGTCCACCCCTTAATTGCTTGTGCTTTCTTTTATATGTAGCCCAATTTTCATCAAGATCAGAGACAAAAAAAATTTTTGTCAAAAAATTTGGAAGGCTATACCCTTTCGATTTTTTTGAAAAAATAAAACAGTGTTTAAATTTGCATACGGATAGAGAGTCACATGTAGATCTCAAAAATATACTCAGTTTTTTTCTAAGAGCAATATTAAAAAAGTTGTGGCAAAAATAAAAATGTTCGATATCTTCTCGCGTTTCTATTATCCTGATACAAAGTTCCGAATTCGAAAAGATCCAATTTTGTCTAGAAAATTTTGGTATCAGGATAGCAGAAACGCGACAAGGTATTTGACTTATTTTTAAATGTGAATAACTACTAAACGGCTCAAGATAGAGGCAATCGGCGAAGGGCATTATAAACTATCCATCCGGCTCTTCCTTCATGTGAATTTATGGAATAATTCGATCATTATTGACTGAGGAATTAAGAAAAAAAAGTTAATCCTTATAGCTAGGGTGCAACTGAGTTCACCCCTTAATTGCTCGTGCTTTCTTTTATATGTACCCCAATTTTCATCAAGATCAGAGACAAAAAAAATTTTTGTCAAAAAATTTGGATTTCGATTTTTTTGAAAAAATAAAACACTGTTTAAATTTGCATACGGATAGAGAGTCACATGTAGATCTCAAAAATATACTCAGTTTTTTTCTAAGAGCAATATTAAAAAAGTTGTGGCAAAAATAAAAATGTTCGATATCTCCTCGCGTTTCTATTATCCTGATACAAAGTTCCGAATTCGAAAAGATCCAATTTTGTCTAGAAAATTTTGGTATCAGGATAGCAGAAACGCGACAAGGTATTTGACTTATTTTTAAATGTGAATAACTACTAAACGGCTCAAGATAGAGGCAATCGGCGAAGGGCATTATAAACTATCCATCCGGCTCTTCCTTCATGTGAATTTATGGAATAATTCGATCATTATTGACTGAGGAATTAAGAAACAAAAGTTAATCCTTATAGCTAGGGTGCAACTGAGTTCACCCCTTAATTGCTCGTGCTTTCTTTTATATGTACCCCCAATTTTCATCAAGATCAGAGACAAAAAAAAATTTTTGTCAAAAAATTTGGAAGGCTATACCCTTTCGATTTTTTTGAAAAAATAAAACACTGTTTAAATTTGCATACGGATAGAGAGTCACATGTAGATCTCAAAAATATACTCAGTTTTTTTCTAAGAGCAATATTAAAAAAGTTGTGGCAAAAATAAAAATGTTCGATATCTTCTCGCGTTTCTATTATCCTGACACAAAGTTCCGAATTCGAAAAGATCCAATTTTGTCTAGAAAATTTTGGTATCAGGATAGCAGAAACGTGACAAGGTATTTGACTTATTTTTAAATGTGAATAATTACTAAATGGCTCAAGATAGAAGCAATCGGCGAAGGGCATTATAAACTATCCATCCGGCTCTTCCTTCATGTGAATTTATGGAATAATTCGATCATTATTGACTGAGGAATTAAGAAAAAAAAGTTAATCCTTATAGCTAGGGTGCAACTGAGTTCACCCCTTAATTGCTCGTGCTTTCTTTTATATGTATCCCAATTTTTATCAAGATCAGAGACAAAAAAAATTTTTGAAAAAATAAAACACTGTTTAAATTTGCATACGGATAGAGAGTCACATGTAGATCTCAAAAATATACTCAGTTTTTTTCTAAGAGCAATATTAAAAAAGTTGTGGCAAAAATAAAAATGTTCGATATCTCCTCGCGTTTCTATTATCCTGATACAAAGTTCCGAATTCGAAAAGATCCAATTTTGTCTAGAAAATTTTGGTATCAGGATAGCAGAAACGCGACAAGGTATTTGACTTATTTTTAAATGTGAATAACTACTAAACGGCTCAAGATAGAGGCAATCGGCGAAGGGCATTATAAACTATCCATCCGGCTCTTCCTTCATGTGAATTTATGGAATAATTCGATCATTATTGACTGAGGAATTAAGAAAAAAAAGTTAATCCTTATAGCTAGGGTGCAACTGAGTTCACCCCTTAATTGCTCGTGCTTTCTTTTATATGTATCCCAATTTTTATCAAGATCAGAGACAAAAAAAATTTTTGAAAAAATAAAACACTGTTTAAATTTGCATACGGATAGAGAGTCACATGTAGATCTCAAAAATATACTCAGTTTTTTTCTAAGAGCAATATTAAAAAAGTTGTGGCAAAAATAAAAATGTTCGATATCTCCTCGCGTTTCTATTATCCTGATACAAAGTTCCGAATTCGAAAAGATCCAATTTTGTCTAGAAAATTTTGGTATCAGGATAGCAGAAACGCGACAAGGTATTTGACTTATTTTTAAATGTGAATAACTACTAAACGGCTCAAGATAGAGGCAATCGGCGAAGGGCATTATAAACTATCCATCCGGCTCTTCCTTCATGTGAATTTATGGAATAATTCGATCATTATTGACTGAGGAATTAAGAAAAAAAAGTTAATCCTTATAGCTAGGGTGCAACTGAGTTCACCCCTTAATTGCTCGTGCTTTCTTTTATATGTATCCCAATTTTTATCAAGATCAGAGACAAAAAAAATTTTTGTCAAAAAATTTGGAAGGCTATACCCTTTCGATTTTTTTGAAAAAATAAAACACTGTTTAAATTTGCATACGGATAGAGAGTCACATGTAGATCTCAAAAATATACTCAGTTTTTTTCTAAGAGCAATATTAAAAAAGTTGTGGCAAAAATAAAAATGTTCGATATCTCCTCGCGTTTCTATTATCCTGATACAAAGTTCCGAATTCGAAAAGATCCAATTTTGTCTAGAAAATTTTGGTATCAGGATAGCAGAAACGCGACAAGGTATTTGACTTATTTTTAAATGTGAATAACTACTAAACGGCTCAAGATAGAGGCAATCGGCGAAGGGCATTATAAACTATCCATCCGGCTCTTCCTTCATGTGAATTTATGGAATAATTCGATCATTATTGACTGAGGAATTAAGAAAAAAAAGTTAATCCTTATAGCTAGGGTGCAACTGAGTTCACCCCTTAATTGCTCGTGCTTTCTTTTATATGTATCCCAATTTTTATCAAGATCAGAGACAAAAAAAATTTTTGAAAAAATAAAACACTGTTTAAATTTGCATACGGATAGAGAGTCACATGTAGATCTCAAAAATATACTCAGTTTTTTTCTAAGAGCAATATTAAAAAAGTTGTGGCAAAAATAAAAATGTTCGATATCTCCTCGCGTTTCTATTATCCTGATACAAAGTTCCGAATTCGAAAAGATCCAATTTTGTCTAGAAAATTTTGGTATCAGGATAGCAGAAACGCGACAAGGTATTTGACTTATTTTTAAATGTGAATAACTACTAAACGGCTCAAGATAGAGGCAATCGGCGAAGGGCATTATAAACTATCCATCCGGCTCTTCCTTCATGTGAATTTATGGAATAATTCGATCATTATTGACTGAGGAATTAAGAAAAAAAAGTTAATCCTTATAGCTAGGGTGCAACTGAGTTCACCCCTTAATTGCTCGTGCTTTCTTTTATATGTATCCCAATTTTTATCAAGATCAGAGACAAAAAAAATTTTTGTCAAAAAATTTGGAAGGCTATACCCTTTCGATTTTTTTGAAAAAATAAAACACTGTTTAAATTTGCATACGGATAGAGAGTCACATGTAGATCTCAAAAATATACTCAGTTTTTTTCTAAGAGCAATATTAAAAAAGTTGTGGCAAAAATAAAAATGTTCGATATCTCCTCGCGTTTCTATTATCCTGATACAAAGTTCCGAATTCGAAAAGATCCAATTTTGTCTAGAAAATTTTGGTATCAGGATAGCAGAAACGCGACAAGGTATTTGACTTATTTTTAAATGTGAATAACTACTAAACGGCTCAAGATAGAGGCAATCGGCGAAGGGCATTATAAACTATCCATCCGGCTCTTCCTTCATGTGAATTTATGGAATAATTCGATCATTATTGACTGAGGAATTAAGAAAAAAAAGTTAATCCTTATAGCTAGGGTGCAACTGAGTTCACCCCTTAATTGCTCGTGCTTTCTTTTATATGTATCCCAATTTTTATCAAGATCAGAGACAAAAAAAATTTTTGTCAAAAAATTTGGAAGGCTATACCCTTTCGATTTTTTTGAAAAATTAAAACACTGTTTAAATTTGCATACGGATAGAGAGTCACATGTAGATCTCAAAAATATACTCAGTTTTTTTCTAAGAGCAATATTAAAAAAGTTGTGGCAAAAATAAAAATGTTCGATATCTCCTCGCGTTTCTATTATCCTGATACAAAGTTCCGAATTCGAAAAGATCCAATTTTGTCTAGAAAATTTTGGTATCAGGATAGCAGAAACGTGACAAGGTATTTGACTTATTTTTAAATGTGAATAATTACTAAATGGCTCAAGATAGAAGCAATCGGCGAAGGGCATTATAAACTATCCATCCGGCTGTTCCTTCATGTGAATTTATGGAATAATTCGATCATTATTGACTGAGGAATTAAGAAAAAAAAGTTAATCCTTATAGCTAGGGTGCAACTGAGTTCACCCCTTAATTGCTCGTGCTTTCTTTTATATGTATCCCAATTTTTATCAAGATCAGAGACAAAAAAAATTTTTGTCAAAAAATTTGGAAGGCTATACCCTTTCGATTTTTTTGAAAAAATAAAACACTGTTTAAATTTGCATACGGATAGAGAGTCACATGTAGATCTCAAAAATATACTCAGTTTTTTTCTAAGAGCAATATTAAAAAAGTTGTGGCAAAAATAAAAATGTTCGATATCTCCTCGCGTTTCTATTATCCTGATACAAAGTTCCGAATTCGAAAAGATCCAATTTTGTCTAGAAAATTTTGGTATCAGGATAGCAGAAACGCGACAAGGTATTTGACTTATTTTTAAATGTGAATAACTACTAAACGGCTCAAGATAGAGGCAATCGGCGAAGGGCATTATAAACTATCCATCCGGCTCTTCCTTCATGTGAATTTATGGAATAATTCGATCATTATTGACTGAGGAATTAAGAAAAAAAAGTTAATCCTTATAGCTAGGGTGCAACTGAGTTCACCCCTTAATTGCTCGTGCTTTCTTTTATATGTATCCCAATTTTTATCAAGATCAGAGACAAAAAAAATTTTTGTCAAAAAATTTGGAAGGCTATACCCTTTCGATTTTTTTGAAAAAATAAAACACTGTTTAAATTTGCATACGGATAGAGAGTCACATGTAGATCTCAAAAATATACTCAGTTTTTTTCTAAGAGCAATATTAAAAAAGTTGTGGCAAAAATAAAAATGTTCGATATCTCCTCGCGTTTCTATTATCCTGATACAAAGTTCCGAATTCGAAAAGATCCAATTTTGTCTAGAAAATTTTGGTATCAGGATAGCAGAAACGCGACAAGGTATTTGACTTATTTTTAAATGTGAATAACTACTAAACGGCTCAAGATAGAGGCAATCGGCGAAGGGCATTATAAACTATCCATCCGGCTCTTCCTTCATGTGAATTTATGGAATAATTCGATCATTATTGACTGAGGAATTAAGAAACAAAAGTTAATCCTTATAGCTAGGGTGCAACTGAGTTCACCCCTTAATTGCTCGTGCTTTCTTTTATATGTACCCCAATTTTCATCAAGATCAGAGACAAAAAAAATTTTTGTCAAAAAATTTGGAAGGCTATACCCTTTCGATTTTTTTGAAAAAATAAAACACTGTTTAAATTTGCATACGGATAGAGAGTCACATGTAGATCTCAAAAATATACTCAGTTTTTTTCTAAGAGCAATATTAAAAAAGTTGTGGCAAAAATAAAAATGTTCGATATCTCCTCGCGTTTCTATTATCCTGATACAAAGTTCCGAATTCGAAAAGATCCAATTTTGTCTAGAAAATTTTGGTATCAGGATAGCAGAAACGCGACAAGGTATTTGACTTATTTTTAAATGTGAATAACTACTAAACGGCTCAAGATAGAGGCAATCGGCGAAGGGCATTATAAACTATCCATCCGGCTCTTCCTTCATGTGAATTTATGGAATAATTCGATCATTATTGACTGAGGAATTAAGAAACAAATGTTAATCCTTATAGCTAGGGTGCAACTGAGTTCACCCCTTAATTGCTCGTGCTTTCTTTTATATGTATCCCAATTTTTATCAAGATCAGAGACAAAAAAAATTTTTGAAAAAATAAAACACTGTTTAAATTTGCATACGGATAGAGAGTCACATGTAGATCTCAAAAATATACTCAGTTTTTTTCTAAGAGCAATATTAAAAAAGTTGTGGCAAAAATAAAAATGTTCGATATCTCCTCGCGTTTCTATTATCCTGATACAAAGTTCCGAATTCGAAAAGATCCAATTTTGTCTAGAAAATTTTGGTATCAGGATAGCAGAAACGCGACAAGGTATTTGACTTATTTTTAAATGTGAATAACTACTAAACGGCTCAAGATAGAGGCAATCGGCGAAGGGCATTATAAACTATCCATCCGGCTCTTCCTTCATGTGAATTTATGGAATAATTCGATCATTATTGACTGAGGAATTAAGAAAAAAAAGTTAATCCTTATAGCTAGGGTGCAACTGAGTTCACCCCTTAATTGCTCGTGCTTTCTTTTATATGTATCCCAATTTTTATCAAGATCAGAGACAAAAAAAATTTTTGAAAAAATAAAACACTGTTTAAATTTGCATACGGATAGAGAGTCACATGTAGATCTCAAAAATATACTCAGTTTTTTTCTAAGAGCAATATTAAAAAAGTTGTGGCAAAAATAAAAATGTTCGATATCTCCTCGCGTTTCTATTATCCTGATACAAAGTTCCGAATTCGAAAAGATCCAATTTTGTCTAGAAAATTTTGGTATCAGGATAGCAGAAACGCGACAAGGTATTTGACTTATTTTTAAATGTGAATAACTACTAAACGGCTCAAGATAGAGGCAATCGGCGAAGGGCATTATAAACTATCCATCCGGCTCTTCCTTCATGTGAATTTATGGAATAATTCGATCATTATTGACTGAGGAATTAAGAAAAAAAAGTTAATCCTTATAGCTAGGGTGCAACTGAGTTCACCCCTTAATTGCTCGTGCTTTCTTTTATATGTATCCCAATTTTTATCAAGATCAGAGACAAAAAAAATTTTTGTCAAAAAATTTGGAAGGCTATACCCTTTCGATTTTTTTGAAAAAATAAAACACTGTTTAAATTTGCATACGGATAGAGAGTCACATGTAGATCTCAAAAATATACTCAGTTTTTTTCTAAGAGCAATATTAAAAAAGTTGTGGCAAAAATAAAAATGTTCGATATCTCCTCGCGTTTCTATTATCCTGATACAAAGTTCCGAATTCGAAAAGATCCAATTTTGTCTAGAAAATTTTGGTATCAGGATAGCAGAAACGCGACAAGGTATTTGACTTATTTTTAAATGTGAATAACTACTAAACGGCTCAAGATAGAGGCAATCGGCGAAGGGCATTATAAACTATCCATCCGGCTCTTCCTTCATGTGAATTTATGGAATAATTCGATCATTATTGACTGAGGAATTAAGAAAAAAAAGTTAATCCTTATAGCTAGGGTGCAACTGAGTTCACCCCTTAATTGCTCGTGCTTTCTTTTATATGTATCCCAATTTTTATCAAGATCAGAGACAAAAAAAATTTTTGTCAAAAAATTTGGAAGGCTATACCCTTTCGATTTTTTTGAAAAATTAAAACACTGTTTAAATTTGCATACGGATAGAGAGTCACATGTAGATCTCAAAAATATACTCAGTTTTTTTCTAAGAGCAATATTAAAAAAGTTGTGGCAAAAATAAAAATGTTCGATATCTCCTCGCGTTTCTATTATCCTGATACAAAGTTCCGAATTCGAAAAGATCCAATTTTGTCTAGAAAATTTTGGTATCAGGATAGCAGAAACGTGACAAGGTATTTGACTTATTTTTAAATGTGAATAATTACTAAATGGCTCAAGATAGAAGCAATCGGCGAAGGGCATTATAAACTATCCATCCGGCTGTTCCTTCATGTGAATTTATGGAATAATTCGATCATTATTGACTGAGGAATTAAGAAAAAAAAGTTAATCCTTATAGCTAGGGTGCAACTGAGTTCACCCCTTAATTGCTCGTGCTTTCTTTTATATGTATCCCAATTTTTATCAAGATCAGAGACAAAAAAAATTTTTGTCAAAAAATTTGGAAGGCTATACCCTTTCGATTTTTTTGAAAAAATAAAACACTGTTTAAATTTGCATACGGATAGAGAGTCACATGTAGATCTCAAAAATATACTCAGTTTTTTTCTAAGAGCAATATTAAAAAAGTTGTGGCAAAAATAAAAATGTTCGATATCTCCTCGCGTTTCTATTATCCTGATACAAAGTTCCGAATTCGAAAAGATCCAATTTTGTCTAGAAAATTTTGGTATCAGGATAGCAGAAACGCGACAAGGTATTTGACTTATTTTTAAATGTGAATAACTACTAAACGGCTCAAGATAGAGGCAATCGGCGAAGGGCATTATAAACTATCCATCCGGCTCTTCCTTCATGTGAATTTATGGAATAATTCGATCATTATTGACTGAGGAATTAAGAAAAAAAAGTTAATCCTTATAGCTAGGGTGCAACTGAGTTCACCCCTTAATTGCTCGTGCTTTCTTTTATATGTATCCCAATTTTTATCAAGATCAGAGACAAAAAAAATTTTTGTCAAAAAATTTGGAAGGCTATACCCTTTCGATTTTTTTGAAAAAATAAAACACTGTTTAAATTTGCATACGGATAGAGAGTCACATGTAGATCTCAAAAATATACTCAGTTTTTTTCTAAGAGCAATATTAAAAAAGTTGTGGCAAAAATAAAAATGTTCGATATCTCCTCGCGTTTCTATTATCCTGATACAAAGTTCCGAATTCGAAAAGATCCAATTTTGTCTAGAAAATTTTGGTATCAGGATAGCAGAAACGCGACAAGGTATTTGACTTATTTTTAAATGTGAATAACTACTAAACGGCTCAAGATAGAGGCAATCGGCGAAGGGCATTATAAACTATCCATCCGGCTCTTCCTTCATGTGAATTTATGGAATAATTCGATCATTATTGACTGAGGAATTAAGAAACAAAAGTTAATCCTTATAGCTAGGGTGCAACTGAGTTCACCCCTTAATTGCTCGTGCTTTCTTTTATATGTACCCCAATTTTCATCAAGATCAGAGACAAAAAAAATTTTTGTCAAAAAATTTGGAAGGCTATACCCTTTCGATTTTTTTGAAAAAATAAAACACTGTTTAAATTTGCATACGGATAGAGAGTCACATGTAGATCTCAAAAATATACTCAGTTTTTTTCTAAGAGCAATATTAAAAAAGTTGTGGCAAAAATAAAAATGTTCGATATCTTCTCGCGTTTCTATTATCCTGATACAAAGTTCCGAATTCGAAAAGATCCAATTTTGTCTAGAAAATTTTGGTATCAGGATAGCAGAAACGTGACAAGGTATTTGACTTATTTTTAAATGTGAATAATTACTAAATGGCTCAAGATAGAAGCAATCGGCGAAGGGCATTATAAACTATCCATCCGGCTGTTCCTTCATGTGAATTTATGGAATAATTCGATCATTATTGACTGAGGAATTAAGAAAAAAAAGTTAATCCTTATAGCTAGGGTGCAACTGAGTTCACCCCTTAATTGCTCGTGCTTTCTTTTATATGTATCCCAATTTTTATCAAGATCAGAGACAAAAAAAATTTTTGTCAAAAAATTTGGAAGGCTATACCCTTTCGATTTTTTTGAAAAAATAAAACACTGTTTAAATTTGCATACGGATAGAGAGTCACATGTAGATCTCAAAAATATACTCAGTTTTTTTCTAAGAGCAATATTAAAAAAGTTGTGGCAAAAATAAAAATGTTCGATATCTCCTCGCGTTTCTATTATCCTGATACAAAGTTCCGAATTCGAAAAGATCCAATTTTGTCTAGAAAATTTTGGTATCAGGATAGCAGAAACGCGACAAGGTATTTGACTTATTTTTAAATGTGAATAACTACTAAACGGCTCAAGATAGAGGCAATCGGCGAAGGGCATTATAAACTATCCATCCGGCTCTTCCTTCATGTGAATTTATGGAATAATTCGATCATTATTGACTGAGGAATTAAGAAAAAAAAGTTAATCCTTATAGCTAGGGTGCAACTGAGTTCACCCCTTAATTGCTCGTGCTTTCTTTTATATGTATCCCAATTTTTATCAAGATCAGAGACAAAAAAAATTTTTGTCAAAAAATTTGGAAGGCTATACCCTTTCGATTTTTTTGAAAAAATAAAACACTGTTTAAATTTGCATACGGATAGAGAGTCACATGTAGATCTCAAAAATATACTCAGTTTTTTTCTAAGAGCAATATTAAAAAAGTTGTGGCAAAAATAAAAATGTTCGATATCTCCTCGCGTTTCTATTATCCTGATACAAAGTTCCGAATTCGAAAAGATCCAATTTTGTCTAGAAAATTTTGGTATCAGGATAGCAGAAACGCGACAAGGTATTTGACTTATTTTTAAATGTGAATAACTACTAAACGGCTCAAGATAGAGGCAATCGGCGAAGGGCATTATAAACTATCCATCCGGCTCTTCCTTCATGTGAATTTATGGAATAATTCGATCATTATTGACTGAGGAATTAAGAAACAAAAGTTAATCCTTATAGCTAGGGTGCAACTGAGTTCACCCCTTAATTGCTCGTGCTTTCTTTTATATGTACCCCAATTTTCATCAAGATCAGAGACAAAAAAAATTTTTGTCAAAAAATTTGGAAGGCTATACCCTTTCGATTTTTTTGAAAAAATAAAACACTGTTTAAATTTGCATACGGATAGAGAGTCACATGTAGATCTCAAAAATATACTCAGTTTTTTTCTAAGAGCAATATTAAAAAAGTTGTGGCAAAAATAAAAATGTTCGATATCTCCTCGCGTTTCTATTATCCTGATACAAAGTTCCGAATTCGAAAAGATCCAATTTTGTCTAGAAAATTTTGGTATCAGGATAGCAGAAACGCGACAAGGTATTTGACTTATTTTTAAATGTGAATAACTACTAAACGGCTCAAGATAGAGGCAATCGGCGAAGGGCATTATAAACTATCCATCCGGCTCTTCCTTCATGTGAATTTATGGAATAATTCGATCATTATTGACTGAGGAATTAAGAAACAAATGTTAATCCTTATAGCTAGGGTGCAACTGAGTTCACCCCTTAATTGCTCGTGCTTTCTTTTATATGTATCCCAATTTTTATCAAGATCAGAGACAAAAAAAATTTTTGAAAAAATAAAACACTGTTTAAATTTGCATACGGATAGAGAGTCACATGTAGATCTCAAAAATATACTCAGTTTTTTTCTAAGAGCAATATTAAAAAAGTTGTGGCAAAAATAAAAATGTTCGATATCTCCTCGCGTTTCTATTATCCTGATACAAAGTTCCGAATTCGAAAAGATCCAATTTTGTCTAGAAAATTTTGGTATCAGGATAGCAGAAACGCGACAAGGTATTTGACTTATTTTTAAATGTGAATAACTACTAAACGGCTCAAGATAGAGGCAATCGGCGAAGGGCATTATAAACTATCCATCCGGCTCTTCCTTCATGTGAATTTATGGAATAATTCGATCATTATTGACTGAGGAATTAAGAAAAAAAAGTTAATCCTTATAGCTAGGGTGCAACTGAGTTCACCCCTTAATTGCTCGTGCTTTCTTTTATATGTATCCCAATTTTTATCAAGATCAGAGACAAAAAAAATTTTTGTCAAAAAATTTGGAAGGCTATACCCTTTCGATTTTTTTGAAAAAATAAAACACTGTTTAAATTTGCATACGGATAGAGAGTCACATGTAGATCTCAAAAATATACTCAGTTTTTTTCTAAGAGCAATATTAAAAAAGTTGTGGCAAAAATAAAAATGTTCGATATCTCCTCGCGTTTCTATTATCCTGATACAAAGTTCCGAATTCGAAAAGATCCAATTTTGTCTAGAAAATTTTGGTATCAGGATAGCAGAAACGCGACAAGGTATTTGACTTATTTTTAAATGTGAATAACTACTAAACGGCTCAAGATAGAGGCAATCGGCGAAGGGCATTATAAACTATCCATCCGGCTCTTCCTTCATGTGAATTTATGGAATAATTCGATCATTATTGACTGAGGAATTAAGAAAAAAAAGTTAATCCTTATAGCTAGGGTGCAACTGAGTTCACCCCTTAATTGCTCGTGCTTTCTTTTATATGTATCCCAATTTTTATCAAGATCAGAGACAAAAAAAATTTTTGTCAAAAAATTTGGAAGGCTATACCCTTTCGATTTTTTTGAAAAATTAAAACACTGTTTAAATTTGCATACGGATAGAGAGTCACATGTAGATCTCAAAAATATACTCAGTTTTTTTCTAAGAGCAATATTAAAAAAGTTGTGGCAAAAATAAAAATGTTCGATATCTCCTCGCGTTTCTATTATCCTGATACAAAGTTCCGAATTCGAAAAGATCCAATTTTGTCTAGAAAATTTTGGTATCAGGATAGCAGAAACGTGACAAGGTATTTGACTTATTTTTAAATGTGAATAATTACTAAATGGCTCAAGATAGAAGCAATCGGCGAAGGGCATTATAAACTATCCATCCGGCTGTTCCTTCATGTGAATTTATGGAATAATTCGATCATTATTGACTGAGGAATTAAGAAAAAAAAGTTAATCCTTATAGCTAGGGTGCAACTGAGTTCACCCCTTAATTGCTCGTGCTTTCTTTTATATGTATCCCAATTTTTATCAAGATCAGAGACAAAAAAAATTTTTGTCAAAAAATTTGAAAGGCTATACCCTTTCGATTTTTTTGAAAAAATAAAACACTGTTTAAATTTGCATACGGATAGAGAGTCACATGTAGATCTCAAAAATATACTCAGTTTTTTTCTAAGAGCAATATTAAAAAAGTTGTGGCAAAAATAAAAATGTTCGATATCTCCTCGCGTTTCTATTATCCTGATACAAAGTTCCGAATTCGAAAAGATCCAATTTTGTCTAGAAAATTTTGGTATCAGGATAGCAGAAACGCGACAAGGTATTTGACTTATTTTTAAATGTGAATAACTACTAAACGGCTCAAGATAGAGGCAATCGGCGAAGGGCATTATAAACTATCCATCCGGCTCTTCCTTCATGTGAATTTATGGAATAATTCGATCATTATTGACTGAGGAATTAAGAAAAAAAAGTTAATCCTTATAGCTAGGGTGCAACTGAGTTCACCCCTTAATTGCTCGTGCTTTCTTTTATATGTATCCCAATTTTTATCAAGATCAGAGACAAAAAAAATTTTTGTCAAAAAATTTGGAAGGCTATACCCTTTCGATTTTTTTGAAAAAATAAAACACTGTTTAAATTTGCATACGGATAGAGAGTCACATGTAGATCTCAAAAATATACTCAGTTTTTTTCTAAGAGCAATATTAAAAAAGTTGTGGCAAAAATAAAAATGTTCGATATCTCCTCGCGTTTCTATTATCCTGATACAAAGTTCCGAATTCGAAAAGATCCAATTTTGTCTAGAAAATTTTGGTATCAGGATAGCAGAAACGCGACAAGGTATTTGACTTATTTTTAAATGTGAATAACTACTAAACGGCTCAAGATAGAGGCAATCGGCGAAGGGCATTATAAACTATCCATCCGGCTCTTCCTTCATGTGAATTTATGGAATAATTCGATCATTATTGACTGAGGAATTAAGAAACAAAAGTTAATCCTTATAGCTAGGGTGCAACTGAGTTCACCCCTTAATTGCTCGTGCTTTCTTTTATATGTACCCCAATTTTCATCAAGATCAGAGACAAAAAAAATTTTTGTCAAAAAATTTGGAAGGCTATACCCTTTCGATTTTTTTGAAAAAATAAAACACTGTTTAAATTTGCATACGGATAGAGAGTCACATGTAGATCTCAAAAATATACTCAGTTTTTTTCTAAGAGCAATATTAAAAAAGTTGTGGCAAAAATAAAAATGTTCGATATCTTCTCGCGTTTCTATTATCCTGATACAAAGTTCCGAATTCGAAAAGATCCAATTTTGTCTAGAAAATTTTGGTATCAGGATAGCAGAAACGCGACAAGGTATTTGACTTATTTTTAAATGTGAATAACTACTAAACGGCTCAAGATAGAGGCAATCGGCGAAGGGCATTATAAACTATCCATCCGGATCTTCCTTCATGTGAATTTATGGAATAATTCGATCATTATTGACTGAGGAATTAAGAAAAAAAAGTTAATCCTTATAGCTAGGGTGCAACTGAGTTCACCCCTTAATTGCTCGTGCTTTCTTTTATATGTATCCCAATTTTTATCAAGATCAGAGACAAAAAAAATTTTTGTCAAAAAATTTGGAAGGCTATACCCTTTCGATTTTTTTGAAAAAATAAAACACTGTTTAAATTTGCATACGGATAGAGAGTCACATGTAGATCTCAAAAATATACTCAGTTTTTTTCTAAGAGCAATATTAAAAAAGTTGTGGCAAAAATAAAAATGTTCGATATCTCCTCGCGTTTCTATTATCCTGATACAAAGTTCCGAATTCGAAAAGATCCAATTTTGTCTAGAAAATTTTGGTATCAGGATAGCAGAAACGCGACAAGGTATTTGACTTATTTTTAAATGTGAATAACTACTAAACGGCTCAAGATAGAGGCAATCGGCGAAGGGCATTATAAACTCTCCATCCGGCTCTTCCTTCATGTGAATTTATGGAATAATTCGATCATTATTGACTGAGGAATTAAGAAAAAAAAGTTAATCCTTATAGCTAGGGTGCAACTGAGTTCACCCCTTAATTGCTCGTGCTTTCTTTTATATGTACCCCAATTTTCATCAAGATCAGAGACAAAAAAAATTTTTGTCAAAAAATTTGGAAGGCTATACCCTTTCGATTTTTTTGAAAAAATAAAACACTGTTTAAATTTGCATACGGATAGAGAGTCACATGTAGATCTCAAAAATATACTCAGTTTTTTTCTAAGAGCAATATTAAAAAAGTTGTGGCAAAAATAAAAATGTTCGATATCTCCTCGCGTTTCTATTATCCTGATACAAAGTTCCGAATTCGAAAAGATCCAATTTTGTCTAGAAAATTTTGGTATCAGGATAGCAGAAACGCGACAAGGTATTTGACTTATTTTTAAATGTGAATAACTACTAAACGGCTCAAGATAGAGGCAATCGGCGAAGGGCATTATAAACTATCCATCCGGCTCTTCCTTCATGTGAATTTATGGAATAATTCGATCATTATTGACTGAGGAATTAAGAAACAAAAGTTAATCCTTATAGCTAGGGTGCAACTGAGTTCACCCCTTAATTGCTCGTGCTTTCTTTTATATGTACCCCAATTTTCATCAAGATCAGAGACAAAAAAAGTTTTTGTCAAAAAATTTGGAAGGCTATACCCTTTCGATTTTTTTGAAAAAATAAAACACTGTTTAAATTTGCATACGGATAGAGAGTCACATGTAGATCTCAAAAATAT
This sequence comes from Psylliodes chrysocephalus, assembly GCA_927349885.1. NCBI lineage: Eukaryota > Metazoa > Arthropoda > Insecta > Coleoptera > Chrysomelidae > Psylliodes > Psylliodes chrysocephalus. Next base: position 3,399,194 of record OV651828.1, read on the forward strand.
ACTCAGTTTTTTTCTAAGAGCAATATTAAAAAAGTTGTGGCAAAAATAAAAATGTTCGATATCTCCTCGCGTTTCTATTATCCTGATACAAAGTTCCGAATTCGAAAAGATCCAATTTTGTCTAGAAAATTTTGGTATCAGGATAGCAGAAACGCGACAAGGTATTTGACTTATTTTTAAATGTGAATAACTACTAAACGGCTCAAGATAGAGGCAATCGGCGAAGGGCATTATAAACTATCCATCCGGCTCTTCCTTCATGTGAATTTATGGAATAATTCGATCATTATTGACTGAGGAATTAAGAAACAAAAGTTAATCCTTATAGCTAGGGTGCAACTGAGTTCACCCCTTAATTGCTCGTGCTTTCTTTTATATGTATCCCAATTTTTATCAAGATCAGAGACAAAAAAAATTTTTGAAAAAATAAAACACTGTTTAAATTTGCATACGGATAGAGAGTCACATGTAGATCTCAAAAATATACTCAGTTTTTTTCTAAGAGCAATATTAAAAAAGTTGTGGCAAAAATAAAAATGTTCGATATCTCCTCGCGTTTCTATTATCCTGATACAAAGTTCCGAATTCGAAAAGATCCAATTTTGTCTAGAAAATTTTGGTATCAGGATAGCAGAAACGCGACAAGGTATTTGACTTATTTTTAAATGTGAATAACTACTAAACGGCTCAAGATAGAGGCAATCGGCGAAGGGCATTATAAACTATCCATCCGGCTCTTCCTTCATGTGAATTTATGGAATAATTCGATCATTATTGACTGAGGAATTAAGAAAAAAAAGTTAATCCTTATAGCTAGGGTGCAACTGAGTTCACCCCTTAATTGCTCGTGCTTTCTTTTATATGTATCCCAATTTTTATCAAGATCAGAGACAAAAAAAATTTTTGAAAAAATAAAACACTGTTTAAATTTGCATACGGATAGAGAGTCACATGTAGATCTCAAAAATATACTCAGTTTTTTTCTAAGAGCAATATTAAAAAAGTTGTGGCAAAAATAAAAATGTTCGATATCTCCTCGCGTTTCTATTATCCTGATACAAAGTTCCGAATTCGAAAAGATCCAATTTTGTCTAGAAAATTTTGGTATCAGGATAGCAGAAACGCGACAAGGTATTTGACTTATTTTTAAATGTGAATAACTACTAAACGGCTCAAGATAGAGGCAATCGGCGAAGGGCATTATAAACTATCCATCCGGCTCTTCCTTCATGTGAATTTATGGAATAATTCGATCATTATTGACTGAGGAATTAAGAAAAAAAAGTTAATCCTTATAGCTAGGGTGCAACTGAGTTCACCCCTTAATTGCTCGTGCTTTCTTTTATATGTATCCCAATTTTTATCAAGATCAGAGACAAAAAAAATTTTTGTCAAAAAATTTGGAAGGCTATACCCTTTCGATTTTTTTGAAAAAATAGAACACTGTTTAAATTTGCATACGGATAGAGAGTCACATGTAGATCTCAAAAATATACTCAGTTTTTTTCTAAGAGCAATATTAAAAAAGTTGTGGCAAAAATAAAAATGTTCGATATCTCCTCGCGTTTCTATTATCCTGATACAAAGTTCCGAATTCGAAAAGATCCAATTTTGTCTAGAAAATTTTGGTATCAGGATAGCAGAAACGCGACAAGGTATTTGACTTATTTTTAAATGTGAATAACTACTAAACGGCTCAAGATAGAGGCAATCGGCGAAGGGCATTATAAACTATCCATCCGGCTCTTCCTTCATGTGAATTTATGGAATAATTCGATCATTATTGACTGAGGAATTAAGAAACAAAAGTTAATCCTTATAGCTAGGGTGCAACTGAGTTCACCCCTTAATTGCTCGTGCTTTCTTTTATATGTACCCCCAATTTTCATCAAGATCAGAGACAAAAAAAATTTTTGTCAAAAAATTTGGAAGGCTATACCCTTTCGATTTTTTTGAAAAAATAAAACACTGTTTAAATTTGCATACGGATAGAGAGTCACATGTAGATCTCAAAAATATACTCAGTTTTTTTCTAAGAGCAATATTAAAAAAGTTGTGGCAAAAATAAAAATGTTCGATATCTTCTCGCGTTTCTATTATCCTGATACAAAGTTCCGAATTCGAAAAGATCCAATTTTGTCTAGAAAATTTTGGTATCAGGATAGCAGAAACGCGACAAGGTATTTGACTTATTTTTAAATGTGAATAACTACTAAACGGCTCAAGATAGAGGCAATCGGCGAAGGGCATTATAAACTATCCATCCGGCTCTTCCTTCATGTGAATTTATGGAATAATTCGATCATTATTGACTGAGGAATTAAGAAAAAAAAGTTAATCCTTATAGCTAGGGTGCAACTGAGTTCACCCCTTAATTGCTCGTGCTTTCTTTTATATGTATCCCAATTTTTATCAAGATCAGAGACAAAAAAAATTTTTGTCAAAAAATTTGGAAGGCTATACCCTTTCGATTTTTTTGAAAAAATAAAACACTGTTTAAATTTGCATACGGATAGAGAGTCACATGTAGATCTCAAAAATATACTCAGTTTTTTTCTAAGAGCAATATTAAAAAAGTTGTGGCAAAAATAAAAATGTTCGATATCTCCTCGCGTTTCTATTATCCTGATACAAAGTTCCGAATTCGAAAAGATCCAATTTTGTCTAGAAAATTTTGGTATCAGGATAGCAGAAACGCGACAAGGTATTTGACTTATTTTTAAATGTGAATAACTACTAAACGGCTCAAGATAGAGGCAATCGGCGAAGGGCATTATAAACTCTCCATCCGGCTCTTCCTTCATGTGAATTTATGGAATAATTCGATCATTATTGACTGAGGAATTAAGAAAAAAAAGTTAATCCTTATAGCTAGGGTGCAACTGAGTTCACCCCTTAATTGCTCGTGCTTTCTTTTATATGTACCCCAATTTTCATCAAGATCAGAGACAAAAAAAATTTTTGTCAAAAAATTTGGAAGGCTATACCCTTTCGATTTTTTTGAAAAAATAAAACACTGTTTAAATTTGCATACGGATAGAGAGTCACATGTAGATCTCAAAAATATACTCAGTTTTTTTCTAAGAGCAATATTAAAAAAGTTGTGGCAAAAATAAAAATGTTCGATATCTTCTCGCGTTTCTATTATCCTGATACAAAGTTCCGAATTCGAAAAGATCCAATTTTGTCTAGAAAATTTTGGTATCAGGATAGCAGAAACGCGACAAGGTATTTGACTTATTTTTAAATGTGAATAACTACTAAACGGCTCAAGATAGAGGCAATCGGCGAAGGGCATTATAAACTATCCATCCGGCTCTTCCTTCATGTGAATTTATGGAATAATTCGATCATTATTGACTGAGGAATTAAGAAAAAAAAGTTAATCCTTATAGCTAGGGTGCAACTGAGTTCACCCCTTAATTGCTCGTGCTTTCTTTTATATGTATCCCAATTTTTATCAAGATCAGAGACAAAAAAAATTTTTGTCAAAAAATTTGGAAGGCTATACCCTTTCGATTTTTTTGAAAAAATAAAACACTGTTTAAATTTGCATACGGATAGAGAGTCACATGTAGATCTCAAAAATATACTCAGTTTTTTTCTAAGAGCAATATTAAAAAAGTTGTGGCAAAAATAAAAATGTTCGATATCTCCTCGCGTTTCTATTATCCTGATACAAAGTTCCGAATTCGAAAAGATCCAATTTTGTCTAGAAAATTTTGGTATCAGGATAGCAGAAACGTGACAAGGTATTTGACTTATTTTTAAATGTGAATAATTACTAAATGGCTCAAGATAGAAGCAATCGGCGAAGGGCATTATAAACTATCCATCCGGCTCTTCCTTCATGTGAATTTATGGAATAATTCGATCATTATTAACTGAGGAATAAAGAAAAAATTAACCCGTATAGACAGGAAGCAACTGAGTTCACCTGGTTGTCTCTAATTTTACCTTTGATGTAATTTAAATGCTGTCCTGATATATTAAACGTAGATGTTAGGTTTACATTAAAACTGTTATGTACTTGAAACCTTTCTTTTCTTCATTTTCCAGTATTTCTTCAATCAAAACGTCTCTAATTACATTATAAAACGTCATTTTACTTTATATCAAAAATTAAAAAAAGCATTTTAACACCTCTTTAAGGAACATTTTATAGGAATCCCTTTAAATATTGATGGTAGTGAGTTAGTAAATAGAAAAATCTTTTTAAAGACCGTCAATATATTAACGGCCTTTAGAATTTAAATGAATAGTTACAGAAAATAGACTCTGGTTTTTTTTTAGCTGCTGCTTAAAAAGTAAGCAAAATAGCCTTGAAAAAATGGCAGGAAGGTCAATAGAAAGGAGTGTGTATAAACCAATACATACTTAATATTATGATAATAAAAATATGTCCATAGTTGCAATAATTTTATTTATTATTAATGTAGGAAGTGATGTTCTTCAGATGTACATAAATTGTCCAAAAGCAATACAGGAAGAGTCCAAATAGACATCTCAGATTGGGACACTTGTATAGTCCATTAGATGTCCTTCAGTAAAATGCTAGGCATCGTTTGGACAGCCGATATGTCCATCAATGGATCGACTTGTGCTGTCTGGGATTTAACACTTCACGAAGCCAAAATTAATTGAAATTTTCTTACAGTTTGACATCATTATTCATTTTTTTTCATTTACGGTAACTTTTTTTAGTACTATGCACAATTTGATGCCATATTTTAAAGGAAACACTTTTAAATTGTCATTCACAAAGCGGGAGTTTCATTTTTTCTACACCTCAACATCGGATAACTATTCTTCTTGATATAGCAGAAAATAAAACGCAAAATTATACATATAACAAACTTTATTTACAATCTTTCATAAATAATATCTGTCTCACTTTATATACAAAATTCAAATGCTTTTCTGGCAAAAACAAAGATCTATAAAATCACAATTTAAAAAAAAGTCTGTATATTTTCACTCGTTCGCAACTAGCGCAATCTTTACGGTACCACTCCAAGCCCGAATCCATGTGAGTCCGACGTTTCGAGTCGGAACGTTGCACGTCATGATCAGGCGTCGATTTCAATATATCCGGCTGACTGGATTAATAATAAATTCATATAATCTGCGATTAATAATGTTAGTTCGAGTATTTTGGGTTTGCTTAGAGAAAATATCAATTTCTGGGATGAAATCTTCTTGACAGCCTCCGAAGGTTAGGACGTTCGTGTAAGGGTATCTCACGCGCTGTTACATTGTTGCTAGATCTAAGACTGTTATGGCGTCTTCGTTAACTGCTAGCCAAATCATTGGGGATTCTTGTTGTCTTAGTCTTGCCTGAAAAATTAAAATAAATATATAACATGTGTATTAAATTTATTAATAATTAGGTATTCCAACGACCTGTTCAAATGGCTACCAGTGGGGATTGACAGTGGGAAGGTTTGGTATATCTAAGGGTGTATTCTATCTACTTTACGTAAAATCATGAATAATGGATAACATTTAAATATTTTATGTCAAACACAATAAAAATATTTAAAAAACCCACCTATACATTTCTTCATAAATTGGCAGGCTTGGCGACTACTACTTCGAATAAAAATAGCGTCCAAGTTGCAAGATTATGTCGCTACCCCCTTAGATATACAAGAATTTCCCACTGGCACCTATTGTTTGACAGGTCGTTGGAATGCCTAATGGCAATCCTATTGTCATTAATAGGGTCAATGATACATATATATGTGATAAGGGAAATTCCCAGATATGGTGCGTTTGATTTGATCATCGGAGATCTTCGAGCGCTTCAAAAGTGTTTGAATTGACACTCCGAGAGATCCCTAAAGTGTTTGTTTCACTTTGGAGCGAGAACATAGAGCGAGCTCGATGTTCTCAGAGCAGAAAGGTCGAGAAGAGGGAGAAATTTGTCTTTGTCTCTACCTATCTCTTTTTAATTAACTTACAAACAAATTTGAATCTCAAAATTAAAGACCAAACAAGAACTCAACAAATTACTTAGCCGCTTTTGTCTTATAGCTAAAATTATTCATCATAAAAAAACACAAAATGTGTGTTTGGAAAATATATTTTTTCTGTCCAGATCTAATCACCAGTAATCACAGTCATGGAGTAGGAGAGCGAAACGGGCATTTGTGGTAAATGCTGCATTTCAGGGCCATTACCCCTTATTATTAAAAGTTTTTCCATTTTATTTACTTTTTGCTCACTATTTTAACATACAAACCAGAAACAAGAATCACAAAAAAGCGAGGTTATGTTTTTTACTCTGTTTTATTTGATTTGATTCAATGCTCTATTGTGATGTCATCACTTCTCGGTCTCCTCGACGCTCGCTCGATCGAGTTTCAAATCAAACGCCCCTATAATGAAATTTAAAATTATGTCAAAATTGAAGTTAGCAAAGCTGTACGATTTAGAGTCTAGAAAATTTTTACTGTGTAATTATCAAGGATGTTGTTATTTGATTTTTAAGATGATAGATTGTCATTAGAATATTTGGAGTTGTCAGAGGGGAATTCAAAAAATGTCAGGACAGATTTTCTTTGCAAAGAGGTATAAATGTTGTTAAAATTAGAAATTGTGAAGATAGTTGTTATTGAGAAGTTAAAAATAAACAAAAAATATAAAGAAAGGTATTAGAAATTTTATTTAAACAAAATTAAATATTCAAGACAGAATTAAACAGAAAGAGTTCTATACAAAATTTTCCTAAAATGGTCCGTATTCGAGAAATTTGACAAAATGTAAAAAAAATAATTTTTTATAAAAATTGTTTAAATAAAAGTTGTTTGTAATATAATTCTCTATAATTTTTATTCTATACATAATTTCTCTAAAATTGACCGTATTCGAGATATTTGAGAAAATGTGTAAATATCGAACTCTATAATTTTTGTTTTTACATGATTTTTCTAAAACGGACCGTAATGGAAAAGTGTTAAATTAAAATTTTTCAGTATTTTCTATATCCATAGAAAATTGTTTCGAGGTAGATGTATGTGGACAATGTATATATTTAGTTTATCCTTTAAACATTTATAGAGATGCTGCAATAGGTTGTACAAAATAACCGGAAAAAGCCTATAATAACTAGATAGGAAAGTCATGTGTTGGACACATCAGATTTTTTTTTTTTGAAAAAGGATTCGAACATTGGATCCGTGATTCGAATCACATCTCGTGATTCGGATTCGTGATTCGAATCCATTTTTCGAGGATCCGTCCCAGCTCTGGCCTGTACTCGGTCACCTCGGGTTGCTTTTGGGGGTGGCATTTCTTTTGCTCTCGTTATTATTGCTAGAGGTGCATTAACATCACGACGATACATAATAGATGCATGTAATGCCAGATGCTGGGTTTGTTGGCAATGATTTTCTGCTACAAAACCTTGAAAGAGGTTGGTATTCCCAAAATCGATTGGCCCCTTCTAAGCCCGGATCATAATCCGATTGAGTATGTTTGAAACCAGCTCAAAAGGCGTATAGGCGTATACCTGTTGCAACACCACGCGAAGAGCTTCGGTTGGACCTTATTGAAGAATGGACCACTTTTCCTCAAGCAAACATTCAGATCTTGCTGATTTCTATGCCAAATCGAACCAGGAGTGTCATCCAGAATTGGGGTAGCAATACGCCGTATTGAAAAGTGATCATCACCATTTATTGCCTCTTGATGAATTATTTCGTATATTTTTTAGGTGGCTTGTTTTCTCTGACGCGTAATGTACTTCCAATAAAAAAGAACAACTTATCTCCAATTCACCCAAAATTATATAGGTCTATCTCCCTCACATGCACGATGTGTAAACTTATGGAGAAGACTGTTAATAAAAGACTTGCTTGGTATTTAGAAAAAAATAATATTCTTCTAAAAAATCAAACCGGTTTTAGAAGTCATCGTTCTACCTTCGACAATTTGGTTTTTCTACAAACAGAAATAGCTATTGCTCTCAATAATAAACAGGAAGTGGTTGTTGGTCTATTTTAATATCGAAGGAGCCTACGATTCCGTTCAGCATTCTGTCATTATTCGAAAGCTCAGAAATTACTACCTTAGAAGTAACATTTTCTATTTTATTCAAAATTTTTTAAGTGGAAGATTCTTTAGAGTAATAGCTAATGGCAAAACTTCCTTAAGTCAAGTCACTCTGCAATTACTGGTGTTCCGCAAGGATCTGTATTAAGCTCAATTTTATTTATATTAGCTCCTCCGGTAAAATCTATTATGTATGCTGATGATTTCGTCATGTTCTGTCATAAAAAAAAAACATTGTTAAAACTTGCAGGTTATTGCAAACTGCAGTGGATTGTCTAAGCGTTTGGGCTTTAACTATTGGTCTTTCTTTCTCATCAAATTTAGTAAACGACAAAAAGGCCAAAATATAAAAAAAAATTTAAGGGAATTCCTATGACTATAGTGAACAATTGCACAATTATTTTTGACAGTAAATTGTCCTGAGAGTTACATATCGAAAAAATCAAGAGCGATTGCCTGAAGAGTATTCATTTATTTAAAGTATTAGCTCACCATCAATAGTATGCCGATAAAAGTGTTATTATTAGGACCTATAGAGCTCTTATAAGATCAAAATTAGACAATGGTAGTCTTATTTACATGTCTGCCTCCAATTACAACTTAAGATTCTTAAATACAGTTCAAAACACTGCCTTAAGACTGTACCTCAGAGCTTTCAGAACAAGTTCCGTAAAAAAACTTACTGTAAAGTCAACGATCCCCTTCTTTGGCTAAGACGACAGTACCTTCTTCTTTCTGATGCTGCTGGTATTTCTGCGAACCCTTCAAACCTTGTTTTCGCACTGTTGGTTTCAATATTTCTTTTCTCCTTTTAGGTTGACCTTTTCAGCAAAAACATAAAAAATGGTTAACGTACCAAAACACCAAGTCCAAAGACTCATAAAGTAACCCAATACAAAAAATCAAAGGAACGTCATGCTTCCCAAGGTAGAAGACGTTATGACAGGAAACAACAAGGTTTTGGTGGTCAAACGAAACCTACGAAAAAGATTGTATTGAGGATGGAATGTACGCAAACATTTTGGGCTAGGAAGTGACAAGAAACGTAAGGGACAGATGATTCAGTTCTAAGTTAAAATTGTACTGTTTTTAAGTTATAACCCCTGAAAAATATAAAAAGTTTGTATATAAAACTATAACACATTCGCTAGTATTACTTATTCTAGGGCTATTGTCCCAATTCCTCGGGATCTAAAATCCTTACTCAGTGATATTGATCTCACTAGAACGATGCCTTTTGCCATTTTTAATCTAAGTCCTCCCTGTCTAAAAAGGTTACCTAATTTTAATACCTTGCTTAGCCAAGTCAATAAAAGTAACACCAAAAGAAATATTTAGGCAATCATTTACGGAAATAATTTATAACAACAAATTTAAAAGAATTATATTTAAGATCATTCTGTCACCTCAAATGATGGGTTCCGGAAATCCTTCTTGCTACCTTCTTTATTCAGTATTCATACTGGGGAACTTTATGGGATACTCCAGGCTTTTAAATCGTTAACCCCAGAGGATAACTACGTCGTTACATGTACAGACTTCCTCTATTAAAAATATTTATACTCAACATCCCTTGGTCTAACAAATACACGATTGTTACAAATTTCTTGCTTCAGTAGGAACTTCCGTTTCCCTTATTTGGGTTTCCTCTCAAGTTGGGATTGCAGGCAATGAGGAAGCTGATCGTGTCGTGAAAGGAGCTATTCAGATGAATCTACCGCCAAAAAATATCCAATTAATTAATAACCTAAAAACTGCGTTTTTCTCACTCTTGTTACTTTCATTATCTAAATTTTAGGGGTTGTTCACCCCATACTCAAGGATCGAAGCGTCGATGCTGAAATAAGGAAAAGAATATGTCCTGCTCCAAACAAAAGGGAGATGAATACTTTTCATTGGACCACACTGTATATTACCTACGTGGGAGAATAGAAAGGGACGGGTCGTATATTAAAAAAGCACTGAATTTAATATAAGTGATAAAAATCACGGAAATCGTTTAATCTGTCAGTAACAGAGTTCCATTAGCAAAATGTTCTTTCAAGCTTTATCGGATACAATTCACACTATCTTTTATTCCTGATCTGACAAGAGCGTTGCATGTCTACTTGAACTTTTCCGGTCCTAGATGCTCTTCTTTATTTAAATGTACATGCGATGTTGTTCAGTGAAATTGCAATTGCACGGATTTTTAGCTAGCAGTCGGGTGATTTATTGGTATAGTACTTAACTGGAAAAGGGGCCAGTTTAATTGAAGGGTACGGGAGAAAGCGATTGTCGGAAAAACATAGAAAAATCAGACTACTAACAATGAAAACGCAACCGAAAATATCAACTAATGGACTTTTAAACTAATGGCATAAAATATTTCTTATTTTAATAATACTTTTTAGTAAACTATTACAGAATTAAATACTTAATTTACATGACAAAATATATTATTGAAAATACAAACAAAGACTTAAAAGTTATCCATGTTACGCAGGATTTGTTTTTAAATTTCAAGGCTCATTTGCAGCAGTTTTTTTGTAAAGAATCCTTCAATGAAAAACAATGAATTTACGATTTGAAAATATCGAATATTCATGCATTATAAAACACTAGATACTGAAATATCATTTAAATGCAGTGAAACAGTCTCTTTCAATTTGTTCAATGCTATTAAAATCGGAGATAGGAGGAATGTGCAGCCCCTGGTCATACCAAAACCTACAAATAAGATGTATAGTGTGTAAAGTTTATATAATTAGGGATTTAAGTTTATTTATATAATGAATATTCTTATACTTTAATTGTAGTTTAATATCTGTCGCTTGCACAAAAGAGTCTGCTCAAGTGTGACATTTGACATACTGCCGAAATTGTATTAGTGACAAGGGACATTTTAGCGGTAAATTCAATTGTCTTACTATGTAATCCTTCAGGTAGTTTGCTATCTTCGTTTCTCTAGATGGTCTCAAATTGGCTCCTGATTTTGTGTTTGTAGTTGTATTTGACTAGATGTGTCTCATTTTCCAGTGAGTTAGATACTGGTTTTAAGTGGACTTTGTTTCTTCGATAAACAGCTTCAGAATCAGTTTCAACATGATAAGAATCTGGTTCAGTAGCTGTTGAGATTTTTTGGCCAGGATGCAGCTTAGGTACCATTTTGTCTTGTTTCTTTGAACTTTGAATCATAATATCTTCTTCCTTATATAAGCGTTTTAAATTCGGTTCAGTGTAAAATTTAGGTATTAAGGTTTCTTCGGGTATTGGCAGAATAGCATTTAACTGTCTACTAATGAGATGTTCTGATGGTGAGAATTTTCCTTGTTTGGGAATTGTATTTTGTTTCAAAATAATTTCAAGTAGTTCAATATCAGTATTTTTACATTTACACAGCATACCTTTTACCGTTTGAACAGTCCTTTCTACTAGTCCATTAGACTGAGGATACAATGGGCTGGAAGTTATCTGTTTGATCTCAAACTTGTTAAGGAATGTTTTAAATTCGTCTCAGGAGAACGGAGTTCCATTGTCGCTCATAAAAATTTGTGGGATTCCATGGTGCACAAAAATATTTTTTAGAACGGATATTACAGAGGGAGCAGTTGATTTTAGTTCAGTGACAATTATGTGTGCAAAATTCCCTGCAATTTTATATCAAGGAAGTCTTTCCACTTTGTGAGGTATCAATTCTGATGGGCTATTTGATTTGGAATATTTTATGAATGTGGTACATTTTTCTATAGTCTTTAATATATCTAAATGCATTCCAGGCCAATATAGTCCAGTCATTTAAGCTTAAATTAGGTAAGAATCTCGGAACTGGAGATACCCAGCTGTAAGTCTGTAAATACTTGTATATTGACACGCTAAAAGTTATTTCAAAACCTACATATGGTAGGGTGTACGCAACTATTAAATTTCAAGGTCAAATGTCACAAAAATCGGTTTTTTGCGCTTTTTTGTAAATATCTCATTTTTTATGGGTTTTTTGCTATTTGTATTTATTATCAATATTGTAGAATACAAAATTCTCTACAAATTTTGTTTAAAAAAATTCAGATTACAGTAAGAACGTAAAAGCTATGGAGCAGCAGAGAAGATGAAACAATAATTGTACTAGTTACTCAAGAAAAATTCTTATCAATTCGAAATAACAAAGATATGCTCATTAATATGTTAATTGAAAAATTACAAGCTGCAAATATTACTACTAAACAAGCCAGAGATAATGCTGATGTTCTTATTGTTGAAACTGCAATTGAAAAATCAAATTCTGAAAAAAACTGCAGTTATAATAGGACAAGATATTGATTTACTTGTCATTTTAATTGGGCGTACACTGTCTTACGAACAAGACATTTTCTTTAAAAAAGTGGGGATATATTTGACTAAAAGTTTTGATAAATATCCTCATTCCAAAACACATATTTTATTTCTGCACGCATTAAGTGGCTGTGACACAACTTCTGCGCTTTTTAAAAAGGGAAAAAATCATTTTTTAAAGTTTTTGGGAAACTGACAAATTTGAATGAACTAGCTGCAGCATTTGAGAAAGAAAATTGTTCGGCCCAGAGATTATTAGAGAGTGGAACTCAAATCTTATTGGCAGTCTATAATGCTCCGAAATCTGTGAAAAGTCTCGATCATCTTCGTTATATGCATTACGTCAAGTCTACAAAACTTAATTAACCTGTGCAGCTTTCAAATATTCCACCAACAAAAGCAGCTGCTCATCAACCTTTCAAACGTGTATATTATTAAGTTCAAACTTGGTTAAAGCATGATTTGGAACCCCAGGTATGGAGTTGGGCAATGCGAAACGATTTTCTGGAGCCTATCATGACAATTTTACCACCTGCTCCAGAAGATTTGCTAAATACAATTTTCTGCAACTGCAAGAGTGGTTGTGGTTCGCGATGCGGATGCAGGAAAGCGGGCTTGCAATGCTCTTTAGCTTGTGGCCAATGTAATGGGCAAGCTTGTCTCAATGCTCTTCCATATCAGAGCGACATTTACGAAGATGGAACCTTTGACCCCGAAATCATGGAAGAACTTGAGAGAAATGTCGTTGAAGACGATAATGAAGACCAGTTTGAAATTTACCAGCAGCCGGAAGACGACGATGAAGAGGAAGAAGATTATTAAAATTATAAATTGTAGTTTTTGTACCTTTTATTCCATTTTTTTACTTTTAATAAAAATAAATGTATTGAATGAAATTTTTTAATAAAAAGATTAATTCATAATTTATTTGTTTTTTTTTATCATGTAAGAATTTATTAATATTAATTAGGTTAAAATTCAAACATAATTCCTATATTTTCATTAACAATTTTGCAATTACATGGGCAGGTAAGTGTTGTTAAATAAATTAATACTAAATAAAAAGTGGATAGGTTAGGAAAAAAAATGATAAAATATAATATAATATAATAGTTAATAAAAATTGACAAATATTTGTAATCATTGATTTATCGATATTTCATCAACTATATATGGCGCGTTTTCGACCGGAGGCACCGGTTGACTTGAAGTGATGCTGTGACCGCGCGCTCTCCGTCATCTATCTCGAAAACGGTTCACCGTATGAAAAAATTTTTTAAACAAAATTTTTAGAGAATTTTGTATTCTACAATATTGATAATAAATGCAAATAGCAAAAAACCCATAGGAAATGAGATATTTACAAAAAAAGCGCAAAAAACCGATTTTTGTGACCTTTGACCTTGAAATTTAATAGATGCGTACACCCTACCATATGTAGGTTTTGAGACAACTTTTAGGGTGTCAATATACAAGTATTTACAGACTTACAGCTGGGTATCTCGAATTCCGAGGTGAACTTACTATAATGATTGGACTAAATAATAAGCTTTACGAGCTTTAGAAATACACGAGTTAATGCCCTGGTGCACTTTGTGAATTGAATTAATAAAAAATTGTTTTAACTAAAAAGGTACAATAAATCTATTACCTTTGTAAAGGAGGCCTTCTTGTACTGCTAGCTTATTTTTAAAATCCTAAAACCGTTTGGCTGCTAACAAGCAAGTAGTTTTGTGTTCGGGCCATCCATTTTCTATGTACTGCTTTACAACTGACAGTGCTTCATTTTTGGCCATTACATCTGCCAAACTTTTCATCTTTTCTAGGGAAGCTGTCATAACTGAATAAATTTTTAGATTCTCTATTTTCTAGAGGACTACGACTTAACATATCTGCAATATATAGGAATTTGTGAGGTAAGTATACAATCTTCGGGTTATATTTCAGAAGTTTTACTGTTAAGTTTTGCAATCTGGGTGTTAAAGTATTTATTGGTTCTTTTAATAGACCCAGAAGTGGCTTGTGGTCGCTCTCTACTGTAAAATTTTGGGAATAAATATAATATTTAAAATGCTCACATGCTGCAACAACCTTCAGCAATTCCTTCTTAATTTGGCTGTACCGTGTTTGAGCTGGTGTTAGAGATGCTACTGGCCTGTCATCTTACATTAATACACTGCCCAAGCCATTTTGACTCGCATCTACTGAAAGGGTTACTGGTTTGTTGGGATTAAATAAAGCCAAGATGGGTGCAGGTGTTACACTATTTTTTAAATTTTCAAAACATTTTTTAGGATTGTCATCTCATATAAATTCATTGTTTTTCTTCAACAATAATTGTCTTAAAATACTAGTTTTCTCAAAGAGTCTATAGATACATTTGCCTAAATAATTAATAGAGCCTCGAAAACGTAGTTCATTTACATTTTTTGGTGGTTTCATATTATTGATTGCATTTACTTCAGCTTTAGTCATTGATATGCCTTCTAGACTAACGTCATGTCCTAAAAAGTTATCTTACTTACTGCTACCTGAGTCTTTTCCTTGTTTAATTTTAGGTTGTGTTTCCTTGTTTTTTCCAAAACTAACCTTAACTTTTCATTATGTTCTTCAATACTTGATGCTGTAATCATCTAAATAAATGTAAACTCCTTCAGTGCCTTCTATGGTTTGGTGAATAGCTTTTTGCCATACCTCTGGACTACTGTTTAAACCATATGGAAGCCTCTAAAATGAATACCTTCCAAATGGGGTTGAAATGGTACATAGTTTAGCACTTTCTGGATCCAAAGGAATCTGAAGAAAAGCATTAGAAGCATCTAAAACTGAAAACAAATTTTGATTCGCAAATTTCTGACAAAATATCCTCAGGAACGGGTAGTTGGTAGTGCTCTCGCTTTATATATTTGTTCAGGCTTCAAGGGTCCATACAGAGTCTGCTCAAGTGTAACATTTGACATACCGCCGGAACTGTATTAGTGACAAGGGACATTTCAGCGGTAAATTCAAATGTCCTACTTATGTAACATAGTGAAAGACAAAATGACTCTAGTGAAAAATTATATGCCAGAATGTGATCAGTGGTTCTATGAAGATATCAGAGGCTACCATCAGAACTTTTCGCCAGATGATAAAGAAACTTCCGCATCAGAATTCAATGATGATTAAATGAAAATATTTCAAGTTTGCATCAAAAGTTTAGTTAAACCATCTATTTGTTTATTTCATTCAGTAAATTAACCAAAACTTATATTTTGAAAATAAAAATTTAATTTGTTTTTCTCTTCCCCTTTAAAAAATCAAGTCCTTTGCTCTTACCCTTATAGCTCGTTTATTTTTTTTGATTTACGAATTGATATTTTCAAAAAATAATGCAGCTGGATAATCTGAATAGACAACAAAATACGAAAATGTTCAGTATCTAAAATTTTACATCAAAAATGTTTTTCCTAAGTCCTCACAATTTTTCCAAATGTGACTTGGAGACCCCTCAATTAAATAGGGGAAAACTATTATGTTTGAATTTAAGACTTACTGTACGTTGCAGCATGACTAGCTTCATCAGTTTTCTTTTGTTGAAATTCAGTGCCAATCATTTTTCCAATACAGCGTGCGACAAATATTTTGAATTTCATATTTTCAGATTTTAACCATGTTAAAACTGTTTTTGAATTAGTCCACAGCAATTTTTACTCAAGAAGCTAAAACCTTCATCTTTATCTTTATATATTTCTCTTCACAAAAACCTTTGAACTGTTCTTTTTTTCTAATTATATTTTAAAGAGTAGTAACTAATTATAAATACGTAGACACCGGTATATTAAAAATATTTTAGAAAGTAGTAACCAATTAAAAATATTCAGAAGACCGGTATCTAAAAAATGTATATATAATTTGTAATAAATTGTTGTTAATAAATATTAATGGAGCAAAATGAGAATATACATTTATTGGAAAAATTATCGTCAAGTTTTCATTTACCCAACCGCTTGAAAAGAGAGAATGTGTCAGAAGAATTTAATCAAAGTCTGATCTGAATAAAATTCCTTGCAGGAGCTTGGAAACTGTCATTGCTTACAGCCACTTTACTTTTATTTCTCGAAAAATCTCGATAAATGTTTGATTTGTAGCAATGCGAACGGGGAAAACTAAAGAAGTGAGTATCAATCAATAATGCATTGCAAGAAATTCCCTCTTCCAGATGAAAATGCATTTCTATTGAGAAAAATATTTGGATTCTAAGTTGTAGTATCTCGAGCATATTTCTTTGTCTCTTTGCGGTTTTTTTGAAAGATAGATGAACAGAGCGATACAGTCAATGAAATATGGAAAGGCTTTTTGGAAATGACAGGTCTGTCTAGTTGAATTCTTGTCTTTTAATTTGCACAATTTTATTGATATAAAATATGTCCTTCTTAGTGATACTTTAAAATATCAGGGAAATTTAAAATTTATTGCCAGAGCCTTTAAGATCATCTTTTATAATGTATCACAAAAAACAATAAAAGGCAGTAAATGCACTTACATATAAAACGAAATTAGGAAATGTTTCTTAGGACTCTGATCTATAAGATATATTGCTCATATCAGTTAAACATTTTCTGTTATATCGGTATCATGTCCACAAAATGTGAAGTCTCTGAATTTAATTCTAAAAAAATAAGAGAAAAAACATCTATATAATTATTATATCTGAAAGCACCTATTAATTACGAACTCCACATGAATTAAGTAATAACTATAAGGTACCTAATAAGTAATTAGTTTAATAGAAGGTAATTCCGTTTCCAATCTGCTCACCCATTATTAGCATATAAAACTAGGTAAACGAGCTATTAAGAAATTTTATAGAAATTCTAGTCAGAATTGATATTTTATATAATTAGATGGGTATAAATGAACCATTTCATTTCAAATTCTCTAAAATAAAAACGCTTTTAGTAGATTTTTTGAAAGAAACAATTTAAATGACTACACTTCTTTATTGATTCCACCGATTAGGGAGGCGCCTAAATCAATTTCATCTAAATAGTATAGCCATTTACAAGAACTTCTCAAATAGGTACCAGAAAAATTTCATGATAATTACAAGAATTTATAATACGGAAAAAACGAAAATGAAGACTAAAAATATTTTTGTTTATTATAAGACCAAATTCTTTTAATAATTAAGCAGTATTACTAGTATTATTTTCCCTCCTGATTTACCTAAATAAAAAGTCCACTGAAAATATATAAAGTACATTCCTTTGGACTTAATAAATATGATAAATCAAAAAATGAGTTAAACTATGTTGTCACTAAAATGAAAAAAAAAAAAAATTCAAAAATTTGGAATTATACTCCTTTTTTTTCTATTTTCTCATCATATAATTATTATATCTTCAAGGAAATTTAGTTTAAAGTTGCAATTAAAAATATTATGAAGAACTGTAACATTCTCAGAAGGAGTGAAGTTATGATTGTTGAATTAAATATGATGTCCAAAAGTAGACTTAACTGTGTTCACCAGCTTGTATGTTGAGTCTCCTCTCAGATTTTCCTATATAAGACATTACAATCGTTACAATTTAGTTTATAGATACCACTATTGTGTAGCAACTCGATTTCATCCTTAGTATGTGAAAGTTAGCTTTTAATCGAATTAACATTTTTAAAAGAAATTTTAATATTGTTGCAATCCTTAAAATCTGCAGCAACATCATTGGAAATTTTCCCGAGATATGGTAGTGAAAAATATTTAAAATTAGCAGGAGGTTTCATTAGTAGGATTAAAAGCAAGTTGGGACCTTTTCTTGAGTTTGCCTTTATTGATACCCACGTTAATAATGGAAGGATTGTAGTTATTATTAAAAGCTAATTGTTTTAAAATGCTGATTTCTTTATTAAAATTATGATTGGTTAAAGGTATATTAAGAAGACGATGAATATAAAGTATATTGGCTGATAACTTGTGTTGATAAGAGTGATTAGAGTGGAAATTAATTAGATGGTCAGTTTGAGTAGGTTTCCGGTAGATATCAAATTCAAGTTTATTATACCGATGACTGATAGAAAGGTCTAGGAAATTAAGTGATTTATTGACTTCAAGCTCAACTGTAAATTTGATTTTAGGATGAATATTGTTATTGAAAAATAAGAAGTCATCAACCTTAGTAAAATTACAATTCATAATTGCATAAATGTCATCAACATATCTGTACCAGTGTGAAGTTCGGTTGTTAATTTTTTTGGTTTCTAAGTGATCTAGAAATAACAATAACAAAGGACTTAGAGGATTACCCATTGCTAAGCCATTGGGTTGTCTATAGAATGTTTTATTAAAAATAAAGAAATCTTGGTCAAGACAGATTTTGAGTAAATCCAAGATAATATTGATAGAATGAAGGAGGTTGAAGTTATTTTTAGTAAGAAGATCCTTGATAATAGGAAAGGTTTCCTCTCTGGGAACGTTGGTGAATAAATTGCTAATATCAAAAGAAACTAACTTAGCTTCAGAACTTAGATTTATGATTTTTATTTTGTTAACTAAATCAATTGAGTTTAAAACAGTATATTTGGATATATAATTAAGAGAAGAGTTAAGGAAGTTATTGAAAAATTTAACAAAGAAAAATACAGGAGAGTTGAATTAAGTGACTACAGGTCTCATTTGGATCTCTAATTTATATATTTTAGACAGGCCATGCAAACGAGGCAAATAAAGGTTTTTTAAAATGAAATTATTCAAAAATAGAATGTCCCTTTTAGTAAAAACGTATTTATATTTGATGAGAGTAGATTTAAACAAGTTTATGAACTTTTGCAGACGGTTGGAGTTCAAGGTTATAAAATTATTATTGTTAAGAAATTCTAAAACTTTAAGTATGTAGTTCTCTTTGTTCATGATAACTAAGCAATTTCCTTTGTCAGTCTTAGAGACAATGAAATTATTGTAAAGTAATTTGTCTTTAATGGATTTTAATAAATTAATAAATTGATTAATAAGTGTGTTTTAATGGGGTTCAATAGTGTTAAGGGATAAGTATCTGTTGAAAATGGAGATGCAGTGTGATTTCTAATCACATCGATCTAATCAAAAATATACAAGCTAAGAAACTTTTTTTTGTTTTTTTCTTTTTTTTTTTTTTTTTTGTTTTTTTGTCGTTTTTTCTTGTTTTTTTTTGTGTTTTTTATTTTTTTGTCGTTTTTTCTTGTTTTTTGTTTTCTTTTTGTTTTTTTGTCGTTTTTTCTTGTTTTTTTTTTGTTTTTTTTTGTTTTTTTATGTTTTTTGTTTTCGTTTTGTTTTTTTTTGTTTTTTTTTTGTTTTTTGTTTTTTTTAAAACTCTGCAGAAGAACGAGTACTAGAAGTTCAGTAGAAGGTTTGAAGCCCTTTTTGTATACCGGAGCCCCTATCGGCATCATAGTCCTTTTTGCACTTTTCAAAAAGGTGGCATCCATACCTGCAGTTTGATATATTATCAAAAAAATTTCAATAAGTTATAGGTTATTTCTCAAAATATCGAAAAATGGTAAATCAAAAAGGTACGATTGTAGTAATATGTGTTTTCAACAAAAATTCAATCTAGTTCGTAAATTTGAAAATAAAAATTTCGAAAACTGCGTAATTTTCAACTTTCAACACCCTTGTATCTCGAAAACTAGTGATAGAATTTAGTTGACCCCATTGACACTTTTAATTAAGAGGTTGAATACACCAACATACATAAATTTCAGGATATTTCACGTAGGCAATCACTAGGTATATTTAAAAAACCAACACACAATTCAATAATTTAATTTTTTTTTTTTTAATAATATATTATAAAATATGCATTCTTTAAAATTTAGTTAATTAGCTAAAATCAAATATGTGTTGATTCAACAATTGTGGAAATATTTTGACCTGCCTTATCAAGATTGTCCTCTTTCTTCTGTATTCTCCTATCGTTCCAGTACATAAACCTAAAAACCGAGAAATTTTATATAATATTTATGTTATTATGTATATTAGTGTGTCAACTATTAGATAATAGAATCAGTATTATTTGTAATTCATAATATTTTTATTATTTTACTTAGATTTGTTTGTTTATATGAGAGAAATACAGTCTAATAACATTTTTAAACTATTCATATTAAATTAGGTTTTAAAACTTTGGTTTTTTAGTTTTTCGGTAACGATTGGATTTCCCACCTATTTATAAGCATAAAAAATTAATTTTCTATAAGTGTACTTACGCTATAATGAAAGAGCAAATGGTGTAGATCAAAACGCTGAAGAAAAATATCATTGCGGGAAAACTTTCCAAAGTATGTTGATATATTAAGTTGTAGACAGGTACCGCTACCACGGGAGCTATGGCTTCAACTATCCCCAGCATTGAAATGGTTTTTCCAATATCATTTTCCGAAACAATTTTCGTTATGTATGAACGTTTAGCTATCCTATTGAGCCTCGTCACTACTACTAGAAGAATTCCTAAAAATAAAATAAACATAAGACACTCAAGGTAACTATTTATTGAGCACTGGCGGCCAGTGAACAAAAAATTGGGGATTTACAATGTACGAATATAGATATTAGTCCTACGTTGAATTCGTATTAACGAAAACAAATACTATGAATTCGTTATTACAGAGGCTAGTTCAAATAAAAATAAACACTTTACTATTTCAGCTCGATATAAACTAGTCACGACGAAATAGGTATCACTGAATTAATTATCTAAATCTTTTTCCATTAAAATTTATACAAATAACAAGCACACCTAAAGCCATATTTTCAATATAAAAAAACAAAACTTTTTTATGAGGAGGTGAGAAAAAAAATATATACGCAAAAAATTAAAAGTATCTGATACATTCAGTTTTACTTTGTACACCAATTAAATTGTTTGTAACATTAACAATTGACTTAAAATTATGAATAACGATGTTCTTGGAAGGCCTATTGTACAAAGAAGGCATCTAAGTGCAATTGAAGTACCAATAGCTGTTACACTATTACAAGAAGGACGTTTGCAGAGATACGTAGCCCGCTTGCTTCAAACAAGTCAACCAACGATTCACTGAATGTGGAATAGATTTCCAGACATAGGTATTATCCATAGAAGACCATATACACCACGAGAAAGAATAACTACGCTCCGAAAAGACCGCCAAATTTTACGATTATCCCTACAGAATAGGACAAGATAAGTGATACCTATTTCGTTGTGACTACTTTATTTCCTTTAGATGTTTAGGTTTTGTTGGAATTTGAATTACAGGCCTGAATTCAAGTTCCAACTGATACGACCCCAAAGAACAATTAAACGTAATTCGGTACCCGTAGCACCATCTAGCGTCGAAGGGGCGGAGTGCGATTGACGCAAGGTAGTGTTCTACGCTTGTGGCGGGCGCATTTCGCACCCCTGCGCAGCTGGATGGTCACAAATGCCGGAAGTGAGACTGACGCGCGAAGACTCTCACTTGGTGATGTAGCAATGCACTTTTTTGGGGTGTTTTGTTGTGAACAGATGTGCGAAAAAGTTATGTTATAATTTATGTTATTATTAGTAATTTTAATTATAAAAGTTGTTAGTCTGTTACATTAAAAAATAATTATATTTACCTGCATAAAAAACCATGGACGTAGCTGCTAAGCCAAAAATAACTTGTGCAAATAATCTGGTGTATACCGTTATAAAGAGTATTATGAGATCATTAATTTTTAAAATTTTGACTAGTATCCACAGCCCTAAAACATTACCTAGAAATAAAAAAAAAAAATGTTTTTAAATACAAAAAAAGAAATAAGCAGACAATGATACAAACTTGAGTTTTAAACTACAGTGCGAATGAAAAGTAAGGCATAAAATCGATAAAATGGAAAATATTGATGCTTGAAAAAATTAGTGTTTTAATTCTGCAATTTTGGATAAAAAAGTCGAATATACAGAGTGATTAAAGTAAAAAAAGTGACGATTTTATCTTTAGAATATTCTCATTCTCTATTTAATTGTCAACATGGTAATAAATGTATAAAATGTAGAATAATAAGAAGTACCACTTTTGTATTATTTTATTGGAGTTTTACCATAGGCTAGCTTTTTCTCAAATAAAAATTTATTATTACTATGTTGTTAATTATATGAAAGGATCAGAACATGAATTATTAAAACATAGCAGTTGGTAATATAAAAAACTACCGGTTAAATTACTATATTTACACGCATAACTTTTTATATAAAAATGTTATGTAGAAAAGTGCAAAATTCACAAAATTAACGCGTTTTTAGATTTTCCAAAAATGAATATTGAATTTACCTTTTGAATCGTATCGTAAATAAGCGTTCTTTAATTTTTTTTTTTTTCAAAAATTGAGTAAAAATCAAAAACATTGTAATTTTTAAAGAATTTCAAATACATTTTTTTGTACTTAACCCATAAAAAATATGTATAAAAATGTTTAATTAAACCTCTACTGCATATAAAAATAAAATTATTTTATACAGTGTGTCCATGGATGGGGTCCCCAAGGGGGAAAAAATCTTTATTATTCATTTTACGACCAAAAGTCATTCTTTATAAAAAGTTCTGCTTGTTGAGAAAATGGAGTTGCCTTATTAAAATTTTAGATTAAATGTACAGGGTGTTAATAAATTAGGAAAATATGAAAATGCTTCAAGAGGGAAGTACCATTATTTATTATTTTTAACAAAAATTTTATAAAACAAAGTTGTTTATAAACTAGCATAGAGACTAAATACAAATTTTTAAATAAAAATTCCAATATTTTAAAATAGAATATTAATGAATAATAAAGATTTTTTTCCCCCTTGGGGACCCCATCCATGGACACACTGTATAATGTTCAACAAGATTGACGGCTGTCCTCCAAGAAAGTATTTTGGATACGTGGCAAAAGAATAGTTGTTTGTGTATTAATAGCAGAAAGTGCTACTTTCTGCTCGACTTACACACAAGATTTTTTCTACGATCACATGATTACAAGTTAAACAAAATCCGTTCACTTACCAAGAAGAGTTGTGATACTCTGTGCTGTACGGAAATAGCTGTAATCTACTGGTGTCCACTGAAATATATTCTGCACATAAAGAAACGTCATGTTATCCTCACCTGAAAAAATATTATTTTTAAAACTTTTAATAATATAATTAAAGTTGGGTGAATGAAGATTACACAGTTAGCAAAATTTAGCAGGACACAAACATTCAATCGTCACGAAGGATTACCTACAGGATTGAAGGTTCCTTCCGGTAAAGGACGACGTCTCATTATAACTCATATTGGAAGTGATGACGAGTTTTCAAAACATGTTTCTTTAATATTTCAATCTAAAAAAAACCGGAGACTACCATGAACATATGAACGCTGATGTTTTTTAAGAATATTTTCAGCAGATGATAAAACATTTAGCAAAGGGTTCAGTTATAGTAATAGATAACGCTTGTTACCACTCCCGTCTAATTGAACGTGTGCCAAATACTTCATGAAAGAAAAATGATATCATTAAGTGGCTAACAGACAGAAACATTAACCTTCCAGAAAATTCAATAATAATAGAACTATTAGAAATTGTGAAACTAAATAAGCCTCCAGTACGTTTTGCAGTGGATACAATTGCAAAAACACATGGTATTGATGTTGTGCGTCTTTCTCCATATCACTGCAAACTAAATCTTATTGAACTAATATGAGCACAAGTTAAAAGATATGTAGGTCGACATAATACGTCATTTAAGTTAAAAGATGTAAAAGCATTGTTAGAAACTTCCATATCACTTTTTACAAAGGAAAATTGACAAAAGGCAATCGAGCATTTGTTAAACAAAGAAGTAAACATATGGAATCTAGACAAAATCTTGGATGTAGATACTACAGTTCCATCTTTAATAGTATCAGTAAATAATGACTCATCAAGTGAATATAGTGATAAAATTGTAACAAAAAATAACAATACAAACAAATAACCCCTAATTTATCCAACCGTGCGCTTATCAGAGTCTAAAAAGGGATTAAAATAAGGGTAACCCATTGTTACGTTCCACAAAACCGGGCGACACAGAAAAAATTCTATAAAGTTCTCCATATCTTTTAACTGCAGATTTTTTAAAATCACATATTTTGTTTGAGCAGCTGTGCTTTAAACTACTACAAAATTTTGATTTATTAATTCGTGTCGATTTCAATTGGACAGCATTAAGCAGAAAGCTACCTACCCTCAATAGTTACAAACTGAGATAATTAGCTTTAAGTTTTTGTTCGTTTAAGAAAGCTGTGGGTTGTGGGTTAGCAAGAGAAGAGCATCAGCATAACTAAATAATTTTCCAAAATATAAAATTCGTATTCATATTAAAGATCTTCCACCAGAAGAAATGAGAAAAGATATTTTAGGCCATTTATCAACGTCTACTAGTAAAGGGCGATGTAGAAATTGCTCAAAGAGACAAACTACAGTATTATGTGTTTGGTGGCATCAAGAAACTGTTTTTGGTCTAAGATCCGAAGTAAGATCAACTTTCACCCATCTGTTTAATAGATGAAAGTTTCTTTTCATTAAATAAAATGTGTTTATAAATGTACCGCAAATGGGTTGCCTAAGAAAATACGGTCCATACTATTTTCTTGAAGTAAAAAAATGATACCCTGTAAAGTATTCCCCAGATACCTCGGCTATGCCCAAACTTTAATTAGTTCACCACAGAATTTTAAGATTTGGTGTTTTCTCTTCATCCGTTTTTGAGTTATTTTCAAAATTCGAAATTTGCACTTTTCCTCAAATATCTCAAATTAGGTCCATTTTAGGGAAATCATGTATAGGAACAAAATAATAGAGAATGACATCATAAGCAACTTTTATCATGATTCATATACTTTCTTTATCTGTAGACAGATAGGAAAGTAAAAAATGACCGTGGCCGAATTTTCTTAGGCAATCCATTTGCGGTTTATTTAAAAACATATTTTATTTAATAAAACAAAACTTTTATCCATTAAACAGATGGGTGAAGGTCGACCTTACTTACGGATCCTGGACTATTACGATTTCTATAAAAAAATATATATTTTGATTTTCTCTTCTGTAATTTGTTCAAAGAAAAAAATATGTTGATATGTTGTCTTTAATCAGCCTGTAAGTTTTTATATAGATTTTTTAAATCATCTTGTAAACATTTGTACCTTATTGGTCGCTATAAGTTGTAATGGTGCAAATTATAATTATGCAAACAATTGGATCTTAGCAGTGTATCATTATACATATTAAATTTAATTAGTAAAAACCTAGCGATGTATCGTATAGGATGCTGTATACAGGGTGATCCGTTAGTGTGAAAATTCCAATATCTCCGCCATTATTAGAGATATAAAAAAAAATTTCACAGAATGGTAGACAGCGTTAAACTACATATTTTAAAATTATTTTTAAAAATACAGGGTGTTTAATAACTTCCCTCTGGAGCCAACTTATGTTCTTTTTTATGGATCACCCTGTATTTTATTTTATATTTGAATTGCCCTTGATTTTTCCATTCTAAAAATATAAATTATTATTGGTTTATACAGGGTATTTTGCAAGATATAATTAGTTTTGTATGAAAATCGTATTGAATTCAATGATCTATATCATGCAAAAGAAGCCATTGATAACCAATTTTTTTTCTACCACAATTTTTCAATGATAGTCAAATTTTATCCGTTGATACTACTTTTTTCAATTCGCATCAAATCTGTACAGGGTCAGTCAAAACACAAATACATAATTTTCTCAATTTTTTTTTAAATGGTTCACCCTGTATTTTATATCATCTTTTAAAAGTGTCCTAGTTATACTTTAATTTGACCTAAGCATTCCTTATACCAAAAGTTAATAGGTTTTAGAGATTTTTAAATTTTAGTGGTAAAAACGACAATTCAGAAACTAATTGATAGAAAATACATTGTGTTTGATAATTAGTAATTATTACAATTTAAACCAGCTCTAATTTATTATCAATTTTTACATTAAGAAAGAAAAAATATTAATATATAGCACAAATTCATACTTTAATATTTAAATGTAATTTTTGCTAATTATATTTAATTAGAACAATTGTTCAAAGTGGCCTCCCATAATATTTATGCAGGCCTAAAGACGGTTTTCAAAGTTCCTACTCACATTTCTAAGCGTTTTCACAGTAACACTTTGAAATGCTTCTCTTACTCGTATTTTCATATCATCTACTGTAGTTGGAGGTATTTTATACACTAGAACCTGTAACAAGATAAGGGGTTCGGAGACTATCGATCTTAGAGCGTTTATGGAAATTTTAAACCCAGGTTAGTGTGTTGACGAATTTATTAAACTAAAAAACATACATATGAATACAAAACACATTATACAATAATTTAAAATACATACCTAAACCAGGGACAATGAACCCAGACAGCACACCAAATCCTTTGGATATCTACTGAACATCCCAATATCCACTGAATGTCCAGTCCATGGTGGATATCTATTTTATATCCATGAAATGTAATTTATAGACATGCAAATGTCCATAAATAATTGTAATTATATAGCAAATTATTAAAAAATTACGCCATTGTACTCGCCATTGTGGCTAATAGTACCGTTGAGATATTTAAAATTAATTTTTTTTAAGGTGTATTCAATATCCCATGGACATCCACTATAAATATAAATATATCAAAGTCTAAGCGCGGACGCAAACCATCGTGGATATCTACTAGATGTAATTTTTGATTTTGCTTCCTAAGTATAGATGGCGATACCACTTTCGTAACTACTCATGCTTAACCCGCCGTCATTGAGTTTGATCGACATTGTTTCACAAACAGACTTCATTAGAGACTGAAGTCGAGAAGTTCCATTTATTGCTGAAGATTCCTAATAAGGATGATTTTCTCCTTAGTAGGCAAAATCAAAGGCAGATTGTTGGGAATATTTTTTACCTCTATTTTCTTTCGACGTTATTCAATAACCATTGGTTATTTATGAACCTCTACTAAAAATAATTATAAAATATTTATCTGAATTTCTATATCCTGGGATATAGACCGGACATTTGGTTGAATATACACAAAATATATTCTATGGATATATCTGGGATTTCTTGTATTTTCTGGAGATACTCATTAGATATTTTGCTGAATATCCATAGGATATCTTCTATATTCTGGATATAGACGGACATTTGGATATCTATATTAGTTCCACGGAATATTTCTGATATCCTGTGGATATATTGGATATCCACAAAATATATTCTGTGGATATCTCTGGGATTTGGTGTGTTGTCTGGGAATATATGTAATAAATCAAAAAATTCAAAATTCCCCACAGGGTTTTAGTTCAACTTTGATTATTTATTGGTTGACGTGGATATGATTAATTTTTGGTAACCCAGTAACTAACTACATTTTGCTACAAACCTTAACGTAGCCCCAGAAAAAAAATTCCATTTTAGTTAAATCTGGTGACCGGGCTGGCCAACGGAATGGCCCGTCTCTTCCTATCTATCTTCCTGGAGATTAATCTGCAAGTTCACCATTTACAAGAGCGTTATTGTGAGCAGGAGCACCATCATGTAAATACCACATTTTTCTGCGTACTTCAAGAGGAAGATCTTCAAGCAATATTGGTAAAGAATTTACTAGAAAGTCTAAATACAATTCCCCATTTACAGTTTCGTTAAAAAAATGGGGTCCTATCACGTACTCACCGATAGTGCCACCCCAAATATTTAAAGACCACCTTTCCTGACTGTGAGTAATTATATGGCATGGATTAGAAGTGGAATAATAATGAAAGTTGTGCCTATTGACACAGCCATTTCAATGAAAAGTTGCCTCTTCTCCAAAAAGAACGTACTCAAAAAAATATCATGGTTTAGTAATTTTTTGTTGTGACCAATCACAAAAAGTTACCCTGTGTTCAAATTCCATAATAGTGAGTTCTTGATGTGATATGATATGATAAGGATGCATTTTATTTTTGGAAAGTATTCTTTGTACTGACGTATAACTTATTTCCTGTTCTCTTGAAATATTTCTTATACTTGTATGCGGATTTTCGGTAACTGCTAACAAAATATCATTTAGTTCATTTTCCTCTTTAGTAACAATTTTTGTTCTATCAATTTTCTCATATGAAACTAACTCTGTTCGGTTAAATCAATCCATCAGTTTTTCGAACGATGTTTTATTGGCGTTCTACGCCTTAGAAATCGTTCTTTATAAACTCTAGTTGCTAACAAAGAGTTTTTATTGCATTCTCCCAAAATCCATACCATATCAACTAATTCTTCACGACTATAATTCATATTAAAAAACTGGCGAGACATTGTAGAAAACAAATAATGCAACACTAATGACATTAATAATAACAAACTGTCAGTATTGGGGGTTTTCAAAGCCAACTTAAAAAAAAATTAAACAAAAAAACTAAGGATGAGATTACAGAACGTCTGCAACTTTGCAGATCTGCAAATATGGCGGACTTACAGATGCAAGTATCCAAAAAATATCTGCAAATTCGCAATATTTATTACCTCTGACAACACTAAATCCAAATCCACCCTTAAGAAGGTTAGAACATCCTACAATCATGAAGTCTTCTATTTCTTTTGATTGAATACAGTTCATGGTGTCAGATTATCGAGTTTTTAAACATAGTAATGGATTTGGATTTAGTGTTGTTGGGGGTGATGAACCACAATAAATATTGCGAATTTGCAGATCTTTTTTGGAATACGAAAATTTAATACATGCATATGTATGTCCTCCATATTTGCAGATCTGCAGAGTTGCCACCATATTTGCAGATCTGCAAAGTTGCAGACGTTCTGTAATCTCACCCTAATTGCATTTGTAGTTTGTGGTTGCAATGTTTATTTCTTTTTCTAATAAGTGACATTACATATTGTCAGAAAATTACTTATAATAAATAATTACTTCAGGTTAAATTCAATTAATTACTAATGATAAATAAAATGTATTTCCAATCAATTATTTTCTGAATTATCGTTTTTACCACTAAAATTTAAAAATCTTTAAAAACTATTAACTTTTGGTATAGGAAATACTTAAGTCAAATTAAAGTATAATTAGGATACTTTTGAGCAATGATATAAAATACAGGGTGAACCATTTAAAAAAATTGAGAAAATTATGTATTTGTGTTTTGACTCACCCTGTACAGATTTGATGCGAATTGAAAAAAGTAGTGTCTCTGGATAAAATTTGACCATGATTTAAAAATTGTGGTAGAAAAAAAATTGGTTGTCAATTGTTTCTTTTGCATGATATAGGTCATTGAATTCAATACGATTTTCATACAAAACTGATTATATCCTGCAAAATACCCTGTATAAACCAATAATAATTTATAGCTTTAGAATGGGAAAAGCGAGGGTAATTCAAATATAAAATAAAATACAGGGTGATCCATTATAAAGAACATAAGTTGGTTCCTGAGAGAAGTTATTAAACACCCTGTATATTCAAATATAATTTTAAAATATGAAGTTTAACGCTTTCTACCGTTTTGTGAAAATATTTTTTTATATCTCTAATAATGGCGGAGATATTGGACTTTTTCACACTAATGGATCACCCTGTATATACGATCTACTGAGTCGTTTACCAAGCAGTGTATCTTATAGAATACAATGTTACCAACATTTAAATATCGAATTAAAAAGAAAAATTAAGTGTGGATTATTATTCTAGATATCATAATCTATTGAAAGTTAAGGATTTAAAGTAAAGGAAGTCAGTGACATTGTAGTTATATTAATTAAAGTATATAAATAAATATTTTTTTACCATCTGAAGCACATCTCTGCAAAATAGCCATAGTCAGTAGCAAATGTAGCCTAGTCAAATTCGGAGTTTTCTTAAACACAATTCCCAACGTACTTAACGCGTCACTAGGATTGAACACATCAGAAATAACACAAGTCTTCTTTTTTTCTTTAAAACAAGACGTTTCCTTCACACAAAATACACCATACACAAACGCGATCGCCAATATGATAGACGAAATACTTAAAACACCATAATATCCAATTTTATTAAATAATATCCCAGAAATTGCCTGTGCCACAGGAATTGTTAAGTTGATAACCAAAGTTGCTAGACCTATTCTTAAAGTTCTATCTTCTTTAGTGCTAACATCAGCAATGTATGCAGTCGTAGACATAACAACCATTGGTTGGGTGCCGAAAATTGACGGGACTATTTTTTGAAAAACTCCCTGTACTTCAAGAGGCCAAGTACGCATGTAAGTGACTGACAAAATATTTCCTAAGTATCCTAAAATATCACCAATAAGAGGAATAATAAAAAAAGGTTTTCTCCACTTGTGTCTGTCACTGTATGATCCTAAGAACAGAATTAGTAATAGTGGAAAAAAACTCGTTATTGGTTGTTGCCATGAATGCATTTTACTTATTATTATTTGTATGTTATTATTTTCAATTGAATAGTTTTTATGATGTCCTGAAAGTATGGAATCACAAACGGTATCGTTGTAGTTTAAATTCACCCTACATGCTTTTTCCAGTTCTAAATTTTCTAATGCTGGTCTTGATATAAAAATCGCAAATTGGTATAGTCCGATTAATGGTTCCACTGTTATTACATCTTTTATTTGTTTAAACTTTTTCACTAAACTTGATACTTTGTTTTCTTCTCTTTTCACACGTTCAGCTACATCCCCGTTACACGACATTGTTACTTGTTATATCGACAAATCAACGACACATATTACACTATTAATAATAAGAATTTAGGCAAATATAACGTTCTTGTAAAGAGATTTACTTAAGTAGGAATTAATATCATCGTTATTGTTAAATAATTAGTACATAATGATCGTTATTATTAGAATAATAACTTATCATCGTATCGTTTCTAGGAAAACATTTAACAATCAGATATTAATGGGTATTTCTGTAAAACTTTTTAATCGAAGAAAAAGATACTAGAAGTATGTTTCGAACTTTTATGAGTATCAACAAAAAAGAATTCCGAATTTATCAATCCCAAAATATTGTTTACTGGAACATAGATAGCAATTAAAAACTAACCTTATTAATACAATAAATAAAACTGAAGTTGACCGAATTTAATAATCAATATTTCTTTCGACATACCGCACGACTATTTCACTTTTTGTTATGATTTTTATTTTATCCAAAATATGTAAACACGAGCGTGGTAAAATATATTTAATATTTAATATAATTAGATTTTATTAATCAATAGAAGTACAAAATCTGTCATAATTCGATCAATGTGGAAAAGTAGTAACTAGTTTCCTATATTTAATAAATTATTATTTAGATTTTGTGGTTTTATTGAATACTTTTGGAACCGTTATAAGTTTTTTATTATATTGTTGCACATTTTTTATTTATTTTCATTTTTATTAAACATCAACCTGTAGGGTTATTAGCTATTAATTATATATGTATTTGAGACAGTTTAATAAAATATGGTCAGGTCAGTATTACACAAATCACAAACTGGTTGGGTTGCCTTGGAATTTAGGTAACTGTGTGTTATTTTGGTATGGCCTAGACGTAACCGTTAATGTGACGAATAATGAACATTTCATATTTATTTTGCGCCAAGGTTGAACTGACGATTTGATTTGACGTAGCACTTATCGCAAACTTTTTCCACTAATTTTGCCATTCACATATTACTTTTTTTTAGCGATTAATTTTACATCTGCACTTAAGGCGGCAGTTTAAAACAACCTCCTCGGCGATCGGGAGCCGTTACATATTTTATATTCGAACCGGTAATAACAGCGATAAACCAAAAACGTTCTCAAAACTATTTTCCCTAATTTGGACAGATAGTCCAGTCATTATAGTAAGTTCACCTCGGAATTCGAGATACCCAGCTGTAAGTCTGTAAATACTTGTATATTGACACCCTAAAAGTTGTCTCAAAACCTACATATGGTAGGGTGTGCGCAACTATTAAATTTCAAGGTCAAAGGTCACAAAAATCGGTTTTTTTGCTCTACAAATTTTGTTTAAGAAAATTCAGACTACAGTAAGAACGTAAAAGCTATGGAGCAGCAAAGAAGAACTGCTGCACTTTCAAAAACGTATGAAGTCTGTTTCGATGAAACAATGGTTGTACCAGTTACACAAGAAAAATTCTCATCAAATCGAAATAACAAAGATATGCTCATTAATATGTTAATTGAAAAATTACAAGCTGCAAATATTACCAGGTATGGGGTTGGGCAATGCGAAACGATTTTCTGGAGCCTATCATGACAATTTTACCACCTGCTCCAAAAGATTTGCTAAATACAATTTTCTGCAACTGCAAGAGTGGTTGTGGTTCGCGATGCGGATCCAGGAAAGCGGGCTTGCAATGCTCTTTAGCTTGTGGCCAATGTAATGGGCAAGCTTGTCTCAATGCTCTACCATATCAGAGCGACATTAACGAAGATGGAACCTTTGACCCCGAAATCATGGAAGAACTTGAAACAAATGTCGTTGAAGACGATAATGAAGACCAGTTTGAAATTTACCAGCAGCCGGAAGACGACGATGAAGAGGAAGATGATTAAAATTATAAATTGTAGTTTTTGTACCTTTTATTCCATTTTTTTACTTTTAATAAAAATAAATGTATTGAATGATATTTTTTAATAAAAAGATTAATTCATAATTTATTTGTTTTTTTTTTTCATCATGTAAGAAGTTATTAATATTAATAAGAATAAAATTTAAATATATTTCCTATATTTTTATTAACAATTCTGCAAAATTCTCTACAAATTTTGTTTTTAAAAAAAATTTTCATACGGTGAACCGTTTTCGAGATAGAGGTCGGAGAGCTCGCGGTCACAGCATCACTTCAGGTCGACCGGTGCCTCCGGTCGAAAACGCGCCATATATAGTTGATGAGCTATCGATAAATCAATGATTATAAATATTTGTCAATTTTTATTAACTATTATATTTTATAATTTTTTTCCTAACCTATCCACTTTTTATTCAGTATTAATTTATTTAACAACACTTACCTGCCCATGTAATTGCAGAATTGTTAATGAAAATATAGGAATTATATTTGAATTTTATCCTAATTAATATTAATAACTTCTTACATGATGAAAAAAAAAAACAAATAAATTATGAATTAATCTTTTTATTAAAAAATATCATTCAATACATTTATTTTTATTAAAAGTAAAAAATGGAATAAAGGGTACAAAAACTACAATTTATAATTTTAATCATCTTCCTCTTCATCGTCGTCTTCCGGCTGCTGGTAAATTTCAAACTGGTCTTCATTATCGTCTTCAACGATATTTGTTTCAAGTTCTTCCATGATTTCGGGGTCAAAGGTTCCATCTTCGTTAATGTCGCTCTGATACGGTAGAGCATTGAGACAAGCTTGCCCATTACATTGGCCACAAGCTAAAGAGCATAGGCCTTTTCATCATGTGATGAGCGCAAGCGCAGCCGGCATGTTCAAATAGCGCCAATTCAAAAGTTTCGTACTGTTTTGATCAACAATGGAAAAGCAATATTATCTCTACATACAAATCAATCATTAGAAAAAATCGTTGATGGTGATTAAAATTTTTATAACTCTGTAGAAGCACATAGTTGTGAGCAATTAAAAAGGTTCTTGAAGTGACGTGGACTTTCGGAACAAGAAAAAAAGTGTGGTGATTGAGAGGTTAGGTTTCAATACATTCAATAACTGTATAAAAAATTAATGAAAACAAATAATAATTATAACTCTATTCTAATTAATTATGCCAACCAACTATTAATAATTGCAAAAACACTTTAACATGAAAGTTAATCACGAGTATAAGTAACAAGATAAATTATTTAAAATTTTAAGGATCAACATGTAATTTTTAATAATATTACTGTGTATACCGAAGTAGTATTTAATATTAAAAAATATTGTGTAATACCAGACAAGGGTTTTCTTCTGT
Organism: Psylliodes chrysocephalus; assembly: GCA_927349885.1. Taxonomy (NCBI): domain Eukaryota; kingdom Metazoa; phylum Arthropoda; class Insecta; order Coleoptera; family Chrysomelidae; genus Psylliodes; species Psylliodes chrysocephalus. The sequence continues at coordinate 3,433,539 of OV651828.1, forward strand.
TGAACCATTTTTTCCATGAAAAGGTAGTGAAGAAATGTAAGTATCTTTAGTAACATTATCCATCAATCGATCGAAAACCTTTATCGCTTCAACCACATTTTTTCACTCATACCTAATCATCATTTTGAATATATTTTAATATGTATTTTGCCTAATGATTTGATAATTTTTTTATGATACTGCAGGCATGTTTTTTTATAAAATAATGATTTAAACCGTGTGTCACTTTTACATACTCATAACAATACTGTTTAGTTTTTCCTTTCCGTAAAGATAATTAATTGATTATAAAAATTGATTTTTCAATTAAGACACTTATTACTTTACTTTTTTTAATCAATTTTTTAAACGAATACACTTAAAATTAATATTTATCGATTATAATTTTTTTCACGTGGACATTTTAACATGCTTGTTTACAAAAAAACAGTACGAAAAAGATGGCTGATACTGACGCATGCGCACGAAAAAAAAATTGTAATGAAAAGGCCTATTGCAAGCCCGCTTTCCATCCGCATCGTGAACCACAACCACTCTTGCAGTTGCAGAAAATTGTATTTAGCAAATCTTCTGGAGCAGGTGGTAAAATTGTTATGATAGGCTCCATAAAATCGTTTCGCATTGCCCAACCCCATACCTGGTAATATTTTCAGCTTGTAATTTTTCAATTAACATATTAATGAGCATATCGTTGTTATTTCGATTTGATAAGAATTTTTCTTGAGTAACTGGTACAACCATTGTTTCATCGAAACAGACTTCATACGTTTTTGAAAGTGCAGCAGTTCTTCTCTGCTGCTCCATAGCTTTTACGTTCTTACTGTAGTCTGAATTTTTTTAAACAAAATTTGTAGAGAATTTTGTATTCTACAATATTGATAATAAATACAAATAGTAAAAAACCCATAGGAAATGAGATATTTACAAAAAAAACGCAAAAAACCGATTTTTGTGACCTTTGACCTTGAAATTTATTAGTTGCGTACACCCTACCATATGTAGGTTTTGAGACAACTTTTATAGTGTCAATATACAAGTATTTACAGACTTACAGCTGGGTATCTCAAATTCCGAGATTCTTACCTAATTTAAGCTTAAATGACTGGACTAAGAAGCTTCTGCTACTGAATCGCAGGTGATCTCATTTTGTGCACTCGACGGATATATTGCAGTGATGCCGATCCATATTATAAATCCCGATATGTCTTATTTTTACTTTCCTATCTGTATACAGATATAGGTAAGGAAAGTATAGGAATCATGATTTTTTTTCGACCTCGAGTTTTCGACGGATTTTTACGTTTTGAGGTCCCCTGAATCCGTTTTGACTATTTTCGCGATGATGTCTGTGTGTGTGTTTGTGTCTGTGTGTGTGTGTGTGTGTGTGTGTCTGTATGTGTGTGTGTCTGTGTGTCGCATAACTCATGAACCGATACACAGAAAAACACCAAATTTTAAACTTAAGCTTTATTCCAGCGTTCACTGAGCTGATTAGATTTTGGGCAGAGTCGGAACATCTGGAGGGGTACTTCATAGGTAATAATTTTTATATTTTATGGAATATATCTGTTATTTACGTTTGGGGAAGAAAATTCTTCAAATAAAAGTTACTTCTTATAATATTATCTATAATTTTTATTTTATACAAAATTTTCCTAAAATGGTCCGTATTCGAGAAATTTGACAAAACGTTAAAAAATATTTTTTTATAAAAATTGTTTAAACAAAAGTTGTCTGTAATATAATTCTCTATAATTTTTATTCTATACATAATTTCTCTAAAATGGACCGTATTCAAGATATTTGAGAAAATGTGTAAATGTCGAAATTTGAAGAAAACTCAAAAAAGGATAAAGAAAAAAACATTAAATTTTAAACTTGTTTTATTTCGGCCTGACGTGAAATGATTAGATTTTGGACAAAGTCGAAACATCTGGGGGGGTACTTTATGGAATATATCTGTTATTTATGTTTGGAGAAAAAAATTGTTCAAATAAAAGTTACTTCTAATAATATTATCTATAATTTTTGCTCTATGTAAAAATTTCCTGAAATGGTCCGTATTCGAGAAATTTGACAAAATGTGCAACATTCTGATTTTTATGAAAATTGTTGAAATAAAAGTTGTTTCCGATATCGATATCTATAATTTTTGTTTTTACATGATTTTTCTAAAATGGACCGTAATGGAAAAATTGTAGGAAAAGTGCTAAATTAAAATTTTTCAGTATTTTCGTTTTCAATGAATATCTATAGAAAAATGTTTCGAGGTAGATGTATGTGGAAAATGTACATATTTAGTTTATCCTCCTCTAAACATTTATAGAGGTGCTGCAATAGGTTGTACAAAATAACCGGAAAAAGTCTGTTATAACTAGAAAGGAAAGTCATGTGTTGGACACATCAGATTTTTTTTAGTAGAAATAGAAATAGTATTGGCACAAAAATATTTTATTAAAATGCATCTTTGTTTTAAATATAACGGAATTTAGAAATGGAAGGGGTCTGAGGCTTAACTTTAGTACTATACCGACGTCACTGGAGATATCACAGCTTAACTGTTGCGAGAACGCGGATATACATTAATCTCACGCTAGCCGCTCGGCTAGGGATGGTTTCTAGGGGGTGGTTTGGCAAAAGTTGATTTGATACTATTAAATCATTTAGACAATAGTTGGCCAGAATCCTATAGGACACCCGGTATATATCCTACACCGGCACAATTTTTAAAAAGTTAGTTATAAAAATCCAGTACCTAATTAATAATACCTAATTCTAATTTTTCTCGAACTGTTTTTAAGAAAATTAAACAAAATCACGTCACAGCTCCGTGAAATAAAACGAGAAAATCTAAGAAGAAATCATTTCAAAACACTTGTGTGTTTCTTTTGAGACATCCAGTATGCTTCTACTCTTTTATAAAACGTTCATAATCGATCAGAAAAATACTTAAATACAGGTTCTTCTACATTGCTCATTTTTAAGCATTTTTGACACGATTCATACACAAATATGCGGGAGATTATTATAGTGTCCTTAAAATTCAGTCAAAATAGTCTTAGAAGATACTCCTAAGATGTTATGAAATACAATGACGTTTCAATAAAAATGAGAAACTACGCGACCAACGAAGGGTTATTATGGTCTCTCACATCCTTTTAATCCAAGATATTGGCTGTTACCAACTTTGAAATATATATGTTTTTCCAAAAGTGTTGATTTTAAGTATAAAATAAATTCGAAAATTATTCAAATTCTTCCATACTAGAACTCGTTACCCGATTTTCTATATTTGCCAAACTCATTTGTACGCAATTTTAAGACATTAAGCTCCCCAACAATCATCATTCAATATAAGGGTTAATATAAAGCATATCCTATTAAAATAGACAAAAAGCACTAAAATGCAAACATTCCACATCTCCCATTTAACCCACTATCCCCTAGACATAAATTACTCCGAAAACAACATTCCAGATTCCCAAGTAGCTCTTCAATCGGGATAAATCCAATCGTCAAGAGTGACATTCTCCAATAATCTGATTTGTAGTTGAATAGGGCGCCCCGTACTCTCCCCAACGTGTTGATCTAAAGTGGTGCCAATTGAAACTAGAAGCGGGGACAGGCCGTGCACAGCTCCTCCTCTTCTTTGTATTTTATTTGAAGTAGCTTTAATGTTGGCAAACGGAAAGTATTTGTATCGGTATCGAACATTCCGAACGATCTAATCGATACTGTCTTCTCAAATTTAGCAGAGATGGGAAATAAAAGCAGGAAAAGTTTTTAGAAAGAATTGGGAGTTATTTCATTAAAAAAGATAAATAGCTTGGCTCTGTGAAGCTTGGGATATTTTATTATACGATGTTTTAATAAAAAATGATACATTTAAAAGACGTTAAGTGTTCTATAAATTATTAATTGTTTCCAACACGGCCAAAAATTCAACATGCAACTAATAAAATCTGTGATTGGGCTAAAAGATGGCGCATTAAGCTCAACGAAACTAAAACAGTTCAGGTTAACTTCACTAATAAAAGATCAGTAGAATACTTATCAGTGACATTAAATAATACTAAAATACCAAAAGCATTTTATGGGAAAAAGAGATATATGTATAGTTTTAATCGTTTATTGAATAACATTAATGAATAAATCTTTGACTAAGCTGACATTCACGTCATGCCTCCCGGTAGACGACTCTGAAGGAGACTTCGAGATTTTCGATAACGAAGACTTTGCAAATAAGTTTTGGTCAAAAATATTATGTGCTTCAATCGAGGCATCTTTAAAAATTCATTGCAATCGTGTATGTGTCACAACTGATGCTGAGCCAGTTAGTGAAACTCTCTGTGAAGTAGCAGAAGCTTAAAAGTTAGACAAAAAATCAACAGACCACTTCAAGTAGATAAAAACAGATCTCGACAGTAGTGAAATCGTAGTTGAAAAAATTAGTCAAAGAAAACGCAAGAAGACAGCAAAATGGAGTGACAGAAACCTTACAAGCCTTGCGACGTCAAGTATTATTTTAACGCCAACTGAAGACATAAAACGGAGTAATTCTGTCAATGTATTTGAATGGTTTTGAGATGCTACATTTTTTTTATATTCCTAAAATAGAAAACATTGATATAGAATAAAGAGGAGACGATGCTAAAGTGTCCGCACTACATTTACATTACATTTTTACGTCAATTTCAACCAGAGATAGTGGAGTTTTGGTGAAAATGGTTTTTTGAATAGCATCATTTAAATGATATAAAATTATTTTCATTTCGTCAGTCTTCAAATAAAAAATTATTGACTTTTAATAAGTACTTACGGAGCCATTTTCATTACATTTTTCAGTCAGTCGAAGTGCGTCCATCTGTCATATTATATAATAGTGTTTATGTCGTCTCAACTTTATTCTATCTCGATGATAGAAAATATTGATGTTGACGAGTCGATGATTTCGTACTACACTCAACCCAGGGATAAACAAAGATAAACAAATGGATATTTGATAAGTAGAGAGCCTTATAGGGAAAAAATGCATCTTGAAAATTTAGAGCTTGATCTTCGAAGATCAATAGTAAGCTCATTTACTGACAGACAAACATTTTAATCCAGAATGTCATTACAATTTTTTTGTAGATAAGTTTTTTTACTGGTTTGCCCCTGCTTAGAAAACTAAACTTGGGTATGGTAAGACTTTGAGTTCCAGTAATGTATTAACTAGAATTGTGCCTACAATTTGAATATTTCACAATATCCACAAACTCTCAAACGAAAACGATGTACATTTTTAAACAATCCACTTTTGGTTGTGTTCTGTATCGTGTCAATATGCATCCTTTTGACTATTTTAAAGCTTTTTATGACCAAAAGAAATATTTATATATTTTAAAATGAATAAATGACTTTGTTTAATATTGTTTGTTTTTTAAAATTTCTACCCTTCAAGTAGCCATGTTCCAATAATGGAACATTTTTTTCTTCGCTCTGTATAAAATTTTATAGGTTAGATAAAATTATTTTACAATTTTTCCTAGACTTTTAGCAGTAATACCGTTCAAATGTGCCCATGAATGGGTTAAAGCAAAGCACTGTGGGCCTGTGCAGTGTATATTTATCAGAACAGAAAGAAAATACCATTGGGAACTCTTAGTTTTAAGTCTCTTAAGTTTACTTAAGTTTATAATAATGTGAAATTGCTGGTTGGCTGAAATATAGCTAACTGCTATGCAAACTAACAAAAAAATCATTTTTAAAAGATTAATAACGTGTAACTTTATTAATATTAGTTCAATTTATACAAGTGAAACGACAATGATTCCAAATATCATATCGCTTCTGTATTTAACGATTAAATTTTAGTAGTACCATCACTAAATATGCCTTATCGTTTGTTTTCAATAAATATGTTTATCTTTTTCATGTGTTCTTCGTACAGATTCTCAATCACTGGACTATTAATCATTTAAACACAACTTCAACATTCATATTTTTTTAATAAACGCTTAACCAACAATACCCCTACTAAAATTCCCAAAAGTTGGTCGACTATAAACACCGTTCAAGTATATTCAATTTTCGAGAAAATAATCAGAACCGTCTGCCTGATCTCCATCTCTGCGTAAATCTGGAATTGAAATGCAAATTTTTCGGTAACCGAGTTAAACACGGTTCTTAACACCACAATAATTGTATGCGCAAATATGCAAGTTAGTTGGCAGAGAGTTCGTGAAGTCAGGGGCTTATTAATTTGAATTAGGCAGAGTAATTAGTGTTCAGTTCCGTGTGATATAGGAGATCCAAAGTGAAATTATTGGAAAATAAGCCGTGGAAATTATGTTTACGTCTGTAAGTACCTGTAACCGCGCTAAAGCGGTGCATTTAAACTTGAAAACTTTCACATTTTCTCTAAATAAGAGAGAGAATGTTATAAAAAAATGGTTAATGCTGGGTAAGTTTCTAGCTTTTAAAATATACAGGGTAGTTGTTTTTAAAAAATAGACCCACGTTGTAAAAAAATCAACCCCTAATAAGTTAATCATAAGTCGACCCCTTACCCTTGCAAAAACTACCCTTTCTGATTAAATAAGTAATTTTTCGATATTACCATTGGATTCAGCAGTAAATTTGATGTCAACAGGGATTTTTTTCGAAGTTTTATCGTGTTTTTTAAGCTTACAATTTCAAAAAAACCACTTTCCAAGTTTTCCCTTTTGACGCCCCTAAATCCCTTAATATGTATTTAACGACCCATAGTTATAGAAACATTTTTTACTAGTTTTAGGAGTACTATCACCTCTCGAATTTTTTTACACTATTTCAATGACACCTGTATAGGATAAAATTAAATAATTTTAAATGGAGAATCTCTGCAATAGTTTTATGTTTAAAAAGATTTTACGGGTTCATTTAATCAATCTTGTCCACCATTATATTTTCTGATAGATGAAATGTTTTTTTTTGGGTTATTAATGGGAATATTAACTTAATAGGTATTTTTGTGTTATTATGGCAAACATTTTGATAATATTTCAAATTAATTTTACAGAAAATAAAACTATGTATTATAAAAGGTTATTTTAATATCATAATATCTATATTTAGAGTGAAAATTGGTCTAGCGTGAAATATATTTCAGAATATTGTAACCTCTGTGGTAAAAAAAAAAATTTTAAAGACTTACAGCTATCATTTTGGTTCTATGTAAACTTGCTGTACTTCACCTGTGTTGCAAAGTTTAGTTTTGTATTCAGGAAGTTTTAATTAATTCCATTTTCACCCTTTTCCTTGTGAAAAGGACAGTGAATGGTCCTTGTACCACTGTTCTATATTCACCGTTCAACACAAAAATCCTCTTTATAAAAATATCGTGTATTTTGTAACATTTGGACTTAAACTAATATACAACTGATAAAAAATTTTGTTAAAACACTGGATAGAGAAGGAAATGCTTCCAAGTATTTAAAAGACAAATTTCCACGTATAAGTGAGGCCAAAATTAAAGAAGGAATTATTGTTGGTCTCCAAATTAGGCAATTGTTTAAAGATGCGAACTTCAGGCAAATTTTAAGTGACAATGAAAATCGGCCATGGAATGCATTTGAAAATGTTTGCAACAATTTTCTTGGAAATAATAAATCAGAAAATTATCGTGAACTCGTGGAAGAACTACTCACGGCCTATCATATTTTATACTGTACCTAAGCTAACTGTTAATAAAATATATTATAGGTTTTTAATTGTTTAAATTTAATAAATCGGCATTGAAAGGGGTTTTTATTGACTTTTTCTTAATATTAAAGCATATGTCCCTCCCTTATCATTGGAGGCTGATATCGAAAATCTGAGGCCAGATCCGGATTCAGCAGGCTAAAATCTATAAAATCCAGCCAAAATCATTCCAGGGAGGAAAAAAAAGTTTTAAAATGTTCGTCAGTGTAATTTTGAGAGCTACTCAAACTAAAACTAAATGATTATCTTAAAAATTTCAGAAATATAATTAAAGTTTTCGAGATTTAATTTTCAAGAGGGAGATTAACAAATTTATTTATAAGTAAACATAAACTAATTTATTCAAATAAAAACATTTATGAATACTATTTAAATACATTTACTGCAACTTTTGGTCTCTTTCAGCATCCTGGTACATTATTTGCTGTTCTTTTAGTAACGCTTTTTTAATAGCAAACATTTTCATAACATTTCCACTGCATATAAAAAGCTTAGTAAATAAATTTTCGTGTTTTTTTTTCTTTACTTCGAAATACCTTTTTAGTGTGAATATATGAATTTTCCATTAGGAGGTAAAGTTTCTAACACATTCCGAATTTTATCTCAAACTGTGCAGGTTTTCAGCAGTTTCGAAACTCTCGAATATATTCGCCAACCTTTGAAAGTTTAAAAACCAATAGGAAATCGATAGTTTCGGAAAGTTACTAACCTATAAAAATTCTATTATTTATCGTTTTAGAAAGTTTTTATAGTTATATGAAAATATCGTATTGAAATAGTACATAGAAGAAATGTACCTACATAGAGTAAGAATCAACTAAGAAAAAGCCACACACATCATACCTGATAAAGGCCGCAATAATTTGCCCACATCCCCAACTAGCCATTCATAAAAGTGTATTTGTTGTGAAGTTCTCATCATCATCTATTGTATAGTCCAGGAGACAGTGACAATTTTCGGTATTTATTTTCCCAGTCAGCAAGCACGAATAGAGAATTGTAGGATTAGCAATTCTAAGCAAAATTCATATATATTTAGAGGGGGGATCCGATGGGCTGAGGCCGAAAATGCGTCAAAATATACAAGAACACGGCTTTTTTTTTCCATTGATAAAAATAGTTTTAGTAGTAAGAGATGTACTGAAGTTAAGTAAAAAAATAGTCTGATTAATCTGTATGGATAATATATTTGGCAAGTGCATAAAATACACTTTCAAACGAGTTATGTACACAATTATTTCTACGACCACAATTATTTAAAGAATGTTCCAGGTGTTTTGTATATTAAAGTGTACGCATAGGACACATAAATAAAATCTTATATCACAATGTTTCACCTAACCAGTTGGTTTATTTATAGAAATTAAACATAATAATTAAAGATATTACAAAAGAAAATAAGGAAATAAATTGCATTTCCTTTTACACTTTTATATAATAATGGTTTTATTTAGAATTCACGAATCACTTATTACTCTACATTAATTATAATTATTGTTAGTTTTGACTAGTGCTTTATTCTTTTTGTGTTAAAATAAGCTTTATAACCATTAAGTACATGCTTCTAGTTGATATCTACCTAATCGTCATCGGGTGCTTGCAAAAATGGGAAAAAGTGTATGGTTTTTTTGGTGTAAAGTTAGGCCTTCATTTTTCAGGTAAGTTATTTGTAGTTATTTTTTACTTAAAAGGATAGCAATACGTCCTGGTTCGGGGTGTGACTTTTGGGTTTTAGCTATCTGAGCCAAATTGTCGGCTAAGTGTCCTCTTTTAGGGCACCCAGAACCGAAAACTATATAGGTATATAATATGTTTTTTTTTAATTATTTTTTATATGTATGCAGCTTGGATGAGGGCTTTAGGAAGAGATCCTAAGACTGAACACTGACTGCTATAAATGCCGTTTATAGAGCACATTTCATAGTAAGTGATGTCATTCTAGCAGCAATGAGGAAACGTTTAAAAAACATGCTGTACCAGCTATTACTTTAAGACCTCGTCTCTTTAAGTTATTATTACTTCATTCTAATGCATATATTAAAATCGTTTTTAACTTATGTCCTTATGATTAAAAGATGTAGGTATTTTAGTTATGTTATAATAGAAATATATGATACTTTGTATTGACTGACCTACTGGCCACTGGTCATTCCACTTTTACTCCCTTTTTTCATAAATTATCAAATTATTTAAAAAGAAATACATACCTGGCTATTTTCTGTAAATTACATTAAAATTTTAGTATTAATACTTTACTAATAAAACTTCAGTTAATTTATCTTATATATATATACAGAACGGAAGAGTTAATTGGATATTCTCCTTGTTGAGTTTCAAAAATAGTAATTTAACATGATTTAAAAACAAATACATGAAATGGGCAAAATAGGCCTGCAAAGGCAGTTTGTAAATAATCTCACTTGTATCGATGTGACGTAATGCGCGAATTCATCTGGCTTACTTTTGTTAATAGATTGGCGTTCCATTTTAAATATACAGTTCACCGGGAATAGATTATTTAAATATACACGAACCGGGAAAACAAGTACGAAAAAATTAACTGGCTCCTGGACTAGTACTATTTCGAAGGAATTTTTATGAATGAAACAATATACGACCCTCCACAATTGCGGTCTACTCTACTTCCGCTGTTGTCAGACATTATTTTTTTTTGGACAATTTAAAGACCTAACAGTAATTCAAGCAAACGCAATAACATTACTACAGTTAAAAACATCGCAAACTTGCCATCAATATTTTAATTTTATCCAAATATTGCATTTCTGTCGAGGATCATCCGCGTTGACTTCAGTAATTGTGTAATCTGTATTGGTTATATATATATCTATAGTTAAAAGCACGTAAACTTGGCATCAATGTTCAATCCGATTATTGAGTTTCTACCGCGGACACCACCGTTCATTCTTCAAAAATTTTGTAAATAATCCTCTGTCTTGGTTATACAGGGTGTCCTTTAAAATGTGTCCCAAAATTCTCAGGCAGATTCCTTAACCAAAAAATGGAAAAAAAGTTCCTATAGACCTATGTCCTAAAGTGCCCCCTAAGCGAGCAACAGCCTCTCGAAATCATTTTTTTTATTTTGATTTTTTGAATTTTCTTAAAAATGGAAACAAATAAAAGAACCAAATTTTGGCTGTTAAATATGATCAATAATAGTGACCTTTTGACACCTTCAAAAAGAAATTATTTCGTCAGGGGTGTACTTGGGAATTTTTTGAAAATTTTGATTATTCATAACTTTTTTGTGTTTTTGGTAATGACTTATCCATATTTTTTTTTACATTCTACATTGAAAACTACGTCAAAAAGGAATACTTGTTTGATCTCGATTGGAGCAGCCGTTTCCGAGAAAACATCATCCAAAGATATTCGTCCACTTTAGCTTAATTTTCAATTTTCCTAAATTACCTCGGTGAATCTCGTAAATAAAAATAACTTTTTTAGCTCTCTCTAAATAATTGTAGTTCAAATGTCGTGGTGGGACTATTTTTATTTAATAATAAGAAACGGTTTAAAAAAATATTTATTCTAAAAAAACAAATAAAAAAAAATTAAAGCAGATGCTCAATGTGGCGACCATTGGTTTCCACACACAAGCGCAACCGTCGCATCATAGACTGTCTTACACGAAAAAATACTTCAGGATTATTCCTAAGAACTTCGCAATGATGAAAAACTCGTTCTTCCAATTCTTCAACTGTTTCAACAGGACTGGAATAAACCAATGATTTTAAATAACCCCAAACAAAAAAATCCATTGGATTTAGATCTGGTGAACGAGGTGGCCAGTTAACAGGACAACCTCTGCCAATTACTCTACCCTCAAATCTTTCGTTAAGGTGCTGTCTAGCTTCAAGGCTGTAATGTGGTGGAGCTCCATCATGCATAAACCACATGTTATGTCTGATTTGAATCGGAATATTATCAAGAAGCTCATGTAAGTTATTTTCCAAAAAAAGCCTGTATGCTGCTCCATTTAACCTATTCCGCAAAACAAATGGTCCAATAAGGTAATTATCAATAACTCCAGCCCAGACGTTTATTGAAAATTTATCCTGGTGGTGACGTTCAACAACCGCGTGAGGGTTATCTTCAGCCCATTCATGCATATTTTGAAAATTTATTATACCATCTCTAGTGAAACCAGCTTCATCGGTAAATAGCACTTTATTAAGAAACATTGCATCTTGATTACATCTTCCAAGAAACCATTCAGAAAAGATAACTCGCGGCTCATAATCAGTAGCTTTAAGTGCCTGAACTTTTTGAATGTGGTAAGGGTACAATTGTTGTTCACGCAAAACTTTCCATACCGTGTTACGTCCGACTCCCACTTCTGAAATTAAATGAGAGAATCTGTGTAGTGAATAGTTAAGAAAGAGAATCCATTGATTTGGGAAATCAGATTTTTTCTGCATAACGCAACTCTTTTCGATACGAAAAGTCGTGAAATGTAAGAGAAGCAATAACAAGTAAAAAAACTAGTTTTATACGATAAGGTACGGGGTAGCTAAAATAATAAATAAGTAATTACTTACCATTTGCTATTTTTCTGGTACTTGTCGATGGGGTTTCAGCTACCCTATCCAAAATTGCTTCTTCCAAAGCAGGAGTTCTCACATAATTTTGTCTTCCACTGTTACTAGAGTTTTTCTTAAATGTACCAGTTTCCCGAAGTCTATCGTCAATTCTAGAAAACGTCTTAGCGCATGGAAGATGCCTATTTGGAAAGCGCTCCTGATAAAGTCTGCGAGCTTCATTGGCATTTCCAGAAGCGAGTCCAAAACATAAGTGCATGTCCGTCATTTCGCCGAATGTGTAATCATTATTGTAGTTATTGTGAGCCATTTTAAACAAAATAATATCAATACAACGAATCGCACCAGAACACTTTTAGAAATAATGTTTAACTGAAGAAACATTTTTATCAGTGAGCGAAAAAAATTATCCATGAAACACAAAAACGCCAAAAAAATACATATTTTTACTTTTTTATTCTAAACAGCTAAATACAAACCTTATGGTCTTCATAATAAATAAATGGGAACTAAATTTTTAAATTTTATTTAGAGAGCTAAAAATAGTATACAGGGTGATTGATTAGTGTGAGGAAGCTCTGTAGATCTGTTATAATAAAAGTAGGCAGCTTTAAGCTTCACATTTTAAAATTAGTTACGATGTGACAGGGTGTTTCATAAGGCCGTGCCAAATCAAAGTTATGTTTTTTAAATGTAACACCCTGTATATTTTTATATTTTTAGAATCTGCTCGATAATCTGATTTCAATGATATATCACACTTGTTATCTAATATGAATAGTAAAGGATCTACAGCTACTCAAAAATCACATTTTTTCAAATTCAGGTGGCTGTTGTAGCCAAACAGTTGGAAATCGAGGAAAACGGCTTACAGTCCCTATCCTAACTTTTTAAGGTCTATTCAGTGACATAAAATACATATTATTTGATACAGGGTGATCAAAAATCCAAAATCACATCCGATTTTTGATCACCCTGTATCAACTAATATTTTTTGCCACTGAATAGACCTTCAAAAGTAAGGATAGGGACATGTAAGCAGTGTTCCTCGATTTCCAACTTTTTGGCTACAACAGCCAAAATTGAAAATTAACCTAAACTGCACGAATATCTTTGGATGATGTTTTCTCGGAAACGGCTGCTCCAATCGAGATCAAACAAGTATTCCTTTTTGACGTAGTTTTCAATGTAGAATGTAAAAAAAAATATGGATAAGTCATTACCAAAAACACAAAAAAGTTATGAATAATCAAAATTTTCAAAAAATTCCCAAGTACACCCCTGACGAAATAATGTCTTTTTGAAGGTGTCAAAAGGTCACTATTATTGATCATATTTAACAGCCAAAATTTGGTTCTTTTATTTGTTTCCATTTTTAAGAAAATTCAAAAAATCAAAATAAAAAAAATGATTTCGAGAGGCTGTTGCTCGCTTAGGGGGCACTTTAGGACATAGGTCTATAGGAACTTTTTTTCCATTTTTTGGTTAAGGAATCTGCCTGAGAATTTTGGGACACATTTTAAAGGACACCCTGTATATCTATGAATTTGCCTCTCAGGTCCATCCCATTTAAGCGTCAGTGGCGTTTTGGCGATTTTTTTGTTTTTCTAATATAGAGATACAATTGCTTAATAATTTGGCAACGCTGTACGACTGCCGCATGGTTCAGAATATAATTCGAACAGAAGCTATCGCGTAAACATGGATTCCTTATTATTGTGAGCCAAACTTCGGCGTTGCCAAGCTTCTACTTACGAACAAAAATACGGGTTCATCGGAAGAAACTGAAGACAGCGAGAGTACTATATAATAGTTCATTAACGGACGAACTAGGATGTACTCCTCTAGTTTCCGATAGTGAATAATGTTTCACTTTTTGCACTAGTTGCATAAATAACTATTATTTTAATTGTAATAAAAATCTTAAATTACAAAATTATGTTGCTATTTTTATTTACTTCCTACTGAATGTTTTACAAGTCTAAAGTCGAAAAATATATGTAATGTTATTTTAGTTTAGTTATTTAGGTAATATACAAATGTTTAAATCATTAAAACTTAACTTTTTAATCCAATAAATGTTTTTTTTTTGGTAACCTGCTTTAATTCTTATTTAAATAAGAGCCTACGCCACTGGTATATCGATCTGCAGCAACGGAGAAAGAATATTTTAAAGTGGGGCAGACGATGACTAGTCGATGACGCTCGTGGCTTTTTCTAAGTAGTATCGTACTTTACTATTCAAAAATATTAATAATACATTTCCTGATCATTTAAAATTAATTATTTTATGTATTATTCAGTCTTTATTACAACTAATGGCAACGCTGTACGGAACGATATTTGTGTCTTTGTCAGCATAAAATCTATCTCATCGATGCTGTGATGCAAGGTCTAAAGAAATGTCCCTAGTTTTAGGGACAAATGACTAAATTTATTATTATTAGGGAAATGAGAAAATTCTAGGGATTTTTATCTCTCTTGTGATGATTCTATTTAATACACACACCTAAATTGGGTATTTTAAAAAACAAAAGCCGTTTTGTACTATAAAAATAGTATTTATAGACTGATTAACCTCCATGACCTCTACTGATGTAAAGATACAAGTATATTATTATAATATAGCATAATGCTGGGAGCGCTGCAACCGGTTGCGGCGGCGCGTCTGTGTCGCGGTATGTGATTCCCCGAACAGCGATTCCTAATCTTTGTATTTGCTTTGAAGTTAGTAATTGTTAAAAAAAAATCTGATGTGTCCAACACATGACTTTCCTATCTAGTTATTATAGGCTTTTTCCGGTTATTTTGTACAACCTATTGCAGCACCTGTATAAATGTTTAGAGGATAAACTAAATATATACATTTTCCACACACTTCTACCTCGAAACATTTTTCTATAGATATTCATTGAAAACGAAAATACTGAAAAATTTAAATTTAGCACTTTTCCTACAATTTTTCCATTACGGTCCATTTTAGAAAAATTATGTATAAACAAAAATTATAGAGATCGATATCGCAAACAACTTTTAGTTCAACAATTTTCATAATCAGAATTTTGCACATTTTGTCAAATTTCTCGAATACGGACCATTTCAGGAAATTTTGACAAAACGCAAAAATTATAGATAATAATATTAGAAGTAATTTTTATCTGAACAATTTTCTTCTCCAAACATAAATAACAAAAATATTCTATAAAATATAAAAATGACCTCCCATAAAGTACCCCCCAGATGTTCCAACTTTGTCCAAAATCTAATCATTTCACGTCAGGCCGAAATAAAACTTAAGTTTATTATTTAATGTTTTTTTCTTTATCCGTATTTGAGTTTTCTTCAAAATTCGAAATTTACACATTTTTTCAAATATCTCGAATACGGTCCATTTTAGAGAAATTATGTATAGAATAAAAATTATAGAGAATTATATTACAAACAATTTTTATTTGAACAATTTTTATAAAAAAATATTTTTTTAACATTTTGTCAAATTTCTTGAATACGGACCATTTTAGGAAAATTTTGTATAGAACAAAAATTATAGATAATAATATTAACTTTTATTTGAAGAATTTTCTTCTCCAAATGTAAATAACAGATATATTCCATAAAATATAAAAATTACCACCTATAAAGTACCCCCCCAGATGTTCCGACTCTGCCCAAAATCTAATCAGTTCATTGGACACTGGAACAAAGCTTAAGTTAAAAATTTGGTGTTTTTCTGTGTATCGGTTCATGCGACACACAGACACACACACACACAGACACACACACACACACACAGAGACACACACACACACACACTCACACACACACACTCACACACACACTCACACACACACTCACACACACACACACACACACACACACACACACACACACACACACACACACACACACACGCACGCACGCAAGCACGCACGCACGCACGCACGCACGCACGCACGCACGCACGCACTCACACACACACACACACACACATACACACACACACACACGCACACGCACACGCACACGCACACGCACACGCACACGCACACGCACACGCACACGCACACGCACACGCACACGCGCACACACACACACACACACACACACACACACACACACACACACGCACTCACACACGCACACACGCACACACGCACACACGCACATACGCACACACGCACACACGCACACACACACACACAGACAGACATCATCGCAAAAATAGTCAAAACGGACTCAGGGGACCTCAAAACGTAAAAATCCGTCGAAAACAATAATGATTTCTATACTTTCCTTATATCTGTATACAGATAGGAAAGTAAAAAATTATACAGGGTGGCTCACGCTCAACGGGACGAAGCTTTATGGGAAAACGACCAAAGATATAAAAAATTCGTTTGGGAGGAATAGGTAGGTTACAGACGGCTACAATTTAAAATTTGTTAGATGTATACAGGGTGTCCCACATAGGAAAAAAAATTAGTTCATTAAAAATTATTCAAACAAGAGTAAACAATTAATTTCTGGGAGACTTTTTTTCCTTAAATATTCAAATAAATCGAAAACTAATAATAATAATAGTAATAGGGAACCTTTAGTTAACTGACATTATTTTTGATGTAGTTTTTAATTCTAAAATAAAAAACAGGGTGTTCCATTAAAAATAATATAACTTTGTATATTTTCTCTTATGTGGGACATCCTGTATACATCTAACAAATTTTAAATTGTAGATGTCTGTAACCTACGTATTCCTCCCAAACGAATTTTTTATATCTTTGGTCGTTTTCCCATAAAGCTCCGTCCCGTTGAGCGTGAGCCACCCTGTATAGACCGCGACAGCCTGGAGGAGAGCTAATTTCTCGGTCATATTGACCGAGACGGCGGTTAACGTGTTAGACAAAAAAAATATGACCGAGCCACGATTCAAAACATATTTCTTAAATATTTGTAAAGTCAGGTTTTTTGTCGGTAAACGACCAAAAAAACAAAATAAGCACTAGATTACAAATGCAATTTTTTTACCAAAACCAGTCTTGTTGTTTTAGTGGTTTTTAAGTGCAATATAGTCGACAATTGTTGTATAAGTAGTCTTAAAAATGTTTTATAGATTCTCAAAAACGTATTTTTTAATTAGGCAAAATTGATTTATATTTACAATTTTGTTTAAAACTAAAAAATAAAGAATTTGTTGTAAAAAAAGTTAAAATATAGTATTTTGAAAAGAAAAATATGGCGTTTCAAAAGGGGCACTATTGGGATTCACAATTAAAAAATATGTTTCAAAGTGGGGACAATAATAACCCAAAAATTTTATGACCTAACGAAAATACCGACATTTTTATCATTTATATTGTGTTACGTCCCGCCATCTATAAGATAAATCTCGTATCGATAAAAATCAATAGTAAGATTCTCTATTCCTGAAGTAAACTGTTTTTAGCTTATAATATAGATTTTGTTATGTCGTTCAATACTGAAAAAAATACAAATTGTGTTTTGTCTCGCCATCTGTAAGTTAAATCTCGAACCAACGGTTAAAATCAATACTTAGAATATATTCTTCTGAAGAAAACTGTTAAAGTATACAAAAATAACAATATAGATTTTATTATTTCGTTCAATACTGAAGACAATACTTTGGGTCACACTAAGATGTCTCTAGTTGATAAAAGGTAAAGTAAAATATAGGTATATTTTAAAATCAATCGATTACAAAAATATCTTATTGTGTCTTTACTGTATTTCCAGGTAGTTGACGTTTTAATAAAGTTTCATATGAAGAAATTACTCCTCAAAACTGTACAAGTTCTAAATACTACACATGAGTAAAACATAATTATATAGTAAATTAATACAGGGTAGCTAAAAAGTCTAACAACATAAAACACAAAAAAGAAAATTATGATTGCATTCTGTAATTTTCAGCTGTTGGACCCGACAAAATTCCATTTGTTTTTCTTAAGAATTTGCCATCAGCAGGACACCAAACTTCTACAATTATATAATAAGATATGGACCAAGAAATCTTTTTCCAAGCTCTGGCGAGAAGCTGTAATACTTCCAATTAAAAAACAGGGAAAACCACCTGATGATTCAAACTCATACAGGCCTATTTCTTTGGCCTGTACGATGTGCAAACTAGTAGAAAAAATGATAAACAGAAGACTTCCTTGGTGCCTGGAGAAATATCTAATCCTGACACCTGTCCAATCTGGTTTCAGACCCCAACGCGGCACCTTAGATAATCTATCAATACTATAGTCTGCTGTATTCAGTGCTTTCTCAAAAAAAACAGGATGTTGTAGCAGCTATCTTTGATATCGAGAGTGTCTTTGACAGCCTTCTGATACCTACAATTCTCGAAAAACTTAAAAAGTGTAACGTTACCGGAAACTTATTCAGTTTTATTAAAAAAAATTTTACTAACTCTGTGTTCAAAATTACTGCTAATGAAAAAACATCTTCTACCTTCTCTCAAGAAAATGGTGTACCGCAAGACTAGGTTTTAGACGCGACTCTTTTTATTCTTGCTATTAACGACATATGCAACTCCATTGGCCCTCCGGTTACACTTTCTCTATATACAGATGACCTTATTGTCTACTGTTCTGGTAAAAATGTAACATCTACCTCTACACTAATCCAAGAAGCTGTGAATCAGCTCAGTTTGTGGTCTACAAAAACTCTACTTCCCCCCTACAAAATCAAAAGTATTAAAGTTCAGCAGACGATCATCCTGCACATTAACTCCTAATATTTTTATAAGCAGTAGTCCTTTAGCAGTAGTCGGCCATCACAAGATCTTAGATTTATTTTTGACAGCAAACTTTACTGGAAGAAACACCTCTGCAAATTTTGAGTTTTTTTTTGGTTTTTATATCTATGTCGCTTCCTAATATTCCCAATAATATAAAAATACTCGAACAATTGCAGTTTTTTTAATTCTTCTTTAAATATAAATTGGGGTCACCTATGACCCTAGGATACCAGTTAAGTTTCAAATTGCTTGCATACCAATTAAAGGTTAATAAATAGTTTCAATATTTGGAAAACCAAAATAGCACCAATACCTTATGAATTTAACTTACCTGTGTATGAATATATTAAACTTAACGAAGATAATGTACTCTTGAAAAGATCTGTGAAATATATTTGCATCTGGATTGACAGTTTTCTAAAGTAGGACATCCAAATAATATCAATTTGTAAAAAACTAAGGGTTCTTCTATACTGATTCTAAAATAAAAACAACAAAAGATTGGATACAAATAAAAAATAGAAACAAAAAAAAATAAACCAGTTAAAAAAATGAACTCAAAAAAATAATGTTGACATTCCACAATGTCTCTAAACTACAAATTAGTTATATAAAAACTCAGTTATGCACTCTTTGTATCGCTAATTACCAACAGGAAAATAAAAGAAACCAATCAAGTAATAATAATTTATTAGGCAGTGTTTGTCATAACACTATATTTACAATTTCATTTTACAAATCCTCCTTCAACTGGATGGTCTTTGTAAATTCATTATTTGTCAACTAATTATTCATTTATACCCCTCATTCATTTCACAACTAACAAAATAATTCAGTCACTTACCTACCAATAAATTAAAATAAAGAAAAATAATTTAATATTTTGTACTACTGTATATTATAACAAAATCGTTATTGAACAAATTGTTTATTAGAATAGCAGGGTATAAATTGTCAATTTTTAAGTCAGATTTATTTCCATGCTTGCGTAATATATATAATTGCTTATTTGACAGGTTTGTGTTACCATAAATTATCTTAAAATATGACTTAGAAGTAGTACTATAGCATAAAGACAGTACTAACTAAAATTCTTATAAAAAAACCGTATTTTAGACTATTTGTCTTCATTTGGTGTAGTCAGGTTCGAAGGACCATATGTGGTTAGTCTCTTATTAGTAGTAGAAAATGATTTTTCTATTAAACATTTCTGTTAAAATTTATTTTGAACTTGACTACATCTTTTGTAATAATGGAAATAAAAAGTCAGAAATCTTTTAGTTTTGGAATTATATCAATTCTCTATAGTAACTAAATAATATTGTAACAATAGTATCTATGATATCTACCATCTCTAAAAACTAGTAGTGTACTTTTTAGGTATTTAAATAATAAAGAATAGTTTTTATTATAAAAATATTATTATTAATACCTATACCTACTAATAATTTAGTTAAGGACAGAGTCTCCAAAGGATTTGCGGTCGAATTCTGTACTGCGGGACAGTGGATAAGTTTTGAGGATGTCGATAGATTCAAAATTTGAGTATTTTTGAATTGAATAAGAAAGATTTTACCTTTTTTTAGTTTAGGTCCATATTTGACACTCTGGTTTTTTAAAATATTTTTAAATATGGTGGCATATCTTGAGGTGGGAGTATAAGTTATTATTTAGTTGAATAAAATATCAAAAAGGTTGTTACGTTTTGAGGATGTAGATAGATTTCAGATATAGCTATTCTGTAGCCTGATCAGAAAAATGTACCATCTTCTAGTTTAGGTCCATATTTGACACTCTAGTTTATAAAAACATTCTTAAATATGGTGGCATATATATTGAGGTGGGGGTATAAGTTATTATTTAGTTGGATAAAATATCAAAAAAGTTATTACGTTTTGAGGATGTCGGTAGATTTCAGATATGTTTAATCTCCAGGCTGATGAAAAATTGCCTTCTTCTATTTTATATATAAATAAGAACACTAGAACTGTTTCTTTAAAGGCAAGAAAATATTTAAAAGGTGATATCATACAAAAATTAGTAAAGACAGCACAATTCGCGGTTTACATTAATAAAGGTGGAAGCGTTGCACAACTTAAACAAGATTTAAGAAATAGTGTAACACATGTTTTTGGTAATCATGTTAACTGCCGAAGAGAAATTTGCGATGTTAACAACGATATTAACAAACATTCTGAATTCACATGATCAGGAGCTCACCACCATGTATACGCAGCATTAAATTTACTTTCAACAAAAGCACACCTTCTTCTACTATCCAAATCCTTTTTTGAAAAAGAAGGTTTTGTATGAGACATATTTATTTCAAATGCTTTCTGTTCCTTTCTGTACGTTCTCCTAACTTTTCTGGATTTGCTGAGTCACTGGATGTTATGGTAGAGCAATTCATTTTTATTGGGTGCATCTCATAATTTACAGCCAAAAGCCCTGCTGTTGTTGACCCAGCATTCATCATTCATGTGAGCATTCCAGGGCTTGAGCTTAAAAATTCCCCATTATCAATTTCTCTCTCAATAATGTAGTTAATAGGCACATCAAAATTTGGAAGCAATGCTTTAATAGATAAGCACCCCATTTTTTAAGAAAATGGGTAAATAATGAGGAGCGTGACAAAATTAAAACAAAACCTACTGATAGAAAAAGTAAGGCTACAAAATATCCAAAACCATCAAAAACAACGGAGGATGGATCTAATATTATCTTTTTAAAATTAATAAAAATGTTTTTGTTTTAAGTTTTTTGATTTTATTTAATTTACTTATTTATACTAAATTTCGTGAAATACAGGTTTTGTTTCTGGACCGCAGTACTGATATCCAGGAAAATGAAGTTCGAACGGTAATATGTTTATAATAGTATTGATGACACCTTTTCCCTCGTACACCATCATTTAAACTAAATTATATGTACTCATTTACCTGTATATATATGGGATATCGCAATAAAATACCGCTAAACTATGAAGGTAGTTCAACAGGCTCAGACGTTGCCCATAAGCAACTTAGATTTTAATACTGAAAAAACTTTAAGTTAACATGGAAAATTATTACCTAATTCGTTTCGTGCTATTATATGTGGACCTAGCGGTTGTGGGAAAACGAACGCTTCTCTACGATCCGAATGGCGCTAAATTTAAAAAGTTTACGTTTATTCAAAGTCATTGTACCAACCTAAGTACCAGTTGCTTGAAGAAGTTTTAGCTGGTATGAAGGAGGTGGGTTACTTTCCATCTAAAGACAATGAAGAAATCTTGAGCCCCCACGATGCTAAACCTAATTCAATTTTTATATTTGATGATGTAGCGTGCGATGGACAGCAGAAAATTCGCGAATATTACTCCATGTGTCGACACAAAGACATCGATGTTGCTTATCTCTGTCAAACATATACAAAAATCCCGAAGCAGATGGTGCGTGACAACTGCAACATAATAGTGTCATTTAAATAGGATGAAATTTACCTGAAATATACGAGTATATTCGATGAACATGTCTCGCCCGATATGTCCTTTGATGGTTTCAAAAAGATGTGTTGCAAATAGAGGAGATAATTTCATTATCAAAATTTCCTAATATATCTTTCTTTGGAAATTCGACATTATTCATGAGATTTGGATGTTAATTTTTAAGGGAAGTGTATAAATCCAAAAAGTGAGTGTATCGTCTTTCAATAATTGAGAGATTTAGATCATCAATCTCAGAAATATATCTAATTTGTAAGGAATAGATAACATGCTTCTTTTCATCTGTGTTTCCGGCTTTTTAGAAGATCTAATTTTAAAAATAAGACCTTTCTTTTCACTACCTGAAATTAGAAAGGTCATTTTAAATATAGGTTGTTAGAATATCAAATTTTAATTTATTTTTTTGCTTTAAAAGCATAAACGAAATGTAATATATTTTCGATCCACCTATGGAAGCAGGGATGAACTAATTATTGATTATTTTCGGAAAATGATGACGCCATTTTTAGTCCAATTTTTTTTTAATAATGGATTACACATAAAATGCAACCCAATTTTCATTTATAACTATTTCGGAGGTCTGAGCCTTTTCGTATTTTCCGATTGAACGATTTGATAGGAAAATGTTTAACTTAGATGGTTTAAAGTTTCATTTTCAGAAAATTTATTGAATTTGTAGTTTATTTTTACAATGAAAAAGGTCTAAAAATAGGCCATTTTCTACCACACGTTTTTATTTAAAAACAATTAATTTAAAAAAATTAATGCCTGAACCACCTAAGTTGGACCTTTATCTATAAAAAAAATAGTACGATATACGGTATAATTTTGGTCTGCAGACGCCATTCTAAAGCCCAAGGATACTCTGTCCTTAATCAATACAAATGTAAAAATTTTGTTACCAGGTAGATATCAAAGATTCCTGTCATTTATATATTTCTTAAATATTTGATTCAATTTCCGCTAGCATGGAAATATATACAACACTTTTCAACTTTTAATGATAATGAGCAAATTTTCTTTTATTATTGGTAGATATACAAAAACAAACGTGCAAAAAAAATAATAACCAACCGTGCTTAGTACATTAAATATGTATTGTGAATAATTATTGTTTGTTTTTTTTTGGCACAAGTATAATCATGTTTTAACTAACGAAAACATCGCACAGCAATACCTTAAGCTATACAATTAGTCCGTGATAATGGCAAGTGACATTAATGATTTCAGATGAACTTTTGATCTAATGGTTCTATCAGTTTAACAAAATTGAATAAATTTTCCTTCTTTATCGATTAAAGTATGACTAAATAATTGTTCTTGTTTTTTTTTTGTAATTGCTAGAGCGTTTAGATCATAATTGAATGAAATCTGCTTTCAAAAGGATTTGTTAAAGTATTTTTAACTGAAAATCTATTTTTATTTCTAAATTTTTTACCTATAGAATTAGGTAAAAAACATTCAATGGCTCAAATTGTGTTTTTTGTCTAAATATTCTAGTAGAAATAATTAAATATTATTTTTTTCAATGAGGTTCCTTAAAATATGTTGTAAAATTTTAAATTATGAGTGACTTGTGGAGTTTTTAATTTGTTGTACCATAATTATTAATTACTATAATCTATATTCTTTAGTTTATCAAAAAAATTGAGAATTTGTATATTTAAAGTTTTGTGTCGCGATATCTGTTTTAATAAAAAAAAACTTGTCTAGAAATATTAAATTGTAAGAAGTTTCATACAATTATCTAGACCAAAAAGTATAAAAATACTGATAGAACCATTAGTTAAATGTTCAAATAACCAGTCATTTTATTTTATGTACAAAATTTTTTATTTACATTTATCTATAAAAACAATGTTTCTCTAATAAAAATATGCATCAAATTGGATTTAAATCAAATATTAAATTGTAAATACGAACTGGTTTTAAATATTTACAAATTGCTAATATCTGTAAATTAAAACTAGATAAATTACTAAAAGGAAATGCTTGTGAACGACAGACGTATTGTATTATTAATAACTGTAGTATAGGAAACAGTATTTTTTATTAAAATTTGTAAATAAATTAACACATATTTTATATTTTAATTAATTTTTTATAATTATTATTATAAATTTTAACTGAAAATTAACTTTTTTTAATGGAGCATTTATATTATTATTATTATTATTATTATTATTATTTCATAGTTTCAATTGAAATTAGGACCTTTTAAAAGATTTAGTAAAAAATCAGATTATCATAACAAGTAAATAAAGTTGTTATACAGTCAATAATGCACGATTGCACATTAGACAAATGCGTTTCATTTGCATCTTTGGCACAAAAATGTTGTTCAGTTTTTAGTTTTAATTTCTGTAAATTTGTTGCAATAAAAATATAACCATAAAGCTCATTCAAGAATTTATTGTATTATTTCTGCAAATAGTAAAAAAATACCTACTAAATTTTATATACAGGGTGTCAATTTGAAAACTTTCAATACGAATATCTCGCAAAATAAAGAAGTTGAAGAAACGCCGTTTGGCACAAATGTTATAGAGTTAGGGGGAACTAGAACCACCATATCTCAGTGAAGGGGTGAGTCACCCTTTAGGCGCAACACACCCCAACTTTAAAATGTCAAATGGCACTACCCCTTTTGTTATACCTCAAATGAAAGGTCTCATTTAGTAGTATTCACATTAACAATAATTTTTTTCCATTCCAAAAATATATTGGTTGTGAAAAAAGAGCAAGGCAACAATATTTTTGATACCTAAGCATACCATGAAATTGTTTTAGGTATCAGAGGGATATAGGAACACTGTGATATTATCATCTACCCAACCAAATTGGTAAAAGTCACCACGAGACAGAAATTATATTGTCTGCTAAAAAAATAATTTTAATATTTTCAACTAGAATTTAAAAGGTCCTATATTGAAAAAGAAAATTAAATTTTCTAAAATAAATATTCAGTATTTCTTATCGAGTAAAACAAATTGTTACTGTACCAAAAGTTACCCAGCCTTATTCTGCTTTATGCTTTAAGTAGAGGTCTTAATAAAAGAAGTTTTAAACAAGTAATATTTATTGTATTGGCTGTGATAAATTACAAGGTTGTAATATTGTTTACATAGATAATAAATATTAACGAAATTAAATTAAAAAATGTACCTCACTATCTTGTAGAGTACACATACAACCAGTTTGAATCACCTACATCAATTATTACTGTTATAGGTATATTGTAACTTAGAAAATGTTGAATTTCAAATATTTATTTTAAATAAAAAAAAAATAATAATGTTTCTATGTTATCATGTTGTTACTATGTATATCTAATTGTCTGCTTTGAATTATTGTTTATTTGAAATTCAAAATAATTGTTGTAAAAAACGTTTTTAATATTGCTTCGCACTGACCATTTACCAGTATATTAAAATATTTCGTATATGGTTAAAGAGGGAAATTATTAAAAATTTTATTATAGGGAAATACTGGTTTATTATTTAATTTTTGGCACATTTCAAAATGCATTTGAAATGAAATATTAATTTTAAACAGATAGAATTTGTCAAAATGTGTATAACTTCTTACAATATATATTAAATGGTCAGTCTAATACATCTTTTGGATTAAATATTCTTCAGCCAATAATTTCTAACTTTTAAATTCCAAATTAAATTTGTTTGCTATAAAATAGACGCTTCTAAAGATTTAATATTTATATGAAGTTTTAAGAAACTCTGTACTGCTAATTATTTTATGCCTTTTGATAGTCTAGATGACTTATTATTTAATTTCAATTTTTCATTATAAATCATTGTTAAAAATTAGTTAATTTAATTATATAATTTTATAACAATAACAATGCAATATATTTTTTTATTTTAAATAATACAGGGTGGCGCATCCTATACGCATTAATCTCTGTAGGGAAAGCGACTTAAAATTTTGCTTTTTTTTTCTTAATAGGGATATAAAGAGACATTAACACTACAAATTAAAAATAATTTGGATTATACAGGGTTAAAGGGAACACCCTATATTTGATAGTGTCTTTTGATACTCCGGAAAAAATAAAGTTTCTGTAATGTTTCCTAGACCTATCCCTTTTCGTTTTTGAAATATATAAAGGATTCTTAATTTGTCAGCTTGGTATTTAAAACACTTCAATAGTCACCTGCGATATGCGTAGCCAAGATATTAGACTATCGAATAAAATGCAAATTTTTCCATTACATCATACAGGGTAATCATTTAGTCTAATTGAATTCGACTTACATATGGAGTTGAATAATATTCCTAATTTAAATGGTATTTAATAACATAAACTAATAGACATTTAAATTATCTTTCATTCCTTATAAGATTTTCCTATACCTAAAATCTTTGGATCTTTAGTAAATAGCTGTTTTTTATTTTTAACACGGATTTTATCATATTATTTTTTAATTATAGTAACCATATAGCAAATATCACTCAAAATATGGTATTGAACGAAATAAACATTTTTATCACTTTTTAATGTTAAATAGTTTCAATGTAAACCAAAACTATAATTTTTTTAATACAATAAAAAACATCTAATGACAAGAAAATTTGAATTATTTGAAAACTACACATAAATGAAAAAGAGTAAGAAACAAATTGAAAACAAAACCAAAAATGAATTTAAAAAAATGTTCAAAGTAACGCCCATCTTGTTCTAAACACAACTGAACTCGTTTTTCAAAGGATCGTTTCACTTTGAGAAGAATTTCTCCAGTTACTGTCTGAAAAGCAGCTCTTATTATAGCTTTCGTATCTTTTTGAGTAGTTGGTGTTGTGTCCCCATAAAAAAAATCCTATTAAGAAAAAAAATTAAAATTTAAGTCGTTTTCCCTACAGAGACCGACGCGTATAGGATGCGTCACCCTGTATATTGATTGGTCCAAATAGATTAATTGAATTCAAGGAGCAGCACAAATATTTATTAAATAAAATACAATTACCAATGTTAAAATATATTTAAAACTAATAAAAATATTTTTATTTAAATAACTGATGGTAACAGTATCATTATTAATTTACTTTAAATGAAATACTGAATATTTAAATTTTTTCTTTATAAATTTACTTCAGTTGGACTACATATCTTGTTACAAAGTATTATCCATATACAAAATATTTTAATATATTTACAAATAATAATAATAATCATGTTAAAGAAACTGAAAATAAACTTCTTTAACAGTTGTAGTGCAGAAACGGATCCATCGTTTGAAATAACTTTTTTTTTATTGGATCTCTTACATGTATGTGGACGTTATAATTGACATTTAATTATTTGATTTAAAATATAAATACAGAAAACAGCGTAAACATACATTTACGTAACAAATAGGTACAATTTTTATTAAAAATCATGATGGTCATTCGTTCACAGATAGGTTGGATTTTGAAAAACATATTTCTTCTTCTGGTGTATATATTAAAGAGAAAATAACAGTGCCTTTATTGAAATAAATTATATTTTAAATAGGTACTAATATTTTTAAAGTAAAAATATTCCAGATGGTCTTTAAATTTTGATAATAGAATAAAATGAAATAGTTACAACAAAAAATATTATTTATTTTTATTTTTGAAGTTAAATCAATATAATGATAATAATAAAACTATGCAGTATTAGAATATACAGGGTATTTGTTAATTGAGTGCCAATACTTAAGGGTGTGAATACTTAAGAAGAAAAGTTAATCGAAAAAAAGAAAAATCGAAAAATCGAAAAATCGAAAAATCGAAAAATCAAAAAATCGAAAAATCTAAAAAACGAAAAATCAAAAAATCAAAAAATCAAAAAATCAAAAAATCAAAAAATCAAAAAATCAAAAAATCAAAAAATCGAAAAATACGAAAAATCGAAAAAACGAAAAATCGAAAAATCGAAAAATCGAAAAATCGAAAAATCGAAAAATCGTAAAATCGTAAAATCGAAAAATCGAAAAATATAAAAAT
Organism: Psylliodes chrysocephalus; assembly: GCA_927349885.1. Lineage (NCBI taxonomy): Eukaryota > Metazoa > Arthropoda > Insecta > Coleoptera > Chrysomelidae > Psylliodes > Psylliodes chrysocephalus. The sequence continues at coordinate 3,462,058 of OV651828.1, forward strand.
TCGAAAATTGAAAAATGGCAAAATCATAAAATCAAAAAATCGAAAAAACGAAAAAGCGAAAAATATAAAAATTCGAAAATTGAAAAATAGTAAAATCAAAAAATCGAAAAATCAAAAAATATAAAAATTCGCAAATTGAAAAATCAAAAAATCGAATAATCGAAAAATCGAAAAATCGAAAAATCGAAAAATCAAAAAATATAAAAATTCGCAAATTGAAAAATCAAAAAATCAAAAAATGGAAAAATCAAAAAATCGAATAATCGAAAAATCGAAAAATCGAAAAATCTAAAAAACGAAAAATCGAAAAGTCGAAAAATCGAAAAAAAGAAAAATGGAAAAATCGAAAAATATAAAAATTCGAAAATTGAAAAATCATAAAATCAAAAAATCGAAAAAACGAAAAATATAAAAATTCGAAAATTGAAAAATCGTAAAATCAAAAAATCGAAAAATCGAAAAATAAAAAAATGGAAAAATCAAAAAATCGAATAATCGAAAAATTAAAAAGTCGAAAAAACAACAGTTAGTTACCTATGTTTAATAAAAACTTTCCATTCTACACTTAACTTTAATTTAATAAAGAATGGTCGTGGACAAAGTATAGTATTAGACTCGCAATTTATGGCCATTATTCACTCGGGTGACTTGCGCCCCTTGTCTACGGCTCGGGACGCAACGTCACCCTGCGTGAATAATGGCTACCATAAATTGCTCGTTTAATAATATACTATTAAAGCTACAGGGTATTATAATTTTAAGAAAACAAATGTTTTATCATAATTTTTAAATGACTTCAGATAATATTTCTATTATTTAACTCAAACCAATCATTTTATCCATTTATAATTGAAATTTTAAAATACTCTTATTCCTTATAAAGGTCTCCCCAATTTTTCAGAAACTATGGTCACTATGATATTTGTTTCGAACCTTTTTTTTTGGGGTCACATTCATGAACAATTTTTCTATTTTTTGATGGGACTATTTTTTTATTTTCTATGTCAGGGATACTTTAGAATCATCTCAAAAAACCGAAAATGGCCTTTAAAAGATTGTGCATTTTTTCGTTTAAAATATACATTTTTTAAATCAGAGTTCGCTTGTTCATCGGTTTCTGTTCGAGACAAGAAGCAGAGCTAAGTTTACTGTTTAATATCAAAGTTAAAAAAAAAACAAGTCTAGTTCAAGTAATAGGGAAGAATTCTCCAGATTTATGGATGTAGATCAAGATATTTCCACGTCAATGAAAAGAAAATTCAACGAGTTGCTAGAAAATTATTTAATATTATTCCTGATTATTCTGAAATCCCATTCATAATACTTATCCGTTTAATTTTAATACCATCTGAAATTTTTTGGGTTTTAGCTACTAAATATTAGTAGTAATACAAAATAATGTTCCTTTCAATAAAAAAACATTACTTTTGTAAAAACAATTGGTCTTTTAATCAAAACTTAAAGATTCTGGTTTAATATTTGAATACCCTAATAACCATATTCTGTCACTCAGGTTGACATAATAAATACTTATTTGGCACCATAAAATTATCAACAAATACAAAAAGATATGTACCTATTTAATTCTAAATAAAAAAATAACATATTAACATTTTAAAAGACACTTTATTGTATTAGATTTGTAAATATAATACAATATAAAAGTTTTAGCATGAAGATCTTAGCAAATAAATAAAAAATCATAGGCACTATAATAATTATAATATTGCTATCTTTCTATACAATGTAAAAAATACGAAGAAATATATTTTTCGTTAAAACAAGCTTTTTGTATATTTCCTACTCCACTTTTCAGCAGAGTATAGTTCCTTAAAGTAATGTTACCATACACTCTGTATATACATTCGCTTTCTACTGAACTATGTTCATAATTATATATCCTATGCAATTAACTTCTCTCTAAAAATGAGCATTTAGAATTTTTTTTATCGTGGTGGGTCACTTTGAAACCCGAAATCATTTTAAGATACAATTGGGGTAAGTTCAAACAGATTGGTAGACATTTTTTAACTTTTGCTGCAAAACAATTGAAAAATACTGTTGAAAAAAATAAATTATAAATTATATTATTATTATTATCATTATTATTATATTATAGTGGTATAAACAAGAGTAAAACGAGTAATAAGACAATAATTATACATTATAATCCACCAAAACTCCTAATTGGTCAAAAAAAAAAAAACAGAATTATATAAAATTAGAGCACAATTAAAAAATAAGTAATTATGGTTATCAAGCTATTAAAAAACACTTGTTAGACAATAAATATTATTAGCGAAACCAAAATATTATAGCGACGTAGCTGATAGAAAATTGTGAAAAAGTAAAAACAAATACTTTACTTGATGAAAATCCATATTATCTTAAATGAGTAAAACCAAATTTGGCAGATTTTCACAAAACTTTTATATTAAATACAAAAAAATTAAAAAATTAAAAACACTACACATGCCATGTTTCGAAGTACAACTTCTTTTTCAAATGTGACTAATTTACAATTCGGTGTCCAATATATATGCGAGTAATTTAACCAAACAAAGTAATTAGGAAAATACATCAATAACAAAATAAACTGACTAATTTAAAGTAAATAAGGGTACTTAAGTAATTATGATATCAATCAGATAACAATAAGATAGGGATTATCTCACAGGAAAGAGATTTAATAAAGGTGAGTTATTAATATCTAATTGATCATTTATTAGGTTATCTGAATTTTTAAATCTATTTATTTTAATTGCTTCTAAATGGTTTAGTTTAATGCCCTTATTTTCTATATGTAAAATTTCAAAGTTGTCTGTAAAAGAATGATTTTCAGCCAAAATATGATTTGAGTAAGTAGAATTATTTTTGTTTTTTGTATAGCTATTATAATGTTCGGAATAGCGCTTTTTGAAAGTACGGCCTGTTTGACCAATATACAATTTTGGACAACTACCACAATTTAATTTATATACCCCCGATTTATTATTAGGATTAATTTTACCCTTATTGTTTTTAATATACTTTCCAAGCGTATTATTAGTTTTGAAAGCTACGTTAATATTTTGGTTTTTTAAATATGATGATACCTTTTCACTAGGAGCTCCTATATATGTAAGAGTCATATCTGCAATTTTGATCTTTAATTATGGAATAAACTTGTTGAATAGCATGTTTAAACAGTTTTTTCCCTAAAATGTTGTCTACTAACTTTGAATAAAAATTATTGTTTACTGCGATTTGTTTAATGACCACGTTGCGAGTTTACTGATAAGAATTGACAGCTGTCAGAATAAAGATTAATTTTCTAAGTTCCCCCCTAGCCAGTGTAAATAGTATCAACCTCAGAAAGGGGACAGGGAATGTCAGAGCCCGAAAGGGCCCCCAGAACGCCAGTCAAACCTACGGGTTTCACTAAAAGGACCAAAAGCAGATGCCGGCTCACAGTCGTCCCGAGCAACAAAGAATTTGCGGAAGCAAGGAACTTCGTCGCGATAAATTCGCCTCAGTCCCTGAAAAAATACAAGGAAAGCAAAAAGTGAGTAGCAATACACGTAAACTAACTTTAAATAACACTGAGATCAGCTGCACTGAACAGAGAGCCTCCCAGGCAAAAAATTTTGAGGAACGACCTCTAACTGACCCCCAAACTGTTGCAAATACTGCACATGCCGACAATAACGCACCGGAAGGGGTAAAAATCATACGAAAGTCGTCTGTTGCTAACTCTGATGGGTCTGAAGAGTTTCATGACAGTGAAGAAATTTAAACGACGACGACTCCGTAGACAGTGAGACGGACACCACAATCGTTGAAAAATCGACAAAGGAACCCCCGAAAAATTTGTATCAGCTTACTCAAGCGACCCAACATCAATGCTAGGAAAAACCATCGCACTCCCTTCAAATGTCGTTGGTCGACTACTAGACTTCAGGACAAACCTACCGAGTGGTGAATTGAGTAGCCACACGCGCGGGTATGTACCTACACCCCCTGTCGTAAAAAAAGATCACAAACAACAGAGAACAATAATTCACAGTGATCCGAGAATCAGAATCGAAGTTAATAACAGTGATATACCTCAGGAAGTAAACCAATATATCTTGCAATACGACTCTAACCAAACCACCTCAGAAGAAGACAATAGAGGAGTTACACCCCGAACTGACACATGACAACCTTCCACACTCCCCAAATAGCCGGTTCGTATCTAGGTCAAAAAAGGACAGAGCTAAATATGAAATGGAAACGGACATAGAGGCGCAGAACAGCAAAAACAGTGATACCTTCGTAAAGCCGAGGAAATTCAGTACGAATTTTCACAAACTGGTGCGTGAAAAGACAGTAAACACACTCATAACTACCAAAAATAAATATGATGTCCTCACAGACGAATCAGACAAGGAGTATGATGAAGATGAGATTGGTAGATAGTGAAGAAGCGTAAGAAGGGCGCAAACTTCAGAACCCTCAATCTAGATGATCTTCCCAATAATCCAGCACCGATACAGACAAATAATAACGATAATCAAGCGTCTAAAGCAGCGACGCAAATAGGTAAAACTGGCAATTAAAATAAAATAACAATGCCACCAATTGTCATTGATGGCAAAACTAAGAATCAAACAGAGCTTATCAGAGATATTAAGGCAATAACAACAGGTGAATTCTCAGTTAAACACACAAACTACACGACAATCACTTTCGTAGAAAACAAGGAAGATCACGAAAAGGTCCTAAATAATATAAAGAGTGAGAAAATGCCATATCACACTTACACAGCAAGGACAAATATCACGCCTTCGTGCTAGGAGGCCTTGCTGAGGGTACACAAATCGAGCATATTAGAGAAAACTTGGAAGAGGAGCATGAAAATCCACCAAATTTGGTTTTACTCATTTAACATAAAATATTAATTTATAATGTTTTGTTGATTGAATAAATTACCTGGAAATTGTTTTCCACTTTATAAAAACACTGAATAACTGATGATTGAAAAGATTGTTTTTATGATCATCAATTTTAGATTATTTAGAATTTGTGGAAATTAGGTATATTTGAATGAGAACATAATTAGACTAAACTGATCATTTTAATAAATAACACCTTTTTAATTTATCGAATCACATACTCAAATTTAATAATATACTTACAGCTGTTTCTAATAATATAATAATGTAATTTATGTGAGAGAATCAATAAGTTGGTGTCTTGTGAGGATTTGAATGGAGCGCTTTACTCTTTGTTTATACCATTCGAAACATATACTTAATAATTTTCCTTCGTATATAAGTTTTTTTATGGCCTAAGGAAACTACCTGCCATTTTTTTAAACAACAGCTCCAATAACTGCGGTCATAAACTAATTTTATACCCTGTATTTACCTTTTTATATACAATTATTGAAAATAAATGAATAGCAGGGTTTAGCGAAATTTTATATTCAAAATATTAAGTGATATGTTCTTCTATACACTACTGCGAATTTGGTATAAATTTTGGTTTTCCTTAGAGTATTTTAAAATGATTTGGGTGTGAAGATTTTGGGAGGTAGGTACAATGTGGATCATATATGTCTACTAGCTGGATACCTTTGGTTCCAAGTAAGCATTGTAATAATTAACTATTTTTAATAATGAAATTTTCAATTAGAATATTTTCAATTTTAAAATTTTCTATTAAATTTTGAATTATGAAATTAGCGAAATGAAATTTTTAATAATCAAATTTTTAATCTTGAAATTTTTAATATAGAAATTTTTAATATAGAAATTTTTAATATAAAAATTTTTAATATAGAAATTTTCAATAATTAAATTTTCAATATTAAAATTTTCATAAATAAAGTTTTAATAATGTAATATTTAATGAAAGACCACGCACTTTTTTTATACAAACAAGAGTACCATCAAAATGTCTCAATTTTTGATATGGTAAATTACTTGATGTCCCCATCAAAGATTACCTAATTCGACTTGGATCCCAAATCTAACCAAAGAATATCATATTCTCTTAGCGATTATCCAATAACCGGATTTGTATGTAGCTGACAAAAAAGCAGATTGTTGACGAATTCATGGATAATAGCGGTTATATTGAGACAAAAGGTGAAATAGTTAGAGCCAGAAGACTTATAACACCGGCTGTGAGACTCGTTCTGTCAAATGTTTGCCCCACTATACCGCACAATTTAATAATAGAAGAATTACAGAAAGTTGGTTTAAATCTAGTTTCACCTGTAACTTTTTTAAAAATTGGCTCTTCTCCACCTGAATATAGTCACATACTGAGTTTTAGAAGACAAGTCTACGTGAGTCCACATAATTTTTCTCTACCTGATTCATTGACACTGGGACTTTGATGACACCACATATCGAATATTTCTGTCTCAAGATGGTAAGGTTTGCTACAATTATAAAAAACCTGGACATATCGTATCCCAGTGTCCCAAATCCACAAATGCATCGCCATCCACTCAAACAAATACAATACCACAAACTACTACTCCAACTGTACCGTCTGTATCCAGTATGCCGATTGTTTCGGCTAATATAAAGATACCTTCTCACACTATAACTGTGGAATTATTAATCACCCTGTAAGTGACAATAATTTAATTAAAGTAGTTAGGTATGAATTTTGACTAAAAAGAATCAGTGAATAACTTCCAAAAATATTTAAGGGTGATTTATGGTATCCATTTTAAAGAATTGGGGATATCTAACTGCAACACCCTGTATCTAAAAATCTAGTCATAGGGTACGATTGGTCTAATGGACATAAATTAAAGACTAAAAATTCAGATATTTTGACGGTACTCCCGTTTGCATAAGAAAAGTGCGTCTTCTTCAAAGAAATTTTCAATAATTTTCAATTAAATTTTTAATAAAGAAATTTCTAATAATTTTCAATAATGAATTTTGCAATAAATTTTCCATAACAAAATTTAAAAATAATTAAATTTTTAAGAACTAAATATCAAAATATACTAGATTACCTATTTACTAAAAAAATTATTTAAAAATATGAAAATTATTTTGATTTAATGAGGGTGACTGACTAGAAATTAAATATTATAAGTATGAAATTAAAACAAAGTATACTTCTATTATTTTTATCATAAGTAATTAAAAAATCGCATGTAGATTTAAGTATAAGTTAAAAAACAAATCTTTGTTTTTTCTGCTCTGTAAATCATATTTCTTAGAATAAGTAAAAAAAAATGGGTTTTGATTCTAGTTCCTCTAGTTGACATAGTTGATACACTTTGTTTTATTAAAAACTAGTAAGAAAAGAAGTCTTTATATAATAATTTTACCAGAAAAAAACTATTCTAATAATTATTTTCAAAAAAAATTGCCTTAACAAAATTTAGTTCTGTAAAATAGAATCAATAAATATTAAAAATACGCATAATAATTACAAAAATAAAATGTAGTAACCCAAAGACTATTTTTCCTTACTTGTTTTTAAGGGTAAATTTTGATTATGATACACAACATTATTTCCCACCGACGACATTGAGGGGCATATGCATTTCTCTTTAAATAAATCCATTAAATAATATTTAACAGTTATAACATCATTGAATGTTTAGTTAAAATTATGAAGCACAAACATAAAACATAATTCTAAAATATTTCATATTTAACCAATAACAAAACCATAATATAAAGTTAAGAACGTACCATATAAATGTATGTAACAGGAAATTAAATAAGTATATTATATCCATTATTTTAATTGTTTATGAATTAATATGGTGTTAAAATGATATTAATCTTTTGAAAAATTAGGATTATTTTAAAAGCAAGTCTTTTATAAACTTTTTATGAATTTATATTGATCTGTGTATTATAAATTTTGATAATAATATTTAGTAGTGTATAACTTTGTTTAATATGACAGATCAAATGTTTTTAAATATGTGATTAAAATTGATAATTGTTATAAATGTTTAAAATGTATCAATTTTGTTTGCTTTTATTTTTTTTTACTTTATATGCGTTTAGTAATAATTTAATGTAAGTTTGTATTTTACAGAGGTTATGAAGGAACATAATAAATAATATAAAAGCAACAAAAAATATCTCTCCCAAGACAACCCTTCATAACTTTCGACCAGCGAAATTCCAATCGGGAGAGGATAGTTATTCTTCTAGGGGATATACCTATTTGTCTCTTGTTCCTCTTATAATAGGTAGTATGATATTTTTTGTGTACTTGAAGATCTTCTCACTTTAGAATTTTATCGAAATTATATATTGAGTGTCTTACTATATTTTTTCACATTATGAGGACTTGTATCTTCACTAAAGACTTAAGTAGTATCATAAGTTTTATTAGGGCATACCAGAAATAAAATTGTTACTTACTCTCAGAAAATCAAAAGAAAATGGCGTCGTTTCAAAGTTTATAATCTTATTTTATTTAAAATGAACACCCTCTTTTATCTATAGAACGGTTTGCTTGATTTCGAAAATGGCTGCAAAATTATATCGAAAATAAATGTCTAGTGAGACACCCAGTATTATAGTCGACCATAATAATAAAAAGATAGTGGAGAAGGTACAAAAAATATAGGCTAAGCTTGTAATATGGGATACAGAATTAACTATAATATGGATTACGCCATCTATCATCCAAGGTATGACACACATGTAGTAAAATATAATATGCTATTAAAAAACTAAGGCCAGGTCACATGAGTATCTCAAGGTTAGAGACAGGAGACGTGCTAGACATGAGATCAATTAATACTTCATTTGAGGTTTTAATACAGGAAAGAGCGGAGATCGCCATAACGGAACCCAATGCCCAACGACAGGAACAAACCTGGTATACAGACGGGTTTAAGACTGCGGAAGGTACTGGGACGGGAGTATTCTCCAAAAGCCCTGATACTAACCATAGCTATGCTATTCGCTGTGTGCAAGACTGGTAGCGCTCTCTGGTGACGGGATAGCGACAGTTCTCCTCATTCATTCCCGCATACTTGCTATACACCTCACACTCAACAGTTGAACTTGAAATTTCTTTTTCAACAATTAAGTGTTGCAACAAGTTTTGTGTTTGCTGTTAGTTGATAGACTAACAAAAATTGTTTCTGTCGCACAAAAAGTAAGTAAATGACATAAAAATATTTGGAGGTTATGCATACGAAGTATCTGCGTTTTGAATGTCACAAATCAATGTAATTTGTCTGTATTTTATGGTCGTGTGAATTCAAGAAAAATTAATGTTTGACGAGCCTAGGAGAAAAAAAAAACATCTAGAATTGGATGATGATGAAGAGAAGTATATGTAAGTAATAAAGAATTTTAAACAAAAATCACCAGATAAGAAAACTAAACCTAGTTGTTCTGGTTTACATAAAAACACCATAACCCCATTCGATATCTTGCCAGTGAAAGTAACAAAGAAAAAACTATAAATTGAGGTAAAAAAGCATCTGGATTCACTGTAATAACTTCTTCGTCCTATAAAGAAGAGGTTGTTAAGAATGTTATTAAAGCTGTTAAAAATATATAAAAGAAAGTTTTTTTATAAAGAAGACAATCAAACTCCTAAAAAGAAGAAAGTGCAGAAGACTACATATTCCTCCGACGACGAGACTAAGATCAAAATTTGGAAGACAAAAACAAGATAATAAAGATGCTCATTGTCTTTATTCTAAAGGAAAGTTTTACGAAGACCAACACGATGAACTGTGAGTACAATGTCTAATGTGTCAGATGTGGAGTCATGTAGAAAGTGCAGGTGCAGAGAAAGACAAATATGTCTAAGAATATTGTAGTTAATTTTTTTGTGGTAGCCCATGTTTATAGCACTTTTAAATCATTTGGTTCTCCTGGGACATTTAACAAAAATAAATAAAATAAAAAAATACAAGATACATTTACAACATAGCATAGAAAGAGTAAAAGGTTTTTAAAATGTGATGTTCTGGACAAAATTAGTGCAAATGCCGTTAAAAAACAAAATGGTAGCCCACATTTGTACCTCCTTCTCTACAGGTTGTCTTGGAAAATGTGGGAGGTCTCTTGGATTCAGATAGAATATTAAAAAATAAGATTACAAGTTCCCATCCATTTTTAAAAGTTTCTAAAATAAAATGTGAGTTTTTGGGCAACATTAGTGCAAATGCAGTTAAAAATCAAAATGGTAGCCCATATTTGTACCTCCTTCTCTATATTGGCCAGTGACTGGATTGATAATATTTGTTTATTTTTTAATATATTGATAATATTTTTTTTTAACCCATGACTTATATTTTCAGACGATATTTGTATTAGAATAAAATCTACAGCTGCTAATAATATATAAAATGCAGATGTATTTAGTAACTAACCTGGTTTTCTCCTACATATTCCTGACTTTGATGCATTTCTTATAGCAAATAAAATTAATATTCAAGTGATAACAATTTTAAATATAAAATAATATAAAAATAAAAGCAAATATCACATAAATTAAGAGCGACCGTTTTCCTTTAGAAAACAACTATTCCTTTGGCTAATATCGCAACAGGTATTGAATTATATCCAAAGGAAAGACGTCTTGATCACATTTGAGTTTGAAATATTTTTTGTTTTACAAATTGTTCCACCTAGTTTTCTAACTGGGTACTACAGCGGCCTTTGATTTTGCTTACTAGGAATAGATGGCGACACCATTTCACTACTTGAATTCTTACTCTCTTCGTAACTAACTTTATTTTATACTGGTGAAATGTATAGCATTTATTAATTTCATTAGAGACTGGAATTGAGAACATTTCTACTTCTTGCTGAAGAGCCCTAATAAGGACGAAACCGGTCTAAGAATGATGTTCTCCGTAGTGAGCAAAATCAAAGGTAGATAGAGTGTTGAAATTTAATTTTCTATCTCTGCCGTCTTTTCTTTGGATATAATTCAATATCTGTTGCGGTATTAGCCAAAGGAGTAGTTGTTTTTTAAAGGAAAACGGTCGCTCTTAATTTATGTAATTTTGGCTTTTATTTTTATTTTATTTTACGTCTTGATCACATTTTTTTAATTTTAAATATCATCAAATCTTTGGTTGAAAATATTCAATTCATAGTGTATGAAAACCTGCTTTTAGAAGTAACTATAACTTTTTTTATACATAACAATTTACACTTTTATTGAGAAAACTTTTAAAACCATTCAACATCACGAAATTATCTGGTACGTTCCCACCTTTACAAAATATTTTATTCTTTTAACAGAATATTTCATTTTCGAGTGATGACTTTTTAGGCCTTGTTTCGGCACTGTGAAGTTTAACTCTAAATAGAATTTGTAACTAACTTACAAACTACAATAAAAAATCGTTTCGTCACCGAAAGATTTCGTAATAACGTAGTGAGCATAGTTCGTTTCTATGGCCCATATACAGGGTGATTCAATATGTAACCGATGACAGGAAATTATTACAAAAAAGTAGGAGCGATAAAAATCAAAAATTGTTTAAAAATTATTGTAAAATTTTAAATATTTACTAAATTGTGATGGAAATAATAGGAAAATAAAATTTTAAACATCATTTTGAAGATTTTTTATACAATTTTTTAATATTTACCCACCTGAATAATATTTTTTTTTTTGTCAAAATGAGTTAAATACTGCATTATCCTGTAATTACGTACGCAGAGCATATCGAGTAAAAATGGTGGATAAGATCTTCGCGACGATTAATACTTAAACATATAAAGTCTTTTTACAATTTACGAATTCTTACAAAATGATCTACTGTTTTCGTCGATATAACAGGTAATTTATTGGCCACAGGAACAACGCTGCTTACAACTAAGGCAAAATCGGGACTGTTCATAGTTTAAACTAGTCACATATTTTTAAGTATTCCATATTTAAACTTAAAAGGGAATCCAACCTCTCAAATATGGCCATCATCAACGAGAAAATAGAACAAGTCCAAATGGAGTTGTTTTATTTTCTTATTCCATATTTACCTATGCCCTTAAACTTATTAAATTTGTTTGAATCAAGGGAAATCATTTATTATACTCAAATTGTGTCAATGAATTTACACAATCATTTAATATTCAGTTAGTTTCTTAAATTTTTCGAGTTGTTTCATTTTTTTTTTTACAAATTGGAAACACAAAAATTAATTTTATCACTTTCATTGTGGATTTTATTAAATGTACTTAAATAACTAATTGGTTCTAAAAATTTGATAAGTTACAAGATATTGACACGAGTTTTAAGACGTAAACCTTTAAAACGAAATAGTAAAAATAAATATTTTACCACTCACCAAACTAATTTTCTACTCTCAAACATGTGATGTTTCAAAGGATATAGGATAGAGATATAGCAGCATTTATACCAATAAAATTTATAAGAATAAAATAGTGGTGTTATCAAATTTTTACTCTGTAACCTATAGGATACATATTTTTTATAAGTATACTGTGTCACGGAGCCGTCTCTGTACTTTGCCCGCGGTATGAAATCTAGTGCTGGCACTATAGAGACAAACGCTTCTTGAAACTACCAGAAAAAGCGGTATGTGACCGTTGAGTGGTAAAGATTGGATTCTTGGACATTCGAGATTGTCTGGAAAATACTGGTACAGAGCTGGTTTTATATAAATAGTGCGAGTTGTCGACAGAAGGGTAGATTCAAATGAAGTGTTGGAAGTAAAGACAAATTGTAATAAATAAATTAGAATTGTGAGTTGTAAGAGTGTCTAAGTATTATATAAATTAATTAATACGTTAAAAATAAGGTGTTTTAAATAACTAAATTAAAGAAACGTTACGTTGGTGTCAGAAGTTGGATTCTAAATAAATAGTGGACAAAAATGACTAAAAAACTGTGTGATTATTTAAAAGTGGCTGAATTGTATCGATAAATAGAAGATCGTGATCTTGAGATGACAGGAAAGAAATCAGAGCTGACAGAAAGGCTTAAAGAAGCGTTTCTATTTTCGGATGATGCGTCTTTTATAATTTCTTTGTAAGAAAGTAAAATTTCAACTATAAAAACCGATATTTCTTCTGACATTACTGTAGTGCTTCGTACTACATATTACTCTTCTCTCTGTCATAATTACGTTGATAGATAAATGTTATAACCTTAAACCAGTCATCTCCACTTTGTCATTTCGACGTTTTATTTTTGTTATGTGAATGGCACTTTAGAATGTTTCGTGGTGGCATGAGACTCAATCCTGTTTCCTGCCAATGTCATAGAATTTCAAAGTTGATGACATTGGAAGTCACATCTGTTTTTGATTTGTGGTGTAGTAGGTGGAAAAACAATGGAGTGTGTGGTGGATAGCTGTGGAAAAAAAAAAAGAAAGAACAGAACACCAAGAGACAAGAAACATCAACAAATTATTATTTTTTTATTTTTACATTTTTTCGAGTAACATGTTCTTGACCTTTTTAATAAAAGAATTTTAAAAAGAAATTTTAATTATATAGTTATTTTGATACAGAGAATACGGGATGATAGAACGTTTTCATAGAACACTAAAGGCATCGTTATCTGCAAAATTAATTTCGAATAATTGGTATGATGAATTACCTTTAATATTATTAGGGCTAAGATCTGCTATAAAAGAGGACTTACAATGTTCTTCTGCAGAATTGGTATACGGCCAAACTTTACGTTTGCCTGGTGAATTTTTCACGTCTTCAAATGAAGAGATAGATACTCATTCAATATTAATTAATTTGAGAGAAAATTTCAACAAATTAAGACCAGCTCCAGTTCAGGAACACGGTATAAGGAAAACATTTGTTTCTCCAGAATTAGAAAACGCAGAATACGTTTTCTTAAAAGTTCAAGGCATTAAAGCCGCTTTAAAACCTTGCTACGAAGGTCCTTTTAAAGTTATTCGTAGATCTGATAAACTTTTTACAATTTTAAAAAATAATAACGAATTAGTTATCAATATTGATCAGTTAAAACCTGCATTTTTATTATCGGATAATAATGAATCTATAAAAGAAGTTAAGAAAGTTACATTTGCATTAAATTAAATAGTTCATTATTTTTAGTTGTTTCATAATTTATATGTTATTTTTTTTTAAGAGGGGAAGTATTGTAGTGCTTCGTACTACATATTACTCTTCTCTCTGTCATAATTACGTTGATAGATAAATGTTATAACCTTAAACCAGTCATCTCCACTTTGTCATTTCGACGTTTTATTTTTGTTATGTGAATGGCACTTTAGAATGTTTCGTGGTGGCATGAGACTCAATCCTGTTTCCTGCCAATGTCATAGAATTTCAAAGTTGATGACATTGGAAGTCACATCTGTTTTTGATTTGTGGTGTAGTAGGTGGAAAAACAATGGAGTGTGTGGTGGATAGCTGTGGAAGAAAAAAAAAGAAAGAACAGAACACCAAGAGACAAGAAACATCAACAAATTATTATTTTTTTATTTTTACATTTTTTCGAGTAACATGTTCTTGACCTTTTTAATAAAAGAATTTTAAAAAGAAATTTTAATTATATAGTTATTTTGATACAGAGAATACCTATAATTACTTCCTTAGAAAGCAAAGTCTCGTCTGATATATCTTTCTACGAAAATTGAAATTAATGCTGATGATTCTTTTACAGAAAATATTTCCTCCTTAGAAAGTAAAGTTTCTTCTTACATTTCTTCATTAGAAACTAAAGTTTCTTTTAACATTTCCTCTTTAGAAAATAAAGTTTCGTCTATTTTTTCCTTAGTGTCTTCTGATATGTCTTCCGTGAAAAACGAAATATCTTCTTTAGAAACTAAAAATATCTGTGGAAATTACACTCAACATGTCCTAGCAGAGCAGATTAATCTAAATCAGCATTTAGCAAACAAAAAAGAATAAAATACTAAATAGACACTACCTGTATAAACTTCCGCACTTAACAAATAAAAAAGAATAAAATACTAAATAGACACTCCCTGTATAAACCAATTATCCAAAGTTGGGCAATAACCACCCTTTTAACTTTCAAGTAACAAAAACATACGATTAAAGAAAGCCAATTAAAAGAAAGGTAAAAAGTCGGTGCGGATTGACAAGCACAGCAGAACAAACTAAAATCACTTTCGCTTTTTCAGTCGACCAAGCAACAAATCGCAAAAACTTTAACCTAAAAAGCCGGGTAACCATTCCAAGCATGTGCGATTTGATTTTATAAAAAGTTAATATGTAACTTGTCAATACTTCTATGTAACAAAAAGTTGTAAATGTGTTAAATGTGAACGTATCAAGCAGTGAATATATCAAATTCAAATGTAGGGTGATGGTTTTATTTTAATACACCCAGTGCTTTAACTAGAACTTCAAGAATATCTTCCAGAGACTACAGGGTGGAGCATAAGGCCTCCACCTCAGGTAATCTAATTTGAATACAGTCCACCATGATCGAAGTCAGTATACGTCAGGCCCTATAAAGCTAGGTCTACAATCTTCTTTAAAAGATTAATTTTCTTCCGACTTGGAAAACAAAATGTCTTCTCTAAAAAATAAAATTTCTTACTGATTTTGAAAATAAGATGGCTTCTGTTGAGAAGAAAATAAAAGAGATGGAAAAGAAGATAGAAGGACTGAAACATACAACACCGGCCATGGACGGTGAAATAAAATACTTTGAGATTGAGTCGAAGTTGAAATTGGAAGGAACTGTAAAATCTCCTCTTATTAAAGTTTCAGCTTTCAAAGGAAAAATGTCATAGACCAACTACCTTAAATAGCTGCCAGAGCAAAAGAATGGTCTGGACGAAGAAGGCAGTAAATTTGACCATCGCCCTTCGAGGACGCGCTTTAGATGTTCTTCAAACAATACCTGTAGATGAGACAGATAATTTTGAACAACTCAAAAAGAGACTAAATATGCAATAGGGCCAAAAACACTTGGAACATCTATGCAATCACAGTTAAAGAACCGCAAACAAAAACTAGACGAGACCCTTTAAGAATATGAAGTAGATTTTGCCAGGTTGGTGCGATTTGCCTACCCATCAGCTCCAGAAAACATGATAGAATATTTGGCAGTCCAAATAGTGACAGGAGACGTGCTAGACATGAGATCAGACCACATAAACAAGAGGTACTCTTTTAAAACTCCATTTGAGGTTTTAATAGAGGAAAGAGGAAGCCCAATGCCCAACGACAGGAACAAAATTGGCATACAGACGGGTCTAAGACTGATGTTCAAACACGAACAATGAAAGAACTGTCGAAAATCAGCATATTTAAATATTGTCAGACAGCCAAGCGACACTTAAGGCCATATCAAGTCAAAAGGTCACGTCAAGGCTGGTATGGGAATACATCGAAAAACCAAGAACACTGGCAGACCGAAATAGAGTAAATTTATTTTGGGTGCCAAGGTATCGAAGGCAATGAAAAGGCTAATAAACTTGCAAAAAGAGGGTCAGAAGAAACACCGGAACCAGACACAAACCCAGGAGTACCAAAAAGTACAGTCCGGGGTTTCAGGAACAACATATTAACTATTGGGGAAACACCCCAAAACGGGCACATGGAAAAGCCTTCATAGGCAGACCATGTCCCAAAAGAATTGGAGAATTATTTTTTATGAATAGGAACCGGTTGAAAGTGATAACTGGGTTTATGACTGGGCACGCCCCAGTAAAGGGACACTTGAACAAAATTAACATGTACATACAATGGGGAACTCATGTGCCAACTATGTCACAAGAAACCAGAAACAACCAAACATACTGTGCGAATACGAAGCTCTAGATCGCAAAAGACAGGCACTTTTTGGACATCCCCAGGTTGATCCAACAACATATAGAACCCATTCACCCAAGGATCTGTACAAACTTGTACAAGGTACAAAGGTGACAGAGTGAGGGCTATGAACTAACATGGGGTAAAACACAATAAGCCAATAGGCTTCAGTGTTATTTGGAAATATAATCAGACGAGCCCAGGAGAAAAAAAATCTTGAAGTGGGACACACCCAGATGCCTTTAGATTCAATGGATTCCACAATAGAACGTCGTGTGAAGTCAAGAAAAATTAATGTTCCAGCCGAATACGCATTTTACTGCAAAGAAGCAAGAATGAATCCTAGAGTGTGTAAAGTATTTGGACCATACCTTCTTTAAGTTTAAAAATATTGAAATGGTAAAAAGTATCAGACCTGGAAAAAAGCCTGGAGATGCTAAAAGTAAATATTATTCTTAATGTTGTCTTCTTTTATTAGTTCCTTAAGTTAATATTTTTTTATTTTAGGTTAATGACATTCGTGGTTTAAAGTATACACCCGATGGTGAAATATTTTACAAACTGCGATTGTCGGAAGAATGGATGATTCTTCCTCAGCGAAGACAAAAACATGGGCTGAACTGGATAGTCTTCATTAAAATAAAATTAAAATCTCAGCTTAAAAATATTCTGGTCTCCAAGATCTCAAGTCAATTTTACCAGCCGATTATCATGGCTTCAACAATGATTTGCCACATAAATAGTTACATAATAAAAAATTATTATATGTTTTTGTAACGAAATTATTTTATTTTAAGTTTACTTTTGTTTTTAAAATGCTTAGTTTGTCGTTTTTGTTCAATGTTGAAAATGATGAATATATGATTGAGATAACAGTTTTGATATTGTATTTTTCGTCTTTTTTGAATAAAAGTCATAAGATATTCATTATTTTTTTCAATTTAGAATAAGAATTTGAAATACAAAAGATAGATAATAAATGATTTCGCAATCAATCAGCTGCATCTGTAAAAGTATCTCAAATAATGTTACGATTGGTACTGTGAGAGCATAAACTTCAAAATCGGCTGGTGATAATAATTTTTCAAAAACTTTAACATATATGTGACTAGTTTATTTTACCTAGGTACTTTCGAATTTAGAATTATGCATGCGCTACTTTTTGCGCACGTCATCACACCTACTCAAAGAAGATCTACGTCTATTGTAAAATTCAGATAGGTAATCAAAGTATTCGGATTGTAATCGAATTCTTCTTCATAATTAGTCAGCTTAACAACTAATTTAAAAGAAATATTCGCCTGTATTGAGTGCGTAGTAGCAGC
This sequence comes from Psylliodes chrysocephalus, assembly GCA_927349885.1. Classification (NCBI taxonomy): domain Eukaryota; kingdom Metazoa; phylum Arthropoda; class Insecta; order Coleoptera; family Chrysomelidae; genus Psylliodes; species Psylliodes chrysocephalus. Next base: position 3,480,122 of record OV651828.1, read on the forward strand.
TTTTGATTCTTCTGTGAGTCGGTTATGAAATGACACACGTATCACATATGATGCATGCATGAGCATCGCTTGCGCATCAAATTGTTTTTATTTATGTTAACAATTATACAGTCAGTTGCAGTTTACACTGCACAACACTTAAAACACTGTCAACACTGCGTAGACGTCCGTAACGTATCGGCAAGCGAGGTTGTTCATCAGTCTTGTCTCAATTTTTATTTTGGGACGCACCAATTTCGAATGTATTTTCTTTACACTTATAACATGCAGTACTGAAAACATTAGTTATCAAAATTTAAAATTAGTCGACGTCTAGCGCTGTTAGTCGAAAAATGGTTGTCAGTTGTCAATATAGAACATTGTACTGGATATATTACTTCTTCACTGATAATTAATGAAAGAAACTGTGATCAAAATGTATTGAAAGACTAGCTTAAAATATTAATAATAAAAATAAGCACATCAGTAATATTATTAAAATAAATAATTATTATTAGAAGGCAAAATATTCCATTAGAAAGTAGATAAACAGAAGGAACTGATTTTATAACATTAAACATTAAGAATTTTATTAAAACTTAAAATAATTCATAAAAATATATGATTATCTTATTATTTTAATTAATAAATATAATTAAAACATCAATGCCCACAAGCAACAGATTGTGTACTCTACTTGAGTTAGGAATTCATGTAAAACATATTTGACAAGAGATTTTCTATTTAGTAAGCTCGTATAAGCTTAAGATTATAAATAGATCATTTGTAGTTAATAACGGGAAGTGGTGTAACTCTTAAAAATAGGGTTCTGAGGTAATTACACTGACATACATAAAAAAAGGGCTCTAAAAATCCACAAAGACGTGTATCCGATTTGAAAGAAGAAAAGGTGGAAGAGGAAAGGCGCAGGAATGAAGAAGAGGAGGAAAAGGAAGGGCAGAGGAAGAAGAAAAAAAAGGAAAAGGAAAGGTACTGCTGGAAGAAAGAAGTGGAAACAAGAAAGGCCTAGGAAGGAAGAAGAGGAAAAGGAAAGGTGCAGGAAGGAGGAAGAGGAGGAAAAGGAAATGCGCAGGAAGGAGGAAGAGGAGAAAAAGAAAAGAAGTAGAAAGAGAAAAAGAGGAAGAAAAAAGACGTAGAAAGGTCGAGGAAAAAGAAAAGGAAGAGAGGCGTAGAAAAGCTTAGGTGGAAATTAAAAATGATTTGCTGCAAATTCATAGTCAGCTAAATAGTCGAGAAGATCTCTTATCATAACAATAATATAATTCAAGAATTAATTTAGAACAGCAGCAAGAGAATCTAAAAGCTAATTTAGAAAATTCAAAAACGAATTCTGAATAAGATAATTTTAAAACTAATTTAGAGCAACAAGAGAATTTAAAGAACCCGAGAAAACAAGAACAGAGTGAAGTAGAGTTGGAAAGGCAAATTAAAACCGAAATAGCTAAATTAGAAAGAATAATTCGTAGCTAAGCTTCAGTAAGCAACATTGAAGCTGAAAACTCTACCTTGTCTTCAACTATAAACCAGTGGCGCACAAGGAGGGAATTCAGAAATTATAATTTAAATCAAATCATGGCTTTTTTTGATATCAGTATTATCTTTTATTTTAATTAATTTGTTCCAGAAACCAAAATGTCTGATGCTAAGAGAAAACCCTCTGGGAGCGAATTTAAAAAGTGGAGATTGAACAAGCAAACACAGCTTCAAAAACAGTCAGATGCGCTGCAGAACTTCTTAAAAGAAGGTAGTTTCAACGCTCCCACAACCGACCAACATTTGAACAACGTCCAGCACCTAGATACTGACTTTCCGGATATGGACCCCCCTTTGGACGCAATTATCAGCATTACTGAGCTGGGTAAGTCATCTCAAACGAGTTTGGCGAGTAGTGATGCAGTTTCGTGCAGATCCAAAAATCATAATTCGCAAGTTGTGCAGACCTCAGAGAAATATTTAGAAAAGGCTACCGTCCAAAGTATCTCTTGACCCAGGATTCATGAATTTTAACATAGATACTTTGGAAAAAATGAAAATAACAGTTATTATGTTTCTATTGGTGCTTTTATCAAAGAGTACAAAATATAACTATAAAAGAGAAGTCACTCGCGGCATTTACAAAGGAAATCGAGCTTCAAATGCGGGCCGACAAGTCGGCCTTTTTTCAAAGAGTACAGAGCTAATTGGGCTATACCGGGGTTAAGCGGTAAGACACGCGCGGCTATGATAGTGGAATGTAACTGCCAATATTACAGCGGAATCTAACGTAGCAGAGCAAACGAGCCTTACGCGTTGAACTACACCGGTATACTGCCGATCGGGAAAGGACTGTGGAGGACTGGCGGCTGATCGCGTTAGAAGGCAGTAATTGGGCGGGTGACTCCTCTTTTATAGTTATATTTTGTAATCTTTGCTTTTATACAGTTCACAGTTCACCCACATTTGCGTTGATAATGATGGATTATTTTACATTCTTTAATTGTATTTTGTTACCCTAATTAGCAAATTTCGTAACTCCACTTCTGCTAAATTCACATTTTTATGCCAACTTGTAGAGAAAAAAAAACTATTACATGTTTCAAACCTCATAAATCCAGAATTTAGAATAATATTCTGGATTTATGAGATTTAAAACATGTAATAAAGGTTTTTTTTCTCTACAAGTTGGCATGAAAATGTGAATTTGGCAAATTCACATTTGTAGAGAAAAAAAACCTCTATTACATGTTTCAAACCTCATAAATCCAGAATTTAGAATAATATTCTGGATTTATGAGATTTAAAACATGTAATAAAGGTTTTTTTTCTCTACAAGTTGGCATGAAAATGTGAATTTGGCAAAAATGCAGTTAGGATGTTTCCTAATGAGGGTAACGATTTGTTTAGTGGTAAATTGTTTTGTAACTTTCACAAATTATCAATATTAGAAGTAATAGTTCCCTAAAGCTTAAATTCACCGAATGGAAGCACCGTTAGTATTGCCAGGTTTTAAATTTTGATAACAATTCACGATTTCTATACATATTATTTACCATGTACAATAAACGATTTAGAATTTCAATTTCTTTAGACCAACACATAAATTCATTGGTGATTTTTTTTCTAGTAAATATGTACAAATGCTAGGTTCGAAATCGATAACGTAAATCTATATCTACGAGACGAATTGAGCGCTCTAATTTTAACGTACGTTTTATTTTGATTTAATCGTTTGGCTGCTAGTCATTTTGGTACTATAAGAGATGGAGCGGAATAAACGCTGTTTAAAAGTATGTATAAAATTTCGTTATGGACCTAAGAATATCCATTTTATCTTATAGTGATGACATTACAGTAGTTTTGGTATGGAATAATATTTTTTCGAACATTAATGACAAAAAATAAATTCAGATGATTCAAAAAATAATTTTTTTCTCAACCGATTCCAAAATCAATGGATATGTTTTATTATACACGGTATTCAAGAAAAAAATAACCATATACAGTGTGTCGTATTTAAATAAATACAGATACTGGGTGATGGTTCATATTTTTTAAGATACTCAACTGAAATTTAAATTTTAAACGCGGCCTACTGCGAATCCACAAACAGGGTCAATTTTCGATATTGTTCTTCGCGATGATGTCTTTTTATAAAATGACGCTTCCCAGTAAACCACAAATAGTCGTTCGGCCTGACACCGGCATGTACGGGAAGCCGAGTACTCGGATTGCCGTTGTCGGGATTACTTCTGAGTCGGGAGAACTGTACCATTTGACGTAATTTAGAAGTAGAAACAGCATGTGGTCCATATTTGGCTTTGCAGATATGCGAGGCATCCTTACGGGCCGAACGCGGTGAATATTTGGCAAGCCGGGTATGGGAGGCATCCTTACGGGCCGAACTATATCGTCGGCTTACTGCCAAAATTGACCAAGTCAGATAAACAAACTTTTGAGATAAACAGTTTTAAACTAAACTGGTTTATACTAGTTACCTAAAATCAAATGTTATAAACACCCAAACTTTTTTAAATTAGTTACTAGCTCAATTCTTCCAGATATAGAGTAAAGAGTTTTAAGTGATTTGGTCGATAAAAACAAAAATGAGATTTTTTTTGACTTTTGGCAGTAAGCCGGCGATATATAGATATATGAACGCGGCTATAATGTAGTGGGCTGCCGACATTCAGCTGGGCGGACATGCCCTACCTATATGCCAAAGCTGCACCCATATATCGGGCCGAGTACGGCACCCGGCAAGCCTTCTTCGGCCCAGTTACGGTGCCGATTAACTGTGTTGGGATTGATGACTTTCCTAAAATAATGCTTAGGTTGGGCGTATCTTTAAAAAAGTGTAGTGGGTATGCCAGAATGCCTCTTTTCCTGCTTGAATAAAACAGTTTTAAAAATTTTTTGTTTATCTGTCTACAGCAATTCAAAGTGGAAGATTTTATGTTTGTAGACGAGATGCTTCTTCCTTTTAGAAGCCACTATGTGGTTTTCGTATTTACATTCCCAGTGAAACTGCAAAATACGACTTAATGGATGGTGTTGGACTATCAGAAGAGGAACTGAAGTTGTCCAAGCTTGCTCAATGTGCTATTTGATTATCCAAGCCAATAGACCCAGCTCTAATGAAATATTACCACTGATAACTATTTTTCTTTTAAAGAGTTAGTCCATGAGTTTAAAAAAATGGCACCTAACTTATGTGGGATCTTTGAAAAAAAAAAAAATCCAGCGAGAAATTTCTCTGGAATTCCAACCTGACCAAAATAGAATCGTTTTTACAACGATTTATGGTTTTTTTGGTGATGCAACCTTGATCTAAAATGTACCAAAGAAAAATAGAGCTGTACTCTTATTGTCACACTAAAGAGGATGAACCTGGGAAACCAATGGTACAAAATTAGGGGTAGATGTTTAAGACAAGAAATATGCCAACTATAGAGCGAACCGCGGGAAGAGGCGTTGGACAATAACCATGTTTTTTATACCATTGTAAACATAAGTTCAGTGAACAGTTACAACTTTATCTACGAGGTGTGGCTATTTAAAAACCGGAATGGTAAGAAAAAAATATATATTGAAATAATTTTACGATCTAAATTTTAGCTACTTCAATATATTGCCATTATTTTATCTATACACAGCTTTATACGCCTGGTCTATTGTTCGAAGCAGTGCTGACTTGCGCAACAGATCTGTCGTCATTCACAGATTAAAATTGGTCCTTTTCAACGCGTTTTTTTATTTTTGAAATAAGAAAAAGTCACAGGGTGCTAAATCCAGCAAACACGGAAGGTTACTGAGCACTAGAATGAATTTACTGGCCAAAAACTGCTTAACGGATAAATGCTATAAAATTTTCTTTTAGAAGGTTTGTCATCTAGTACATTGTCACCAATTTTCTAGATGAATTGAGCTAAACTTATTCCAAAAAAGATTTTTATTTCCTTTATGATGTCTCGGGGAATATTTGTATCCAATCTTTGCCTTAGATGAAGTTGATTTTTGAAGTGGCGCGTTATCCTAATGCAGAATCTTTCTACAGATCTAATATTTTTTTACTCGTTAAGTTAGTACCTCGACGTAACTTACTGTCTGTCACTGAGGTCTATCATTACGGACGATTTTATTGCGTTTCTTGATGTTTTGGTCAGTTTTCGACTAAATTGGACACCCCGAATGTTTGCTGTCTTTGACTTCTTCCTGACCCTTACTAAATCTTCTGTGCCACTGAATGCTTCAGTAGATGACATGCAATGATCCCTATAAACTTCTGTTAATCAATACATTTAAGATAGTGTTCTACTTATACAAAGTTAGAAAGAAAAAAAAAATAGTCTAGTTGACTGAAACTGATCTAGTTGGAGAGAGGAGAATTCAAAGGTAACCGAAAGGCGGTTACCTTTGAAGCAAAGGGCTTTCTCGTTTAAAAATTGTGAAAGCTTTGGTATTTGTACTACTTCAACCTCATCAAGGATAAAACTGGATACAAATATTCCTCGAGACATGATAAAGAAAATAAAAATATTTTTTTGAATAAGTTCAACTCAATCGATCGAGAAAAAGGGTGATAATGTACTACATGAAAAGCCTTCTAAAAGAAAATTTTGTAGCATTTATCTATTGTTAAAAATGAGAAAATTAAATTGTGGATGTGTTCGCTGCTCAAAGACCATATGTCTGACGTGCAGTAGGAAAATTTGTTTCACTTGCATTCAAAATCAATAAATTATTAATGTTTTTTATTCCCTTGCAACAATATTTTTTACGCAGCTTCGGCAGGTATAGGTTTTTTGGCACCTACGTTTTTTAGGATTTGTACAACACCCATTAAAGGTTATATACCTACCACTTCCTTTTGATATTGATATTAATGATAGTCACAATTAAAAAAAAATACCATTCATTTATTATTCAATTTTGTAGAATGTGATTTTTTTTATTATAATAATCTATTTTTTAAGTATTGCTTATATTCTGTGTTTGTTAGTAATCACTTTTAAGATGCATAAAGTAAAAACATAAAATACTTTAAAGCTTAAAATACGTTAAAAGTCTAAAAACAGATTAAAAAATCTAAAAAAGAACTTTAAAAATGTAAACTAAAACTTTACAAAACTTTAAAAACGTTTTAAAACTTGTCAAAAACCTTTAAATCCCGTTAAAAATAAAAAAAAAATAAACAACTTTATAAAACGTTAAAAAAAAACTTTAGAAAACCATAAAAAAAACCTTTAGACACACTATAAAAAAAAAAAAATAAAACTAACTTACGTTTATATTTTTGAATTCTTAGGTTTTTCCAACCCTTTACGTATGTGTATTTCGAGGCAATTTGCTGAAAATAAAAATTTTAAATTGTTTAATTCAGTTTTTCTATATAGGGTGTTAATTAAGTATGTGCCTTAACTTTAAGAAATTATTCTTTGAGTGCTGCTAAGATGCAAATGTTTGATTTTCTTTCAAGTTGCAGGGCATTAAAATTAAGAACACTCTGTATCTTAAACTCGAAACATTTGAGAACAAATGTTTATTTGAACTTTTCATCTATGCATCTCTCAATGAGTCGTTCGTTAAAGTTAAGGCATATACTTAATTAGCACCCTGTATAAAAATAAATGAAAATTTAAAACTTTCACATGTAATTTTAAACTTTTAAAAAACAAACTATACAGGGCGATCCATTTAAAATATAAAACCTAATGGTATTCAACCATTTTGTTTATTTATGTGTACAAGTGTCAATTCAAAATTATCTCCATAATTTTTGTTTCAATTTTGATTCAAATTGCTTGATAAATAAGAGATATATGTTTATACGTTAAAAACAAATATTTTCTAGGAACATAGAAGATAATGTAATTGAATTACATTATATTGAAAATGAGTGGAAAAATATAGTAGCCACATCTTTCTTTTATAATTTTTACTAGAAACATACGTTTAACCAACCAGTAATCAAAATGTAGTTAAAACATAATTTTGATATTTTTATTTGATACTAAAAAAGGGTAGTAGTACTGAAAGTTAGAGTTGGGCAAAATAATCGATTATTAATCGATTAGTTGATTTTTAATCGACGATTTTCGTTAAATCGATTAAATTTGACTAATCGATTACTTTTGATTTATTAATTTTTCGATTACTTTTGAATAATCGATTATTCGATTATTTTCATTATTTGATTATTTAGATAATCAATTTTTATGATTATTCGATTACTTTGATTAATCGATTTTTTCGATTAATAGATTTTTTGTTCGAGTTTATTTCAAATAATCGATTACTGTGATTAATCGTTTATTTCGATTATTTCTCTATAATCAAATATTTATTTTATTGTTTTTATTTAATAATCAAAAGGGTAGTACATAAAGCTTTTAGTACTAGGGATAGACAAAATAATCGATTAATGGTCGATTAGTTAATTTTTTAATCGACAATTTTCGTTAAATCGATGATTTTAGATCGATTATTTTTGACTAATTGATTATTTGAATTGATTAGTTTCGATTAATCGATAATTCAATTATTTTTGTATGACCGATAACTCAATTATTTTTGTATAACCGATTATTGAATTATTTTTGAATAATCGATTATTCGATTTTCGGAGAACCGATTTTTTTACGATGAATCGATTATTTTTGATGGATTGATTATTTTTGATTAATCGATTCTTTTGATTCAGTAGATTATTTAAAATAATCGATTATTTCGATAAATCGGTTATTTTGATTAATCGTTTATTTCGATTTATCGTTTATTTCGATTATTTCTCGATAATCAAATATTTATTTTATTATTTTTATTTAATACTAAAAAGGGTAGTACAGAAAGCTTTTAATACTAGGGGTAGGCAAAATAATCGATTATTAATCGATTAGTTGATTTTTTAAACGACAATTTTCGTTTAATCGATGATTTTAGACAAACCGATTATTTTTGACCAATTGATTATTCGATTAATCAATAATTAAATTATTTTTGTATAACCGATTATTTAATTATTTTTGAATAATCGATTATTCGATTTTTTTTCGGTGAACCGAATTTTTTACGATTAATCGATTATTCGATTATTTTCAATGAATTGGTTATTTTTGATGGATCGATTATTTTTGATTAATCGATTCCTTTGATTATTCGATTATTTGGATAATCAATTTTTTCGATTGTTTGATTATTTTGATTAATCGGTTTTTTGTTCAAGAGATTATTTTAAATAATCGATTTTTTTCGAATAATCGATTAATCGTTTATTTTGATTAATCATTTATTTCGATTAATCTCTATAATTAAATATTTATTTTGTTATTTTTATTTGATACTAAAGCTTTTAGTACTAGGGGTAGGCAAAACAATCGATTATTTATCGATTAGTTGATTTTTTAATCGACAATTTTTGTTTAATCGATGATTTTAGAAAAATAGATTATTTTTGACTAATTGATTATTCGATTATTTACGATTATTCGGTAATTCAAATATTTTTATTTATTATTGAATTATTTTTGAGTAATCGATTATTCGATTATTTTCGATAAATCGATTATTTTCGGTGAATCGATTAATTTTGATGAATCGATTAATTTTGATTAATCGATTATTTTCGATTACTCGATTAATCGATTATTTTGATCATTTGATTATTTCGTAGTCAATTTTTATGATTATATGTTCACTTTGATTAATAGATTTTTTCGATTAATCGATTGTTCAAGAGTTTATTTCAAATAATTGATTATTTCGAATAATAAATTAATTCGTAAAATCGATTATTTTAATTAATCGTTTATTTAGATTATTTCTCTATAATCAAATATTTATGGTTATTTTTATTTGATACTAAAAAGGGTAATACAGAAAGCTTTTAGTACTAGGGGTAGGCGAAATAATCGATTAGTCTAGGTTTAATCGACAATTTTTGTTTAATCGCTGATTTTAGACAAATAGATTATTTTTGACTATATGATTATTCGATTGTTTTCGATTAATCGATAATTCAATTATTTTTGTATAACCGATTATTGAATTATTTTTGAATAATCGATTATTCTATTATTTTCGGTAAACCGATTATTTTCGTTTAATCGATTATTCGATTATTTTCGATGAATCGATTATTTTGATTATTTGGATAATTAATTTTTATGATTATTCGATTACTTTGATTAATATATTTTTTCGAATAATCGTTTTTTTGTTTAAGAGTTTATTTGAAATAATCGATTATTTCAAATAATCGATTAATTCGTAAAATCGATTACTTTGATTAATCGTTTATTTCGATTATTTCTCTATAATCAAATATTTATTTTGATACTAAAAAGGGTAGTACAGAAAGCTTTAGTCTAGGGATAGGCAAAATCGATTAGTTGATTTTTTAATCGACAATTTTCGTTTAATCGATGATTTTAGACAAATCGATTAGTTGATTTTTTAACCGACAATTTTTGTTTAATCGATGATTTTAGAAAAATAGATTATTTTTGACTAATTGATTATTCGATTATTTACGATTACTCGGTAATTCAAATATTTTTATTTATTATTGAATTATTTTTGAGTAATCGATTATTCGATTATTTTCGATAAATCGATTATTTTCGGTGAATCGATTAATTTTGATGAATCGATTAATTTTGATTAATCGATTATTTTCGATTACTCGATTAATCGATTATTTTGATCATTTGATTATTTCGTAGTCAATTTTTATGATTATATGTTCACTTTGATTAATAGATTTTTTCGATTAATCGATTGTTCAAGAGTTTATTTCAAATAATTGATTATTTCGAATAATAAATTAATTCGTAAAATCGATTATTTTAATTAATCGTTTATTTAGATTATTTCTCTATAATCAAATATTTATGGTTATTTTTATTTGATACTAAAAAGGGTAATACAAAAGCTTTAAGTACTAGGGGTAGGCGAAATAATTGATTATAAATCGATTAGTCTAAGTTTAATCGACAATTTTTGTTTAATCGATGATTTTAGACAAATCGATTATTTTTGACTAGATGATTATTCGATTGTTTTCGATTAATCGACAATTCAATTATTTTTGTATAACCGATTATTGAATTATTTTTGAATAGTCGATTATTCTATTATTTTCGGTAAACCGATTATTTTCGTTTAATCGATTATTCGATTATTTTCGATGAATCGATTATTTTAAAAGAATCGATTATTTTGATTATTTGGATAATTAATTTTTATGATTATTCGATTACTTTGATTAATATATTTTTTCGAATAATCAATTTTTTGTTCATGAGTTTATTTGAAATAATCGATTATTTTAAATAATCGATTAATTCGTTAAATCGATTACTTTGATTAATAATTTATTTCGATTAATCATTTATTTCGATTATTTCTCTATAATCAAATATTTATTTTGATACTAAAAAGGGTAGTTAGTACAGGAAGCTTTTAGTCTAGGGATAGACAAAATCAATTATTTGATTTTTTAATCGACAATTTTTGTTTAATCGATGATTTTAGACAAATCGATTATTTTTGACTAATTGATTATTCGATTATTTACGATTAATCGATAATTCGATTATTATTGTGTAATCGATTATTGAATTATTTTTGAATAATCGATTATTCGATTATTTTCGATGAATCGATTATTTTCGGTAAATCGATTATTTTCGATTAATAGATTATTTTCAATGGATCGATTATTTTGGATTAATCGATTCTTTTGATTATTCGATTATTTGGATAATCAATTTTTTTCGATTATTCGATTATTTTGATTCATCAATTATTTTGAATAATCGATTTTTTGTTCAATAGATTATTACAAATAATCGATTATTTCGATATATCGTTTATTTCGATTATTTAGAATAATCTATAATCGAATATTTATTTTGATAACTGCCCAGTACTACTTATTACCCCCTTGCATTCATTTTGTTGGTTTTCTCACAATGAAATGTTTGTAAAATATTAGTGATAAAAATGTTTCTAAAAAATTTAGTTCTAGATCACTAAAATATTGTATCTTTACGTCTTAGAAAACATAATTATTTGATAAAATATTAATTTTTTAATTTAAAGAATCTTCTAAATCTGATTTAGTCATATCACTTATGCCAAAAATATTATTCGCAGCCATAAAACGGTAATGTTTGTCACTATTTAACACGCTCCATTTCTTTTTACAAATATTAAAAGTGACCCCGGGAATGCATATAAAAGGATATGTTAAATATTAAATCAAAAACATCGTTTCTATGTTATATCAAAACAGAACAAAAATATCAATTTTTTTGTGACTACAATTATTGGGAACAGGAAATATTTTAAGCCTACATAGAGGTCACCCAAGTGATCACAAAAAAAGGATGGACTCTATATAGGGATAAAATATTTCCGTTTCCCAATAAAACACCCTTATAGGTACTTAAATGTTTTCAAAAATGTTTTAAGTACTATCATTGTAAACATCTATTATTATGTTGTATTCTGTTTTAACAAAATATACAAATTATTAATATTCAGTGTAAACATAATGTCACATTTAACATAGATTTGTTTTACATAAGTACATTGTTGGCTAAATTAGATGAGTATTCGGTACATTCGATGAGAAAGATAAATGAATTCGGGGAATAATTATCAATTTTTGTAAATAATTAATCAATACTCCAACTTAAAATGATAGACTAGGTATTTGTAGTACAATAATTATGAACATAACAATTATTCAGTGACAGCGCGGCGGTTCGTGAACAAAATATTGCGGGGTTGTTAAAGATAGAATAAAGATTTCAGTACAGATTTAGGTAAAAACATTCAGTGTCTTAGAAAGGAAAGTATTTTACCTAAATCTATATTGAGATCTATATTCCGTCATTGTGAACCCCTAATATTTTGTTTACGAGTTGCCACTGCAATTAATTATTGTAAATTTGAATATGTTTGCAGATAATTTGTTTTTATATTGAAGACATGCTATACTACCATAAGACTGTCACTTATTTTGTTATTTTGTGCAAATGTTTTGAAAAAATTCTTTATTAATAAATTTTTGTTCTATTAGAAAAAAATTTTTACAAATTAATATTGATTATATCAACCTTTGATTTTGAATTTAATTGATAGTTCTTAAAAATAAATTGATCGCAAATTCTAATTAAGTGACCCTCATTTTATTATCAATCTAATCAAGGATTAATTAAATTTTCAATATATTGTTACTGATTTTTAAACGATTTTGATTAACTAGTTTTCTATTGAAGTCAAAAATTGTTGCTTGTTACTTTAGGGTGTCCCTTTAGTGCGTAATTTTTCAATATTTTTATTTGTGGTATAGACACACAAATCAAATAGTCCATTTAAAGGAAAAGTAAAAGGGGTAGAATTGGTCCGCATGAAGAGACCCCCTACCGCTTATGTTTTTGGGGTCGCTGATCACGAAAATGAGGGTTACAAACGCCGCAGGGGCGCGAAACACCCTTAAAATTGCAAAAAACACCCCTAAATAGGGTTGTTTTTCGACTGTACCTGTTGTTTTGCTCAACTAAGCCATCTTATATGTTTTTTGGGGCGCTGATTACGAAAATGATGGTTAAAGCTACCTGCAAGGGTTGGAACACCCTTAAAATTGCAAAAAACACCCCTAAGTAGGGGTGTTTTTCGACTGAACTCATTGTTTCACGAAGCTAAGCCATCTTATAAGTTTTTTGGGGCGCTGATTACGAAAATGGCGATGAATGAACCACCCCTAAAATTGCAAAAACACCCCTCAGTAGGGGTGTTTCTCGACTGTACTTGTTGTTTTGCAAACTAACTCATCTCTTACGTTTTTTGGGGCGCTGATTTCAAAAATCGGGGTGTCGAGACTGGAAAATTTGTGTGACACACCCCACATACCAGAAACACCCCTCCTAAGGGGTGAATTTTCGGGAAAAATTAACAGTTACGGTGTTTCGCGAACTAAGTCATCTTATATGTTTTTTGGGGCGCTGATTACGAAAATGGCATTTAAAACTTGCAGCAATGGTTGAACCACCCCTAAAATTGCAAAAACACCCTTAAGTAGGGGTGTTTCTCGACTGTACTTGTTGTTTTGCAAACTAACTCATCTCTTACGTTTTTTGGGGCGCTAATTACGAAAATGGCGGTTAAAACTTGCAGCAATGGTTGAACCACCCCTAAAATTGCAAAAACACCCCTAAGTAGGGGTGTTTCTCGACTGTACTTGTTGTTCTGCAAACTTACTCATCTCTTATGTTTTTTGGGTCGCTGGTTTCAAAGATCGAGGTGCCAAGACTGGAAAATTTCAGCCTGTGGATTTTGGTGAAAAATAAAATATAAATTACAAAATGTAAATATAGAATATATTTTTATTAATAGATATGAAATATGACAAGTATCAATCTTATTACAAGATATCACTATTCAGTTGTATTCAAATCTAGTCTTGGTACTTTGCATGGAGAAATTTCTTCATTCCCGTCAAATTCTGTTGTTGTTTCGGACCAATCAACTTCTGAACTTATCTGTGAGTCGCAAAAATCGCTCATATCCCCTTGATTTTCAGTTTCCTGAAACAATATTTCTGGCTCAAGTTCAAATTGTATTTCTTCTTCAAAATCTTCGTCTTCATCAAAGTATTGGATAGTCATGGTGTTTTCGCTATTCTCGCAGTCTCTGCCCCTACATCCTTTGCAGAATTGGGTGCAACGCAATCCCACTTTGTTGCAAGAACATTTCTTCGTACATCCCTTCTTGCAACTGCATGTAAACTTTTTTAGAAATTGGGTGTTTTTGCAATTTTAGGGGTGGTTCAACCATTGCTGCAAGTTTTCACCCCCATTTTCGTAATCAGCGCCCCAAAAAACATATAAGATGACTTAGTTCGCGAAACACCGTAACTGTAAATTTTTCCCGAAAATTCACCCCTTGGGAGGGGTGTTTCTAGTATGTGGGGTGTGTCACACAAATTTTCCAGTCTCGACACCCCGATTTTTGAAATCAGCGCCCCAAAAAACGTAAAAGATGAGTTAGTTTGCAAAACAACAAGTACAGTCGAGAAACACCCCTACTGAGGGGTGTTTTTGCAATTTTAGGGGTGGTTCAACCATCGCTGCAAGTTTCAACCCCCATTTTCGTAATCAGCGCCTCAAAAAACTTATAAGATGGCTTAGCTTCGTGAAACAATGAGTTCAGTCGAAAAACACCCCTACTTAGGGGTATTTTTTGCAATTTTAAGGGTGTTCCAACCCTTGCAGGTAGCTTTAACCCTCATTTTCGTAATCAGCGCCCCAAAAAACATATAAGATGGCTTAGTTGAGCAAAACAACAGGTACAGTCGAAAAACAACCCTATTTAGGGGTGTTTTTTTTGCAATTTTAAGGGTGTTTCGAGCCCCTGCGGCATTTCTAACCCTCATTTTCGTGATCAGCGACCCCAAAAACCTAAGGGGTAGGGGGTCTCTTCATGCGGACCAATTCTACCCCTTTTACCTTTCCTTTAAATGGACTAAAATTTCAAAATAAAGTTATATGGATTCCAAAAACTAGAATCTTATGAAAATAAGACCTTTATCTTCTTCCATCCCTGTTTGATAAAAGGAAGAAATTGTTTTTCAAAATTTAATTCAAAATAATTTTGTTGGTTTTTAATTAAAAAATGTTAACTTATATAAAGTTTAGTTTATTAGTTTTGCAATTCGTATGTTTTCTTTGTTTATTTTTGATAAATAAAAATATTTTTATAGTATTTTTTTAATTTTTCTATGATATTATGTCCCTAGATAGAGGATGATATTGATCACCTGAGCTAACAACTATCCCGATCAAGAGCCAGATACGGGGAATGAAGATGAGAGAGAGACACAAGAAGAACAAAATGAAGAAAGATGTAAATTACGAGATAATGATCGGGATACATTTTTTGTGGGCAAAAATGGCTCAAAATGGTTTAAACAAGTACTAAATAAAAATGTGAGGACTAGAGCTGATAATATCACAATCAACTTACCAGGTGTTAAGAATTATGGAAAGAATGCTAAAACACCAAGAAAATGCTTCGAGCTTTTAATAGATGAGGAAATGATGGCTGACATTGTTAGAAACATTGTTACAAACACCAAAGATGGGTTTGAAAAAGTAGAAAAAATCATACATTTTCCAAGTGATATAGCAACATGGGAAAATGTTTT
The DNA here is from genome assembly GCA_927349885.1 of Psylliodes chrysocephalus. Taxonomy (NCBI): domain Eukaryota; kingdom Metazoa; phylum Arthropoda; class Insecta; order Coleoptera; family Chrysomelidae; genus Psylliodes; species Psylliodes chrysocephalus. The sequence continues at coordinate 3,495,813 of OV651828.1, forward strand.
ATGTCAAATTAAAAAATGCTGGATTTATGAAAACTATCCAAGATAACGAAATTTTTGAAGAATAAGACGATGTTCTACGAAGACAGTTGTTTTCCGGTACTCCAGAAAATCCAGACCTGGAGAATTTTTTTTTATCGACCCACACATTTCAACAGAAAATCACAGTATTGATATGCAGGAAATAATTCAGGAATTCATTATCCATACTTTGTGATAAATTTTTTAATGTACGTCATTGCCAAGTCATCAAATAGTAGGAGATTAAAAGAATATGAATAATAACGTTGTGATTACAGGAAACAAGGTTTGGGAAATTTATGGAAATAACTCAATTAATAATTTCGCTAACTTACATCAAAATATAAAAACAACTATTAAATAAAAGCAGCTTAACTAAAAAAAAATAGACTGGTAACGTATTTTTATGGATTAACCAAATTTAAAACTATTAGTTGACACCGGTAGTATCAAATCAATTATCAAACCATCAATTGCCAAAATTTTTTATTCAAATTGCATTTATGATTTAAATGTAGATATTAAAACAGCACTTGTAAACAAGCGTATTAGGTTTCAAGCAGAGATACCGGCTTAACGAAAATTTAATTATACACTAGTGAAAAAATTAAGGGTTTAAAAAAAAATCTCGATTTTTGCGATTTTTCGATTGGATGTATCTTTGGTAAAAATGGTCACACGTGAATGAAAAAAAAGCAGTTTGAAGCTTGAAGTGTCTAGTTTATGGATCTTGTAATAAAAACAATTTCCAACCAACAATTAGCACAAAATACCGATGAATATCATGGATAGAAAAACACAATCCTTCAATTTCTTTAAAAATTCACTCGCATGAAACAATGAAACGACTTGATGGATCAGGTTGAAATTTTGTAGGGCTTTCGGGGAAACAATACCCAGTAAGATGCATACTTAACTTAAAAAATAGAAAATGCTTATATTTTAAAAAGTTTTTTTAGCCTTTTTTTGGGGTGATAATTTTTTTTACTTTATTTGCAAAACATTTATCAAAATTCTGGAAATCAAATTCTAATTGTAATTCAAAGTTTATTTCTCGCATATAGCAATAAACTTATTTTAAAAGCGTACCTTAGCTCAATTTTCTTTTCTTTTTAATTTTACCTCCCTCAGTATAGTGAAAGGCTATGACCAATCTCTATCTTTATTCTGCTGTTACAAGAGGAATATCACTTTTTTAAAATAACTAGCAACAAGTTAAGAAGCGAAAACCATCCTTGATTGATGTTTTAAATTTCTGTATTTTGATTTGTTTTACGAAAGGATTCATTATATTACTTACACATAAAAAAGTAAAAAAAAAGTATGTAGTAATAAATATTGTCACTAATTAATTCCTTCATTTCAAATAAGTTACGAAAGAGAAAATAATAAAACCAAAGTAAGTTCCTCCTAGATAAATTTTTTTGTGGTATTAAGTATGTAACATTCGCGAGACATATTAGCAATTTATTAAATTATAATAAATTCCTTTTAACATACCTTTTTCACGCGAACTGAACCGAATACTCATCGTTTGTTGTTTATCATAACATACCGGGGTAAATTGGTCTAAACTAGTCGTCAATTCATATAACACTATCCATCAATTGAGCACCCATTCGCCTCGGTAACGACAGAGTTGACCGGTTGTCGAAGTACCGTGCGGGAGTATACGTGACTATGTCAATATCAGGCCTACGCGAATACAGCGCCCCCCAGGCGCTTAGGAGTCACTATCAGTGTTTGTATTCGGGATAGCGCTTGGGCCTGTGGATGGTCGCGTGGTCGGGATGGGGGGCGTGGGCACCTGGAGTCGGCACCGGCGCTCGGGCGATGCTCGGCGGCTCCTCGCTCGTTGAACTGCTCGGCGATGGGTAGTACTCTCGTGGCACGGCACTGCCTACGCCTGCGGTACCGCCGCTGGGGCCTGGCTGACCCCCCATCGTATCTTCACTCGCCCACCGGGCTAGTTGTTGCTGAGCTTGAATAAATTCATCACTAGAAAATAGGAAGAGTAACAGTACTACCAAAACGAGTTGGTAGCAGAATTACTATTTTAATAAGTTATCAACGTCTTGTCTTATCTTTTTATGAATAGTTAGAGCGTAAATAAGCGTAATATTTTTTCTACAAACACATTAATTAGTATATGTTGGCCAAAAATTAAATTGACTGATTTCCGAATGTACAGTTTTTAAAAATCTAATTATGAACCAATTTATAGTTAACGGTCTTATTAAGGTCGCCTTACTATTGAACATTTATTAATTTTATTTTAATTTTATCTCAAAGGTAACGTTTAGAATTATTTTAACCTCAATTTCAAACAAATAGTAAAACTACCTAAGTTCAACATTTACCTACTATATGGTTTATTCAGGATATGCCCCAGACAACACACGGCATCCTTTGGACGTCCATATTTTGTCCAAAAAATCTACTGGATGTCCATGAACTTCATATGGATGCCCACTGGACATCTATTTTCCGTTGTTTCAATGGATAAATAAAAATGAAAAACTTAGAATAAATTATTTTAATTTAATTATTTATTACTGGATTTTAATTAAAATAAATCAATTATTTATTCTCCTCTTCGCTACTAAGCTGACAAGATACAAAAGTAAAAAGCCATTCAGAGTTCAGACCAGACTCCAAAAAGAAAAGAAGAAAAAGTAAGAACGGCTCTCTAGTTGAGATAATTTGTTATCTGGTAAAAAAATAAGTATAATTAACATTAGTTTATTTAAAATTAAAAAAATTGGGAAGAACATCGTTTGTTATAAACTAAAATAACGTATCTGTGCTAGAAGATCAAGAAAATTTAGAGAATAGGCTTTTATTTGTTAAAACTGCTATTGGCAGTCTTAAAAACAACGTATCTTTGCTGGAAGAACAAGAAAATTTGGAGGATAGGCTCTTTACTGTTGAAAATGTTCTTGACGACCTTAAAAATAACGTATCTATGTTGGAAGATTAAGAAAATTTAGATAATAGGCTCTTAACCGTTGAAACTGCTATTGATGGACTTAAACCAGCATATCTGTGCTAGAAGATCAAGAAAATTTAGACGATAGGTCTTAATTGTTGAAAATGTCCTCGACTATCTAATAAATAACGTATCTGTACTGGAAAAAAAGAAGAAATTGTCCATAAATTTTCCGAAAGAGTCCATATATGGACGTTTCATGGAGTCCAAATAGACGTCCAGGACTGGGACATTTGTATCGTCCAATTGACGTCCATTGGATGTCCTTTGGTAAAATGCGACGTCCTTTGGACATCCAATGGATTGGTGTGCGCTGTCTGGGTGGAAATATTGCATATTTTTTAAAATCAGTCGATTTAAAATTTATAGGTAATTTTCTTAGGAATTCCATGTCAAATCGCATTAAATTGTTATTTTGGATAACAAATGGCTTTAATATTGACTTCTCTACATCAACTCAACGTCCTAAAAATTGGTTTGCAATATCGCCGTAATACCATTGTATAAATAACTACTAATAGTATCACCTTCTGCAAATATTATTAGAGTCAAATAGATACTGCCAATAGATGACGCTAGTGAATTTAGATACAGTGGAAAATCGCTATTTTCCAACTGGGCGACTTTAAGCGTGTTTGTAAATAGGAGGGTTTAAATTATAAGATTTTAAATGTTAAAAAATTGTATTATTCTCATATTCCAAGGTGATTGGTTGTCTTTGTGCAGTTGTTTACGGGTACCTAGTATTGTAAATTAGCTGTTTATTTTTTTATTGTTAGATTATGATATTGTAAATAAACACATTATACAGTGTAATTAAATTTGAAGATATGCAAAGTAAAAATTATTATTTGAAAGTGAACATGAATGAAATTAAATATATGCAATTGACACATATGTTCAAACTTAAAAACTTTTGAAATTACGCAAAACCAGAAATTCAAAAGGAAGATGCAGTTGAACTATCAGAGTTGTTACTTTTAGAAACATTACAGAAAAATTACTTTACTATTCAATCCAGTTGGATGTTAATGACCAAAACTAGTAGAACAGTAGATGACTCAACCAATCAATTGTGTGCTTACGAAACAGATTTAAAAAAGCAAGGAAGTCAAGAAGTTCTGCTAACAAATACGTCATATTTTAAGATAAAACAGATTTAAAAATTAGCCGTACAAATATTGTCAATAGCGAGGCTATAGAGTAAGAAATTGCTCTAAGTGGCATTCCGATGGCAGACCTCCTAAGCCAAATACAGACAAATCCAAAGCCAATATGATGTTAATCTGCCTTAATGTTAAGTCTAATAACATTAGCTGGTATGTGGATAATGAAACAGCAAACCATATTACAAACTGTTCATACCTATATGATACCTTTGTAGCCTTCATAACCAAACATCATGTAATGGTGAATCAGTTGAAGCCTTTGGTAAAGAGACAGTAGTTCTTCAAACAATAGCCAATAACAAAATAGACAAGTTAATCATTAATGATGTGTAATATGTCTCACAAATCAAAACTAAGAGTATATAGAAGTGAAGATTCTGGATTATACATACAAGTTAAACGTTGACAGTTGTAGAAGATCATCCTGTATGATTGATTTTGATGAGATTTGGACAGTATTGTCAAGTTTGACATAAGTAATATTTGAAATAAGATTGTAGAGCTATATTAATAAAGCTTATTCGAGCTAATACTCTCATATTTTATTACAATGGCGCAGTCAAGTGAAAACATTATCCGAATCGACTATGAGGAGACCGCAGATGAAAAAGAAAAAGACCAGAACATAATTTTTGGAAAGAACGAACTAGACAAAATGATGTCGAAGTGGCTGTCAATAAAAACTAGACCGGAGATGGTGAAAATACCGATGTTTGATGGTTTGGACGAGAATCCACTGGCCTGGATGAACTCATATGAGTTTGCATGTCTTTCGAATGAATGGAATTCAACAGCTGAGAAGATCTTCCACCTTAGAGGTCAACTAACAGGCGTAGCACTAAGTTGGTATGAAGAGAAGGTTCAGATCACAGCAATGAATGAGTTTCAGTGGGAGGAATGGAAGGAGGAGTTCATCGAAACATTCGATGAAAATTACATTGTTAAATGGGAAAAGGCATTGGCATTAAAATATCATTATGGAAATATATTAGAATATTTTTTAGAAAAGCAAAGGTTACTTAAATGGGCAGATGATACCATTTCTGAAAGATCTTTGATAGCTTTAGTTATTTTGGGACTTCCTACAACCATGCAAAGGCAGCTCAGTGGTAAAGAAATTAATTCGAAGCAGGAGTTACTACAAAATTTAAAATATTTAAAGATTGAGAAATTCTGCAGTGCTTCAGGTTATCAGGAGAACGGGTTGCCAAAGAATACTCAAACACATTTCAAAAAGAATCACACGTGGAAGCCAGTAGAAAAAAGGGACACTAATAGAAGAACAGAAGATGAGGTACAAGGAGCAGGTTTGAAGGACAATTTTTCTAGAAACTACTACAATGAAATAGTTAACAATGATATTGATGAGAAAGAAATACAGTATTTTGAAAATTATTCGAATTTTTCTTACAATTTTAATATTTCAATAGAAAATAATGAAAATGTTGTACCTGTATTAGTATATGATATAAAACTAAAGGCTTTGTTAGACACTGGTTCAGAACTAGATATAATTAATGAAAAAGTAGTTGATAGGTATAAATTTCCAAAATTTAAGAAAAATGTCAGCATCAGAAGTCTAGCGGGAATAACAAGATGCTCTTATGAGTCAAGAATCCAGATAAATATAAATGGAAAAGTAAACTAAAAACCTCCAAAATTAAACATGATATCAAGTCACACGCAATTACAATTATTTCACGAATGACTAGGCCATCAGAATAAAAGGCATGTAAAAATGATCACGGAACAAGATTTTGGATTAAATGGACATCTAAATAGTGAAATATATGAGGATTGCGTCTAAAAAAAATCACACAGAAAGAAATTTGAAACAAGGTAGCATGCGACACAAACTGGACGCATACTGATGTACGAGTATGCCACTAAAGCAGCTTAAGAAATTGTTTAGCCTAAACGTCTTTTGATGGAAGTTGCCCAGTTGACGGTTGTTCCCAAAATTGACAACGAAACTGCTTTAAAGTTAGCTCAAAATCACGAATTCCATAGGCGTAGTAAACATATTTGTATAGGGATAACCAGTATCCAGTGCATAATAAATCTTATCAAGTCAATTTTTTAAGCACATCCTCTATAGTTTACACAAAATATTCTATTTAAAAGATGTTTCCCTTGGTTCTCAAGAACGACATCAAAAAAATATGAAAATCGAGGGATATCCGGGATCAAATGCATTATATTCAGGTCAGTTTTTTGAACACAGCTTTAAAATCAACTTAAAAAAATTTAGGAAATTGTTTAAAACTCCCCAGGATATCTTACATGAATGCCGTCCTTCATGTCCTTTTCTCATTACATTTAACTTTTAAATTAAGAAAATAGAGAAGAACAAGTCGTTAATTTGTATTGCTATTTCCAATTATAGTACTTTCTTGAAAGATATGAAAAAAAAAACAGGTGAATTCCGCGGAACCCTTGAGAGATCTCCACGAAACCCCAGAATTCTACACCATCTCAGAAACTATGCTCAAGGGCTCCAGTTTAAAATTCTTACAATCCATTAGCCTTTTATTAAAAAAAATATGCTAAAAAAGATATAGCTAATGACAATAGCCTCCTCTAAAAATTTGGCCTAGTGCCGCTCTTGTTGCCTAAATTTAATTATATTCATGTTCACTTTAAAAAAAAAATAGATATCTTAAAATTTATTCCATAACAAAAAATAAACATTAATTTACAGTACTACCTGTAAATGCACAATGACAACAAAGAATGAATTACATTGTCACGAATATCAGAATAATAAATTTTTTATCACCTAAAATCGAAAACAGTTTACAACTTTATTCGATCAAAAATAATTGTTAAGAGAAGTTTTTACTACTGTAAAAATATACACTGTCCAAAGGAATATGAATTTAAGTCAAATTAAATATTTTTTTTATTTTTGCTTTGTAGCAACGAGAGGGGTAAAAGTAATTTTTTTACAAATGAAATTATCTCAACAAATTTATTTAAGATTATGTAATGGGTTATTCATTATAAATTAGGCACAATCAAAAACCCAGTGACGTTCAGATTTCACAGAATACAACAAAAAAATATACTTTTTAAATGAGATGAATTGTATGGTAATCAATTTTTAAAACATTTTAATTTTTAAATTTCAAAAATATACAATACCCTTAACTTAAACCTACCATTCTCAAGTAATTAAACGTCGAATGTCTTAATTAAGAGGAACATAGTACCTTATTCTAGAAAAAAACAGACAAATTTAAAAGAGAGCGAATTGGACGTATATATTCAGTCGAAAATAGTCTCAGCAAATTTCAACATTGGCCAAAAATGTATACAGGATATTAAAAATAAAGTGTTTTTAAAACCTATGCTCCCACCCCTCACTAATAAAACGGTGAACGCCTCTGCCGAATATCAGCTCTTAATTTCTATTTGACTAGTTGTCGATTTTTCTTTTTAAATATTTAGTTTGACGTCCGTAATAGGAGCCACCCTGTATTCATTTTCGACCAATATTGACATTTGGTAAGACAATGTTTGACTGAATATTCACTGTAAATTAAAACTTTTAATTTATCCCATTTTGGGCTTTTCTAGTTTTTTCGTGAATAAGGTATATGTTCCTCTTAAGCAAGTTACTATAATGAATGAGTAAAACCAAATTTGGTAGATTTTCACAAACTTTTATTTTAAAAAATAAAAATTAAAAAATTTAAAACACTATACAACGTCTTTTTGAAAAAGAAGTTGTACTTCGAAACATGTCATGTATAGTGTTTTAAATTTTTTTAATTTTTATTTTTTAAAATAAAAGTTTTGTGAAAATTTACCAAATTTGGTTTTACTCATTCAAGATAAAATGGATTTTCCTCAAGTAAAGGCCGAAACAATAAATAAGTTACTATAAATATGGAAGCATCAACATTAATAAAGTAAAATCTATTTAACATTACTTCAATAAAATAATAAAAAAAGTTTACAGTGTGGAATTAAAAGTGTTAAATATTTACCAAAACCAAGATATTCGACGTTAAATTAAACAATAAAAGATAATTCCTAAAATTAAATAAAATGTATATGGTATTCCAAATAATTTTTTTCATTTATGTTGTATCCTGTGACATATGCATGCCACTGATGTGGCTAATTCAGTCAGAATAAATATACAATAATAACTACAGTATAAAGGGCGGGTAATTTATAATGAATAACCCTGTGTCTAATAGTTTCAAAAATATTTCAATTTGCACTTTTTACGAAAGAAAAATTTAATAGTGTTTCCTTGGTGCAAAAATTTTGCGATACACTGTATATTCAAATCGACAATATTGTTATCAAATTAAAATTTATTAACAAAAGTTAAATTCTTCTTATACAATCATAAAATATGAAAATTTTTAATTTTTTTGGTAAAATATTCAAAAAAACTTTTGGAACTTATATATGAAAAATACTTTCTTGTTACCTTTCACTATCAGGGGTGTCTCCACAAGGTGCTCCTCTTTCGTGGTCTGCAGATTCGTAAATGCTTTCCTCCTCGACTTGATGATGACTATGTGGATGGGGATAAGGCAACCTGTTTGACGGTTGTCTGGAAATTAGAATAGTTATTTTTGTATTAAGTTATATCACCCATACTATAGAAGAATATACAGGGTGGGCCACTTAAAAGTTCCACCCCCCTTATCTTCGTTATTTATTGAGATATCGAAATAATTTTTTTTTCTTGGAAAGATAGGAACAAATAATTTCTTATGATTAATTCAATTATTCTGTGATGTCATGGCTTACTTCCGGTTTTTCCGGAAATACCAGAAAATCGCAATTTATTTTTTATTTTTAAATTGAAACCCAGTTTTTTTATTCTAAATTTGAATTTCTGAGACATTTTTGTATATTAATCGTGTATTAAAAATTTTCTGGCAGCTGTCAAAGTGGCCGCCATATTGGATAATATTGTTTCTAAGGATGTTACTATTAATTCGTTTATGGAAAAAAATATAGAACTGTATGATCTTTATAAAATCTTTGTAAGCTTTAAAATTATCATTTAGACCCATTTACCGTATACCAGTGGCGTATCTAAGCATTTTTATTATTAGCAAACTGTTTAATAATTCCATCCGCCTTTATCTTCATTGTGAATTGAGATATCGGAATGAAAACTTCTTTGTTTAAAAGCTTATAACAGATACTTTCATTTACTGGATTCAATTGGTCTATGACGTCATGGCTTACTTCCGATTTTCCCGGATATAACTGAAAATCGCAATTTTTTTTTAATTTTAAAATGAAAACCCCTTTTTTATTGAAAATTTGAATTTCTGGGACGTTTTCCGACAAGAAGTGTGTGTTAAAATTGTTCTGTCAGCTGTCAAAATGACCGTCATATTGGTTAATATATTTTTTAATGTTATTTTTTAATGGCACATGAGAGTGTTAATTTTTCTCTCGAATGTGCCATGAAAACACGAATTTTATATACGAAATACAAACATTTTTTGTACAACTATGAATGTGAATTTACATCGTCTGAAATATATAAAAAATAAATACTTCCAATTCATTTTGACGTGGTTTTTATCCCGATAATTTATCGCTTTTAAACGACTATCAATTATTATTCCAATAAATGAAATTGTTTTATGATGCCGTAATTAATAATTGACTCTGCTAAAAATAAATCCTTCAAAAAGTAATATTTCATCTTGGTTTTGTGAATTATTTTGGCAGTGAAAAAAGTAAACATTTACGCGTTAATAGAGATGCAGAAATGTCAAGTTTTTCTGACAGTTGTACAAAAAATATTTTGTTTTGTTTTGTACAACTGTAACAGTTGTTGAGAATAATGATAAGAATTATTCTAAACATAGAAATCGATACTCACCTGTAACGACCGTAAACAAAACGTGATTCTCTATGGGATTGATGAGAACTCTCACTACAAGCCGAGGAGGACTCTTGTCGATAATGGCGATCCGCTTCTGTTTCGGACATTCGAATGTCTTCTGAACCACTCGGACTCATATGGCGTGAATGATGTTCGAGTTGTCTAATAAGATCTTCTAAATTTCGTATGCGAATCGGGCCACAAGGGGGGACTTCGTCGTCCTCTTCTTCCTCGTGTTCGATGACCACCTGTTCATTAAAAAATATTTTGTTCTGATTTTTAAACTTTAAAATTTTAAACTGCCATACATTTTTTAAAAATGCATGTATTTCACCTCGAGATTTGGAGTTGAATAGCTCTGTTCTTCGTCTATTAGCAACCTTGCCTTAATTTCGCCATGTGCCAATATTGTACAGGAAATTTTACAAAGTGTGCACCCTTGTAAAAGTAACAAGATTTTAATTTGGGAATTGGGAAATACGAGCATGTAAATTTTGTTTTTGCCCTTGCTTACAGCTTTTCTTTGAGTACCTTCGGTATCAGTTTCTTCTCAGTGCCGTGCAAGATGAATACAAAATAAGGTTTTTTTCGCCATAAGGACTTAAATATGAAGGAAGGTAATGCTTTAGTTGATATAAGTCATCGACTCAAAAGTATTCCACCTTAAATTCAAATTTTATAATTTGCTTATTAGGGATAAGAAAAAAGAAAGAAAGAAAGAAAGAAAGAAAGAAAGAAAGAAAGAAAGAAAGAAAGAAAGAAAGAAAGAAAGAAAGAAAGAAAGAAAGAAAGAAAGAAAGAAAGAAAGAAAGAAAGAAAGAAAGAAAGAAAGAAAGAAAGAAAGAAAGAAAGAAAGAAAGAAAGAAAGAAAGAAAGAAAGAAAGAAAGAAAGAAAGAAAGAAAGAAAGAAAGAAAGAAAGAAAGAAAGAAAGAAAGAAAGAAAGAAAGAAAGAAAGAAAGAAAGAAAGAAAGAAAGAAAGACTAAAATAAATAACTTAATTTATTCGAAAATATATCAAATTAGAAGAAAATAAATTTGATTTATACTCGTTGTGAAAGGACTATTTTACTAACCTGTTGCTCACAGATGTCTTCTTTACTCCCGCTCCTCTTGTACTCCGAATAGCTCTCCGCACATTGAGCTAAGCTTCTCCTAAGCAGCTCCTCGCTCAAGGCACTCGTACTCCCGCTAGGCGTGGTAGAGCCTCGATGCGACGTAGCGGCGTTCCTTAAAGCTTTTATAATATCTTCGTGATACCCATTTAAAGTTTTTAAAGTTCTTTCTACATCCGTCGGACCCGATTCGCCCAACAGTTGAGCCATGTTTAGGTCCACTTGACTCAAGACGTCGTCATTTTGGACGTTGTTGACCCAGTTCTCTTTGCCGTCGCCCATCATTATTAAACCGTAGTCGTGTTTCTTCAGGATTCCTTTTTTCTCCGGCAGCTTGAGATTGTTGTGTTGGAGGTCTATAAAGGAGAGATTTTCTTCTTCGCCTTAATAAAAAAACATATAATAAGGGATAGGGGTGTAGGAAGTTTAAAAGACAATTCGCCTTTTAGTAGTACAATGTTGAATCATAGGTTACTAGGTGTAACAAAAACACAAACTTTTTATGCATTTATTTTAGGAAAAAAGTTATTCTTGGTCACTAACTTATAAAAGCTAAATTACAATGATTAGATATCAAATATTTTCACTCGCATACTTTTATTTTAGAAAATATCGATATTTGTTATAAAGCAAAGTTGCTAAGAATGTGAAGCTAGTTTTTAATATAGAATAATATTCATCTACCCTAGTATTTGAAATTATTTTTTTTTACTTTTCTCTTTAAAATATTTCTAAAAGGACTATTTATGGTGTTCTATGGATCACCTGGTCATAAAAAAATCTGGCTCTATCGATAAACAATATCCAACATGTTTCAAGAAGTGCTATTTAACTAGTACGATCAGTGGGTACCCCTGCAGGCCACGCTGAAAATAATCGACTATGTGACATTGTCTCTTCAAACTAGCTTTATGTGATATTTATTAGAATGCGGTCAGATTATGAAAAATTTGACAAAAAAAAAATTGTTTATTGCTGTACAATAGATGTCACAGTAGGTACAACTAATAACTTAGAGTGAGGAGGAAAGGGCTCGCCTCTTACTCGAAACTCGCTCTCCTGGAAGCACATCTTTTCTAATAAGGGACACTGTAAGGTAAGCAGGCCCCCAAGAGAGGCCGCTGCAGTGGCCAAACACATATGCAACAGAAATTAGTTAAAGTGGGCCGTAAACACTTTTGAACCATTTAAGTCTCCAGGTGTGGGATATATACCAGAAGCATGGAGAAGGGTCAGAGTCACCTTTATTCCAAAAGTAGGGAAAACAGATACCACGAATCCTAAATCCTTCCGATCAATCAGTCTCACATCCTTTGTATTAAAAACAATGGAGTAGGTTGTTGATAATTATATCAGAACGGAAGTCCTGGAGAGGGTGCCACTGCACCAGAGCCAACACGCGTACCGAGCAGGAAGATCTACAGAAACTGCCTTGGTACAGTTGACTGACGTAATCCAGGATGCACTGACAAACATAGAAACGGTCGTGTATGCCTTCCTAGACATAGAAGGAGCTGTTGACAACATCACATCCAGATGGATGGCTTAGCTATTGTCTACGAGAACTGCAGAGACACAGATAGGGTAGGACACCATCTCCATCAGCACAACCAGAGGATGTCCACAAGAAGGAGTTCTATCCCCACTAATGTAGAGCCTAATTTAGTACACGTTGGGGTGTGTCACTATACTTGTTGAAATGTTTGAAATCCTTTTTTTATTATTATTATTATTATTATGTTGCATTTCTCAACCAGCACCTAAAAATCCAAGAACTACAAGGAAAAAAAATATAAATCAAGTTGTAAGAAAAAAAAACTTTAGAAAAGGAGATTTCCTTTTGTAAAGTAACAATATAGATCTTTTAGGTCGTACTGTATTAACACCCCATTCCCAACAAAACATAACATACCTAAATAAGCACATTGATATTTTGTAGGATAAATAGTTTCTAAGATACCGCCTTAATCAGATACAATGGATGTCAGAGTAGATATAACTAATAAATTAGAGGTAAACTACAATAATCTATTAGGTTGCAGCACTACCAAGAAAAAATTCCTAAGGAAACTTTACTACCTACAGTTAGTGGAGTTTAATTAATCGTTTTTAATGCAGCAGCAGTATTTTTAAGTTTATGCTTTTTATTTTGCAATAATAGTGTTAATACGAAGTGTGACAGGAAAGTGATGAGACTAGTTTTTTATTATACAAATATTTTAATTCTTTCAAACATAAATGTTATCCCCTTTAAAGTAGTTCCCTTGGACAACTACATACCGATGGAGATATTGTTCCCACTGTTCGCAGCAGCGTTCTGGTTTTCAGCATGTCCGTTACCGTCTTTTGGATGATTTCTAAAGCCTTAAAATGACGGCCTTAGAGGACATTTTTTAGTTTAGGAAAAAGGAAGAAGTCACAAGGACTGAGGTCAAGGGAATTATGGGGGATGGGGAACCACAGAAATGCCATTTAATGTCAAAAATTCTGTTATGAAGAGGACAGTGTGACAATGTCTGGTCTCACGTGAATGACCCTTTTTCTGAGCCTTTCAAGGACGGCTTCTTCCTTTTTCTAAACTGAAAAATGTCTTCAAGGGCCGTCATTTCGGGACTTTAGAACTCATCCAAAAGACCGTAACGGACATGCTGAAAACCATAACGGTTGAAGACTTTCAGTACTGCTACGAACAGTGGAAACCACGTCTTAATCGGTGTGTAGCTGCCCAAGGGAACTACTTTGAAGGGAATAACATTGATGTTTCAAAGAAATAAAAACTTTGTAAAGTACACCTCGTATATAATACTACAACAGTCAGTTTGTGAGACGTTGTCAATAATATAAATAATTTACCTGAATGTATCTGATCCTCGTCGCCACTTGAAGATCCTACTCCTATTCGTTTTATCTGTTGCATTTTATGGTCCCTACGGAATAGTTTGTAGTTAATTGTTTTTATAGAATAAAGATTAATATTAAATTATTGTAAGGGCAAGTAGTTACTCTCAACATTACTCAGAAGTAAAAAACTAACCTTACATTAAAATAAAAAATAACTAAAAAGTGTAAAATTGCTACTCACTGGAATTGCCCCGCTCCAGCAGCCCCCATGTGATTGGAAGGACGGAACAGCACTCTTTGCGAGTCAGCCCGACTAACAACAAACAAAATTTAATAGCATACAAGTGGATATAACATAGTTAATAGAGAATTAGGTACAACAGTTTTACTTTTTGTATCGGCGACATAATAAACTTGTACCTGACTTAGTAATTAGTAAAAACTGGATACAATAATAATATCTGAAAAAAATATTCACTCTTCTGCCAGGCGCTCCATGATTTTTCTGTTTGATTAAATATATATAATGTATGATTTTAAAAAATCTTTAAGAGCTTGGCAAAATTTTCAATAAAATAAATCTACTATATAGCCAATCTAAAAAGCAAAATGTTAAAATCTGTCAATGAAAAACTAAGAAAAATGTTATATTAAACTATTAGTAAAAGATAAAGTTATTAATAATAATTATAGTATATTTTCATTGACAGATTTCGGTGGTTGAAATAATATAATGAATGTCCTAACAATGGCCACTATAAATGAAAAAAAAAAAGAATGATTTGTAGCAAAAATAAAAAATAGGAGTTTTTTTATTAAATATAGCATAGCTAAACTTAATAAAAATGTTCAAGGTTTGCATAATGATTTTTTAATTCTATTTTTAGGATTTTTATAATTCTAAAGTGAAGGGTTTTTAAAAGTTATCATGCAAGTCTACAATTTGATAATTCATTAATGAATTATACATTTTAAAATTAGTACCGTTAGTATTTTGAATTAAGTTGAGTTTAGTTGCTTCAATCATCTACAGCTACCAATATTTTTATTTCAGTGTGTGCTTTTTACTTGTTACTATAAAAGTGCGAAATTATTTAGTGATCTATTTGGAATTCTATAAAAATTATCTCTTGCAACTAGCACCGCTTTGATCTAAATCAATTCGATGATGTTCTTTATGTTCACATTTTTCTAAAAATTCTGTTGGCCGGGAAAATGTGGAAGGACTCTCGGATTCAAATAGTAAAATTAAAAAATAAGATGACAAGTTCCCATAATTTTTTTTCCTAGCAGCGCTCTCTACGTAGATACGGTCTACATTTTTAACACCCAGTATGATAAGGAGTTAAAAAAAATAAATTTCGATACCTTGAACATTAGGCTAAAGAAAAGGTTATCTTTTTCATTGTCAATAAAATGAACCATTTTCGAAAAATAAAAAAGAAAAAATAATGAAACATTTAATTTTTATTTTGATTAAAAAACTAAACTACCAGAATTATCTAATTTCAAATTGGTAAATTCTAAAATATAATGTTTTTGTCCTGAACTCCTGAACTCACTAAAGCTTGTAACGTTTGAACCTAAATACGCTAATAAGAAATAATCAATTAAAAACTTTATAAGTTGGTTCAACATGTGCTTCCTAGTAACAACCGGAGAGGAATACACCAAGGTTTTGAGATGATCCCACAAGTAAAAATCCATTGGCGTTAGATCGGGAAACCGTGGAGGCCAGGCACTTGGACCTCCTCTGCCTATTGGGGCTCCATCATGCATAAAATACATGCTTCGGCGGGTTTCAAGTGGAAAATATCCTCTAGAATCCAGAAAACCGTTCTGAAGAAACTTAAATAAAGTTCACCATTCAATTATGGCGGCAATACGCATGGTCCAATCAAAAAATGGCCGATTATTCCTGGCTAAACATTAATTGATTGGAACTAATGTTGATTATGATGAATACCAGTGGCATGAGGGTTTCCATCAACCCATACATGCGAGTTATGTAAATTTACAATACCATTTTTGGTAAACCCTGCTTCATCAGTAAAAAGAATAATGCTAATGAAGTTACAGGGTGTTAAAAATGTAAGCATTAAAATGTACAACCAAGTCTACTCCTGGTAAACTAAACAAGCTAATTATGTTTTAAGGGTATTATTTTAAGAGGTCAAACTAGGCTAAACTATTTTAAGATTAAACATTAAATGATATGGATGTTATCAGCAATAAGTTAAATAATTAAAATATTCTGTTACTCTATACGTTATTTTAAATGTAACATATGTTTTATTAATTTTAATTTATACAGTTTCGGATTAAAAATTAAACTCTAATATCTACAATATTTTTAAATTATCTACTTTAATTATCTAATGATTGACTGGCATTCATTATATACTCTAAAATGCAGAACGTTTCTATAAAATAACTACTTATAATACTAACTCTCAATCATTCAATAAACTCTCTTACAAGGTGGTTTTATAATGCGAAACTAAACCGAAATGGACGATGTGAACGTTATTGTGGGGACTTATTGTAACGCTTTTAAAATAATAATTCCTGGATAAAAAACTCTTTTTTTAATTTTCAATGCAATTAAAAAAATATAAGTTAAACATTTACATATTGAAATTTTTAAACGGATACAAACCAAGAAATTTTGATATTATTGTTATGATCTTACATTGCAAGTATCTGTGACTTTAGTAAATATTATTAAAACTAGTTGAAACAAACTAAGGTTTATTAAAGAGAAAATACATAAAAAAGACATAAAAAAGACATCAAAAAACAAAAAAGACATAAAAAAGACATCAAAAAGACATAAAAAAGACATAAAAAATACATAAAAAAGACATAAAAGACATAAAAAATACATAAAAAATACATAAAAAAGACATAAAAAAAACATAAAAAAGACATAAAAAAGACATAGAAATAGGAAAAAAAAAGAAATGATTAGTTAAAATATAAATTCTAAACAAAATCAATCATGGTGTCGATAAAAGATTAAGTGTCAATGTCTACTGACAATAAAAATAATCCTCATGATGGATGTCACATTTGTTGAGAATAGATAAGCAAACGAAAAGTTCTATATGAAATAGAATTTATAAACATCATTCCAAAAAAATGTTAGCAGTCATTATAGACAACTCAAATTTAATAAAAAAATACTAATCAAATATTGTTAGATAAAAATACATTCGAAAAGTAGACACTCTAAGCTTTAAAATGGTGTGCATTGAATAACAATATAATGAAATATGAGTTTTTAATTACTGCTTGTTTCAAAGATTTCTAGAACTCCGAAAACGTATGAAAAATGCAAATAAACAAATCAATTTTGTTTTAAAACGCCAGGAAGATACTGGAAAAAAATTTCTGAGATCATTCGAGACATCTCAAGATTCCACTTAAAACAAAAATGGGATAAAAAACTATTAAAAGAAAAAAAATATGAATGAAATACTATAAAGTGGTCCAAAATATTGGGAAAACGCAACTGTTACCCCTGTTTCAATGTTCTTGACAAGAAATAACGGGCTTCAAGGCACATGGATCGATACCTATGGGTTTTCCCATTGTAATGAACTTTGAATCATCGAAAAATATCAATTTTTGACCGAGTTCTGAAACAATTTGTCCACCCGTTTACAAGCTAATCAGCATAGCTATAGACATAAAGCAGGGGCTGAACAAGGGGACTTTTGATTGCGGTTATCTCGAAACCTGTCTAATTCCCGACAAAAATGATAAGGACTATTTTTGTAGATAATGATAAGATATTTCTTTTTTATCTAAACAAAAATTCTCTAATTTGCATATTGTGGAAGATATTGGCGGGAAACCAGTTTTAGGGTCCATTTTGGGCCCTTTCCGACGCAGCAGAGTTGGTAAAAGTTTTCGCCCTTGAAAGCAACCGTCAAGACCTAAGAATTGGGCCACAAAGGAAATCTGGACCGACTTAATGACAGCTTTGCATATTTTCAGGTCTTCAGTTACTGGACTATTGGGCGAACTCTTACTTTTAAGCCTCTTTAGTTTATAATAATGAAAAATTGTTGGTTGACTCAAATAAAGCTAGATATAATGCAAACTAAAAACAAAACTTCTAGCTTTACGGTATATAGTAACAAAGGTAGAAAGAAATCAAGAATAAAAGAAAGACATCATAAGTGAAAGAAATAAATAAGAAAAAAGTTATTACCAATGACCAACATTTTTTAATATATTCTAGTTAACCAAGAATATTTATTAACGTCTACTTCTTGCACAGATGATTCAATTTTTGCTTATTCAATATGTTTTTTATTACATCAAAATATAAATATTTTAAAAGCGTTACAATTTTCGCAGAAAAGACAGTCTCCGCATTCGATAGTGTCAAAACTTACCCATAAGACGAGACAATTCCAGGACCAAGCGTTAGAATCGCCGATGTATTATCTAAGCAATCTTGCTGCGAATGGTTGCCGGTCATCCCGTAGGTTTTAGGCATCGGCGGCTTGCACGGTTTCTCATATTTACTAACTGTTGTCTTCCTTCCATTTTTAATTTTATATTTGAAGGAAGAGGGAACAATAATATAACCGTATTAATATTGACATGTGACAAGTTTGCGATTCGTATAGCTTGAGTATCAACGGTGATGTTATTTAGCATGAAAGAATTTTTGTAACTATTTGTTAATGAATTAAAAAGTATAATAGGTATATATACAGTGGCGGCTCGTAGGGGCAGTGACAGAATATAGGTATCAGTACAGTTGTATAAAAACACTTTTTGTGTTTTAGAAAGTTTATAATGTACCTTTCTAAAACACTGACAGTTTTTTATCTATATCTGTACCTGAATCTATATTTTGCTACTGTGAACCCCCAAAATTTTGGTCACAAGCCGCCCCTGTATATATAAATATATATTTTTTACTAATGTTTATTATAATCGAAATTGTCTGCTTGTGTTGCTTTAAATTAATTTATTAAAGCCGTACAAGTTTGGCAGATACATTTAGTTATAGTAAAATAAGTGGTTATTCTAAAATAGACTCACAAATATACAGTGTGCGTCATAAAGTTCCATTTTCTCCAATATTACGATTGGAAAAAATGAAGAGCAATCATCTCTGCTTATTTAAAAACTTAAAAGAGCTCATATCAAATTTGGCTAACCATATTAGTTTTCTATCTTATTTGCATTTAAAACTTTTTTTTCTGGCCAATTTTTCAATAAAAAATACAAAATTTGACAGATAACTAATGCAGTATCCAGCCAAATTTTATATGTGGTATTTTAAGTTTTTAAATCCAATCATAATAAAAAAAATCCAATAAGGATCCATTTTTATGGAACACACTGTATTTAAAAATATAAAGGGGGGATATTTACAGTGAAATAATGGTTAAGTCTTATTGAAGGTTGAGTTAGGTTAAGTTAAATGATATAGAAGAAAATGGCAACTGATATATTAAATATATTGATGATTTTATACAGGGTAGCTGTTAAAGATGGAACCAAACCTATAGTGATTAAACGGTTCAACATACAAAACCCAAAATTTCAGAATTTTAACTAAATATATTTGCGCATATTTTAGCCTAAAAATTATTTTTTTATAATTACAAAATTTTAAGCATGGCCGCAATCTGATTTTTTTAAATAGCAACATAGGTCATGTGATATACTATATGAAAGGGTTTAACACCTTGATTACAAGAATGTATCACACATGGGGTCTAAACACAACAAAAAGGATATTATTATTAGAGTGCGTAGGAGGCTGTGCATTTTACACAAGATACCATGTATTCAGGATGTTTAACTCTTTCAAATGGTATATCATATGACCTATGTTGCTATTTAATCAAGATGGCGGCCATGCTTAAAATTTTGTAATTATAAAAAAATAATTTTTGGGCTAAAATATGCGCAAATATATTTAGTTGAAATTCTGAAATTTTGGGTTTTGTATGTTGAACCGTTTAAGCACTATATGTTTGGTTCCATCTTTAACAGCTACTCTGTATGATGTATTCCATCGTAATACCTATCTACGGGACAGCTTATTATTGCCGCATATAAATTTTTGTAATCTTCTATTATTTTTTATATTAATCTCTACAGGATGACCCAAAATATGTGGGCAATCTCCTGGATTAAGATAGAATATATAAAAATAACATGAGAAGTTCTTATACATTTTTTTCCTAGAACTCCCTCTTTGGAAGATATGGTCTTATAATGAACACCTCTGAAAATTAAATAATTTTCAAAGCCCTTTTAGTAGATACTATGTTTGTATGACTATGTTTGTATGGCCTCACTAGTACCAAAGTGTGGGGAATTAAATTTATATTAACGTTGGATAGAAAAATAGAAAAATACTGTGCAGTAATAATGCCAAAAGGACCTAAGCGTGTATCTCGGTTATTATTGGTCAGATTTAAACGAGGAAAACGGCATTATGTAGAGAACGTGGTATAGATTAATGTTAAATACAAAAATCATGCGCAATGTTAAAGTCAAAAGGGCCTAAGTGCGTATTTTGGCTACTAATGGTCAGATTTAAACGAGGAAAACGACATATGTAGAGAAAGTGGTATAGATTAATGTTAAACAGAAAGATCATGCGCAATGTTAAAGTAAAAAAGGACCTAAGTGCGTATGTCAGTTAGGATCGAAAGGTATGAAACCCACCACCTTTTTGAGGGGGTTAAAAAACTTAAAAAATTCGCATGTTGTATAAACCCTCGGATCGTATAAAAATGTTTACTACCTTCCCTCCTTTTTTTTTTTTTTCATTTTCCTAGAAGAAGTGTAAAATCACGGATTTTTTTTTAATTTTTGTTTTTTTTTGACATGGTTGCATTGGAAAAAATTGGGAAACGATTACATCCTCCCTTTTTAAAATTATAAATTTTTGTTTTTATGAAGGGCAATGACCAAAATGCGATTGAATTGGGTAAATGTTCATCGAAAGAGGTCACTATGATGGGCCGAAGGTCAAGTTACTACCCCCTTCCATAAAGTATGTAGAGGGGATGAAACATTTTTTTTGGAAATTTGATATTTTGAGATATACGTTGTAGAGATATTAAAGATATGAGTTTTAGGTCCTTTTGGCCTATCACTGCACATGATTTTTCTATCTAACTTTAATTTACGTTACGTAAAGGATGGCCGCCATCTTGGATTGCTTAGCGCCATACAAACATAGTCTATCTACTCCTTTGGGGTCATCATTTAGTTTGTCAGGCACGGACTAGCTTTAACACAATAAAGCTAATAGGTTTTTTACATTCTGTATGTTAAAGAAGTCCCACTGAGTTTAAATTTACATTTGTAGACCAATAAAAAATTAAAAAACGCTAAATAACTTTTCGAAAATAATTAATAATGTCAAAAAATCATAATATGTTTCAGCATTAAATTAAAAATCATAAATTTGACATTGTTGTACTCAAGTTATACGAATATCTTTTTGTTTCTTTATAATATTTAAGATTATATCATGCCTTATTATTATTCCTTATTGTCAACAAATAGGAATTTGAGTGTAAACTGGGGATTCCTAGACTAAGTCAATTTAAACTGAACTATTTAAAAAAGTGTGTGGGATAATTTGTGTCGATGTGGTTGCTAAAAATCGGAATATTATAGAAAAAGCTTATGGTTAGATTATTTTAAAATTATTATTTATTTTTAAATCATTTTAAAAGAACAACTGAACATTTTAAAATGGTTGAAATTTTCTAATACTACTTTAGGTATTGCATTGATTTATAAGGACTTTAAAACAATTTGAAAAGTTGAAATTATTTTCTCAAAAACGTTGCAAAACTGACTCTTTTAAGGGAGTCGCTTTAATTTTTTTTCCTTAGAATATTGGGCCTTCAAATCTACAGCACTGGTAAAAAATTTAAAGATAAAAATTGCAACAGCAAACTTTTTACAAAAAAAAAAAAACGTTTTTTTAAATGTTAGTTTAACGCCCTGTAACTTTGTTAGGTGCCATTTTTTGATATGAGTAAATATAGCCAAATCCACTTATTTTTTGGTAATCTATCTGAGAAAGAATTTAAGATATACCTTTTTGAAACACCCTGTGTATTATGTGCTTGTCAGTCAATTACGTATTTAGAAACATATTTTTATCCTTGTATATAATTTTATAAATGTTTTGAAGAAATAGAACCATTATTTTCTATTATATTCCGATTTATTATCAAATTTATCAAAAAATATTAGCCTAAAGTGTCTAAATGGAAGCGTGTCGGTATATTTTGGAGAAAAATGTGGTGTAATAATAGGAAAATTGGTATGGTTATATTCAAACACTCTGCGCTCACATATCCAAATAAAAAACAGATAACAATAAAAATGCACCATAAAATGCTCATAACATATATAGCTGAACAATAAAGCAAGAAATGTTATTAGTTTCGTAATTTTTAATACAAAATATTCTACTTTATCTGAATCTACTTAATCATTTTGTTTCTTTTTTTTATGTTATATTTTTGTTGAGTAAATTAAAATTCGTTCCTATCTTCTCTTTATGGCTAGAGTTTTATATAAACGTATTTGTATGCGAAAACTGTTTCAAATTATCTAAAAGAGATCTTCTCCTATTAGAAAATCTATTTCAAAGGGTTGATGAAAATTCGTATATTAAAGGGAATATTTAATGATGAAATATCTATTTGAAAACTTGGAATTTGATCAAAAAAATTTCTAATACTAAGCAAGATACTGAAGATGACAATGATGATTGATAGAGAACAATTGAACACTTGAAAAGTCTTGAGAACTGTTGATGAAGGGTTGATGAAAATTCGTATATTAGAGGGAATATTTAATGATGAAATATCTATTTTAAAACTTGGAATTTAATGACAAACATTTTTCTATTACTAAGCAAGATACTGAAGATGAAAATAACGAATTCAATGACTGGATTGATAAAGAATAATTGAACACTTTAAATGTCTTGAGAAGTTCTGAACACAGAAATTTCGGTAGGTTACCAGAAAAGACCTAATTTACTAGCCAAGGCTAAATAAAATGTGATTGAAAGCCACTATCAAACAGTTCTTTGCAATTATGTGCAACTCCAAAGTTGTTACAAACCTGCGAACTGAGCTGATGATAGAAGTGAGTTTGCTTTCAGTCACCAGGTGAGATGAAGGTTATTTTTTTCAAATGTTTTACAGAGACTACTTGTTATCGATAACAAAATAGTGTTATTATGGAATTTAGTATACAAAACGTTCGTGATTTGAGGCCTTGACCCGATATGAGAGGTAGATATAATAGTATCCCATGTTTTAGAATTATTTGGGATAGTAATAAACACTAATTAAACCCCCACAGCTGCAGTGGAAGCACTAATAGGACTATCTTCACTATGTGATACAAGGGGAGGCTTATAGATTAGGGAATAAACTAGGAAATCTTGACATTAGGCCAGGTCACATAAGTATGTTAAGGTTAGTGACAAAAGACGTGCTAGACATGAGATCAGACCATATAACCAAGAGCTACTCTTTTAATACCTTATTTGAGGTTTTAATACAGGAAAGAGCAGAGATCACCACAAGGGAGTCTAACGACAGAAACAAATCTGGTATACAGACGGGTCTGAGCATGCAGAAGGTACTGGGGCGGGAGTATTTTCTAAAAACCTATGCTATAGGAATACATTTCTTGATATTTCAGGCCGAGGTATACGCAATTTTGCAATGTGCAAAAACGAACAATGAAAGAGCTGTCGAAAATCAGCATATTTAAATAATGTTAGACAGCCAAGCAGCACTTAAGGCTATATCGAGTCAGATAGTTACGTCATGGCTGGTATGGGAATGCATCGAAGAACTAAAAACCCTGGCAGACCGAAATAGAGTAAAACTATTTTGGGTGCCAGGTCACCAAGGGATCGAAGGCAACGAAAAGGCTAACGAACTTGCAAAAAGATGGTTAGAAGAACCACCGGAACCAAACACAAACCCAGGATTACCAAAAAGTACAGTCCAGGGTTTCATAAACGACTGGATTCGGAAACAACATATTAACTATTGGGGAAGCACCCCAAAACAGACACATGGAAAAGCCTTCCTAGGCAGACCATGTCCCCAAAAGGACTGGAGAACTACTCTTTATGAATAGGAACCAGTTGAAAGTAATAACAGGGTTCATGACTGGGCACGCCCCAGTAAAGAGCCACTTGAACAAAATTTGCATGTACAATGGGGAATTCATGTGCCGACTATGTCACAAGAAACCAGAAACGGCCAAACACATACTGTGCGAAAGCGAAGCTCTAGATCACAAAAGACAGGCACTCTTTACAACCCCAGGTTGATCCAATAACGTATAGAACCCACTCATCCAAGGATCTGTACAAACTTGCACAAGGTACAAAGGTAACAGAGTGGGTGCTATGAACCAACATGGGGTACAACACAATAAGCCAATAGGCTTCAGTGTTATTCGGAGACATAGTCAGACAAACCCAGAAGAAAAAAAACACTAATACACTAATTAAACGTTGATCCATACCAGTGTTCAGCTAATAGAATGTATTTGATATTGCAGGGACAACCGGTGGCTAAATGTCAAACAATTTAATCTATATTGCCACAAGATAAAGAAAATGGACTATATCAAGTAGAATGCTACATGGGAATCTGAAATCAATTACATTAAAGAAAAAGTTAAATATGAAAGTATGTATACAGTACAATTCGGAATGTTGGCAGTAAAAAAATTATACAAAAAAAAATCTACGTGACTGATGATTAGAAGAATGTTACATTCTTGGTGTATGAAACCCTATGATTAAAAAAAAAAGAATAACTGACTGACAACGGTTTAGAATTGAAAAGAAACGAACTCTCTGCATATCTACTATCGACCAATTGCTTGAGGAAGGAAGGGAGAACTGGTGAGAGTTGTTCCAGATCAACAAGCACTGTTAAAAAATAAGGTTCAGTTAGAGTTAGGAACACCTCTAGTACTGCTAGCGAGTAACCTAGATGACAAAAGAAAGCACTCATTGTAAACGTATTAAGGGTGGTAAGGGAGTTGGGTGTATACGTAAATATTTAGATAGCAGTGAGCAGAATTCTGAATCACTGTTATGTGGGTAAAAAAAAGGAAGTTAAATTATGAAAAATATACACATTGTCTATCCCACTTAAGATAAAATATTGAAATTTTGATGAATATTATTAATTTATATAATTTTCAAGTTTTAAGTCTTTTATAATTCTTGAAAAATAAAAAGGCGCCAGTTTTAACGTTTTTTATAATTGGATGCCTAATATTTAAGTATTTTTTTTTCACACTAAACCGATATAGTAAATTTAAAAATATATATTAAAATATAACTAGATATATTCATATGTACCAAAGTTCATTTGACAACCTCTGGAATTATATTAATTTTTAATAATATAAAACTCATTCGTTGCTCATATCTTATCTTGGAATAAAAAATATTTTTAATGTAAACTCATTCGTTGCTCATATAATCTTATCATCTTGGAATAAAAAATATTTTTAATGTAAAATTTTCAAAACAAAAAACATTTGATACAATCCCTCCGTTTCATTCGACATGCACTGCCATCGGGATCACGCCATTTATTCTAATATCGCCATTAATATTAAATAAAGACATAAACATGCAACGTGCAGATTCAAAGAGATAGAAAATGAATAGGTTAAAAAATGCGTGCAATGGGTTTGAACGTACACTGTTATCATATACAATTTTCCGCAGCATCCCATTAGCGAACGGTGGGAGGGGGGTTTTTACAGAGCAACAATATATCTGGTGCATGTTCCATATACATATTTATATTAGGACGGATTATAATCAGACACTTGTGATAATTATAGTAATATTTAGGTGTAAGTTTAGAGTCAAACAGATCTCATCCATGGTTAAGAGCACAAATATTGTATGTACATTTTTGTCGAAAATGGGATAGGTAGGATTCTATATCCTTCATGATGAAATCTTTATGGTTACCAAATATAGTACGTTTACTTAAATAGGTATACCATTCAGTAAAGTAATACTAATAAAAATTATACAGCTCGTCATAGTCACCTCCAACTTTCAAATTACATTTTTGGACATACAACATTTGTGCCCTAAGCCATCGTCACGTGAGTCCAACTTGCGAGACGTCCTTGAACGGTTGTACTGCGTAAATTTGCTACTATCCAGTTTTAAATTCCAGTACAACACTGGAACTATCTGGAAGTTTAGAGAAGTTATAACCGAACTTCGATTATTGTTCAAGGACGACTTCGCCAAGTCCGACTCAGCTGAGATTGGTTTATAATTACGAGCCTAAGAGCTGGTCGTATAAAATTAAAGGGAAGGATTATTATAGATTAAATTAAAAGAATTGATGCTTATCACCAGTCCTGTATCTATCAAGTCTTGGTATTACAGACCATTCAAAATAACATCACACTTCTGCAGTAACAATTTTAAGGTCTTTTATATTGTAAAAAAATATTCCAAGTGAAAGAAGATTATTGGTTACAAGTAAAAACATGCGGCTAAATAACTTCAAGATATCGCATTTCGATTCAAACTTAATCACATAGTTGGTTGCTGTGTGAAAAATTGTCAATGGTAAATATACCAAGACCTTGATAATAGTCGACTATTTTTGTTGAATTTGAAGCTCGAGAATATTTTAATATCAAGCTTTAGCTCGAGGGCTTTAATCAATAAATTGATTATTAATGCCAAAATTATGTAGAATCAAATTGTAAAATGTTCGAGAAATTTAGCAACAACAAAATAGTAGAATATTAATAAAGGTGGTAGTTATATTTGGGACGACTATTCACTAGACCAAATATTGACTATTTTTCTAGGAAGATAGTCATAAATAAATATCAACATTTATTTTTTGTACCATATTTATTATTAATACATTTTACGTCTACTACTTATTCTGTCTGTTTTTTTTAATTTATGATTATACAAAAGATTTCATTGTAAAAATACAGACTAGCTTCCAATAACATAAACAATACCGAAACTGAAAGTAAGTAGATTTTGTAAATTTTGTAAAATACTTCCAAAATCAAGTTGTTGATAACTCGTTTAACAAACAAACTTTTATTTTATTTTCAGATAAAAAGCAAACAGAAGCTGATGTAAATTGTGTAGAGCATAATGTCAGTATTACTCATGGGTTTACTGAGAATGTTATTGTCGATGATAATGCAGGTGAGTTAGTAAATAAGGGATTAATAAATTTCAAAAGTATTTTTTTATTTTTCTTGTAAACACAAAAATGAAATGAAAATTAGTCTGAGTTCAAAATATTTTGTTTTTTTCAAGAACAATCCATGATCCAAAATGAAAAAGAGTTCTTGGGGAATCTTTACCTGTCAACGACTGGGGATATTAATCTATTAATTTTTTGC
Organism: Psylliodes chrysocephalus; assembly: GCA_927349885.1. Lineage (NCBI taxonomy): Eukaryota > Metazoa > Arthropoda > Insecta > Coleoptera > Chrysomelidae > Psylliodes > Psylliodes chrysocephalus. Next base: position 3,523,285 of record OV651828.1, read on the forward strand.
AATGATGATGAGGCTGGTCCAAGTAACATTTTGGGACAGCAAAAAGTTTACCTTGGTAAGACTTGATTTTCTGATCATTTTCTAGCCACCGGAGCCCAAAATAATATGTAGTTTAAAACATCAAACTGTATATTTTACAGATTTGGACCATCCACAGAGTAATGTCTATGATGAAGTCCAACACACTCAACTAGTACAAGACATGGAAATAGCTGAAAGTGTTGGTCAAAAAACTGACGAAGGTAAGCATTTATCTCTATAGGAAAAAGAGGCTCATAAAATGCAACAAGTATCCTAATTGTCTATTTTTTTCAGATTATAACCCTGAACAGTAGAGTATTTCCTCTAACGAAAAGGTTTTCCATCAAATACGGAGTTCTAGTTCTAAAATACGAAATAGATCGAAGAAACCACATTTAGAACAAAATGTAATCCAAGCTACACCTACTGACAGAAAATTTTTCCAAAAAAATAAGAATAGAAAAATATAAAAATCGAAATGCAGGGAAGAACTATGAAACTCTTGACGAAAAAGTAAAACCGGCAAGGGCAATGACAGCTTTGCCAGTTTGCCGCGCCAAGTGCATGGAAAGTATCCCCCTTGAGATCCAGGAAGTTATTTTTAAAGAATATTGGAGCCTTGGAAGTCGAGATGAAAGAACGAAATTCGTTGCTAAATTAGTTTAATCAACTGAGCCTAAAGTTATTCGGAAACGAACCGATGATCCTGGCAAAGAAAAATTTAGACAGTACACCAACACATTTTATTTTAAAATTAATGGGAAACTGTCTAAGGTTTGCCGAGGTTGCTTTCAGAAAACTTTAGGGGAAACAAACATGTTCTTGACAATTGCTATTGCGTCTGCCCAAAGATCAACCACAGGTATTTTGGAACCCAGTAAAAGAGGTAAAAACTCGCCTGCTAATAAACTTTCAGACAACATCATTCGAGCAATTCATAATCACATAAAATCCTTCCCCGCCTATGAATCCCAGTATATCCAAAAAAAAAGCAAAAAAAATATTTACCTGCTTACTTAAACTTGACAAAAATATATGCACTCTATGTGGAACAAGTTACAAACCCTGCCTCTAAATCAATTTATTTAAAACACTCAACATTTCATTCAAAGGGCCAGAAGCAGATACTTGTCACAAGTGTGATGTACTTTCTATGAAAGAAAGAGTAGCAAAGTCAGAAGATGAGTTAAAGTCTATACAAGATAAGAAAACTAAACATCAAGATAAGAAAACTAAACATCAAGATAAGAAAACTAAACATCAAGATAAGGCAGATTTGGTATATACTAAAAAGCAAGAGGACAAACAATGTGCTAAGGAGGACAACACCATTAAATTTTACGCATTTGATCTCCAACAGTGCCTGCCAACACCCTACTTAAATACCTAACTTTCCATGAAACGTCAACAGGAGATGTAACTTGCTTTATGTGACATGAGGCCGAAGGTGGAAGAGGAGCCAACCAAATCGCCACATGTATTTTTAAACAACTGTCAAGTTTATCACAACAAATCAAAAAAGTCTTTTTATATTCAGATTCATGTGGGGGGCCAAAACAGAAATTCACATGTCTCAGCAATGTTTTTAACGCTTTTGCAGCAATGTCCTCAGCTGGAGCAAATAGACCACAAATTTATGGTAAGTGGTCATAGCCACCTTGAATGTGATGTTGATCATGGGATGATAGAGAAACAAAAAAAAAAAAACATCTACAGATGCAAATTTCAGTTCCCCACGATTGGTACCAGTTAGTACGAGTTACTGGAAAAAAGAAAAAGTTTCAAGTGCTGGAATTAAACCACAAAGATTTCGTAAACTATTCCGACCCAGATAAAAGCCATCTTAAACTAAAACAAAAATATAGCAATGGTAACTCCTTCAAGTGGACAGAGCTGCGGTGGCTAAGATACCGTCAAGGATTTACAAAAAATATTTTTTTTCAAGTTTTCACTAGACGAAAGGGTAGAATTTTAATGTATGAATTAAGAAGGAAGGATATCACAAGATACACCCTTAAATCCGCTACCTTGCTATACATCTTCATTAGTAATTTCTAATGAAAAAAAGAAAGTTATCTTGGCTCTTCTGGATTTACTAAGACTTTCACGATTTTTATAAAAATCTGCAAACTACTAACAATGCCAAAAGCACATTGCGCGACCTAGTGAAAGAAGAGGTATTTAAAAAAATCTTTTAATTAAAGTTTTTTCTTCTAGTGTAGATAACGAAAGTGATTAAGTCAAAGTTGTATTTTGTTTTATTTTATTCTGTAAATTCAAAATAACACTCTCTACTTTACCAATAATGGCTATAAAAGATGGTTTGTTGAGAACAAAAGAATTTAATGAAAAATATGGTCTAACCAATGAACTATTTTGTAATATTTGTTATTTAACTATAAATCGTGGGCTAACGAGCAAAACGCAATAAGTCAAAAAATAGGTTTATGAGTTTTGAACAATTTAAAGTTTTTACATAATATACAAAAATATAAACACATTTTGACAAATTTTTGACTTAGTTTCTTTTGCTTAAAAGCATTCGAAATTCATAAAAATATGAGGAAAAACAGTAAAACGCTTAATTAGGGACCTATCTAAACCAATTGTGTGTAGTTATTCAGCCACATATTTTCACTTGTGACTAAAATTACTCTTCCACTTATATATTTTTCTTTATTATTAAATATAACCTCACAATTAATAAGAAGTGTACTATTATTTTAAAGTGTGCATGCATCTGGTGTTTAACATTTTCTTTATTTCAACTTATAATAATCTTCACTTTAATTTTATATGACCAGTTCTCATGCTATTATGTTATTTATTAAAATTTAGGCTGTTTTAAAATACAATACTTATTGTTCAATTAGGTTTCAGTATATTAAAAAAGAAGGGGTAGGAATAATATACAGGATCTTAGGCAACTTCTGGCATGGAAATGGAAGGAATCTGTCAAAAACAAGTGAGAATGGGAAGACACAGTTTAAGGCTTTGGCCTGTAAAGCTGTTCTACACATTCAATTTATTCTGATGATATTTTAACTACAAAAATTAAAATTTTTAGTTTAATAAATTTGTGTTTAGTGATATTTATTTAGTTTATATGTATTAGCAATCGAATTTCAATGAATTATTAAAAAAAATATATTAAATTTTGTGTATTATTGGAATCTTAATACATAAAAACATTATTTTAATAGTAATTTTAATTCAATAGAACTTCCAAGCATTAAGAAGAAGTCTGTTATGACGTGGTTATGATATGTATAATAGTAAAATACTCTTATCCTGGTGATATCCTGATCCAAGCCGTTAAAAAACTTGATGTTTCAGGATACTTTTATATTAAATCAACAGATATACCAAAGGACTGGACATAAAACTATTTTCAGCATTTCATTTTTTAATTATTTTTTTTAACTTGTTACGATGAACAAATCCTCGACTTTTAATAAATAAGAGGTAAATGAAAAACATTTATGTTGTTTTACCATGAAAATACTTTTGTTAATTTATGAAATCTGCTTTCGAAAAACGAAAAAAAAAAAAATTAAAAGTAATATATCTATGTCTAAAGGAAATAGAGTTGAACTTATTGTTATTAGAGCTGCTGTAACATATTTTAGAAAAGAATATTTTATTCTACATAACTAACTTGTTAGTTACATAATGAAATAAAAATCTTAATGAAGAATGTATCGTAACAACCATGGGCGTCGTTTAGGGAGAGCAAGGGGGGCAGTTGCCCCTCCCTGGCTTTTACGACTTAATCAAAAACGCATAAGATATATATTACTGATATTTCGTTAGGTAGGTACTGTGTGCCACAGATTGACAACGCTGTATACGGTAAATTACAGAACTACCACAAATGATAATGATAATATTAAATTTGCGTGGCATCTTCAACAAAAATTCTTACCAAACTCCTCTATACTAGCTTTTGTTTTATCAACAGAAACAAAAGAAAAATTGGATCCAACGGCTTGAAATTATGTTTAACCAATCAGAACAAAAGTCTTCTGGTTCTTTTATATTTAATTGATTCTCTTTTAATGGTAAGTGAGTTTATTTTAAATATTCATTAAATAATTTTTAGAACAATTTCTTTTAAATTTTGACAACAGTTATTTTCATATCTGTGTTGTCAATTTTAAGTAATTTGAATTTTTATGTCACATAATTTTAGGTTGGTACCTTGTTAGTTTATTTTTTAAAGATTTAACAACCTTTTTGATATACAGGGTGTTAAAATTTTATCATCCAATTTTTTTTTTAAATTTTGTGTTGAATCTGTATTTATTTATTATAATTAATTGCATTTTTAGATTATGATGATGTTCATATGCCAAGGATTACTGGAATATTATCTGCTGTTAATATTTTGTTGCCTGAAATGAAATTATAGCACCCTTTTGTTGCATTTACTTTAAAATATAAGGTCAGTTTCCTTTTTCTTTACATATATAACAATAGATTTATTTATTATATTGGCTTCGCTATAGCCTTAATAAATATTTTAAAGTTTTCGAGAGATAATTGTATGTAATGGTTTCATTGTATAATGCTCACATTTTCTTTACATTACAATATGTTATTAATAAATTAATATTTTCACCTGTTTTACAAATCCATATATATTTTTTAATTACGAATTCTATTAAAAATTGTATTGTCAGTATATGCAAATATCGTCCGTTAGTTCATAAATTATTCAGCGCTGCTGTCACGCACGGAGCGAATAATGTTATCAATATTTGTGGTAGAGAAAAAATAAATTTAAAATTTGCTTTATTTGTGTTCGTCGACCTATTTTTAGTAATTTTTTTATGTTTTTGTGTTTCTATAAATATTTTTTTTGTTTATGTTCCCATTTTTCCTTTATATATTTTTAAAAATATGTGTTTTAAATTGCTCGTTTTTTTTTATTTTCGTTTTTGTCTTTTTGTTGGTTTATTTTTTGTACTAAAGATGCTTTTGTTTTTTTTTGTTTTCTGACAAATAAACATTAAATATTTTCCAAAATTTTGCCCCTCCCTATAGAATTGTGTAACGACGCCCATGGTAACAAATATAACAGTTAATTGCTTATTTAGCCAATGCGTTGACCTTAGTGGTTGATTTATATATCTAAATTTCTAATACACAAATTTTTTATTCTATATTATTATTAATAAAAAAATGTTAACATTACTTTTATTTTATTTCGTCTATGAAAATATTAGCCAAAGTTTTACTTCATCCTTTGGCAACTTCTCATTTTAAAAGTTATTTAATCAGCATTGATTTTATTACTAAGATGAAAGTAATTACAAAAATTTCAAATGAAATTATGCGCAAAATCAATACAAAACAATTTCATTTCGAAAGTCAGGAAATTAATATCCCTTCCGCTTGTTTACGGAAGCAGCTTTTCAACAACAACTCCATTCAAAGTCCTAATTGAAATTTATTCTACGAAAGAAAGGGAGAGAAATAAGATTTTGGGTTTAATTATTTTTCTTTTATTAGATTTTCTATGGAATTAATGAAATTTGTTTCTGTTTAAGTGAATTTGAGAATGAAAAAAAGATTTTCTGTAAATATTATTATCGAAATTAAATTCCAAAACAAAATATATTTATTAAACAATTTTTTTTTACTATATTGGTATATAAATAGTACAAAATATTTGAAATTTTTAAAAATAATTTTTCCAAGTGTACAATATTTATTATATTACATCCTCATTTTTTCTCACACTGTATGTAAACAACCATACCACAAATCACAATTAAAGCAACAATTACAGTTAAATCCTAAGGTTCAGGTTCGATCCCAGGCTCGAGCACTTTTTTCTATATTTCTTCGATTTGTTTTTACCTTGTTGTTATAGGTATGGATTCTTTAGTTTTATTTTTACATTTCCAAATGCATTCTTTAGTTTTAATATCATTAACCAATATTCCTTCGCTTATTTCTTCATATTAAATATTCTTTCATCCATTTTGAATTAATTCTTGGATGACTTTCATTCTTTTCTTTTACTAAATGATTTGAATAGTTTCTTCGAAGAATCTCTTCTTTATTTTAATTATTATGGAAGAAATTTTGTTCATGGTGTACACTTTAAACTAAAGTGCAGCCATATTTCTACTTTTAAGACTCCCTTCGATACTTTTCCCCTTCGATATCGTCGAAATAATGACCAATTTTTTGTTTTGCTACGATTTTGGTGAGATTTCAACTATACAGTCCAACAAATCAGTCCAAAACTCAACGTGCAGTGCTTGGCCTGACCCACATCTGAACTTTCCTCTTCTATCAGATGTGAAGGTAAAGAGTGAAATGAGCTAATTCAATCTTGGCTTGCATGCCACGTCTGAGCATGTAGATCCTCCATCAGATGTGAACGTGAAGGGTGAAAAGAGCTGATTCAATCTTGCCTTAAGATCATGTATAGAGCTCCAAGTAGAATAGAGCACATTTTGGCCACACATCAGTACATCAATATTTCGTGTGTAATGATTCAATAAGAGTGACTGTAGAATTTTAACCAAGGAATGGACTGAGGATAATATGAAGGAGATATCGATGCAAGATTTACTAAAAGACCATATAAATAAAGAGAAAATAGTCAAGTTTTTAAAGGATATAAATTTAGTTAACAAAACAGACTTACTGTTTATTATAATTGATAGTAAATTTGTTACACATCTTATCGATGCTAATAAAAACAGTACCAATTATTTTTAAATTGATTTGCATTTTTCATTTTCCATTTTCGTAATATAATTTCATCTAGTAACTAATTTCAGTTGTAGCCTCAATTAAATGTAAATTTAGCGTTTCATTTATTTCTCTAGTTTACTGATGTTGATTATTTAATTTTTGTATTACTTAATTAATAATTTCAGTCCTGAAATTGCTCCATAAAAAATTAATATGATTATAAATTTTACAGTAAAGTTAAATTAAATATCACAAGCTTGATAATTAAAAAGTGCTTACGATCCAGAGTCTAACTGAGTGTTTTTAATGGGTGAAGGAGAATGCAAATATATTTGTAATGAATTATGTTTGTAAAATTTCACCAAAGCTTTTCCAATGGTCCAACAATTTTTTTTAATAACAATATTGTAATCAAATGGATTCTAATAGATGAATATTATGTAATTAAATCAGGAGTTAAAGTGCTGTATTTTAGCCTTTCTAGGATATTTATTTTAAGCTGCTGGAAGTGATATTTTTTAATCCATAAATTGTGATTACTATTTATTAAAATGTTTAGACTGTTTAGGGGTTTTATATAAAGCTGCTGGAAGTGATATTTTAAAACACAAAATTTGTCATTATTTTTAATAAAATTTTTGTTTAAACAATTTGTAAAGTTTGACTCTGAAGGGATTTTAAATAAAGCTGCTGGAAGTGATATTTTAAAACACAAAATATGTGATTACTTTTTAATAAAATTCTTATTTAAACAGCAAGTGTCTGGGAAAAGTGAGGTGTTAATAAATAAATAAATAAAGTGGCCAAAGAATTATGATAAAAATTCATACATTTTCAACCAAATTGAATTATTTTATATTATTTTTCGCCATTTATGATTATATTAACTATTTTGAAAAACAAAAATAGTTAGTAGGTAGGTTTTTGTATAAAAAAACATGTAATTTTATAAAAAATCATAGGTCTAAACGATTTTTTTAAATCATATAAAAAAAAGGTGCAGGTTGTTTTAAAATGCAAAATATACTGCTGAAGAAATAAAATATAACCCTACTTTAAAATTGTAAAAGTTGTATCAAAAATAGTGTATATAGAATTAGCTTAAATATCATATAGTTTATACGTAAATATACTTCATTACGGAAAGAATAAGTATTAAATATTTAGGATTTTTATTTCAAATGGTGTATCAATTGGACACTAAAAAAAAAAAAATAGGACACCATAAACTTTTAGTAGTATCTTATTTTCGGAGAAAAAAAAAATAGGAGACCATAAACTTTCAGTAGTATCTTATTTTCGAAAAAATACAATAGATTGAAATAGGATAAATTAAACGTTTTAATTTAGAATGATTGGACTTATACATTCAGTCAAAAAGTATCCTCAAATTTCAACATTGGTAACTTAGGACCCAAAATTCAGCAAAGCTTTCCACTCTTTTATAAGTGAGAGCTAGGTGTATGGATTTTAAAAATACTATATTTTTAATACGATTTTAAACCATTTGCTTATCTGTATTTTAATTACAGTAAAATAAGACCAAAGAGAGTTTTTAAAACCTATACACCCAGTCTTCACTAATAAAAGAGTAGATAGCAGTTATTGAAGAAAATCAATTCAAGTTAGTAACAAAAGTTTTCAAATTTTGTTGGGATATTTATTAAATTGAGATATTTATAAATTTAATAAAAAAATTAAATGTAATATAACTTTCTAAAAAAAGTCTGTTTTTTTGAACTCTAGTTGGTGTATTAACTGCTGAAACAACCAAATTCACTCATTGTATCAAGATATGTATTCGAGTTTTGAGTATTTGATAATATATCTATGTTCATGTCGCCTATACAGATATTATAATCATAGTTATTTTTGCTTTCTTGAGTTAAGAAAGTATTTATTTCGTTTATAAAATTAGATTTATCAGTTTTCCATAGTTTATTTTCACCTGTAGAAGAAAGCTATTGTGAAATCTCACATTTTGATGAAATACAACCTGGAATGTTGAAAATTGTAATATCAGCAAAGAAACATAATGTTTAAATAATATTAACATAAATAATATTAACATTTGCATCAAATTTTTAAAATTTATGCGTTTTTTTGACAAAATTAAAGGAAAATAGAGAATTATTTTTTGTTATTTAAATAAAAAATATTTCTGAGTAAAATAAAATGTTGAAATTTTGTGACTCTTTTCGATTGAATGTATATGGCCAATCACTTTAAATTAAAATGTTCATTTTATCCTATTTTAAGTTATTCTGTTTTAAGAACAAGGTACTATGTTTTTCTTAAGTCGAAATATACAGGGTGATAGATCTCGTAAATCGCAAAATCGGTTAAAGTATTATTTTAATTATCAACTACTTTTGAAGGTTTACGATAAAATACGAAAAAGGACATTTTAGTTTTTTAAATATAGCATTGTTATCTATTAAAAAAATATATAAAGCTTTATTTAAACATTAATTAGGTTCTCTATATCATGCAATATCAAAATTTGTATTACATCATTTTGCAATTCTAACATTTTTAACTTAATTTTTTTTTAATAAAAACCTTGATAAGCTATAAGTTTTTATAGCTTTCTATAATGATATGTTAAGTTGCGATAAATACAGCGAGCCGCACTGAAGCCGAGCCAACAACACGCCAATAACGAGCTTAAAAGAGGCTCATCAGAGACTTTTTTCTTTCCACTGTCTGTCTGTTTTTAAATAGAAAGTCAAAGTGATTTATCTTGGCTCTAATTTGGCTCAGGTGCGAATAAAAACCAACAAAAATTGAAAAAAATGAGCATGGTACAGTGGTGTAGCCACGAGGGGTTTTTGAGGGTCAGAACCTCCTCCATGGAGGGTCCTCACTTCACCATTTCCACTATAGTATTGGCACTGATCGCTATTGTTTCTTTTTATTCACTTTCTTGATTTAACCCCCCATCGTTCTCAAAAACCCCTCTCATGAAAAATTAGTAGCTACGCCACTGGTATGGTACATATATATTAATACGTTCTTTATTTGAGTAAAACTGAGTAAATCATTGTAAATCTTGCAAAAACTTATTATCTAATAAATTGAAATTAAAATTTCGAAAAATATTTAAAACAATACAAAAATTTAATAATTATAAAATAAAAAACAATTATTATTGATCAAAAAATAATTAACTAAGGAAGAAAGGAGATAAATACACAAAGTTTGTCAACTACCGATTTTTTTTTAGATTTTTTTTTAAACATTTATTTCAACAATATAAGGTCATCTTCAGGCACAAATTATAAAAGTTTGTAGAATATGTGCAATGTCTAAAGTTAGTTACATAATTTTTTAAACTGAATTCGTAGTACCACTAGCAGAAATCCATTTGAAAAAATAAATTTAAATTGTAAAAAACTTTCTTCCTAATGAAGGTGATATCAAATAAAAAGCAAATAAAACGCGACATGGAATGATAGAATGAACTATATTCATAACTTCTCCGTCTATTCTTTTCAATAAGAAGAAAGACAAAGATGTTAGAAAAGGTTTTCTTGAGTAAAATAATTCTAAGGGAACTCATAGAAAAAGGTTTTTTATTATAGTAGTGCGACTTACATGCAATATATCCACAAAAAAGTGGATTTTACCTATGGCAATTGACAACTAATGAGTGACAGATCAACCAATGAGGATAACTATATTTAAAATAAAGTTAGACGTGAACAAATGTAAAATTTTTAAAGTTAAATCATATGAATTATAGTAAAAATATTATTTTTAAGTAAAAGAAAACAGTCATTTAATCATCTAGCAAAGAGAGGTTAGAATTGAGGTTATTAGGGAAAAATTATTATCAGATTGATATATTAACCAGTTAATAATAAGAGTCTGATAAATTTAATTAAATATCAAGAAAATATTGAGTTGGCCCCAATGGTTGACAGCCTTTGTGTATTTCTTTCCTTTCTTCGTAATCCACTTCGGATCACTTTGAGATGCGGATAAATAAAACCAGTTAACAAGATTAATACAAGAACTGATACAGTTAAAAAAGTTGCTTAACCTCTAACGGCTACACACTGACGCCTCGCGAAAATATTTTCTATTATTTTGAAAATGTATGTGTTTTGAAAAGTAGGGAGTTATGTAGCTTTTAGTGGATAACTGTCCGACACATCAGTAACGCGAGAATGTTAGTGTAGTAAGTAGTGATTTTTTATTTAAACCTACAGATAGATAGTGGTCTGCTAGACCAAAGCGTATCAATTCAGTAAATATTTTTATTTGTAGTTATATTTTTATTAAAAAATAAATGATATTTAAGCATGTATGGGCCATAAATTCTTTTCAACCATGCAAGACAACTGATCTTGATGGTATAATCACAGGTCAGGAACTACTGCAAATACAACTGAGTAAAATGTTACAAATGAATATGTCTGCAAGAGCTGTCTTTATTCCCAAACCTGGCAAAGCGTCTTACGCTGAGACCAAATCTTTCAGACCAATCAGCGTAATACCATTTTATTCTAAAAATTGGAGACATTAATCGATAGATATATACAGATGATGTTCTATGGGAAAAACCAATACTTTGATACCAGTTTTCCTACCAGTCTGAAAAGTCTTGCGATGAAGCCATACACAGACTAGCTCAAAAGGCTAAACAAGCATTGGAAATAAAAGAAATACCCTTAGGAGTTTTCCTAGATATAGAACAAGCCTTTGATTCGGTCTCGTATAATCCAATATTTTTGCATAGCCGTGGAATAGCACAATGCATTATACAATGGGTTCAGTTTATCCTTAATCATAGAATTACTACTACTAATCTCGTAAACACAAGAAATGTAACAGTTAACAAAGGATTCCTGCAAAGAGGAGTTCTAGGTTTGTTACAACACAATAGCAAATCAATTTGCGTACTGTGGGCATCTGCGCTATCTAAAATTGGTGTTCCAACAAACTTTGGACCCAAAACTGTACAAGACACCCAAACCTAATCACAAAACTATTTTCTTTACTGCCAAATCAGTTCCTGGGTCTAAATAGGAACGAAATGTTAAGACATGCGCAAAACTAAAGTGACCTCGTAAATAACAACGATCAACTTTGGAAATTTCGTCATTGTTTTGATATTATCGATTGTAATTTGGTTTAACAACATAAAAATGTGTTCCAAGACATCCAAGTTTCGAATTGAGTCTTAATCCTCGACATGTCGTGTTCAGGTCAGGTCAGGTTTATGTATGGTTTCAAGATTGTTGTTGTTGATGGAACAAACCTTATATCTCCACTTATGTTGACCTTAGTGGTTGATGACCCCTTTTATAGGAGTTAGAGAGCATTTGCAGACGACACAAGTATCGTAGTAACCGATAAAGTTGGGGCTGTTGTTTCCCGAAAGGACACAGCAGGCACTAAATATCTTAGGAAGATGGTGCCTAAGGGAAGGACTGTCCACAAACTCTGTTTCTACATTCATAACAACAAAGGAACCTTCAATGAATGAAGCAGCTTTATATGTGACAACAACTGAAAATGGCTTAAAGGTTAAATATCTTGGAATTACTTTTGATGACAAGCTTAGCTTTTGCAGGCACATGGAATAAACAAAAGAAAAAGCATGTAGACTTATAATAGGAAACACTTAGAGGCTTAAACCAGCTTTATACTATGATTGTAGTACCTGCTATAACTATCTCATCAGTCATATGGTGACACAAGACAAAAAAGAGCTAACACAAAATTAGACAAGGTACAAAACTGTCTAATAATAACAAAGGCATTTAGAACTACGCAAACTGCAGTAATGGAGCTACTGCTAGATCCCTACGCCTTATGGTGGAGAAGGAGGCTATGGCGGCGGCATATGGATTTGTATGGGACCTACACATAATGATATTAGATAAACTTAAACAAAATCCGGATAGAAACCTATTATTCATAACTGTAGGAAACGTTTTAATATTCAAATACCAAAAAGGGACAAAAGCCGGAAAAATAGGGAAACATAAAATTAATCACTCTGTTATACAGACTGTTTGAAGATGAAAAACAGCACAGGAGCCTGGGATTTACAATGAGAACCTAGAGAGGACCATTAGTGTGAACCTATGGTCACTGACAATAGTCTTCCAGGCTGAAGTAACAGCAATGCCTGCGCCAAAGTTACGCTAAATGACTCCTTTAGAAATAAGAGGATCTTTATCGTGATAGACAGTTAGGAAGTCCTGAAAGCACTGAAAAGGGTAGAAATACCTAGGTCCTAGCAGAACGTATAATATTTGGAAGATGGCCTAGGCCCTAGCAGAACATAACAAAGCCACTCTTGAATAGATTCTGGGACATGATGGAATATTTGGAAACAAAAAAGCATACCTCCTAGTCAGGAAGAGAGCTGTAAAACTTTAATTGGATCAGAACCTACAAGTGGTATTTTATACCAACATGTTAAATAGGTGATAATGAAACACCATATTCTTTGGTTAAAATTTCCTAGATCTAGATAATCTAATATTCATAGAGGGTCCATCCAAGATCAGACAAACATTAGCAGAAACGAAATTAAGGCCGTAATCGGACTCTTTACGGGACACTGCAATCTTAGAACACACCTAAACCTCTAAGGGATATTTGATGACTCTCTATGTAAATTATGTGAACAGGAGGACGAAAATTCTATTCTCATACTATATCATTATCGGAACCTTAAATGGGAACGGGAATGGTAGTTTGGGTACAATATTTGGAACCTAAAAGAATCTAGAAAGCACCCATTAAACATATTCCTGACGACTAACCACCTGGGGAAGAAGGTCCCTCCAGTCGCCAAGTAGGAGACTGGAGGAGCTTTCACAGGTGGCAACTTTCACAGAACGTGCACACACAAGACAAAAAAAACGGACGACAAAACAGGGAAATGCCCTCAGCAAACCCTGTCTAAATGCTGATAATATGTCATCCTTCACAGCCCTTTAAGAAGGAATAGCATACCAATCATAGGATGGAAAATTAAGGCCCCCTGTAGCGAAGATATCAGGGGGAAGGTGGTTGTCAGGAGGGTTCCGATCCAGTTTAACAGGATGGGAACCTTCCCGACTTGGGCTCAATTACTGTATGTGTGCTGTGTGTAAACATATTCTTAAAATTATCAAGAATATTAACCTGATGTGATAGAAACAATAAGCCTAAAACTTCAGTACAAGTGGGCTTTGAACAACATCCTAATTCTTCAGATAAGATAGATGGCTGGTGTTCCAGGACCTTCAAAAATGCATCCAGATGACCCAAATTTTTAATAATGGTCACAAAATATTTCTGGTGAATCAGATTTGAATAAACTTGATAACGATATGGATAGCAAAGACGGTTAAGACGATGATTACTTAGAAAGTAAACGCAACACTCAAAGTAAAAAAAGCGTTTAAGAAAGTGACGAAGAAGTCATTGTAGGTGAACAAGAATATTATCTAGGAAAAATAGGTTTAGGTGGTAAATTTTTGTTGTTTTTATTTATTTGGTTTGTTATGTTTTACAAAGTGACATTAAGACAAAAAAGAGCATTCTACAAATGTGCCAACAAGGCAACAATATATAATTGTTACACTCTCAAGACTCAGAGCTAGTGCAAAGCAACTTGGAAATTGTTTTTTATTTCTTATAAAATAGTATTTTGCTATTACTAGTGATGTTAACGTTTCCTCTATCATTTTTTTGTAATTCTAATTAAATTGCAGCACAGAGGCGGCTTTTAGGAAACTTTATAATACAAAAATTTATTCTTTTTTAAAAACAACGCTACACTTAAAAAACAAAAATTTACTTTTTCGTATTTTGTCGAATATCTTGAAAAATAGTCGAACAACTTTTATGGATTTTATGGATCATCATATTACTCGTCAAAATATATAATTTTCTCTTCATTTGACCGACTTTACACCTATATCAGGCGATTTACGGGATCTCTTTGTAAGCAAATTAATTCCGGTACATCCTGTATACTTTAACTTCATTAATATGATATTTTCGTTTATTACAAAAAAATATATATATACAAAAAAGGTGTACTATTTTTAAATGTGTTAATATAACATTTACTAAATATTTGAAGTTACAGCCTATCATTCCAGGTCCCAAATTAAAAGAAATATGGACGACGTCCTAAAATAAAAAACCTGAATATCTCAGATCCGAAGCAGTTAACGAAGAATATGCACAATTTGATATAAAAATCGTCATATATGTATTTGATGATTTCTAAATAGTTTTTAGCAAATAATGAATGCAGTTAATTTTGTATAAACGATATAAATTTTTTGAAGCATAAATATAATTTAAAAAAATCGTCTAGACATGTTCTAGAATTGTTTAAAAATGGAAACCTTGAACTCGGCCACTTTTTAGTACAAAAGCTACAAGCATCTATATAGCTTAAAGGCAACTGAAAATTTTAGAAAATACAAAGTAGATTTTAATACGACAGGAATGTAAAACTGAAATGTACATACTATCAATATTCATTTTAAATAAAAGAATGAATCACCTACCAATTTACTTTCTAAAGACAATTTTAAATGGGTTAATATTTTCAATGGGGTTTACTAATTTAAGGTTTTATATAACTACAACAAGAATGATGTCCCATTACTATTACACCATTTAAAAAAATCTAGGCACACAGTATCTGTCTTTAATTTATTTTAAATTGCTATTACAATATTAGTTTCTCTTTACATTAAGAAGTAGTTGTGTACTTCTGTTAAGTACTAATTTATTTCCTTGTGTCATGGGAATGCCCAAGCCGTACTTGTAGAGCGCGGCCTTGAAGCCTGCTACCCTACTCATGATTATACAAAGCCCACTCTGTACTCGTAGTTTCTAGACCATTTCGAATGTCACCCGAAAGTGCTATCTCTATGACTCACCAACAACGTATTGCTTTTACTGATAGATTCGAGAAGCGGTGTGTTTGTCTCTATACCTCAGCGGTGTTACGATCATAAGTCGGGTGGCAGGCTCTTCAAAGACGGCTTAGGCATTTATATGACACTCATAATTATGTGGAACCTCATATTTTTATATCATAATAAATTCTAACATAGAGCTACAGTTTTGTATTAAGGCCATAAAAGAATGTGTTTGAAAATTTATATTGATACCTATCACTTCATTTTGTGTTGGGATCAATACAATATGGTAATTCCAAAGTTAACTCTGTATAAAAGTAATTAAAATAATCGTTTTTTTTAAATAACTCCTTACAAATAACCTCAAAAATATGAAAATCTTAATGAATTGGGTCTATATGTTTTCTATTTCTGAAAAACTTATTAAAATAAATTTTTATTTTAATGACATTAAATGGATTTAACAACGTTGGGATCACCCTGTATCGTGAGCCTATGAGAGCGATAACGAACTGTTTAAAATTAATTTTAGGCTTAGCTTGTCTTAAAATTTACTGATGCAAATGTTCCTAAGTCACAAACTTTAAAAATATTTTTTTAATATCCACTATATTGACATTCATTGACTCCAAATGTTATGCATTATAATTAGTACAAATGATCTATTCTACTCTAAATGTACGATTTTGTAATGATGGCTTTTTCTAGGCTGGTTTAAAATAGTTTTTAATAGTAATGTTGAAGAAACTATAGAAGAACTATGAAAGAAAAGAGGTTGGTAATGACTGCTAAAGAAATTCCAGTAACTTTTATAAACGTTAATGATCACCCCGTTACCATCAAGAAAGAGGCCACAATTAGAATCTGTATACCAGTAACTTCCATAATTCGTCAGACAACAACTTCCAATAATTCTAATGACAAATACAAGTAAATGATTGCAGTCGCTGGTCAATCTCTAAATTAATTAGAAGAAAAAAAAGTAAAGAAATTTATTTGACTATATCGTGACTTTTTCTACCATATGGATGAAAAACAGAGAGACCTTCTGTTGTAAAACACAATAATTTACACTGGTGATGCCAGACCAATTCGACAAAGGCCAAGAAAGAAGAAGTTAAAAAGAATTGTTTGCAAAATGGAAGAAGACAAGGAGATGGAACCTTCTACCTCTTTGGTAGTCCTTGTTCAGAAAAATGTTGGAACTACGAGGTTCTGTGTAGACTACCGTCAGTTGAACAATGTTATCAAGAAAGGCACTTACCCTTTGCCTCGAATCGACGATACCTTGGCCGGAAGTAAACTATTTTCTACCTTAGACCTAAAGTCTGGATATTGCCAGGTGTGAATGGACCCACTAGACAAAGAAAAGACAGCTTTTACCACCAGATCTGGATTGTGGCAATTTAATGTCATGCCATTTGGACTATGTAATGCCCCCGCGACATTTGAAAGACTTATGGAAAACGTATTGAGAGGATTATCCTGAAAAACATGCCTGGTTTATTTAGACGACATAATAGTCTTGGGGAAAACATTTGATGAACATCTGAAGAACTTTAATATGCTTAACTGATGCTATACCCCTAGCTATTCCAAAATAAAGTTATTTACCTGGATCACATAGTTAGCAAGTATGGCATGGCTGTAGATAATAAAAAAGTGGCTTCTATCAAACAATGGCTTCAAATGAGAAGTTTTCTTGGAAGATTTATAAAGAATTTCGCAGGTATTAACATGACTCACAGAAGAAACGAATTCTGCTGGGAGTGTCATATTTCATTTGAAACATTAAAGAAGCATTTAACAACAGTGTCAATACTAACACCAGAGGAGTGTTTTCATAAATTCAGAGGAGGAAAGCAAGAGTACTGAGCCACTTTAGTAAATAAAGTTCTCTTGAAACCTGAGCAAAATTATTGTTTTATGAGAAAAGAAGTTGTGGAGTGCGTGAAACACTTCTGCCAGTAAGTAGACGAAAGAAAATTTTTAATCCGTAAGAATCATGCAACCCATAGGGTTAAATCGTTATATGGATTGAACGTCTTCAAGAGTACAACATTAGGATTTAACATAGAGCCGAAATAAACTAGAGTAACATGATCTGAAGATGACATAGAAGAAAGCAGAGCTGCAGAACGTCTTAAAGAAGCAATAGAAAGTGCAGGTTTGAATGTGGAAACGTATTTAATTTCGGATAATGCATCTTCTGCTATAATTTCTTTAATTTCTTCTGATATCAAAAGTAAGATCTCTTCCTTAAAAATCGAACTGTCTTTTGATATGACCTCTACGAAGACCAATATTTACTCTAACATTTCTTGACTAGAGACTAAAGTTTTGTCTGATGTTTCCTCTATAGAAAATTATATTTCCACCTGAGAATAACCTAATGGAAACACTTTTGATTCCAAAATCCAATGGTTGAGGTTTAGGAAAAGCTCTCCTTGTACCATTTAATATAAATATTTAAATAATGAAGACTTTTTTAAACAGTTGACCTCTGTAAAAAATTCTAATTTGAAAGAAATAAAAGAACTTTTTACTTTTTTCCCAATACTATAATCAGTGGCTACTAGTGACCCAAATGTAGAAGATTCACAATGACAGATGTAGAAAGGTATAGCATGACTGTTTACCCCTATTTTGGTAAAAAGCCAACACTGATTATAATATGAAAGTTATAAGACCTTCCACAATTAACAGTATATATTATTCCTTTCAAATGCAACTTATACCGAAGTATTTTTACAAACTCTAGCAGTTTGTGTTATTGGTGACGATGTTTCAACAAGAGCTAGATTATTTATTGATACAGTTTTATATTTAGAAATCTACAGATTCAGAAATGGGTTACAAACAGCTATACGAAGAGGAGTTGATACATTCTTTGTTTAGGAGAGCCCAAAATAAAGTTGTAAAATATTTTTGTTACAAAGTTTGTTTCTGTAATTTAGATCATAGGTATGTTTTTCAAATTCCAGAAAACATAAACGAAACATAAATTTAACTGTCCGTTTAGTGGAAAACAAATCGTAGCTTAAGGTGCCATTTGGCAAGTGTGATCAAGTCAAAATGTCAAAATGTTCTAGCATCAATTCAAGGCATCTATTTTGTCAGGAGCTTTTTTTCTTGCAAATAACTACAGTTGTATTTTTTGTTATATTGTGTTAGGATTTATTGTTAATACTTTTGAGGCTAATATCATATAAAGGAAATCTACTAGCATTTCTATATATTTTTTATTTTGTAACTTAAGCATTATAAAATTTAGAATCGACTTTTTTACTACATTGCCCAACATAAACAAGTTTTGTAAAAAATAAAAATCTATTAGAATTTCAAAATGTATCTTAACTTGCCTTATTATATGCCTCTGTTAATCTAGCAATGTCTTCTTTTTTTGGTTTGCTTCTTAAAATCATTACCAAATTAAAATGAGATCGATTCAAAATACCTTGGCAAAGCTGTTAAGAAGACTGTAAAGATATTTGTATGTAAGAATTACAAATACTATGGTTATATAGCCCTATATATCTAGAATGAACCAGACTACTGCCTGTCAACATGGTGACAGCTGAGGCATTAAAATATCTTATTTATTAGCTTTAAAAGTCATATTTGTTATGTTAGGATTATGTATTGAGTTTCTAAAGCGCTGTGGTCTGAAAAATAAGGGATTTGCTTATGGTTTTTCTACATGAATGGAAAGCCATTTTTACTTGTTTGTATTTAATTTTGGAAATAGATTAAGGGTCGATCTTTTCACCTCTAAGTTCATGTAAATAAATATTTTGTTCTTTATATAACTTTTGCAGCTGAGGACCATGCTTCCTGATGCCAAAAACTCACTGTCAGATACACACTACAGTAACATGTAGGTTTATTTGACAGATTAACTAACATTAGCCCTATAGTTTAATTGACTCAGAGGTTAAATTATTTTGTTTTTTTTTTTCATAGGTGCATATTTCGGTAAATTGGTAGTGATAATAAAATTTAATCCAAAGCTGAGAGCCAAGATTTTCAGTTTTAATATTCCGACATGTCATATTTTCAGCATAACGCAACTGAATAAGCGTTGTCAACATTTAAAGAAATACAAAATAATCGCAATAATGAAAAATGTAACGGATGCTGAGAAAAAACGTGGATTTCTACCTGGTATAGCCTGCGCACTAACCTTAGACAGAGCGAGAAGTTTTTGTGTACTACGACTGACCTGTAGCATAGGGCCATAGTAGCGAATACCACGAACACACCCCCTACCACCGACATGAGCGTGCTTACGAGAAAGATCGTGTTTGAGCCATGATAGTCCTCTGAGCGACGGGTCCACGACAAATCGGATTGGATGGCATCAACGGCAGTCACGTGTTCGGCAGCCATCGCATGCACATTACACAGCAGGCGTAGACAGACACATAGAGAGAAGGAAAGCACCAGATAAAACACATTGCTGCTCGGTTGGTTATGGAGTCATTAAATCATGTCTTTGTTTGATATTTTACACGAAAACGTAAGAAATCATAGCTGTAGCGAACCCGAATATATAAACATACCAGCACGTCACAATTCACGTTTTAAAACAGCTAGATTTCAAATCAGTGTTGTAATCAAAACAAATCAATTTACCAGCGCGGCGCTACTGACTCTGTTCAAGGCGATCGATAAGAGCATACCAGTACGCAGAGTGATGTAATGGCATCTTCTTTATTCGGGTTCGCCATACTGCTCAATAAAAAAAAGTATCAAAACCTACTGACGGGAAATATCCAGTTCAGAATTATTTTGTGGACATTTTAACCATTTCTTTAAGAAATTTTACCTGTTTTTGTTTCTACCCTCGATACTTCATAACAGATGATTAATAAAGTACAATTTAGCAAATAAGCCTTAATAATTGGATCTACGCACGCATTTGAATCACAAATAGGAATTATTTTACTTATAATTACACCAATATTATTTTTTTGAACGAAAGATACTTAAAATAACCATAGTTGTAGAAATGTATAACAATCACTATAATAAAACGCATGAAAATGATAAACTAAATAAACCGATACACAGGGTGGGCTAACGAAAATACAACTGTTAAAATTTAGGGTTTTAAATGTCATTATTTGATTTTTTTGTAATTATTTATTTTAAGATATATTTATAAAAGGCTTTTTGCTCCATTGTATCTTATTAATCACCTTTTATAACTATCCCTATATTTTCACCAATCTGAAATACCCTAGATTGTATTTTTTTCCATTTTGTCCAACTGGTAAGATGATACAGGTTATTACCTGCTAAAAGTACCATTTATATTTCCCACACTTATATATAATAGGGTGTGTGATTTATAGGCGATTTTTTTTTCGCTGTTATACCAGAAAATCTAATACTTTCAAGAAAATAAAAAAATATGCCGCCGGGTAAAAGGTTCCAAGTGCAATAGCGGCTTAGCTCATTTAAAAATTCAATTTCCCATTTAAGTAAAACAAAAAATTTTTTTTTTCATTTTAATTGGATTTTTTTTCCGGAAAAACGTTCTTATAAGTTTTACATTAAATTAAATTTTCAACAAAAATACCTCCTTGGTCCAAGACCGTAAAACCACTAGTTTTGGAGTTATAGCGCTTCAAATACAAACTTTTATAAAAATAGACATCAAATTTAATTTAATTTTTAATTTAATACTTTTAAATTAATAATTTAATTATATTATACATTTTAGTGCATTAAAATTTTTAATTTATTAATTAAACGTTATAATTATTAAAAATCTATTAATACATAAATGAGAAACAATGCTAAGTACAAATCCGAAAGCAATCACTTTAAGCGCATGGTCAATTGCGTGTACGGAAAAACTATGGAAAATGTAAATGATAGGCGTGATATTTACCTTAAAACCCATTGGGCCAGTAAGAGAAATTCCCCGGAAGCAAACAACCTAATTGCTAGGCCAAATTTTAAGTCTTGCTCCATATTGTTACAACACTTTGTGGCTATACATATGGGTAGAACTAAAATATGTTACAGCAAACCATTGTACTGTGCTGGAATTATCAAAAGTAAGAATGTTTGATTTCTATTACAGCACATTAAAAAAAACAGTTAGGCGATAAAATGTTCTTGCTTTACAGAGATACGGATTGTTTTGTTCTTAAGGTTAATACAATAAATTATTTTAATTAATTTATAGCAAAAAACATTGAACATTTAGATACATCCAATTACGAGACTGATAATAAATTTAACCTGCCAGTAAGCAAACCAATGCTGGGGAATTTCAAAGATGAATATTCAAATCAAGTTATCAGTCTATTTTGAGGTACAAACGCCAAGGTCTATTATATTAAATTAGATGAGAAAGAGAGTAAAAATGCGAAGGGCGTGAAAAAATGTATAATAAAGAATAATTTAAATATGTCTGATTTGTAAAAAATTGTAGAAGGCAGGGGCAAGATATTTATAAAAATGTATACATTCAGAAGTAAGTTACATGATATATACATACGATGAGAAAAGGATTATAATACCAAATAGTCAAAACTCTACCATGGAGCCACAAAGACATTCAAGAATATCGTAATGGCCTGTGAAAAACTTTAGCCAAACTAAAACAGAATGTAGTGCATATTGTAAATAATGGTAGCGATGAAAATAGATTAGATATATTTTTAAGACTTTTATTTGAAGAGTTGTAAATTTGAATTAATATATGTATGCAATAATTGAAAAATTTACGTTGAATATATATTTATTATTTTAGTATTATTAGAAGAAATGTAAATTGAAATTAATACATAAGTTAGTAATACATATGTACCAAAATTATTTTAAATATTTTTTTATCAATTTTCAATTATCTCTCCCCTCCACTCCCTACTCATCCCTATCGCAATAAACAGAAAATGTCCATGATCAGACATCTACTCGTATTCTGCTTGAGCCAGACCGTTCAGAAAACCTGTAAAAAAATGTCTATCAACATAGCAACCATAATCGCCAAAGAACATGCCACAATTGACCATGTGGTGTTGAATAAAACATGGGAGAAGTTCCAATCAGAGGTGAAAAAAAAATGTAAATATTTACTTTGCATACATATTTATAACAATTTTCTCTATATTTTTCCCCTAACCCACATAAAAATAGTAAGTACAACTGCCGGAGAACAAGCCGTAGGCCACCACGTGGTTATTAATAAAACATATAGAAATTGTTAGATCGAGGAGGTAAATAACTAAACAAAGTAATTTTGAAGAAGACAAGGATGGCATATGGCATCTTTTTTGTCATGGATAATCAAGGCTACCATTTCATCATTTTTATAAATATTTTTATTAATATTTGGCATGACTGTTGAAATTTATTGAATACTATTACATTTGGACCTAAAGTGACTGGCCAGTAAACCTCAAAAGCGCATCGTGAAATTAACTCATGAATATGTTGTCGGCAAGCTAGATTTATTAAACTTTTTTGTATTTTTTTTTTTTTAATTTGCACACACCTCTTGTTTCACCTACAAAATATACTTGAAGCGCTATAACTCCAAAACTACTGGTTATACGGTCTTGGACCAAATAAATTATTTTGTAGAGAATTTAATTTACTTTAGAAGCTATAAGAACGTTTTTTCTAAAAAAAAAATTTAATAGGAAAAAATCCAATTAAAACGAAAAAAAAAAACATTTTTTTCTATCCTATTTAAATGGGAAATTAAATTTTTAAATAAGCTAAGCCACTATTGCACTTCTTAGAACCTTTTACCGAGCAGCATAATTTTTTATTTTTTAGATTTTCTGTTATAACAGCGAAAAAAAAAATTGCCTAAAAATGACACACCCTAATATGTATTTTGCCTAAAAAATGTCTGAATATTCGAGCTGGTGCTTGATATGTCTATGACCTGCTGCTATTTTGTCCCAAAAATTAGGTCTAGAATTAAAGCAGTGCTAATTACAGTTTTGACTTTGCGATAATACTTTTTTATGGTACTTGCGATAGAACCTGGACACTAGGAATTATAGAAGTAGATAAGCGTGTTGGGTTTGGTGTTGGGTAGGTAAAACAATGTAAATTATAATAAACTAATGATTATAAGATACTGTTAGGACAAGGAACATTATTAGAAATATTATTTATTTTGTTTAAAAAAAAAAGTTTATAAATACAATTAAAAATTATAAAATATTAAATAATTTTAGATTTTTTATATAAAAATAAGAAATTTAATAAATTTAAATGATTATTATTGAATTTAAATAAACATTTAGGCTATTTGCATAACTATCTCAAATAGTTTTTAAACCACAAGTGCTACAAAGCCTCACGTGCTACCTCGGAAATATACCATGTAAGTATAATTCTTAAAAACCAAGTATTACTGCAAGTACTATATAAAATATTTTAACGCAAATGCCTCTACTATTTAAAAATAACCTGAAATAAATCTGTCTTTCACAACTCACGATTTTTACAATATTAATACCTAAGTAGGTTTTGACCTCTTTCTTTCCTGCAGAATTAAGCTAAACCAAATCCCTTACAATTTTATTCTTATAATATCATGTATTATTAGAATATTTTCAAAATTCTTACCCATATGTCAAAAATTGTTTTTCTATACTAAATATAGAAAATTAAATAGACTGATTTAACCTTCCATTGTACTTGCTAAATTTTTAGGCATCACTTAATATTTTGACTCTTCCTACGAAATTAATATTTTTTGGAAAATGTTTCATTTTGTCATCGGCGAAAATATTTCTTACAAGTCAGAATTTATTCCATTTGGCTGTTTCACACTGTATGTATAGAAGAACATCTGTTAATGAAAACAATGATTGCACAGAAGAAATCAAACAAAAAATAGCCTCAAAGCACTTTTTTAAAAAACTTTGAAATGTTTTGGGTAGTAAGGAATTTAATTTGGACCTTATAATGCTAAGATGCCATGTATTTACTGAAATGAGATCTTCACATCTTCAGATGGATGAAGAATTCTCTTTGGGATAAGCTAGGAGAATAATTAAGAATAAGGAAGTGAAATAAGTGTTTTCAACAATGTTTTAACAATAGAAAATAAAAACATTGACCGATTAAACCAAGGAAATTTTGATTTATATAAAAACTATTGAGTTGATTTCCGCAAAAACCCACGAAACCAGAAAGCATATTTATGCTCAATGGTTCATTAAATGTCATTTCTATTCTTTTTCACACATACACAAACAGCAAAACAAGAACAGAAGAGATTTTAAGTAATAATTAGTATACAGGGTGTTTCATAATATATACGCAGGACTCCAGGACGTGATAGCTCGTCCAAAAATATGAAAAAACGATTCCATTAACTTACCCTCTAAAATGCACCATTTTCAAGATACAGGGTGTTGAAATTAAAAAAAAATCTACGTCACTGAAAAAAGTACGGTTTTGAGACGTCCATTTGAACCGCCAATGTTTTTTACACAAAAAGGTACTCTTGGTTATGCGCTCTAAAAACGACCGTTTTCGAGAAAAATCAAATTTTAATGTTCAATGGTCAATTTTTGGAAATAAAACAAAATTTGATTTTTCTCGAAAACGGTCGACTTTAGAGCGTATGACCAAGAGTACCTTTTTTGTGTAGAAAACATTGGTGGTTCAAATGGGCATCTCAAAACCGTACTTTTTCCAGTGGCGTAGAATTTTTTTTTTCAATTTCAACACTCTGTATCTCGAAAATGGTGCATTTTAGAGGATAAGTTAATAGAGACGTTTTTCATATTTTTGGACGAGCTATCACGCCCTGAAGTCCTACGCATATATTATGAAACACCCTGTATGACCAAATAACTAGATCATAGGAATCACAAATGGAATAAAAATGACCAGATCAACAATTTTTTTTTATATAAAAAACAAGCCTTAATTCTTTATTAGGACGGCTGCCTCTAGGTTTCCATCAGAAATTAGCAACTAATAAATTGAAATAAAAAGTATACAAAACATTTTCCAATAAATAATTTATCCATCTACGATCCAATATAGGATCATATATACTATCATTAAAGATTATTAACCGTAACACTATTTATTATACCCGAAGTTTGATTACAAGCTACTTTCAACTCTAATCAGAACTTCAGATCGACCATCCGAAAACCAATCAAAGCTAATTAATGGATATGCGATGCCTAGAAATTAGCGTTATTGGTAAATGTTGCCTTTCAATACAAAATGTATTTACATGTGAACCACAATATTTATATGTACAGTACACACAGCATGTCATTAGAACTATATACGAGGTACACAAGAAGATAATAATATATTTTTTTTTTTAGATATAAAATAAAAAGTCTTGTATTTGATATAAAATATGTTTTGATATGGAACCAACAAATTATAGGAATGTTTTTTAGAATATTACTGATTATACTAACATTTTTCCACGTAATTTGTAGTATTTTGATATTAAGAAATTTGGTAAATACATTGAAACGACCAGTTCTAATGGACAGTAAAAGAAATGTTGTAGTTTGTAGTTTTTACAAATGGTTGCTTCAAAATCCTTTAAAGAAATATTTTATTTACCTATTTCAAAACTTTTTGTGTAAAAAATGGTCAATTTTAGATTAAAATTTGGACGGTTTAACTTTTATAATAATCAAAAGATAAATAAAAACAAATAATGAGACGATTTGGGGTTAAAATTTCAAAGTTTTTAAGAACAGAAAAAAGCAGATGTGATGTTGTTAAGTATAATTAACCCTGTATTCAATATATGGGGTTTAACAAACCCTAAACTCTATTAATAACCCTATAAACACCGAAATATTGCAACTATCGGCAGCAGCACTTTAGTAACTTTCAAATATATCACTATCTATTAGGTAGTATGAGAAATTCAGTTAGCAGTTAGTTATTGACGATGCAATATTGATTTAAAGCATTTTGGAGTTTATCACACTCCACGTGTTGATTTTCGTTGTTTTTACCAATTTATCAAAATTATTGGCACTGTTTTTCTGTAAATGTAATAAGCAACTTAATTTTTGTTTTGGTGCAGTTCTTTAACATAATTTATATTAAGGCGACTACGAAAAAGATTTTTGCAAAAGTTATGGGATAAAGAACTAAGCGAAAATAAAATTACTGACATAGATGCTAAATCTGAAGATAGTGAAGATGACAATGTCAGTCAAGAATCCCGAATTTCATAAACGCCCTAAGCACATTGATATTCGTTACAATTTCATTAGAGAAAAGTTTGCTGAAGGTTATTTCTTCATAGAACACATTCCTGGAGAAGAACAAGTAGCAGACCTGTTAACTAAATCTCTTCCAAAGACTAGGTTTACAAAACTGAGGACATTGATGGGAATTTATTCAAGTAAATTTTGTTCAAGAGGAAGTATTGAAGAATGAACAAGAATTTTGAGTTTTTCTGTATAATATTGGTTTTGTTTTTAGTTGTGATTATTATGAAAATAAAATGTCAAGTATTGTCAATAAAAGTCTAAGCTGCTTTTATTTTTTCTCATTTATTTTTATCTACGACACAATTACATCCACCTTTTGCTAGAATAATAAATAGTTCTATAAGGTTTTTTGAATCCTATGAATCCATGTTATTCAAGTATCATTTGGTAATTTTTAATGTCAGCTATTACTCATTAAACTTTTTTAATTATTTAATTAAAAACTTAGAATAAGAGGAACTTGATTAAGGTGAGACAAATGTCAAAAGGGGATATTTAGAGTTACAATGATTGTGAAAATGTTCTACTAATTATACAGAGAGTTTAAGTACATTTTGATTTAGACATAACAATGTTTGAATTCTACTTAGATTCTGGGGAAAGTTTGGACAGTGGTCAAATGGCAATGTCTAGAGAAAACTAAAGGAGATTGTGGTTGAGAGATTTTAAATTTTGCAGAAAGTCTGCTTGAACAAGGAACAGCGCATTTATGCTTATTCTGCGAAATATAGAATTATTAAGCTCAAACATTTTTATTTTTTGAATATTTTCGATATTACTGATAATATTAGTTGTGAAAAGAGAGCAGTTCATCAAAAAGGCAAAACTGCAGAATTTGTTTTACATAACAAACTTTTTATATGCTTATTGATTTTTTTTTAAAGTATTCAACTGTATTGGTAGATTATGTATCAAAATTAACTTTCAAATAATTACAAAAATGTATAATGACAATTCAATTTAATTCTGACAACTGACAGCTCTGTCGTAGAGTTTGACATTTTAGAGGTTATGCGATTTGACATACGAGCGCTATTTGTGTTGTTTAGAGTAAAATATTCATGCAATGACAATTCAATTCTCAAATATGATCAAACATTATTGTATCACCATCATCATTAAATATAGTACAAGTAATATATATTTTAAATAATTTGAAGGTTCCAGATCACCAAAATTTGCCAATAGTAATATTTTATTTGATATTTCACAATCTAGAGACTTTTCATTTCATATCGATACAAATAATATTGAGAAATTAAATCAAAAGCCTAAATACACAAAATACACTGCAAACACCACTCTTGCGTGTCAACGTGGTAACCAGTATTTAGGCATACATCTTGTAAATATTCTCTGTACCTGTAGCAAACTGCCACTACAGCGAAACAAATGAAGACAAACTTCACGACGCCTACCAAGATGAACACCATGGCTAGCGTGCTCAGGTTGTCAGCATTGTCAGCATCTGCGAAACAACGGTGGAATGATGCTGGTATAGGTTACGTTTTGTTTTTACCCTGAGTTGCGAAACTCAATGCGATGTTTTTTATGCAGTGATTTTGCTACTGCTGCTGTGTACGTACTGAATCGAATACATTAAGTGAAAGAGAAACTTCATAATGTTAAATATTGTCCAAAATTAACTTCTTATTCATCAATAACTTTTTGAAAAAAAAAAAATTTAATTAGAATAAAGACACTAGTGTAAAAATGGATGTAATATAAAAATAGAAGACTGTGTGTAGCTGTAAATCAAAATGTAATTAGATTACTTTTATTTATTTTTCTGTTCTCTATTTTAAATTTCTACTCTTTTTTGCTACCTAGTTATTGTAATCTTAGCAGTATTGTTTTAGATATCCTAAATTATTTTGTTTTTTTTTTTAATTTTAAGAAATCTTCCTTTTTTTCTGAATAAAATAGTTTTGATCACTGAAATAAAAAAAGTAGGAAGCAAATAAAATTATTGTTTCTTAAACAGTAAAGTTGTTTATTGAAAAATTTGTTAAGCGCTCTTAGTTTCAAACAGGCATAAACAAGATTCCAACATTATTACAATGTAATACAAAGTTTTGGGATTAGTTTTTTTTATATGAAAAGTAACTTAGGTATTGGTCAAAGGGGGAAGAAATATTAAAAATTGAACATGAAAATTTGAATTAAAGAAACAGCATAAGGAAATTAAGTACAAATAGTCTTTGATATAACTTAATATGTAACTTAACCTCAATTACTCACAAAAACAAATAATTTAGGTATGAATTTTCAGTTGAAGTAAAATAAACTGAAGCTGCATACAGATCGTTTTAAATCGTTCATAATGATCAATAGAATTTTGTTTGTACCGGGTGATCCATTAAGAAACTAATAATAGTACAGCTTTGGGAAAAAATATTTTTAATAAAAAAAGGTAAAGAGAAATTGCTGAAATTATTTTCAAGTTTATAGGGTGGCCGTTAGGAGGCGTAATTGTGATGTCAGAACATAAAAATGTAATTTTCTTCAATGTTTTCTGAACAAAAAAGCTTTAGTTGTAATTTTTGTCAAATGTGAAATAGAGTGGTGGGGGAAGGTTAAACTCTAATTTGGAAAAATGCTCATAATTCCTGTTTGGCTTTATCAAATTTAGTGAAATTGGTTTCGTTTAAAAGAGATCATTTTTTTTTGTTTTGACATGTAGTTTTTAATTAAATTAAAAAAAATATAGTCACGATTAAAAAACATTGAATTAGTTCTTAATTATTTATATAATTTGTTTAAATTTATAAAAAACAGATTGCAGCATGTAAGAAAAAAATATACCAAAAATTTAATTTTTATTTTATTTTTTAACCAGAATCTTTATTTTTGTAAATTGTAAAGATATAAACTTTTACTAACATTTACTGACAACTTCGTGATCTGTTAAAAGTATGTGCATCCTTATCTATTCATTTTCTGTTTCATGTAGACATACGTTATAAGCAATTGCAGATGAAATAGCAAAGGATAAATTGAAGAAGATATGTCAAGTTTAAATCAGAAAACCGCGAATAAAATCCCGAAGTACCGAGTGACGTATGTTGCTTCTTATCCCCAATTGCATCTCAATTTATAGATTACCAGGACACTGCATCAAAAAAAGTTACATAAAAGAAAATGTCTATTTCAATTATGCTCAAGTTGCAAAATTATCGTTTTTTTTTAATGGTTGTTATATTAAAAATCATATTTTTATCCCCTATAGTTTTAATGGCACTGGTGAAATTCAAATTAGTGATTTTTAAGAGCTAAAAATAAAGATAGCCTTTTGAGTAAAAATGACAGGACTTCTGGATCATCTTAAGTCAAACGATTAAGCCTCAGATAAGAAAATAGCAGATTGTGCAACAAAATACCTTGCAACCAAATAAAGGAGAAGATATACCGAACTGGGATCTTCCAGAGAGAGATGCCTCAATTGTCAGACCAACCTCTCTATAGGAAATTGCAAAATGTATAAAAACAAATATTAATCCTAAGAAAGCTCTTGGCTTTGATTTATTTACAGGAGAAATTTTAAAACAACTTTCGAAAAAAGCCATGTTTAAACTTACACAGCTGTTTATTGCCTCATTTAAACTAAGGTATATTCCTAGGTTGTGGAAAGTAGCTGAAGTCATTATGATCCCAAACCAGAACCAAAGAAGTTTTGTTATATAGACCAATATTTCTATTGCCTATAATATCGAAACTATTGGAAAAAGATACTAATAAAAAGACTGAAACCCATCATTGAAGGAAGAAGGAAACTAATTCCAGTTCGGCTTTGGAAAAAACCATTCAACTATGGATCAGGATCATTGAATCTCAAATGCGATCAAAAATGCATTATAAAACAAAGAAGTCTGTTCAGCCATCCTCCCCGATGTTGTGCACACTTTTGACAAAGTATGGAATTATGGCTTAAAACAAACTGAATGTGCTACTTTCACAGCTATACTCAGAGTGGATTCACACATTTCGGATAGATTCTTTAGACTAAAACAAGATGAAGCATGCTCTAAATTAAAACAGTAGTACCACATGGAAGCGTCCAAGGACCCACTTCGTATCTGTTATAAACTTGTGACATACCCCATCTGAGACAAGATACAATAGCTACATTTGCAGTCGATACCGCTATCCTAGCGATAGACAAAGATTATGAAGAGGCTGCAAATAAATAACAAGCATTCGCTACTTAAACAAATAATTGGACAAAAAGATGGCGTAAACGAAACAAAATCTAATAGTCCCTTATGCTAATTTAGCAAAACATTTAGGTACTACATTGGATGCAAGACTTCGCTAAAAGGTCCATATTAAAAAGAAATGATAAGAGTTAGATATAAAATTTAAGAAAATAGCATTCCACCCTTTATAGTTCTCATACCAATTTATACCTATAGCATTTAGCTCTGTGATTAAGCTAGCTATAGTAATATTCTTATAATTCAGATATTCCAGAATAAATTATTGAGGAACATTGTCGATGCTCCTTGGTACATTAGAAACAGCAACCTTCATCCAGACCTTCAGATGGATACTGTTAACCAGACTATCACTAGATTCGCTAGGAGTCACGAACAACGGATTCACCAACATGTGAACGTTGAGGCAATCCAGCTTCTTGACAACACAAATCAGACAAGAAGATTGAAGAGAGTGAAATCTTTTGAGTAAGCCAAGTTATTTTGTTAATAACAAAGCAAAACAATGTGCGGTTTTATGTTACACGTTAGTTTAGTGTAATTAAGTTATCAGACACTACTCTAGCGAGCAGAAATTTGGTTTTTAAGATTGCAATCCTAGTTGTAGTCTATACCTTGCAATTGTGAGTATTTGTGTCATATTAGACTAAAGTTCTCTTCTAGAGTGCCTACGGAACACTCAAAAAGCAGTTCCTAACTTTCATTAGTAATATGCGCTTTTATATTTTATTTTACTGTCTTTTCTGGCACATTAGGCATGGTATGGATTAGGGTTGCCAGAATAGGTGATTTGTCCCAAAAATCAGTAAATTTTTTTGGGGGTATCTTTTTCTGGGGTTAAAATATTTACCTGGGCAAAAAAAACAGTGGATTTTCGGTCTGGCACTACTCATAAATCTTAAAATCCAATAGAAATACAACAATACAACAATTCTTATCAAAAATTGTAAAAAATATAATTAAAATTTTACTTTTTTCTTAATGATTTTATTTATTTATTTTTTTGAGAGCTCAATATAAATGTTAATGCAATAGTAGAGATAAGCATAGAAATGTTAAGGGATAAGTTTTAGAACTCAACATTTTGAAGTTCTTCAGGCTGCAATTTTGGTATTTTTTGAAAAAATATAAGATTTTTAGTTTCATTTGTGTTTTACTACATAGAGTAATTGTTATGCTTCATTTTTCTCTGATCAATAGTTTGACTTTTGTGTTCAAATTTCGTTAAGTGACCGCTATTACTCCATTCTACTCTACTCTACTCTACTCTGTGGTAAAGACCCTGTCGCTATCAAATGACAACAAAGCATTATGTGTTATTTTAGGTAAGTAACAAACTTCAATATGTAAAAAAAGATATATTTCAAATTCATTTTATTTTTTCTACAAAATTAAATTAAAAATTTAAAAATATATTAGATATTACAAATAATATAGTAATATAAAGGTACAAATAATTTCAATTGATTATTATTAAATATCTCAGAAAAGGGACACTACCCAATATATACGTTTTAAGTATAAAGCTTTTAAAATTTTTAACAATCATGATAATGAATAAATTGACTACGATGTTCCTTAAAAAGTTAAACAAAAATGAATACGCATAAAGGACAAAAAAAAATGAATTAAATTTGTTAACCAAGATTTTTTAGTTATATCTAATAGTTTAAAAGTCACTTTAAAATGGGATTTGGAAAAGGTACCTAAATAAAACATGTTACGTTGTATTTACATTGCCTGCATTATATAAATGATTAAATGAATTTGTTTAATCATTTTTAGGAAAATTTACAAAATTCTTCAAAAAAAGAACCAGAAAATAATGTAAAGGACTTTTTTATGGTATGACATTTTTTTGTATACCTATTCTACATGTATTTATTAATATAATAATTGGAATATTTAACTTTAATTAAATTACTTTTTTAGATGAATAATGATGAAAATGAGAGACAGTCTTATTGTCCATACAATCATTGAAGAAGCAAAATATTACAATTTAGTATTCATTGTAGAAGAGGATGTTGAGTTACTAATTTTATATACAGCCCTGTGTGAGAGGCTTAACATTTATTTCCCAAAACCTAGTAAAGGAAAAACACCTCAAAAATTATAGTCAGATCATAAACTGTCTTAACGACACAACTTTCTCTAAAAACATTCTGTTTCTACATGAATTTAATGACTGCCGTATTTGAACGAGGCAAACAGAAGTTTATTATAACATTGACCAGCAATCCTAACTTATGGCCTCTCGCTGACTTATTCCTGATATCAAGTGCGAACCGAGAAGCGATTATAGACGCAGGTAACCAGATTTTACTACACATGCGGCTAAGTTTAAATTCCTTTAGACAACAGAGGCCGCAGCTGAACAACATTCGTTTAGGACTTATGTTCAAGTTTAAGTTCAATTGAGACTTGGGAATAAGCTGACCCCTGAAATTTGGGACTAGAGAAGATCTAACGCAGGCCTAATTCAGGTTACTACTAAACCAATGCCTGCTTGGTCGCAACTTTTAAGACAACTTGCATGCTAATGCAAGAAAGGCTGTCGTGCAGCATGAGGGTATAGAAAAGGCGGCATGAAATGTCTTAATTGTAACAACGCATCCCTCAATGCCTCAGATGAAGTCATCACTGATCTCACGGAAGATGAAGACGACCACTAAGAAGTCACCCTTCAGTTGCTGTGCCAGAAAATTGATCAGGGAACTGATAAAGATGTCTTGGATGAAGTAGATAATACAATTTTAGATACAGAAACCTTCCTAGGTCTGTTCCGACAACGATCAGAACTAGTCATTGACTCCAGGATTCTGCGCATTATATAATTTGGCTGTCGAAATAATTAGCTGCGCATAATCCTTGTGTCAGTAACTGGTTTCTGATCATTGTTGGAAGATATCTAATAATTAACTGTACGACTAGCTGTTTCTTAACACTGTTACATGTATGAAATCCTTTAAGTGTTAGTTCAAAAATATTTGTTGGGGATTTACATATTGCTATTTACTGTTTTAAATACAAATTGTAGAGGAAAGAACAGGTAGCTGTGTCCAGCTCTGATCGGAAGTAACCTACTGCTCTAAGACGTTCTAAGATGTCAAGAGCGTGCTGAATTTGCCGATTTATTTTATAACTGCTTTTTAACAATTAGTTATAATTATTTTGTCAAAATTATACATTTTCAATTTCTAATTATGCTTCAATTATTTCTTTATATGCACTACCAAGCAATGCGACAAAAGATGTAATGGGGGAGGGGTGAGGGGTGAGGTAGGGATAATAATAATAATAATAATAATAATTTACTGGATGGTGCAGTAAACTTCGCGCAACTAGCACCGCGCAGTACCACATGGTGGCGTCACTGTTTATCAACGCTTATCCCAATGCATGATCCCTTTGTAAAATTGTTTGCTCTATAACAAAAAATAAGTATTTTGTAAAAATGGAAACGTTTCCGAGGGAAATTTTAGTGGAAAGTTGCAAATTCGGATTAAGCGGTAGAAATTACATAAGTCTCATGTCTACCAGAGAAATTGCAAGGCAAGCTTTTTTGTGGCCTTAATACTTGTATTCTGTATCTGTAACGCTATGGTAATGCATGGTTTTATTAACTGTTGGAAGTTAAACAAATTATATTACTAATTGAGGAATAGATTATTGTTGGTATTATCATTTTTTGTTTTATACCATTTTTGAGCATGTTTTTTAGGCATAACTATATTTTGGTTCATTTAATTATAAACTACATGTCAAAACAAAACAAAAATAGTGCCTAAAGAACAGTAGAATTTCTTAAAAAAGTGTTTTAAATAAAAAAAAATATTTTTCTGGATTTTTTTTTGTCGACATAGACTCCTTCTCATACAGCCAGTCACAAAAGGGACGAGGTAAATTAACAAACAAATAATGAATGAAAAAAAGAAAACATTAAATAATTAAATGGGCAGACACGAATTGAGAACCAAAATGAAAATATTAAGAAGGGTTTATTTTTGTACCTGAAAATATGACAGGAATTGAGGACCAGGCTTCTGAGAAATAATTATAGTAAGTGCACCGAATTGCGGATTAGGGATTAAGGTTGTAATGATGATTCATTGCGTTAACGAGCATTTTATTACTTTACTTTCGAAATTCTAATATATATTTGAAGTGAGTGTTTTGTGTTTAAGTTTATTTTGAGCAGTCTTGTAAAAATGAGTGAAATTAAAATGATCTTAAGTGAAAAGGGAAAGTCGTTACTTGTGTGGGATGATTATAAGTTTCGTGAAAAAAAGGTTCTTAAAAGTGGTGAAAAGTTTTGGACTTGTACTGTAAGTAAATGTAACGCAAAAGTATTTACGCTAGGTTCAGATAATATAATTTCTCGAAAAGAAACAGTGCACAATCATGAAAATGACATAAAGAAATTAAATAGACAAATTTTGAGTGTAGCAAGCAAACGGAAAGCTGTAGAAGATATCACAGAACGGCCATCGAAAATCATACACTCTGTTTTAAGGGAAAACAGTGATACAATGGACGCTTTGACAAGAAAAGACATTACATACATAAGAAATAATATGTATTACAAAAGACGTCAAGTCCAAGCACGTTTGCCAAGCAATGTATCAGATGTTTTCGATATTTTACCAACATTAAATTTGACAACAATTAAAAATGAACCATTTCTCTTGGCCACTGATAATATTAACAATATTGTAGTATTTTCGTGCTATACTAATTTAAAATTTTTGTGTAGTAGTGACAAAGTGTATCTTGATGGAACATTTCGATATTGTACGAAACATTTTTTACAGTTGTTCACACTTCATATCGTAGAAAACGGCCATTATATACCAGTAGCTTTTTGTTTATTACCGAATAAACTTCGTTTAACATACGAAAGACTTTTCGTTATTCTTAAAGAAAAGTGTTGTAATGCTAATTTAATATTTGTTCCAAAAATTATTGTAGCTGATTATGAACTAGCTATTCACAAAGCAATTTCTGCGCAATGGCCCACCACAAAGATCATTGGATGTAGGTTTCATCTTGGCCAAGCTTGGTACAGAAAAATACAGAGTTTGGGATTGGCTAAAGAATACCAAGATGAAAAAAGTGCAACTGGAAAATGGATGAGGTATCTTTTTGGATTGTCTTTTTTAAAACCCGAAGAAGTTGGAGAATGTTTTGCTTTGGATTTGGCTGAATTTCAGCCCGATCATATGCATAAAGCTGTGGTAAATTTAGCTGACTATTTAGTAAAGAATTATATTGAAGAAAATTCTTTATTTCCACCAACAATTTGGGCTGAAGCTGTTGTAACTACAGAAAATTCTACCAATGCATGCGAGTCCTTTCATTCTAGATTTAATTCAAATTTCTATTCAATGCACCCTTCATTGTATTTATTTGTAAATGTTTTGAACAATTTTCAAACAGATACTTATATTCGTATTAACAGACTTAAGGAGTCTGTTAAATGTAACAACAAAATTGTTAGACGAAGATTAAATATGTTAACTTCAAAAATGTTAGAATATAAAAATGGTTCTATAAAACGAATAGATTTTGTAAAATTCGCATCAAATTATCATAAAGTGTATTAAATGTAAATAATATGTATATGTTTAAAAAATTAATTATAAATTGTAAATTGTGCAATAAATATCTATTTTTATCTGAATTCGTACTTTTCTTCAAATTTTGCAAATCCATCAGAAGACAAATAATAATATTATAAATGGGTATAGTGATAAGATACTTCAATTATTGAGAAGTTTGTTCCTCAATTCGTGTCATATTTCCAGGTACAAAAATCTCTCTCAGTAATCTAGTTAACGCAATGAACCCTCATTACCACCTTAATCCCTAATCCTTAGTACGGTCCGCAATTCGGTGCACTTATTTGGTCTGTGCAGGTAGTGGTCCTCAATTCGAGAACACCGAATTAAATAACAACAAGAGGATTAAACGGGGACACTCGAATTTTCTGAATTATTTTATTTAAAATAAAGGCCAAACAAATGTATAATTTCACTAAATTTCTTTAGAATTAAATTATTTTTTAAAAAAATGAAAAATTTGAACGAATTTTTACATTTTTGTCAAAAATTTATGTTAAAAAGAAGTATTTGCAAAAGCTATATATTTTTGCTTGATCTACAACTTTTATATTATAAATTTTTGTTTTAAACGTCAACATTCGCCAGAAATAGCGATAATATAATTTTTTACCCCTTTTCTCTCTAACTGAGTTAATTTGACCGTTCTAAAAGCGTCTGACCAATTTTTATTTAAAAAAACTACACATCTTAAAATATCCGCACCACAAAATCTAGCACTAAAATATTAAAAGTTTGGACCGTATTAAAATACATTTTGAAAATATTTTTCAAAATACAAAAGGAAATATGACAATATTAAACTGTTGATTGTTTCTCTTTCACTTTATTCTTTTTTTTTTAAATTTTAAGCAGCTGTACTATTATCTTCTACTAAATAAAAATAAATCCACCACAGCTGCTTAAGTAAATTCTTATTAGTAAATTGTAGCTGCACAAATAATATATTTAAATTCTACATACCGTAGGGGGTTTCTTTTTTTTGCATTTGATCTTGAAGATTGCTCGAACCGAGGTTGGGCGAAGAGGTAGCTTGGGGTGGTGCTGGTGTTTGTTCTAATTGTATTGAGCAGTCGGTTCCGGCCCATCCGGGGTGGCAGTAGCACTTGTTGTCGTTTGTACAATACTAAAATTAAAACAATTAATAATGTATAGATTTATTTTAACAAATAGTATCTCGATATTTAAAAAAAAAAGTTTGAAATTTTAACAGCTAAGTATCAAAGTTGAATTTCTGTTTGTTTAAAATTGAATTGGAGTCTCTGTTTCGTTACTATTTCCAAACTAACAGATTAATAAACTTCAAATTTCTAGAAAGTATTTATAGAAAGAATAGAAACATTATTCTGCAAACAACATTTTCAAATCTTAACAGCTGTTAAAGTTAGAGAGCATTGAAGTAGAATTCCTATTTGTTTAAAGTTGATATTGGAGCCTTTCTTTCGTCACTATTTTTAAACTAATAGATTTATCAACTTCAAAATTTCAGAAAATATTTAAAATAAGTGTAGAAACATTAATCTGCAAACAAAATTTTAAATTTTAACAGTTGTTAAAGATAGAGAGTATCAAAGTTGAATTCATATTTGTTTAAAGTTGATATTCGAGCCTTTGTTTCGTTTTGAAATAAAAATACCAAAATCATAATAAGAAATTAGAAAAATAAACAAAAATTCCGATCACAAAAAAATTCAATTAAAGAAAATAATAGTGAGGCTAATTTGTAGTTTTCAAATATGGATATACAGAATTTAAATATTTTATAAAAAAGTTATCAAATTTATAAAAATATTAAGCCATTTTTTTAAATGCAATTTTGAGTAGATTAAAGAAAAATTCTTTAGTATTAAATATAATTTCTTTAATTGTATTTGGCTCTGTAAAGTGTAAAGATAGCAGAACACAAATTTGAACGCTCAACGTAAATAGTTACATACTTTATGTAATTGATTAAATAAAGCAGATCATTTTTAGACTTTCTGCAATTACGAAGAAATGCCACTTTATATGTAAAAATTAGAAAAGTTAATTTATAATAAAATATTAACTATATACAGCTTAAGCCACCGATTACGCCTTGGTCTATAGAGCCAAAGTATTTGATTTTGTTTAATCTGTAACAAGAAGTTTTGCCATAAGCTACTAAGCCGTGAAGGACCTTTCACTTAAAATTTTTTGAATAAAATAGAAAATGTTACCTCTAAGGTATCTAGTAATTTCTGGACTTTGGTTATTTCTGTTTGTAGAAAAATCAAATTGTCCAAGATAGAACGATGATTTCTAAAACATGTTTGATTTTTGGAAGAATATATTTTTTTTCTAAATACCAAGCAAGTCTTTCAATAACCATCTTCTCCATAAGTTAACACATCGTGCATCTGAAGGAGATAGGCCTATATTATTTTGGACAAATTGAAGATAAGTTGTTTTTTTTTTATTGGAAGTATAAGACTGGCTTCACATCTTGGGAAACTTTTGACTAATCCAAATTTTATTAAAAAATTCCAATAATTTAATCCGACAAATTGAGGACAACTTCTTAATAAATATAAAAGGTATCTCATCAGGTCCTGTGGCTGAATTTTTAAATGAATCGAGAGCCATTTCAAATTCTACTAGAGAGAAAGGTAACTAAATACAGTGTGCATCTCCAGGTTGTGAAAGAACAAAAGGGTTTTTAGGGTTTTTAT
Source organism: Psylliodes chrysocephalus (assembly GCA_927349885.1). Taxonomy (NCBI): domain Eukaryota; kingdom Metazoa; phylum Arthropoda; class Insecta; order Coleoptera; family Chrysomelidae; genus Psylliodes; species Psylliodes chrysocephalus. The sequence continues at coordinate 3,562,688 of OV651828.1, forward strand.
TAGGATTGATAATATTTATTCGATTAGGATTTTTGAATTTTTTCTCAAAATTCCCAGGAATAATATTGACAACCTCATCTCTAACAGACAATGCAGTTAAGTAAGCTCATTATTTATAATCACTTTTAATTATGTGCCTACATAAAATATCTGTTTTAATTGGTTTTCTATTCCTATGATATTTCCTAATTTTATATTGTTTACTACTGATTTATTGACCTCATATCATTTTTTCCATTTGCACATACCAAAACAGTTTTTGGTACCTTTATAATATCATTTTACCCTTTTCATTTATTGTTTACACTTCTGACCCTGTATCTAATAAAATTTTTATCCCTTTTTGCATTATTTTGCATTTCAATTAATTAACCATATTTCTTCCCCATACTTTCCTCAATTTTATAAATTCCCTTTGGTGTCTATATACACAAACTTTAGTTTTAGCTAATGATCTTGAATATTTTTTACAAATAACAAACTTTTTAAGATCACTAACTAGATTTAGATTATTATTATAAATTTTATTTAGTCTAATGTTTGCATTTTGACTTAGACTTTTCTTTAGAATATAATAATTTCTTTCCTTCAATGTCATTGTCAATATCTGGGCTGTCATGAAATAAATAATTTTCGTGGGATAAAGTTAAAATTCTAAGGAAAGTGTTGTTTCCTTTCATTTGCCTAATTTTGTTCCAGACCTGCTTTAAAGGAGTTTTTGCAGTTAAAGAGGAGACATAATTTTTCCAAGAGTCCTTTTTTACTTTGTTTGAGGATAACTTTAGCCTCAGCTCTCGTTTTCTTAAAAAGTACAAAATCTTCTGTTTCTAGTTCTACGATATCTATATCCTCGATATTTTAATTAAATTTATATGCGACACTAAGCTAGATATTTGAGACACTACTTCTCTTATTTCTTTCTTTTCTGTATTCCGTTTTTATTATTTGAACATTCTGTGGCAAATGGACACCGTCCGAAGCCATATCTCTCACACAACACAACAACACACTATTTAAGGATGTTTCACAATCCAGGACTGCTGTATGACAGTTATTATTTTACCATGGAGCTAGTTTTTTGAAGGTTGATATGATACATTTTCCGATGTACATGTTAGCAGCAGAGATAATACAATAATTAAGAAATTCTAAAGATTTATTTATATCATCTACAGATTGCAAATTTTCAAACGGAGATTTAATATGTCCATTGAACATTACCCAGTCGGAATGAGTGAGTCTCCATTTTGTAATACTTTAAGTAGGCTTATACATATTATTGGAGATTTTTATTGGAAAGTGGTTGCTATCATAGAGACTATCTACTACGTGCCAAGAAAGTTTGGGAGCTGCTTTAGGACCAGAAAAACTTTAATCAACAGAGGAAAAGGTACCAGATGAAATGTTAAAATATGTACTAGAGCCAGCATTCAACAAATAAGCGATATAGCAATTTAATACATTTTCTATTACTTTCCCTCTGCCAAAAGTTTGTTTTGAACCACACAAAGAATTATGAGCATTGAAATCACCAACAAGTATAAATGAACTAGGAAGCTAATGTATTAGGTCAAATAGATCTTCGTGCCTGTCAGTTGATTATTTAACAAGGAACTACAAACTCACTGAAGGGGCAGCTGTAAAAATTGGGTACCACGGATACAACTTAGGAACACTATAGGCGCTTTGCAACAATTTAAAATCTGCTTCTCTTTATAAAAATATGAAAATTTCACTAGTAACAAAAGGAAAGATGAACTCGCATTCAAATCAGTGGCGTGTAAATTAAAAAATCTTCCAAAATTATTAACTTTATGTATTGAGAATCTCTAACACAAAAAAAGTATCATTAGAGTACTTTTAAATGTTAATAAAAAAAGAGGGTAATAAGTAAAAAAAAAAAAATGAAAAATTGATGTTTTTGAACTTTAACTCAATCTGTACACATTTTTTTTATTTGAAAAAAAAAATTGTGCGTCGGCCTAAATATCGAAAAACTTTTAGCGTAAAAAAATTGATTTTAAATTGCTTTTTTTGCAGTATACACGTCACTGAAATCAATACAATTTTCATATAAAACTAATTATTGCTTGTGAAATACACTATATAATCCCATACTATTTGAGATTTCTATAACTGGAAAAGCTAGGACAATTCAAATATAAAATAAAATACAGGGTGTTCCATTTAAAAAACCTGACTTTATTATGTATCATTTTTCTAGAGTATCAATATATTTAACCCTAATTTGAGGGTGATTTAAACTAACAAATTATGGGACTATTATATTAAACACAACATGTTGATTCTACAACAATTTAGTTCCCACTGCAGCACAAAAATATAAAAATTTCTCTAGTAGATAAGACACTAATTTACAGGATGTAATAATTTGAATATGTATAATCATATGAAATAATTATATTTATATTAGGTATTACACACTGTGTAATTACAATTATGTGTAAATTGTTCCTTTTTCTGATATGCATCATGAAAAATTAAATAGTTTTGACTCTACAGACCAAGGCGTTACCGGTGGTCCACCCTATAGAATAAGAATGCTTACCCCATGTCCAGAACACTCATCACTGGCTTGGTTAGACGGACATTTTTCTTGCTTGATATAAGGAAATATACTTGTACAAGTTTGATTAAGGCATATGAGGTTTTCTCCACAAGGCGTTCCATCTCTAACTAGACCCAGAAATGTTAAGTCTGATGTTCTCGGATCGTTCTTATCCTTGCGACCAGTCGTTGTCCTATGAATATATATTGATTTTAATCATTTAAATAAACTAATATTAAAAATAAATAGAATGTTCTTAAGGATATTTAAGAAATGACACTGGATAGAAAATAAAAGTTCTAATGTGTTTTTAAGGACTTTAAATTAAGTATTTCGATATTTTTACATATAATTCTCTACGAAAAATGAAGATACCTATAGACAAAAAAAGCATGTGGAATAACTTCTTATCATACCAGAATCCTACAACAATTTTACCAGAAATAAAGCCATCAAACGGTTTTTAATTGTTAGTTTATTTTTGGGATTTTGCCAGAAGATTCTTCAGAAATTTCGAATGCTTTAAAAAAAATGAATAGATACAGCATTTTAAAAACTTTTTGGCGTAATTTATCATCAATAAATATTTTCCCTACTTTATATTAAACCATTGAAATCTTTAAATAAAAACTTACTTGCACTCGTACTCCAGACCTTTAATAGAAATTATTGTTCGAGAATGATCTTGTGGTTGGTCCAATCCTTCTACTACTGGATACCTGTTGCCGAGTTGACACTGTAAAGAACCGCACTTTACGTTTTCTGGCGAACATTTAATATACCTTCCAATGCCCTCGCTTCCACAGTGTCCATTAATCGATCCTTTAGAATTAAACTGTTCGAAACATTGGGTATCAGCTTCAACTCCACCTGAAAGGATCAGATTTTTGTTCAAGTGCCACTAAATCAGAATTATGATTAAAGTCGATGCTTAAAACTTATGTACTGATAGTAATTTTTAAATCTTCGCTTGAGTTCACTTAGAGACTTTCAACTAACTTCAATATGCAGGATGTCCTATTAATTTTATTTAGAGTGAAGAATTTGATAATATATTTATGTTTTATTGTTATTAAATTTGGTATGAAATATTTGTGAATTTTCAACGGAATAACATCCTTTGAGAGCCTTACAAAAAATTGGAAAATTGATATACAGGATCATTCTATATCAAGTATCGCCAGCCAACGTGGGGTATTATGTATAAAGGGAGACCAAAACTTTTGTATACTTGGAATGTTGGAATTTGGAAGGAAAACTGGTAAGATTGTTTATAGTTTCTTTTATTTAAACGGTTGATTTTGGCATATTTTTGTATAGAAAAAATATACTACACATGTGTGATGTTCATAGAGTTTAGGAGACAAGAAAATACTTTGAAAGTTTATAAAATTTCGGTGGAATTTAAGCAATGGGAAAATAACATTAAATTAAATTTGTGCATGTGGGTATGATAGGAGGAATCTAGGATGAAAAAAAAAAATAGGTTTGACAGAAGTTACCACGAAGAAGAGAGAAGGGAACAAATTAATTTTAATAATGATAATTATGGAGAACATAGAAGAAATGAAAATTGAAACAGAAGAAATAATTACGTAAATAGTAAGAAATATGATTATGGCAATAGTTATAACAGAAATTGAAATTGGAATAACAAAAGAGATGTATCAGAAGATATGAGAAATCAGGTGGAACAAACATATGAAAGAAATTATAGAATGAACAATATACTAGTGATGGCAATTTAAGGAAATATTAAAGAAAATTAAATAAAGAATTATTGATAAGATGGCTGGAAATACAAATCCTAAAAAGGTGAAAGAAGAAGTAATAATCGCTCAAAGTGGAGTTCAAAGTTTGGAGGTCAAACAAATACAACAGAATTTTTCACACCCAAAAATATAGAAGCAATGTTCGTGGTATTGGCATTCGTATTTTTGTTGATGCTAGTTTTCAAGAAATGCAAGAAAATTACAGAGAGAAATGTGGCTAAACAAATTAGAGCTAGCCAAGAATTAGTTATAGATTTTTTTTTCAGCTTTTTAGGTATGACTAAATAAAATAATCATTATAATGGAATGAATTTGCAAAAGGAATTTGAAAATCTAATAGAAGAGCTAAAAGTGTTTTATAGAAATCTATTAAAAGACAGTAACGAAAGAAGAAGTGACATAAATGTAACTAACCGTAAGTTTAAGAAATTAGATAGGTTTAAAGATAGTTTTACAGAGGTAAAAATATTATTTAATAAATCAGACGTAGATTTTCACTCAAAAGCTTATATTAAAGAACTTGCAAATGTTGTTGATAAACTTATTGAGGCGTTAATTTAATTAAAAGGTTACAGTTTTTGCACTATATAGAGCAAACGAAACGGGAAACCAATTTAGAATCAGACTCTTCTCTTTCAGATTGCTCAAATAAAGTTAAAATGGCTGAAAAGTACGATTTAAAAACCGCGGCTAGTCTGCTACCAGTTATGAATGGCACCGAAACTGTTACTAATCAATTAATTGATGTTATTGAGTTGTATGACGCTATGCTTGATGCTGAAGGAAAAAAATTATTAACAACTTATATTCTAAAGAAAATAAGTCAAAATGCAAACATTAGACTAAATAAAATTTATAATAATAATCAAAATCTAGTTAGTGATCTTAAAAAGTTTGTTATTTCTAAAAAATCTTCAAGATCATTAGCTAAAACTAAAGTTTGTGTATATAGACACCAGAGGGAATTTATAAAATTGGGGAAAGTATAGATGAAGTTAGGAAAGAAATATGGTTAATTAATTGAAATGCAATATAATGGAAAAGAGGTAAAAATTGTATTAGATACAGGGTAAGAAGTGTAAACAATAAATGAAAAGGGCAAAATGAATTATAAAGGTACCAAAAACTGTTTTGGTATGTGCAAATGGAAAAAATGATATGAGGTGAATAAATCAGTAATAAACAATATAAAATTAGGAAATGTCATAGGAATAGAAAACCAATTAAAACAGATATTTTATGTAAGCACAGAATTAAAAGTGATTATAAATAATGAGCTTACTGAACTGCATCGTCTGTTAGAGATGAGGTTACCTGAAAAATCTCGACAAGGAGTGTCATCATCTGCTTTGGTTATGAGAAAGACTGCAAATCATACTAACGAAATTAAAAAGTGGCGAAAATATGTCAGATAATGTTAAAAATGCCACTAAATAGGTCATTTTGCTAAGAATTATCCAAATCAATACTTAAAAGAAACTACTGAATTAGATGGAGACGTATTTCCATGTGTAGAGAAAGATAAATGCGAGTATATTTCTGAATCTGAGCAATGGTTGGCTGATTCTAGATCATCGGCACACATGACCAGTAACAGAAATTATTTTAAAATATATGAGCTATTTATTTTACCAAAAGAAATACAAATGGCGATATTAATTTGGCATTCGGACATGGAGCAGTCAACGACAAAATTTTAAACGGATGACAGAAAAACCATCTTGAAAAAGTATGGTATGTTCCAGATGCAGATCGAAATTGTTTTTTTTTGTGGGACAAATCATTAGTAAAAGTTTTCAGTTTCAAGCAGATTGTAAAGGCTTTGCAGCTATAAAAGAGGTGTAAAGAGTGTGTAAACTGAAACGTAGTTTGTATAGCTTAAAACAGTCTCCACGATTTTGGAACAAGCATTTTGTAGATTTCATCAGAAATGAAGAAATATCAAATAGTTTAGCTGAAGAATAACAAGATTTTAATTGTAGTAATTTACGTGGATGATGGCTTGCACTAACGAGTGTGAGATGAAATTTATCAAACACTTGAAGGAAAATTTTAAAATTACTATGGGTTCATTGGATAGTTTTCTCGGTTTACAAATAAAAGAGATGGCCGAAGGTATTTTTGTGAATCAAAATTCATATATAACAAAAAATTTAACGCGTTTTAATATGAAGGATTCAAATTCTGTGAAAAGTCCTTGCAAGATAAAAGATGTGAATTAAAATATACTTCACCGTAAGGCCATAGGAAGTATGATGTATTTCGTGATTGTTTCACGTCCAGATGTAGCGTATGGCGTAAGTGTTTTATTCAAGATACTTAATTTACTTAAAATATCCCATTGGCGTGCAGTTAAACGTTTATTTCGATATTTTCAGGCCACTATTGATTTTGAATTAATTTATAAAGCAAATTCTTCAGAACAAAATATTTTAAATAGTGATGCAGATTACGGGGGTGATCCGGAAACAAGACGTTTAGGAACTGGTGTGGTTGAAAAGTTTTTGGACTGTGCTATAACGTGATTTACTTAAAAGCAGAAAAGTACCTCTCTTTCGACCACAGAAGCAGAGTATATATAGCCGCTAGTAAAGCTACAGAAGAATTAATATGGCTTCATAGATTGTTAAAAGAAATTAGAAGAAGTTCTTTAAACATTCGACCAACTTTGTACATAGATTCATAAACACTCGAAGCACATCTAGATCAGATACCACTTTAATCGAGAAAAGTTTTATGGACATTCAGCATATTAACAGTTTAAATCAGGATGCTGGTGTGATGAAAAAAGGCCATTCCAATGAAAATACTTTTTTGATTGAGAAAATTAATAGGGCTAGTTACCCTAAAATAATAAAATTGATTTAACGTTAATTTTGGGAGGAAATGTTAAAGTTGCAAAATTACATTTGATAGTAAAGGGGCTACGAGAGTTCTAGCGCAATCCTTACGTAAATTAACATGGGAAATCGCTAAGGTTCAAAATAGCAATTTTTGTCTCTTTCAAGGTCACTCGTCTTGAGACGTTTGACGTCAAACGAAACGTCATCCGAAACGTCAAACGAAACGTCATGCGAAACGTCAAACGAAACGTCAATCGAAAACGTCAAACGTCTCAAGACGAGTGCCCTTGAAAGAGTCAAAAATTGCTATTTTGAACCTTAGCGATTTCCCATGTTAATTTACATAAGGATTGCGCTAGAACTCTCCTAGCCCCTTTACTTTTGATTTATATTATTATTTTAGACATACTGTATATAAAATGTGTCTTGTTAGTTTTGAGATTTTATAAAAGTTAGTCAGGTTCGTATTTCCTTGAAATAATTAATTGGTTTCTTCAGTCACAATCCTATAAGTTCAATAATTGGTAACCTAACCAAATTATGATAATTTATTTTGGAATCTGCATAATTTCCTAATTTCACGAAAAATTTAATTGCTTGGCAAACTTGTAATATTTTTTAATACATTTTGGGGTTAAATACAGTATTACCAGACCATTCTAAAATTGAAATAAAATACAGGTATCTCCATTTAAGAAATATACATTTTTATTTGCCAAGCAAAATCGTAACACCCTGTATATTAAAAAAAAAATTAAATTATCTCTTTTTCAAATCCACGTAACTTTCAGTTGAAACTTGTTTGCGTATTTATAACAAAAATTGAAACAAGTACGCAGTAATGGGACACCCTGTATATTTTCAAGCTTTATGTTGCACCAACAGCTGAAGTCTATAAAATTAAAAAAATGCTACACAATTCACTTATGGCTTAAGTGCACTTAGGATGGTTCTGGATTTCTATCCCGCTTTTCTGCAGCAACTTGCAATATAACAGATTTCAAGTTGTACAAAAAATAATTTTAAATAAAATTAGTAACACATTGTTGATCTAATTTCGCAGCATATTGGAATTTACAATATTTTAACAACTCTGGTCGCTAAAATTAAATATAAATAATTACGCTTCCATAATTTTAAATTAAATGTAGAACTAAAAATCAATTTGTTAAATCAAAAGCTGCGGGCTGTAACGTAATAAAAAATTAGTTAAACTCATTTCAATTTAAATTTCAACTAGTTTGGTTTTTAGAGAGACCATCGAATAAATTAAATGTTAAATTAAACTATATACAGGATGTAACAAAATAGATGTACAGTAAATTTAATTAATCTTTCAATTAATAAATAAAAACTTACCTAGTCCCCAAATATGTTCGCATTGCACACTCAACGTAGGACATATCCCATTAAAACATTGTCCTAAACCCTGTTCGCAGGGACTGCTATTCTTTTTATAAACATCGACAGGACATTCTCCGGAAGATCCTGAACATTCTTCTGGTAAATCACATTCGTTACTTGCTTCTCTACACACTACTCCTTTTTCTTTCAGTTGGCAGTCTTCGCAACATTCACCAACGGCACATTGGGCTTCTTTTGTTAACTTACAAGTGATGGGGTCGCAACAAGGATTGTTTTTGTGGCAGTTTTCTATGGTGCCACAATCGCAGTCTTCGCCTTCTTCTACTATTTGGTTACCGCATGTTCGGCGATCCTGAAGTATAAATAAAAGTATCGTACAGTGCTAAGTAATTTACCTGCAAGACTAATATTGGAAGAGACTAGAATTGACATGAAGAATAAAGAAGATTCATCTGCTTTGTTTTCAAAACAAAAAATTTTTAGTAAAGAAGGAAGTAGCAAACAAGAATTCAATAAAAACAGATCCAGAAAAGGCAAAGAGAAAACAGATGAAGGAAAATCAAGCAGAAAACCTGGTAAATGTTATGTTTGTGGAAAAATTGGCAACTGAAAGGCAGAATGCTACTTTCGGAAAAGAAAGGAGAACAAGCAAACTACGAATAATGCTGTAGTCACAAACGATAGATGTGATGCTTTTATTAGTAGTGAACTAAATGAAGAAAACGTACAAGTTACAACAGGAAATATTCAGAGGAATATTGATGTCTGGTGCAAGCGAGTAGGCGAGACTGGTTCGTTGACTTTGAGTCCTTTAGGCATCCAATATCAGTAAAGGTTGGAAATGGAGCAACTATTTTAGCAAAGGGAAGAGGAAATATTAATATTTTATCTTTTGTAAATAATTTGTGGCATAAAAAATATCTTTATGTCCCTGAAATTAAACTAAATTTATTTTCTACAGGTGCTGCAATGGATAAGGGCTTTGTATTAATGTCAGACGACAAGGAATGCAGATTAATACGAAATAATGAAGTTTTGGCAGTTGGAGTTCGTTTATTGCGATTATACCGCATGTTGTTTAAAGTTTTGAAACCACAATCTCAAGGATCAGAGTTAGAAGCTACTTCAGAAGTAACTTTAATGGTAAGGTCATCTTTAGGCCAAGTAAAACATATCCTTAAAGAATGCAATATCCGATATACCGATAATGAAAAAGAATCTTTTTGTGACGGTTGTTATATAGGAAAACAGCATAGACAACCTTTTGCATCTTCTCACACAAAAAGCAATTAGTTGGTGAATTATTTCATATAGATCTTGGTAGCCCCATGCAAAATATTTCTGTAGGTGGATCACGTTATTACTTGCTTTTTAAGGATGATTATTCTCATTTTTATATTGTATGCTTTCTTAAGGAAAAGTCAGAAGTCAAAAATAAAATCAAATTATTTTTAAATTATATGAAAACTTAACTAAACGTCTCAATCAAAACTATTCGTTCTGATAATGGCACGGAATTTATTAATAGGGATGTAACACGTCTCTTAGATAACAATGGAAAAAACAGTGCCATATTTGCCAGAAAAAAGAGGTTCAATAGAAAGAGATATGAGAACGATAGTAGAGGCAAGCAGAACAATAATTCATTCTAAAAACCTGGAATTAAAATTGTGGGCTGAAGCTGTTAATACAAGAGTATATGTGTTAAACAGAACAGGCACAAGCAGTATTGATCGAAAAACTCCCTTTCAATCTTGGTACGGTGAAGTAACCAAAATAGACCATTTCAGAGTTTTTGAAAAATAGACGATAAAGAACTTTTTTTTAGATTTACCTAAAAAGGATTTAAGTTTTTCCTTGAGGACCTTTTGTTGCTTAATTTTTTTTTATTAAATTGTCCAAGGGCCCCACCTGGCTCTTGGAGGCCCTGTATAAAGTATGCGGTCACCTGTAGGATTAGGACTAAAACTAGGTTTAATATATGCAAAAATAAAAATTTACAAGTTCCTCAAAATAAAATTTGCATATATCAATCTATTTTTTACGAAACATATGCCCCACCCGGTATAATCTCCACTAAAAACGTTACAATGATGTAAATAGTTAAATTCCTCTAAATCTGCATTTATTATAAATCCAACTATTGAATCTCAAGACAACATCCTTACCGTAAGCTCGTTTGGTTTATTCATAAGGCAGATTCCATTCCCGGTCCTTAATCTATCAATATAATCCTCCTTACTGCACTCCGAGAACTTGTAAGGCTGGACATTATCCTGTCCAACAATAGATTGGGCCATAATGCAACCGTGCCAGTCTCTACACGAACATTCTTCTCTTCCATCGTCATGACCCATTCCAATATTGTGACCTGAGTAAAAAAGGATTTTTCAATTTTTATTACACTGACGTTATAAAAATAGAGAGAAAGCGTTACTTTTTATATGTTTGATCTGATAATTTGTAAATGTTGTACAAGTAGAAAACAGTCAAATTATAAACTAATATTACTTTTTACCTGCAGATGAAGTTGCAGTTAAATATCTAACGGATATATTATCCGAGAGTTACTATCTGACAGATAATTTCCGTCTTGTCAAAAGAAATTATCTTTAGGGTAATTATTTGGTACTTTTTAACATTCTATGGTAATATTTATATCAATCATATCAATGCAATATGTCACTTGTCTTATTTTGTCAATTATTTGAAAGTTTTTGTGTTTTTGAAAACAACAAAATAAAAAGATCGGCCAATAAAGTTATACTTGGAACATAAAGCTAAAAAACACAGATTCTGGGGTCTGTTTTACTGTCATCAACATAGATTCAACATAAAATCAACCGGTACAAGAATGACATTCTCTTTATTGAGCAAAATCAAAGGTAAAGTGTTGAAATTAAATTTCTATCTCTGCTGTCTTTCCTTTGGATGTAATTCTTTTAATAGTTGTTGAGGTATTATCCAAGTGAGCAGTGGCTTTGTATTTTCTTTATTTTATCCAACATAGTTAGTAGGGTAGCTACAGTTTACAGCCACACTCGCTGTCAGTTAAACTCCGAAGGAAACCTTAAAATTCAAACCTACTAGATAACCAAATATTGCTCAAAAATTTTGGCGTACGATGTAGGTGTTTATAAAATATTAAAACTTACCAATCATGTGTGCCATAGTCCCAGCAAGCAAGTGAGGCTCATAGGTATTGATATCAACGCTAATTCCCACCGATTTGCTGGTACAGACAGTTGCTGGGACAGCCATTCCAGCTTCACCACCAACGAAAACTTCACCAGTAAGTAACTGCGTCGTATCTTTATCAACTTTGAAGAGTTTTCTTGTAGAGTAATCGTTGAAATGTGACAATGCTTTACTGATATCCTCGTTCGGGTTAATATTAGCTTGATTGGAACCTAAAAATATTTATTTCGTAGTGGTAACAGAGTCTTTTAATCTGAGAATTTTCAGATATATTTGGGTATAGATTTGATATTTGAATGTTAAAAATATACTCAGGAAGCGACAGGTTAGAACATACCTTGCCACGTTTCTACATAAACAACAGACACCCTGGTATTTAAAGTCCTAAAATAAAGGTCTGCTATATTCGCAACTTGGATGGAATCGTGTACTACGTCGTTTCTGGTGCTCCCGTTTCTCTTATCGAACATCGCTTTGTCGATCACTAAGGCAGTTTCAATGTACTTAATGGCATCTCTGACGTCTCGTTTGACTCGTATGGTGTGCGGAAAAAATCCCGTATGCGTATTTACCCTCCATTCCATGCTACCGGAGTTGGCGCATCCCTTGCTGGCTTTAGTGCGAGCCTCGAAGATCACGTGTGGATGTTTCTGCTGAAAAAACGAAAGCTGTGCAGTCATTTTACATTCAGAGTTATTTTGTAGACAGATATAGTTGCTATAAAGTAATGTATTTCGTTAAAACAATTTTTTGGTAGCCGTCGATGGATACATTGTTTACTGACAATATGAAAAAATATTTGTTTTTAGTTTTTGTTAATCACAGTAATAATTAGTGAGCAGAACTGTGTTTGTATTCAATACACTCCTAGATGTTTGTATACCCCAGTTTACTATCATAAACAGCAATCTCCTTTCATGATCAAATCATATATAGCAAACTCCAACCTTAAATATCAAATATAACAAACTCCAAAATAGCCAATTTAAAATATTATTCAAAATCCTATGGCGATTTTGTCTGCAATTTATATAAAATAATTTATTTATACACTTAAAAGTAGACTGTGCTTATGCTACAATTAATATTAGATGCCAGAATTGTCACTCCATATAAATGCGATATATACCCAGATGAAATCGAGTCTGTTCCGATTTAATGAAATATTGAATCAATCCCTAGATGAATTTATGTGACAGAACCCTTACGTAGTCCGAACAATGCTTCGTGAGCCTCAAGACCCCTCGAACATTTTCTTTTCCTGTAGGAGTATCCGTCTCAATCCCTCGTTTAGGTCCATGCCAGTGTGCCTATTACAACTGGATTATGCCGATTATTCGGGACCATACTGATAGGCCGGTGAGGCTTCAGACGGGATAAGAAAAGGACCGGATTGAGTATAAGGAAATGTAGTATGGACCAAAGATAATTTTGATAGTGATATAATTATAATTTTGTGTATAGTTATTATTGTGTATTATTAGATTATAATTACAACTGGATTATAATCCTTGTACCAAGACGTTCCCAAAACTCTCTCATAAATAATTTAACAACTATGTAGATTTTTTTTAACTAAGTTAGTGGCACTGAATATAAACCAACAGGCCAGTCAATTGTCAGGTGAATAAATAAAAATATCGTTTAACAAACTTTATTATTTTACAAATTACATTAAAGTTTGCTTTACCTTTATAACTAAAATAACCTTAATATGGTTTAAATGTTTTTTATTTCCCTAGGCGTACGTACGTTTACGTTAGACGTAAATAGATACGTGAGTAAAATAGCTATTGCGCATGCGTAGCTGTCATTAGATACGTTTACGTATACGTTTCTGGCATTGCTTTAACTCTCTAATATCAAGTAAATAGCGGTAATAATATTTTCTTTCATACTGTAGGATGCAAAATTAGGTAAAATCATGTCTTATTTCTAAACGATGAGATTTCAGATTTTTGGGTTTTATTTTATGAATTAATATGTACAGAGGCTGTGCATCACTTTAACACATATAGGTTATATAACACCGGTATAATTGTTATCCTTTCTGAAAAATGAGGTAAGATTGTGGTGGGACTACAGCTTGTGGTTTCGGAGCTGTCATTTATAGCATTTATTTGTCAATAATTAGAACAAACGAGCAAAGCGTCGAAAAAGAGCCTTGAACCACCATAGTACGTACGGAATCTCAATAGTAAAGCTTAAAAATGGTACTTTTTCCCCACGTCTATGGGCAGAAAAGCCTGATGAAGGCAGAATGGATCTTAAGTAACAATACCCCAAAAGTGGGCCTAACGGGCATCCCCCTTTATATCAGGTGTTCTGTTGTCGTCCCAGATATTGATATATATGCAGTGCTGAGCACAATCGTAAAATACGGTATTGGGATGTTAGTGAAAAAGCGTGGCGCAAAATGAGTTTATACTTCTTATTTACATATTTTTATCTATATTCATATCTTGCCATACTCTTCGTGATACTGCTGTACATCAGTATAACAGACAATACGTATTCAGGTATTCTATTAGCAGTGTGTATGATTGCAAACTATAAAGGGACAACAAATATTCTGTAGTACTGTCATCATACTTTAGCCCGTTCATGGGAACTTAATATCCCTTCGGTTAGAAATGAGACATGGAAAAGGTCACACATGTGTTGTGTTAAACAAAACAAACAATAATGTAAATTTTCCACTAAAAGAGATGAGTTGAAATAAAACTATTCTTAACCTATTTTTGTGTTTATATTTCCTTCCTCCATTACAACTACAGTGAACTCTAAACGAAATTTTGAGATTCTATAAAAATCACTTCATGGACTAGACGTATTGGCCAAGGTTTTAAATATTTGTAAAACTAAGTTAGGACCCGGTTTGTCAGGTTACACAGCATCCAAAGATTAATTAATTGAGTTAATTTATCATAACTCGCAAGATATAAAATGTATTTTTACAATATTTGTATATTAATGTATTGTATAAATAGCATCGCATGTGGTTATTAGTCTCTTTAGCCATTGGTTTTACAAGCATAATATAGGTAGGTATCTAAATATTTATGTTTCAAAATAATGCACATATAATTGTCTCAAAAAATAATTATTTTGCCCATTTTTTCGTCCTCCATAACTTTTGAATCACTTTTTTTAATATTTGATATAGATGATCAACACCTATAAGACAATGAAAAACCTTGTATAAGAACAAATCTTTCCATTAAAAACCGATAGAAGCTCTTAATATACGAAAACCTTGCTAATATAACACCTAACACGAGTTTTATTTTTGTTTCAGAGCATATGGCTATTTTGTTAGATGCAGGTTTGTTATTAACACAGAAAAGGTATCAGAAACCGTTTAGGCACGGTCGAAAAACCGTTAATGCTAGCTAATTTAAGTTTAAAACTTTATCAACCCGACCATAATCGTTCGAACACCATTTCGAAACACGAATTCGGGATTGCAAACGGAAATTAGCAAACTTAATCTGAAAGAGGGTCCACTAGGTCTGACTGGTCATGAGTGGGAAATTATTAAAATTCTCGAGTTCGCCATTATCAATTAAAATGTCAATCTCCGGCGCGCGAATAATACGAAATATAACAACTTCACACAAATTGGAGGCCGTAAATTTCTACATGTTTGTGTAATTTTGATATCAGATTGAATGAGTGTGTGTCTGCGATGAGGTCGTATAGATAAAGGCTTTATTTCCGCAGAGAAAATTGGTAATTTGGATATGTACGAATTAGCATGGAAATAACTAAGTTAACCTTTCATTTGGTGCTTGATTTGGAAGTCCACTATTGTTATATTTTAAACGTATCGAGTTTTTAATTTGTTTCATAGAGGATGTTATCGTTTTTTGGGCCAATGGCTGATGTCAATAAATTTGTTACCATTTATAGATAATAATAAAGAAACTTCTCAAAATTTTAGACTTTAAAACGGCCTGGAACATACTTCTTTTAGTTTTTCTACTATTTCCTAGTTTCTTCAGATGTTTTCCCGTTAATATACGTGTTATTTATTTGGTATTTACATCAATGTTTTAACAAGAAAAACTCGTAACTCCTTTTGACACTATCATTTTATTAAACTGACCATTATTCATAAAATTATTATATCAAATCATAGTATGTAATAAATGTATATACAGGGCACAATAATATTTGTTTTTAATATGGTTACCATCTGTCTATCGTCTAAAGTCTATCGTATTTTCGACCTTATCTCTTAACGGGTACCCTATTTCTGTATAAGTAAAAAATTGAGAAATAAACAGGATAAAGAAGGGCAATTAATTGTAAGAATTCGACCGATATTTATTTCTATAGAATCCTTTAAATATCCTTCCTAAAACAAACGAAATTCGTCACCCTCAATGTCTCAATATGCATCGGAGTTTACCTCCTGAATTTTTATAGGTTACTCTTATCTAAAATTATTTTTAGAATAAAATTCCTTTTTTAAATTTAATTAGGCGAGCAGGTCTGACTGATAACAAAAAGCGCCGTGTCAAATCCAGACAATTGGTCCGACATTTGAATTCCGGATGGTCATCAGTTTACTGGTCGTAATTATTTCCCCACAAAGGATGCTGGGTTATTTGTTTTTACCAGTACCGTGAAGGACTCTGGATCACATTCTATTGTGCTCATCTGCCTGTAATTACAGAAACGAGCACCAGAGGTCATCGCAAACTATTGTCCCAGATTTCGTCGTCGAAGCAAAAACGCTATTAGTAGAAAGGATACTGTTAAAGAGGAACGTTGCAAAATAAATCTTTCAAAATGTTTTGTTGTTTAATTAGATTGGGTTTGGGGTGCTTCATTAAAAAACATTTGTTTGTGCAACAAGGGTAAAATATTTATTATCTCCATATAAAGAAGATACGGGTAATGTCGTACAAAATTCTAATAAAATTAATTAACTTTGAAGCAAAAAAAGAAATTCATTTATAAATTCCAAAACGGATTTTAATTTTTAAAAATTTTAATAAAATATAAATACACTTAAATGGATATTTAAGATAACTCTGTTGTGGATAAGTTCTGAATGGTAAACTGTTTGCGGAAAATATTTTTTGCTACTGAAGATTTTAATATTGACTTACAACTTCCTGTATCAATTAGCAATTTTATTTGGGTTCGCGTTTATTGATATATGGTTATGAATTGTTTGAAACATTATACATTTCTAATATCTTTTAGTTTTCAATAAAGCAAGTGTCTGAAAATTTTGTTCGGTCACCTTTTAAAATTGAAGGATTTTAAAAATTATCAAGACAATAATCCTCGTTATTGTTATTTAAATTGGTATTATTGCAAAAATTAGAATGCAATCCTTTATAAGTAAAATTTGGTTTTAAATTATAATTTTGGAAATTTCTTTTATCATATAATTGTCTTTTTGATTGGATAGAAGGGTTTTTTGATATCGTTGACATCGGTTTTGGTTTAGACAATTGGCTTTCTGGAATTTGATTTGATTTAAAAACATTTTTTGGTCTTAATGGTCCAAAAACTTGTTGATTAGTAAAATATTTTTTATTTAATTAATTTATAAATACACTTAATTAGATTTTTAAGAGAACTCTGGACTAAAGCCCACACTAAAGCTACTTCAAGTAACAATAATAATAATAAGGTTTTACTGCTATTTATAAACTAAAAATGATTATTAAGCAAAGATAATCTAATTATGACATTAAAGAGTCTATTATATTCACAATATATATTATAACTCTACTTTTGTATTTTAAATTGTAATTTAATTTTTTTATTTCCTGAAAGATTGATATATTATTAATACAATAAAAGTTACTAGTAATTAAACATAAAAAAGTTTTCCCAAACAAATTGTAATTTAAAACATGAAAAAGCACTTGGCATTTATTTCCAGAACTGAACAAAGTTGATAGACGTTGATTCCAGGATGAAAATATTGAATGAAATTAATTGGGATAACTTTTAATGACTGCATCCTGACAGACATAGACAGAGGTCTGAACTGACAACCAATTATACCGATTCCATCCAAAGCGACTGACTGTCGAAAACATCTGAACTAAGTCCCCAAGAACTCTTTAACTTTGAAGATGATTTTACTTTAAACGTAAATATATTAATTAATAGCAGTATTCCGGTCTTACCTTTATCTTTTTTCGAAAGGAATTTGAAAGTGAACTGTGAAATTCTTATTATAAAAGGGTTGCTTCTTAAAAGTTTCTGATAATTTGAATATACCGCGCAAACTAAATTTCTTATCAAGAAACATTCCTAAATATTTAATTGATTTGTAGAAAGGGAAATCGGTACCGTTTAATATGTTCAAATAGATAATATTATTGTCATTAATATTACATGTAACTTTTTGATTAATTATCATAAGTAGAATGATAGAATTTTCAATATTTTAAGGTACCTAAAATACAGCAGTATTGTCATAGTACGCCAATGTATTTCCGCATTGCAATTTTTTATGAGGTGTGCAGTGTTTTTAATTGAAAATGTATGAGTAGAAACATAGATTATATGAACTGGGTGCATTCCCTGGGTGAAAATTGCTCTGGGGAATACGCAAAAATATACATTTTCAATATCGGTTTGTTGTTACTAATGACCGGTGTTTGTTTATGGACAAGATTTACTATGTATTTAATATTAATTACCATACAATGTGTTTCAAAACTACCGAGTGTTAGTTTCTTTTCCCTCCATTACTGAAAACAGATGTAATACATATTTTATATTGTTTTTTATTTATTTTTGAGTTAAAGTTTATAAATACATTTGATTTAAATATAAAATGATAACTTACAGGTAAAACTGGTAAAAGTTATACAGTATGCCCCCCTAAGTTGGAATCATATGGTAAACTTTTTTATTATTAATTTTAGGAAAAAAGTTATTGTTGATAAAAAGTCCTGCATGAGCCAAAACTTAAAATACAGTCATCAGATATCAAATTTTTCAAGCCGTATACGAGGTTTGTCAAAAAATATGAATTTTGCTCAAGAGTAAAGTAAGTTTTTTGACAAAATCGAAAATTTTTATTAAGAAAATTGCTAAATTCTTTACAAATATCAAGAAAAGGAAAGCGTATCATGTTTATAGTAGAGAAGAGAGAGACAAAATATGGATTACCGTAATTAAGTGAATCAATGAAAAATCTAGAAAAAAATCTGATTTTTCTGATAGATTGGTGTACAGTTCATCAAATTTCTAGAGGCTTTCGACGGCTAGACAGAGAAAGCACTACTGACAGGCATCCCGACGGATTTACGCAATGAAAGTACACTCTGCGCATCAAGTATTTCACTATTTCATTCAGACGTAAATGTCAGATGTAAATTTCGCTAAAACATTTCTTTTATTTTCGTTTGTGTTTTTTGCTCATTACAGTTTAATAGAACCTAAGTATGGAGTTTAATAGCAAATTAAGAGGTCGCGTGATTAACAGTCAATCTCGCGAAATAATAGCCAATGTTATAGAGTTTATGAGAAGAGAAGGAAACTTTAATTCACCTTCAATACCATTTAAAAATGTAAATGATCGTGTTGCTGCAGCCACAGGAGTATCTAAAAACACTGTCGTCCGCATTTCTGGAGAGAAAAAAAGAATCGATAACCGTGAGATATCGGAATTTTCATCACCAAGAAAAACCATTAAAAAACCAAAAACAGTTAATGATATAGATGAAGCTGCACAAGAATCAAATTTTATTTTTTTATTATTAGATAGCTATTTTTGTTTCTGAGTTGTGTTCATTTACAGGTTCAATTTTTTTCCGTTTCTCCTTTTTGATTTTATATGGGGTTTCAAGTTGTTTTTGACTTATTTCAACATAAATCACAACACACTTTTTTAATAAAGCAAACAAGTGTTAAGAGGTATATGTACGTGTAAACTACAATTACAAAAAATTGATATGAAACCCATGAAACCACCAACAAAAATGTAAAGCTAGAGCTTCCGTACTAGAACATGGTGTCATTCGTCGAGATAATTTATCGTTTTGTTTAATAGATCAAGAAATGTAAATATTCCCCTGTTATTTTTTATAAAATTATACGAGAAATAAATTTTTTTTTAAATAGTATAGTTTATTATTTTGTAGAAAAACAAAATTTCGAAAATTTTAGTAATGTTTCAGAAACAACCGTTATTAATAATAGGTACCATTTTCCTTAATAAGGTAGAAATAAAATATAAACTATTTCCACGATTTACAAAGGTCTACAAAAAAATTATAGGTATTTTCCGCTATCCTATAAAATGTATATTTTCTGACTCAATTTCAAAAGGTTGAAGGAATTCCAAAACACCTTTTATGGCATAATAATTATTTTCAATTCTACATACTATCTTTAGCTGTTTTTAAAAACGTTCTAAGAAAGTCCAATCAGACCAATTTAATCCCTAAACTACTCCGCACTTTTAAAATTTAATTACCTAAAAATATTAAAAACTATTTAAAATAACTTGTTTAGCAGACTGTACAATAGCTATCTTAGTCACACGTAGCGCGTTCTCTGTCTGGGCGTCGAACACCTCTAGAAATTTGATGAACTGTAATTGCATATTTGCATCAAATTTTCAATTCTAATCAACTGTCAGGTGATTAGAGGTACAAAAATTTACAAGTGTAAATTAACTTCCCCATTTAGTCAGAACTTGTTTATATTAATATAAATCATTTATTTAAATAAATGAAGATAAAATATATGTAACAAGACAAACAAGTAACACACAAACACAAACGTTCCTAATAGATTATTAATTGTAACTGTTTGTGTTACGTTATGAGATTATTATTCAAGAATCATCTCTACATCAAACAGTCTTATAGAACTCCGTGCTCTACATTCTTATGTGAGAAATATTCTATTCTTAAAAGACAAAAAAAATCATTTTAGGTCTATACTAGTTAACCGAAATCGAACTTTAAATCTGTTATATAAGAAAATACCCTATTTATAGCTGAACGGATACGTTGCAATTTCACTGTATTTCCAATTGAAGATATTTGAAAGTAAAATGTTCAAAGGGTATTCGAACATAAAAATAACATATCGTTTTAAATCGCCCTTATCTCCATATCGCCAGACATAACTCATTCACAAAGCCGTTTTAACATTCTAAAATACCTTCCTTTTCGAGGTAAAAACACGAAAAATATGTAAATCTCAATATACATAAAAAGTTCTCTAACTTAGTATCTCTTTTCGAAACTTCATAACGTCAACGCCAAATCGATACATTGACTGCTACCGAAGTGGCCGAAGGTACATGAAAACGACTAAATTGAAAAAGTTGTTCTCCGCTCAGTACACATTCTAAGCAAATTCAATTTTGGGGTTAGTCCCTTCCGGTTTTCGCAATATCTTGAGTTGCTGACCGAACAGACTTTTCACGGGTGTAAATGTGACTTGCTGTTTTTTGAAGGGTTTTCGGAATATTTTTAAGGCAGTCGATAAATCGTATACATCATGGTGGAATGCGGATTGTAACAAAATAATTAAAGATTTAAAAAATAACTAATGATGGAAGTGGCGGAAAGACAGAAGACAAAATTCCTAAGATCATGATCTCGTCCTCAGTTACCGAAAATGTGTGATCAGTTTTTTGTGCTGCATACAACATCGACTGTGAATGATTCAAGAATACCGAATACGATGACAGAGAGAACAAATTGGTGATAGGACACTTCACATCCCACAGTAGAATGTCACATCGTTCAACTTCGAGAATAGGGCCCCAGATGTCTACCATGTGGAATTTCTTTAACTTTTAAGCGATAGATGTCACTAGTGATGAAATTTGAAAGCTGTACCCAAGTGAGTACAATGGGAACAAATGGGTTTTAATGTATTATGTTTTATCGAATCAAAATATTTATGTAAGTGTTCATAATTTTCATAAAATAACAGATCATTCGATTATAAGTATTAATTTTGAGAAAAATGTGGATCATGTAAATAAATAATTAAAAAGTAACACCCTAGATGGTATTAGATCCTCTTGTTCATAAATGCCGGTTGATTTAGGCATTTTTTTATTCTTGTCGCCAAAATTTCTGGATTGAGTTGAGGACTTTCAAGGTGGGCTATTATTTGCCGCAGTTGGTGCATATAGTGAGAAATGTCTTTATTGAAAACATAATTTTATTAACACAGTCTGACACACTCCGTTCATTATCTTTACTATAAGTTGTAAATCAAAGACATCCAATATGGGAAACAATAAAGAATAAACTTCTAATTCGTTGATTTTAAAAGTTTTTCAATAATTAGTAATAAAATATACTGACCGAGAGATCGCCTCCGTAAAAAGGATGAATTACAAAAGTCTCGTTGCCAACATGGATGACACCACTAACTCCATTACACGTGTGAAACGCAGCGGTGGCTCCAGGATAATCTTGCACCGTCCCGTGGTAGTAACAATGTTCTATATCCTGTAAAAGAAATATTTATTTACAGAAAACAATGGTCATAAAAACAATATTGTATTATTGGCTATTTATGTACCCAGTGAAAAACTGTTTTATATTGTGTAACGAGGATCTGAAAAATTAACAAGATACAAAAAAACATTTTTCTAATTTTGACTAGATTTTGTTTTGTAAAAAATTATTAGTAATATCTATGCATTCAATATTATTTTCTTGCACTGTTAGTTGTATAAATTTATCTATATTACTGATAAATAAAAAAACTATATAGTTCTTTCTAAACTTCTTGTTGTAATGTAATTCCTTGTTACAAAAAACAGAATTGTTACTAGGTTGCGTAGACACTTTGTATATATGATACTTAATCTTGTAATTTGTCAATAAAATGTTTTTCAACGTTACTTATATTTGTCTTCTGCATATATAACAGGTTATGGGCCCAGGATATTTTAAATCTATTATTACATCGCCAACTTTTTTTTCTTTAATATAAACTTAAAGTATTATATTTCTTGTCTTTTCGCAAATGAATTTTTCGTAACCAGTTAATATAACTTTATGCAACTAGTTGCAGAAAGTAGATTATTTTGACACAATTTTGGGTGGTTCTTTTATAATTTGTTTTTATAGAAACATTTTTTTACACTGTAAATAAATTTTTATCAACTACTTAATTTAAGAGTGTATTTTAACATAAAATTGCATTTTTAAAAGTTTTCTCCTCTTTTTTTATCCAAACTAATCATTCTACTTCTATCTAGAAAAAAAAACGCCAAAGAAAATATATTGGATATCCAGTACATTGAATAATTTTCTAAAAATATTTTATCTGACACAAAAATAAAGCAGCTAAATTAACGGCGAAAAGTTCGCAAGATCGAACTTCGAGTCCGACATTCGAAAGTTTAAATTGCCCGTAAGAAGCCGAACTGCACTCTACCTAAATAAAATTGTAGTTTAGATTCACGTTATTACATTTACTATCAGCGTATAACAGTTAAGGAACTTCTTTTTATCTAAATTATTGACTTTTGTACACTGAAAGAATATTTTAATATAATTTGTAAGAACGTATCGTATTTGATAATTTTTGTGGAAGATAAAAAAAAAGATTATAATAATATTATTAATAAAAAATATAATGAACAAAATTCAAATATAATGGCATAAATTAATAGTTTATGCCAGTGGTCGCCAACCTGTCGATCGCGAGCTACCGGTAGCTCGCAGAGGCAATTCTGGTAGTTCTCACAACGATTTTAATTTAAAAAATACAAACTGCAAAAATCAGAGAAAATTCCACAAAAAAATCTAATTGTCATAATATTAAACATAAACAGCGGCAACGTTGCGGTGAGCGATCTGCCGCTGACGCCATCAAGCTAGAATCGGCTAGAACCGACCAGCGGGATCAGCGCGTTAGTGTTCGAGAACGATCAGGATTGCTTTAAACGGGATAAATACGCACGGCGCGGCGACATTGCGCTTAGTTTAAAACTGAACGCGTAACCAACGTCCATCGGTCGGGTTAGTAGAGAACAACAAAAAATAATATTATGGCAAGCAGTTGTAAGAAGGTAAAGACATACCACTTTCATTCGGAATGGGAAGAACAATACTTTTTTACAGAAGTTAAAGATAAAAATGTGTGTTTGTTATGTAATACTTCGGTCTCCGTTGCTAAAAAAGGAAATATTGAGAGACATCATAAAACTGTACATTCTAATTTTGAAAAATCATTCATACTACATTCTGCCGTCAGAAAGGAGAAACTGAAACAGTTAAAAAAGCAGTTAATTGGACAACAATCAATATTTTTAAGAAGAGTCAATAAAAATAAGGCTGCAACTGAAGCATCGTACCGTGTGTCCCAGATAATTGCACAAAAAAAGAAACCTTATGAAGACGGGGAAATGATAAAACAGGCGTTTTTAGAAGCTGCTGATTCGTTATTTGCCAACTTTAGAAAGAAAGACGAGATAGTTTCAGCTATAAAATCTATGCAACTTTCTGCTAATACAGTGATGAGACGTGTAGAAGTAATGAGCAATGATATTTTTTACAAATAAGAACTGACTTAGATAACTGTGTTTATTTTTCACTTCAACTGGATGAATCAACAGATGTCGTTGACACTGCCCAGATGGCCGTGTTCGTCAGGATGGTTTTGAGTGATTTTACGATTAAAGAAAATCTTTTGAAGTTTATTCCACTGAAAGGACACACTACTAGACAGGAGTTGTTTTCTCATTTAAAAAATATTATTTCTTCCGAGAAAATTCCAATATCGAAAATGGTAGGCTTGACAACCGATGGCGCTCCAGCTATGGTGGGTTGTGATAAGGGTCTGGTGGCGTTATGTCGTAAAGATGAAACTTTTCCGCAATTTCTCTGTTACCACTGCATTATCCATCAGCAAGTACCAGGTCTTCAACAATACCCGAAACCCACGTGATCTGATAACCATCAAAAACCCATCGAAAGGGCCTGATTTGACGTAAAAGGAACTAAACTGAACTGTCAGTCCTGTCAGAAATGTCACTGGCGTTCATTTGGGGACTGACAATATTTATATTATATTTGTTTACATTTTATAAACACCTTTATTCCATTTTTTATTTTAATATTAATAAAGCAAATAGTTATTTTTAGAGATTATTGGTGGCTTAATTCTTTTTTGTTGGTAAGTACAAATTTATTTACTGTAAGTCGTAAAAGTTAATGACTATATAATTTATTTCAGGTAATATATTACACATGAACAAAATTATTTTATATTCCTAATTGTATTCGAAAATTTGAGGAACGTTTTCCAGGTGAATAAATGGAATGTGATTCTTTTTTGTCGTCATAAACAAATACTTGTTCAAAATTATAAAAAAAGGAAAAAGCTCTATAAGGCCCACAGTATAATAGCAAAAGATGTGCAAATTAACATGGTGCAAATTCCCAATAAATTAGTCAAAAAAACAGCACCTCAAACAGGTATGAACGGTGTTTCAAAGACTGACTGTAGCGAGGGAAATTCAAAACATATTTTTTTAGGTTTGTCGCAATGAACTAGCCATAAAGTATTGAAAACATTTATGATAATACATCCCCTATAAAGTTTCGGTACTGCAATAATCATTTTACCTTAATTTTGTTAAACCTACCTTTGGAATATTACAGATCGTTTGTGTGACGTTTATAAACTGGAGTACATAAAATGGGGGTTATTAAATGAAATACAAAATATAACTGAAGAGAAACTGCATGTGTTCAAAAAAGAATGATTAATGATTGCATTAAAGCTGGTGGTAAAGATTTTGAACAGATAGGTACTGTGAATTAGTATCGTTTATGCACCACCGATTACTACTCAATATCCTTTCAAATAAAATGATTGTTAATAGGTATGCCTTTATAATTTAAAGTGAGAGCTGTAAGGTAAAACAAATATGTGCTTGTTACATTAATAATATTAATATTTTTGTGTATACATATAAATAACAATGTATTTATATAAATAATAGAACAAACTTAAAAAATTATTTGTTTATTACTTCCCATTGCTCAGGTACAATTACAGTAAATTTTAGATTTGTTTACTTAAACTGCAATAATTGCCAAATACTGCCATTGTCTTCTGCCTATCGTATTTAATGTTTCAGCTGTAGCTAAATATCTTAGGAGTCAATCTAAAGTAAATAATTTTTAATTTTATTCATATTTTAATGCATAACACTTTTTGTCCATAACTTTCTTGTGCCCTATTCTGGTAAATGTTTTTTTTTTGTAATAGTGGCAATAACTAGTACGAACCATATTTCAGTTTATTATTCTTTTCGTTAAATACAAAATAGATATAAATCAGAACGATATAAATAGCTCAGTTTTTAAGGTTATGTTAATTATGTCATATTATAAATTAGACTATTGCATTTGACTAAATATAAAAAAATATCGAATTCTAACATTAAAATACAATAATCTAAAGCACCTCTAATTAATATTATGATTTTGTGTTGTAATTCTAACAGTTACCTAACTGAATTTTGTTCTCGTAGTTGAAGACCATAAAAAAAGAAGAAGATCTATTTTGTAATAAAATACCTACGGCACTGGCTCGCATCTAGGGATTTTTACTTTTATTTTCGCCAATCGCTGTCATGACGATTTGATCACGTGGGTTTTTGGTATTGTTGAAGACCCAGTATTATGTGGAAATTTCCTGAAACTAAACAACGTTATGGAACTGGTGGTAAAAATTGTGAACAAGATTAGAGCTCAAGCGTTACAAAGAAGATTATTCAAAACCTTGGCCGATGAAGTTGACTGTCAATACGGGGACTTACTCCTTCACTCTGAAGTCCGATGGTTAAGTAGAGGACGGGTGCTGAAACGTTTTAATGATGTCCTATCTGGCATAGTTCAATTTTTTTCAAACAACGCGATGAACCGACTCCGGAACTAATAAATTCAATCTGGCTTAGAGATTTTGGTTTTCTCGTGGACATTACAGAGAAATTAAACGAACTTAATTTGCAGCTTCAGGGGAGAGACAAAGAACTAGCGGAAATGATTTCTGATATAAAAGCATTTATCAAAAGGGAGCGTTCAAGTATTACGTAACGAATTTGGGGGGGGAGGGGGGGTTTTGTAAAACGTTACGATACGTTACAGAGGCGGAAGGGTGGTTTGAACTACGCGTTACGTAACATTATTATTTTTTAACCCTTAAGAAAAGTCGCGTAGAGAGATTTTCACACGCATTTTTTAAAACGTTTTTTTTTTCTTAAAATTTCAAATGGAGTGACATAATTGTGATTTTTAGGTAAAAAATAGTCACTTTGTGGTTACATAACGTTTTACTAGGGGGGGGGGGGGGTACAGAAAAGCGTTACGGCGCGTTATATCGGGGGGAGGGGGGGTTAAAAATCTCCAAAAATTGCGTTACGTAATACTTGAACGCTCCCAAAGCTGGAGTTTTGGGAACAAAACCTAATTAACAGCGATTGCCAAGCATTTTCCTATTCTTTCAGAAAATATATCTCAAAATCCATTAGAACCCTATGACAGCAAATATCATGTAGAAATAGTTTCTACCCTAAAGAATAACTTTAAAAATCGTTTTAAGGATTTCAACGAAATGGCTTTAGTAGCGCAGTTTGTTGTTTCACCCTTTATGGAAATTGATATCCAACAGTTTGCAACTTGTGTTATGCAGAACTTTGGCGAAGACATCGCTGCAACAGAAATGGAAATAATTGACTTTCAAAATGATTTAGCCTTAAAATAGTTAGTCTCAAGTACCAAATGTATCTGGCCTATTGTAAGTAAAGACAAATATTCAGTTCTATGCCGTGTTGTCTTAAAAGTGAAAGTATTATTCAGTTCAACCTATTTGTGTGAATCTTCTTTTTCCAATATGAAGTTTATTAAGAACAAATTTCGCAATCGACTTACAGATGAACATTTGGATAATTGTATTCGAATGTCTGTATCAAATTATAGTGCAAACACTAAAAAAATTATCGAAGAGTCTGAGTGTCAGCCTTCTCATTGAACGTGCTTTTTTATTTTTCAATGTTTATGTTCATGATAGTGCGTTACTTTTTAGTTGTTATTATTAACTATTTTTAAATCTTACGTGACATGCCATTGTGGCTGGATAAAATTTTGTGTTTATTTTTTAAACACCTTCGTTTGGTAGATAGGAATATAGCTATGAACAAGTACGTACTAGTAATATTAGTTATTTTGTTATTAGTTTATTATTGTTACCTATGTATTATGTATTACCAGTTAAATAGTAAAATAAATACATATAATGATAAATTAACTGTAGATTATTTCATTTACGTTGCGTTACGTGGCTTCCGTGTGGGTAACTCGCTGTTTATTCCAAAATTAACAAAGTAGCTCAACACATTGAGAGGTTGGCGACCACAGCCCTACACATTCAAAACTAATAAATCTTATAAATATTTAAATAAAAAAACGAAAAAACTACAATATAAAAAAAAAATAGTAGGGAGCATCAATGATTTTTAAATATTTTATTGCACATAAAAGAAACCTCATCGGATTTAAATCCGGATGCCGTCTCAACATAAATTAATTTACTGAGACCCATTAAATCCAACAAGAAACCACGCAAATTAAAATGAAAAGTTTACATAGTCTCCTGCAGGATCCGAACTGCTATCTTTCGTAACCACTAACGGCAGCACAACTGAAAACCCACCGTCAGAGCTATCGCTATCTAGCCGCTGAACAACACTTTTCTCGTAATATTAAAAGTCTAGCAATTTAAACTCGGTCGCAGGTCTGAAGAAATTTAATTATAAGACCGATGTCAAGATCTTTTTAAAAGTAACCTCCCGTGTCTTTCATTGATTTAATTTCGAGTAATTTGTAACAATAGATGTTTCGCCTGTTTCAGAAATCCTCCTAGGCTTGAAGGATTTTATTCCCGGCGTGCATAATCTTCGTTACCTCTTCAGCTCTTCTGAGATTCTCATACCCATAATGGAATTTAATTACGTTTTCTGTATTTTAATTAGAAGTTTCCGATCCCATCTAAAGAGAACGATAAGCAGCTTAGATGTTAATAAATGTGGGTGTTTTTAATTTAATACTTTTAGGATGTTTCTTTCTAACAGTAATCAGTTATACCAGTGAGGTCTGTTTCTATCCAGTTTGAAATGACGCGGTTTCAGGGTATTTTACGTTTGTTTTTCGATTCAAGTATTTGCGGTTGCATACACCATCTACTCGTTATTAATATTAGTAGCCGATTAAATCGTACGAAACGAAATACAGACAAAAAAATCAATCCCCAATCAAACAAAAGATGTCAAAGTATGAATCATTGAGTTAGTGTGAGTTTCTATTGAATTTTAGTATTCTATATGAAAATCTTATACAAGATTTCTGTATTCTCTGAATTCTAGTTAAGTCTGCGATTTCAAGAGAAAAATCACATAGTGCATTCAAATAAAGTAGAAAAAGTCTTTGGTAAACAATCCCATTATTACTGTTTTAAGAAAACTAGAAAGATTATGTGGGATCTCTACCTACTGGAACAACAAAAGTAATCCTCTACTAATTCAGCTCATCAGTCAATTCAATGTCGTGAATCCTCACCTATGTACTTCAGAGCTTTTATCATGTTATAAATTTGATTTCCAACCCCAACTGGCCTCCATTCCTATCGTAAACATTGGCGCTACTAAATCTGAAAGTATAGGAATTGTGCAGTATCAGAATATCATCAGGAAATACCCATCTTACACCAAGTTCTTTACCGATGGCTCAATAGACTTTTCCGGTCACTCAGGGTTTGGAGTGTATAGTCCAGATATAGATTATGCATTCTCAAGTAAGCTTCCTCTCCATACTTAAATTTGTACAGCTGAAGTTGGAGCTATCAACAAGGCTTTGCAAGTAATACTAGACAAAAACATTGTTCAATCCATTATCCTCTCAGACTGCACTTCACAAAAAAGGCAGGATCATGCTTTTTCAGGGAAACTGAACATTGTACCTTCTTGACTAAGGAAGGTATCTTACTCGAAAAAGATGAACATATCAAAATAATTCTGGCATGGATTCCAGGCCACTCTGGGATTCTGGGTAACTTCAAGGCAGATCAATTAGCAAATATAGTGAATATCAAATTAAACTATCATAATTTCTTTCCATTTATTAGAAACATTGTGAATTCAAGATGGCTTGAAGAATGGAATAGCCTCAAGAGTAGGAAGAATTCCTTTTATTCTAAAGTCGTTCCACGATTTTATAAAATCCCTTGGTTTTTAAATTTTCCCTACAAGGACAGAAGATATTTAACTACAATAATTAGGATGACAGGACATTGCCTATCCCCATATCACTTATTTCGTATAGGAGTAAAAGATAATCTATTTTGTGAGTGTGGTCAAATTGGCTCATCAAACCACATTATCTTTGAATTTCCCATACATATGATGGCAAACTTTGATTTAAACTCTGAACTGGCAAAAACAAAGCTTTCTACTCCCTTTGACATTTGTTTTATGTTGGCTAGCCTCAATAATAGCAGAATAAACATTCTAATCAAATTTTTAAATACACTTAAAATTTAATTATAACCCTAATACTTTATCCTCTCTTTCAGTCCTAGGTGCTCTTTCTATTTACCGTTGGCAGTTTTCTGGTTGTGTTCAACTCAAGTAGTAACATTAAAAAGCTTTTAACATTGAAATATATAAATATATCAATTTAATAGAGGGTGTCCAATTGCTAAAAGCAAGACAAACATATTCTCCCCGTTGTTGATTGGATAAATTATCCTGTGGGATATAGCCCAATAAAGGAAGAAGAAGAAGAAGAAGAAGAAGAAGACCTTACTTAATTTTTCCACGAGTTTTAACAAGAACTAGTAATTAATTTCATATTAGAATCAAAAAGGTAAAAAAACTTCAGCAACATTGGTGATTGTACTGCTCAAATATTAGTACATGAATAGGCGTTATTGGTAATGAAACTAAATATTTTGATATTTATTATTACATTACTCATCAAGTCAAGACCCAATTACAAAAAAATACAAAAATATATAAAATAATTAATTAAGAAATATACTAATTGATTGAACAACATGAAAAAAAATTAAGATTTTTTTTTGTAAAAGAACACTTCAAAAAAAGCGTTTATTAATATTACAATCCGATAGTGATATGAATGAAGTCAATGTTATTTTCAAAAAAATCTATACCAATTTAGAAAAGAATTAGAGTCGGGAAAAAGAATAACTTTGGGCTTAAGAAGATTATTTTAAAACACCACTCATTAATTTGTAGATTATCTTTAACAGTTTCAACAAAATAAAACAAATTTAAATTATTATCATATTGTATAAAAAAGTTTGTGTATGTATCCAAAATATTACTTCTATCAATAATAAATATTTTAAATAACAAAGGACCAAGATTAGAACCTTGCAGAATATAGAAAGTTTCCAGATATTGAGTAGACTTGAAGCCGTTAACCTAAACATATTGGTTTCCTCTGGAAAGATAAGACCTAAATAAATTCATCAGTGGTTGGGAAAAGCCAGAGTGTAGAAGTTTATTTTTAACATGATACTGTGATCAAGCCGGTCGAACGCATTGGAAAAGTCGGTGTATATATTACATCCGCTTGAATTCCATTGCCTCTATTTTCTACAATGTAGTGGGTTATAGCAATAAGATTTGTAAAGACCTTCCATAAATCCATGTTATTCTGTCGATATCATATTACTGACATGGTGAGAAATGTTGTTTTAAAGTAACTTTACAGGAAATACAAATAATGGAAATTTTACGATATTGTGCAACGCCCGATTTATCACCCTTTTTAAATATCAGGCAAGACCTTGGAGTATTTCCAAATGGATTGGTAAGAAAGGATGAATCATGTATCTATATTTAAGGAAACAAAATCCTCCTTAAAATCAGTCAAGAGATATTTCGGGAGCAAACACTTTTAAAAATTGCCAATCAACTTTTAATAACAAGTCATATATCTTTGGAAAATTTGTTTTCCTATAATCACAAGAGTGCTGAGAATAGTGCTAAAAAAAAGCATTATTTTAGTGACGGGTGTTACTTATCTTCCACATTTATTAATGGATCCAAAGATCTCTGAGACAAATATGGAGAGGCTTAAGGGATATAGGGACAAACAGGCATAAGATGTAAATGGATCAAATATTACAATATAGTCAGGCATAAGGGGTAAGAAACCAACACTTTTACATGTGCAGGTTTGAAAGATAAAGGACTCAAATATTTTAATAAGGAACTAAAGATTTTTACATGTAAGGAGTTGAGGAAGAAAATATTTGTATATGAGGGGTAAACCGTATACCCAGAATATTCGTAAAATTAAAACAAAAATGAAGGATGAGGATGACGTCGCGGATTTGAGTGCATGTTTTATTATTTTATCCGACACATTAAAGAAAAAAGGACAGAAAGAAATCGATGGCCCATTTCCTGCCAAGGGTATTCTTTTTTATGGTGTTGTAATAGAACTGGCGTTTTCCTCTCTTATTTAAATCCAGGAGAAGCAAAGCGTTTTCCTGGTTCCACTACATGCAAAATAAATCCTAAAAATATACGGTACTGTATGGTACAAATTTCCCGTTCAGACTGAGCACGTACTGCGTATTGCCTCCTTTTTATGTACCGCCAACAAACGGACCGGGGCGAGGCCGTACGGCGCACATAACGAGGCAACACGTCAACATCTGCATATTCATGCGTCCTCGGCTTGCCTCATACGCGTACGTGCTCAGATCTGTACTCGCCTTTATACTAAAACGTTCGCTCATGCGCTTTTTTTGTGTCGAATGAGAGCCCAAATCCACTATTTCTCTTTCAGTGATCCTTGTACTTTCGTTTCGTCACTCGATATTCTATTTAGTTCAAATCGATTCGGTCATTTTGGTATAAGTTATCGAATCTTTTAATTTAGTTGGAAAATTAGATCAATTTCGTTCGTGAATTACACACTTCTAGATAGTTATTAAACACCCCTCGTATTATGGTCCCTTGAAAAGGTCTTATTAGCTTATAACTTTGTTGTATTCACTGCCCTGACTTCATACTTTAAGCTAAAATATTCAAGAAAATGGCCATAGTCAGGCGGAATTAGGTTTGTTTTCCTGCAGGTAAAAGCCCTAAACTAAATTAAATTTATATTTATCATCCACCAATCTCCTCTAATTTACGCATTAAGCGTAAACACCTATGAATTTTAAAGAGAAGATGATCCGGAAAATTGCCAGCAAGGTCCGTAACCATTTTAATTAAGCAGTTTTCCTGCGTGACGGTTTAAAATCTCTGGAAAAGTTGCGAATATTAAGTTATTTAAGCGACTAGGGACTGGGGTTTAATTTAAATCATTTTAAGTGAAAATGGTACAAAACAGACTACAGACTACTGTAGATTAATTTTTGATATTTTCAAAAATTTAAAAAACAATTAAATACCTTATTTATTGTCTCGGCCTTTACTTGATGAAAATCCATATTATCTTATATGAGTAAAACCAAATTTGGTAGATTTTTCGGTGTCCAATATATATGCGAAGTAATTTAACCAAACAAAGTAATTAAGAAAATACACCAATAACATAACAAAATAAACTGACTATTTAAAGTAAATAAGGGTACTTAAGTAATTATGATGTCAATCGGATAACAATAAGATAGTATTATTACCGGGATTATCTCACAGAAAACTAGGAAAGAGATTTAATAAAGGCGAGTTATTTATATCTAATTGATCATTTAGTAGGTTATCTGAATTTTTAAATGTATTTATTTCAAGTGTTTAGTTTAATGCCCATATTTTCTATATGTAAAATTTCAAAGTTGTAAAAGAATGATTTTCAGTTAAAATATGATTTGAGTAAGTAGAATTATTTTTGTTTTTTGTATAGCTATTTTGTTAATAATTTTGTAGAAAAGCTTGTTTGAATTTTTAAAACAAAATATTAAATTTTTAAGGTTTTCCAACACCTAGTCCAGGCATAGTCAGTTGTAAAATATGCTTATTACATCCAATTAGAGGTACTTATGAAAATGATTGAAAATTTGTACAAAATGCATTCCAGCATGGTTATATCCTAATTTTAGGATGTGACTAAGTACGAATTATATAAAAAAAACTTAAATTTATCCACTTAAAACCATTTTTAAGAGTTTATATAATTTTAAGACTTACCCGTTTTGATTCGTATTCTGCTCCGTTTGGTAAATAATGTTTCTGCGCGATATTTGGTGCTATTAGTTGCCTGAAATAAAAAAGAAAATATATCAATATTTCGGTAAAAATATGAGTATATACAAAACAAATTAATGAATAAAATTAATTATTCAAAATCTGTATCTACCATATAATTAAGTAATTTGTTTCATTCATCGAAATGGACACATTCAAGAAGAATGAATACCCTTCGTGATTTACAATGATCCAAATTTAATGGGTAGTTTAATTTGACAACCTTAAATATGTGTTGTAGGTTTACCTTTACCTTTTATAATGGAAAATTTTTTAAAATTATAACTTTAGTTTCTTTTAAGATATTAAAAAATATTTACTTTGTGATTGTTTGTGCATTCTACAATATCGTTATATAAAAAAAAATATTAAAGATATATTTATTGATATTAGTAATTTTTCATTTTGTTTTTCCAAAATTAACTTTTAATATTGAGTTAGATTTTACATTTTTTTTTATTTACAATTTTATGTTCTGCAAATAGAAATTTTCCAATTATTACTGAAATATTTAAATATTGAAAATACTAAATGAAAATCCGAGTGAATATAGAGGATAAAGATTATTTTGAGAAAAACAAGTATAAATTTTTATAACTGCATTATGATATGTGGCTCATAATACCTTCCTATCTGATGAATGGCCGTTATTTATCAAAATTGGAAATCAGAACTATAGCAAACAGAAAATATATTATATTTTAAAAATATTAAGCCTTAAAAATCATTTTTTAAAAAATGTGATATGACCCTTTATCCACTTGACTCTTTAAATTTATATAATTAATTCTTAAATTCTTTTTATTGTTCTATTAATATTTCTTTCTTTAAGGTTTTTTTTTTTGTAATTTTCATAAAATTCATCTCAATATATTTTCTTCAATGCATTTAAGATTTAGATTGTAATTCAGAATCTACCAAAATATTCTAATAACGTAAATTAATTTTATTAAATATTTCATGCATCGTTTGCCCAATACCATACCATTATTGATTATTATCTAGGGCACAAATCTGTTGAATCCGTAATTGTTCTGGCCTAAGTGCCATAATAAATACATAAATTGATTTTACACTGTGGTGTCGTTCATAATGCACTCATAGATAAATCCTCTAAGTACAGGTTTGAATTTATTTTCTTATTATATGATTATATTTATTTAGTAAAGAAAATAGAGAATAATTGAAGACATAAGTGGATAAAGGGCCTAAGAGGCCTAAAGGGCCTTTGTATCCAAAATTCATTCTATGTTCCTCTTTCATAATATTTTTTTAAATAAAGACATTACCAGAGGATACATACCTATTTTCTATAATGAACTATTCAAATAAGAGAATTTAAACTCAAGTATGTTTTTGTTACATAGGCCCTTCATTAACTCATGTCTTCAATTTTTAAGTTTTTATACTAGGAGTGCTGATAGCAGAAGGAATATATAACGTTATACAGTATCGGCTAGCGTACTTCTTCCAATACGCCTTGCACAAGTGAGTGTGAAAACTACAGAAAGTTAGCAATAGAGGAAGCAGGAAACGAATATCATCAAAGATACCAGATTATACAGGGTGTCCCAAAATTAGACGGTCATATTTTAACAGCGCAATCTACATCCTAAAATAGGAGTAAAAGTCCATATAAACATAGGTCCGAAAGCGTTTCTTTCCCGAGATACAGGGTGTTAAAAGTGAAGTCCTGATGACACACTTCTGTAAATATTTTCGAAACGTTTTAAGATATCTAAATGAAATTTGGTACAATTGCTTACCTTTTTACGCTCTATTTAATGGACTAAACCCCAGTTTTTGATCATCTTCATAGGTGGGTAAATTAGGGGGGCTTAGGGTAAAATTGTCCTAAGTTTTTTTTGTTGACAGTTTTTAACATTTTTGACTATAAAATTTGGAGAACCAATGTTTTCTTTATAATAAAGTTGTTGCATCTCTCTAGGACGTACCATTTTTAAGAAAAAAGCGTTTGAACATTTCATGATAAGTTATTCGAAAATGTAAACAATAATTAGTGTGCCTGTGCAATCAGAAATTTTATTTTTTTTTTACTTTGGAAAACCGGTGACTAAAGGAAATTTTAGAAAATATTTATAAAAATGTGCCATCAGAACTTCACTTGTAACACCCTGTATCTCGAAAACAAAACGTTTTCGGACCTAAGTTTATATGAACTTTTATTCCTATTTTAGGATGTAGATTACGCTGTTAAAATATGACCGTCTAATTTCGGGACACCCTGTATATTTTTTTTATAACTTATAACAATTTTACTAAATTCGGCAATATTTTTGGTGTCATAATATCCACCTATCAGCAAAAAAATTAGTTACCTTAATTAACTTTTCCAGTGACGTACAGCAATGGTACGTAATACCGCATCCCTCCTAAATTTTACGTCCCTATCCAAAAAGTTATTTGGACATAAAATTTTTAATTTTTTGATTTTTTTTAAATAAATAATGTATTCTTAGAAATTTAATAAAAAAATGGAAATTTAAAAATTTCAGAATTTCCAAATATGTGCGAATATTTCAAAAACTAACTCAACTTTATTTGAAAAACATCAAAAGTTTTTGGACAGTGGACTAAAATTTAGAAGGGAAAATGGTGTTATTTGCCCATGACGTAAGCCACTGGCAAAGCTTAGAAAAAGAAATAGAATTTATTCATCTTTGAGAATTATACACTATACAAAGACACTAGGTACATAATGTAAAATCCTATCAGACTAGTCAAAAAAGTGTTAAGTAAAATAGATTAAAAAATAAAATAAAATATATATAATAAACATTTCATGTTAAGATTTGTTTAAAAGTTCAAAAAATCTTCTATACTATAAAATACATTATTTACAAGAAAATCATTAAGATGTTTTCTTAAATCATTACGACTAATTTGATGATAACCTGTAGTATCTTCTAATATGTTACTGAACTTATTGTAACACTTAATCCCAATATATTTTGGTGAATAATGACTTATTTGTAGTCGTGAAAAAGGATGATGGATGTTAAATTTTAATCTAGTATCATGTGAGTGCAGGTTATTATTGAGTTCGATTTATTAAGTAAGACTGTATCCATTCATACCATTCCTAACCCATTCATCTTCAATAATAAAAGATTATGATCCAGCATATCAAATGCACGGCTAAGGTCATAGAAGAGTCCAAAAATATGTTTTTTATCATTGACTACTTGATATATAAACTATAGGCAAGCTGCAATTGCAGTAGATGTTGACTTATTTTTTCTAAATCCATTTTGAGTATCTGGCAACATATTAAAACTTTCAAGGTAATTAGTGAGTCTAATAAAGTATACTGACTCAAATATTTTAGTTATTTGACTAGATATACAGATTAAAAGATAATTTTCTGTATTAGATGCAGATCCCTTATTTTTATAAACAGAAATTCCTTTAGATTTCGTCAATACCTTCAGTGGGTTTAGAAGTAGTTTTTTTGATTATAGTGATGATTTCACTAGGCGTTGTTGGAAAAAGAAACAACTTTTATAATGTTTATCAATACTCATAGTATAGTTAGGTACAATATTATTTTTATTTACATTAATAAAATAGTCATTGATATAATTTACTTTTTCTAAGGGTGTTAATTTGTCATCATTTGTAAGTTTAATAGGATTCAATAAGTTGTTTTTTCTTTTCCCCCTACTCTCGTTTATTATATTCCAGGATTCTTTCATTACGTTATTACTTTTTAAAATACGATCATTATTTTTCCTTCTCAAAATATTGTTTTGTTATTTTTTGATACTCTTTTTTTAAATTATTGTAACGTTCTGTATAATATGTAGAATTTATTTCTTTCTTTAACCTGTTTATTTCACATAATAGACCTTATACTTTAAGCTGGTAGAAGATTCATTTTAATATATTTAGCGGGATTTAAATGTAATCGGAAATGGCGAACCCTTGCTTCTTATAGGAAAAATACAGTGAAATTGTGACCTTAAACATGTTTTATAATATTAAAATCATAATTTTACAAAATTTGAACAGCTATTCACAATTTATTAAACTATTTACTCAAAATTATTATCAACATCTATAAAATAATTTTGTACGCCAATGTACGGCCGAAAACCTGTCAATTTATGTGTATAAAGTGGGAGAACTGGCAAAAGCCTTTCCAACTTCCACTTGTGCTATAAGCAGTGTTGCTAGTTTGTTACAATTGTAACAAATCTATTACATTATTACATGTCCAATAAATCTATTACATTTTCACGAGCTTCGAACAATTAATGAACTTGAACCTAACCAGTGTGTCTTAATTTTAAATATTCCTAATATATTGTTTATTATTTCATACAACTAATAGCATCCCAAACATGTTTATTTGATTAGGTTTATCCCAAACATATTTTCTTGAGCATGCCCAAAGCGCTTAAAAAGTTTCGTATATCATTAGACCTTGGAGGCCCAATTTCTTTTTCCTTCATTTTCTTTATAAAAGGTTTGTTTCAAGTTTCAACCCCAGTACATAATTGTTTTGAATTTATTTACAGGTACTACTCATGCGTAGATAAATTCAGAACGAGTCTGCTATTTCAACAAACCTACAATTATAAGAATGTGGAACAAAAATATCCTATTGCTGCATTATGACAATAATAATTGAAAGACTGTCGTTATTCTTATCAATAAATAGGTTAAAATGTTTATTAAAAACATAAAACATTAATTATCAATACCTATCAATACAATGAATCTATTTTTTATGTATAGCTCATTTTACGTTGACTATAATTTCTATTAATTTTCTTGAAATTTATTACAATTTTAAAAGTTTATCTATTGCATTCCTTCAGAGTGCTCTGGCAACACTGGCTATAAGTTACCGAACACCTTTCCCGATATCCCAACCACGGACGAAAATCGAAAATCCTAGTATCAATCAACAATTCAACAAGGCCTTTTACACTTTTAACTTAGGTCTGCCAATGCTGTGATTATCTGATGTTAAAAAAACACATAATTATACTTATATAATATTAATTTTCCCTTGGGGAACTTAAAAATGACTAGAAAATAATTTAATTAGTAGGTAGGACTACAAAATATCATTGAACTTCAAGAATATTTAAATTAAAATATTAAAAGTATGCTATTTTTCACTGATTCAAATAGTAAACAAGTCATCAAATCAAATAAACTCGTTATTGGAATTCAATCATTTTTGTAACAGAAAAAACCATGACAAATACAAAAAATACCGGTAAGAAATAAACTGAAATTAATTATAACGGTGAAATTCAAATCTGAAATAGTGAACAAGTTAAATTAATAAATAGACACTTACATTTTTATCACTAATACACCTTAAAAAACCACCTTTACTTTTTTAAATCACCGGCATTCGATGCCTCTCTGCCTCTCCCATCGTTTTTTCCCATTCTCGGCACCAGTTTTCGCTTCTCCTCGGAACTGTTCGCCTCCGCACATGCCCCAGCGCATGAATGATTTTGGTTAGTTGTGATTTATCGGGGTCAAAAACAATAGAATAGGTGGACGTTTTATATTACAAATCTAGGTGGACGAAATTAAATATAATTCCTATCACTTAAACAGGTGCTATACTCTGGTTTCAAACTAATTGTAAGAGGAGTGAATTAAAAAGGCCTAAATAAGGAAAAAATAACTAAATAAGTAACTGGATATCATTTTAACGGTAATTTTGAATTTGCCTTATATCATTTCAAGAAAAAAATTAACAATTTTGTAAATGGTTTAGTTTCAATTAAATGTTATTTATTTAAATTTAGTTACATTTTAATGTGGCTAGTTTTTTTTTAACACCAAAAAAGCAATGTTGACCAATTTATAATATACAAGGTGTGTCTAAAAGGTGCAGAAAAAATGATACCACATATTCTTTAGGCTTAAATATTAACGGTATTACCCAACTCCAAAAGTGGATGATTTCGGAAATACAAAGTTTTAAAACTTTTGGTTTTAGTTTTTCATAAATATTTTTTTTTTAATAATGGGTGTATTTTCAAAATATTTGGCTAAAGGGGTTTTGTGAATTGAAAAATTTAAAGTTGCTCTCATTTTTATTGTAAAATTTAAAGGGCACATTTTTATGAATCCAGATATCTCAAAAACTGTTCAAATCTCCTCTTCCACCAGTGGCAGCTCGTGGGCACTAGCGGCAGTGGGGCACACATTGGAAAGGAATCCCGGGATTCGTTTTTCCCTTAGGAAAACAGGTTCTCCGCTTAATGAAAATTAAATATATTTCAAAACAATCAGTTGGGGCAATAACAATTTCTGAATGTGACTACAGGGAGCTAAATGTGACCACTCAAAATGCATTTAACTATGTATGTGGCTATTTAATCAAAAAATCTCTCTTGCGAAATTTGCGTAAATTTCTCAAAGGAATGCAATTTATTTAACAATTCTTAAACGTATTTTAAGGCATACGACTCTGAAAAAAAGGTGTTTGGCAATTTAAAATCTCCCAGCGAAAAAATTCTCTTTTATATTTTCAAATTAGAAAAAATATTTATATCTTTATTTAATAATTTGTCAACTAAGCTTGGAATTTCCAACGCATACCTTTTTGAGATGATCAAAATAGAATATGCTGGCTTGATGTCTAATGTAGTCAAGACCAAAATAATTTTAGGACTTCGATAGCGAGGTAGAACTCTCTCTAGCTCGAGCGTTTAAGCAAGAAAGGTGTTTTGTTACACTTTTGTGTAAGTTGGGTGTCCAGGAGTTTTAAAAAGGAAAATCTGTTCCCATCGGATCCATTTTTTGACCTACCTATTTTTGGTTGCAGCAGGAGAACGTACTTTTGATTTTGTAGGTGTAGTACCGTTCATGTGGCCCGTACGATCATACCCTTATGGAGGATTTGTTATTACTTATCACAGCGCCACGCCACCTTTCAACTTCCATCCCTCGTCCAGGGATAACGACTAGAAGGAAGTAGGAATCCGAGCTTCAGGTTTGGAATCGTATATG
Source organism: Psylliodes chrysocephalus (assembly GCA_927349885.1). Lineage (NCBI taxonomy): Eukaryota > Metazoa > Arthropoda > Insecta > Coleoptera > Chrysomelidae > Psylliodes > Psylliodes chrysocephalus. Next base: position 3,603,704 of record OV651828.1, read on the forward strand.
GCTGAAACCCACACGGCACCTCTTGGAAACCATTTAGCAGTTGCGGGAAATCGACCTTCAAGGTTCCAAATCCAAAATTATGTTTCGCCTAGCTGCCCTAGTCTTTCTTTCATTATCGCTACAGGAGGTGGTCGCAAATTCAACGTCAGATATTCTGTAGGGAAGAAGATGGGATGCCGGTAGTGAGTCTTAAGTTAAGTTTATGAAAGGGAGTGATCTCTAAATTAGAGTTATTAATTTTCGTATTTTTTTCTTTTCTTCCCATACAGTTTAAGCTTAGTATATATACATTTTGGGGTTTTAATTAACTGTTATTATTATAATCTCCTAAACCATTGAATTTTTTTATTTAATAACATGAGGTTGCTTTGTGCTTTAAAGAACTTTTGTAAGGTCTCATTTCTGTAATTTTTAACACAACTAAAATTTTATTGTACATTTAGGTTAATTATTATTATTAAATCAGGGTTATTTGTGGGAAAATATGTCTCTTTGGTTTTGGGAGTAGCAATCTTGTTTTACAAGTTACATTATCTAATTTAAATGTTCTCTTCGTTAGTTTTTAAGTAATTAATTAATTTAGCTATGGGTAGCTCTTCTACTTAATATCAGACTAGATTGTCCCCAATTGTTCGAACAATCGGAGCCTGGCTGAGTACTCATTCATGTAAATAAAAGTCATCCTGTCGAGGATTCACAATTTCGAGAGAGTGTTAGATTAAATTATTTGGGAGGAACCTAGTGTTTTCTTTTGATCCCAAACTATACAAAGGTTCACAGAGATCTGTCCAGTGTAACTTTAAAAGGTAAGTACTTATTTTAAACTTAAATTTTGGGCTATATTACTACTGAATCTGCTGTATCTGTCTACACTGTTTCTGGGTTATCATTTATAAGGGGTTTCTAAATGTCAGAGTTCAGAACAACAAAGGAGTTTGATCCGTATTCTGCAGCAAAGGATCTGGCGCGATATAAATCCCACACCGCAGAAGGGCTAGTCGGTGTAACTGTTACCAGGATGGCCTCTGATAAGTGGCAATTAGGCTCCTTGGGGTTAAGTAGTACAATATATTTATGGGTAAATAATTCTAAAGAAAATAACGGTAACAAGACGTTGGACAACAAGAAATTTTATTTAAAATATCCTATTAGTGGCCACATTTGTATTTACTACATAAAGTTAGTTTTTTGAAAATTATAACTATGAAAAGTAAAGGCAAAATTGTAAAAAACCTCTTACCCTATTTTATAAAGGATCAATATACTTTGAGAATTTTTTTGAGAATTTCTTTTTAAATTTCTAAAAAAAATACATGATAAATAAACAGTACATTTGACTGTTCAAAGTTACAAACCTACCTAAAGTTGTTATGTTTTAAGAAAGTATATAAATATGACTAATATATGTAGCAAATCTAAATTTATTCAATCTAGATAACTCATTTTTGAAAAAGAAATCATGTACTAATCCTCGAATAGCATTTAGAACCTCTCATCAAATGTTTTTAGAAGTCCTGGTCTTTCATCAATATTTTTTGTACTAGATATTGTTCCATTATTACGATATTATTTTAATACTCGGTAAGTTGTTGACATTTGTTATTTTTATGAGAAGCACAGATATCAATATCTAGGCTACTAAATGTTTTAACAACTTCGTCATAAAAAGAGACATTTAATTTGTATTATGTCTCTATCAAATTTGATCTGGATCCCGCGTCAGCTTCATAGTTTGCCGAAAAAGCAATATATGAGGCAAACACGAAGTTGTTTTTATTTTCACACTAGTCCCATATTAAATTTGACATACTATCTAACCCCTCAAATTGTGTACTACCCATTCTATATATGCAAGAAATTGCTGTCACGTTATCAATACGCAATAATATACTAGAATTTGTACGGTCTTTAGCAAAATAACCGAGTGCAAAGAATGCATTTCGAGTTGGTTTATATGTAAGGACCTTTGCTCTTCGGTCCAGAAACCGTTAGATTTAACATTCTTACAATATGCTTCCCAACATATCTTCGAGGCGTCTGAAAAAATTTCCACTTCGATATCATCAAATTTTATAGGTTGTTTTGAACGTGTAATATGTTTTGACCACCATTTTAAATCATTGTTAATATATGTTGGAAGTGTCATTTTTCTGTCAAAGTTGCGATTATTAATTTGGAGCGCTTTTATATTTGCCCTTTCGGATTTCTTGGTGCATAACCATAACTTACATCCGGGCATGCTGCGATTATTTTTCCTATAAATTGTGCAAATTCCCTAATACTACAAGTCGATCTATTTATAAATTTATCAGAGCTTTTTAATCTTTTGTTTCTTTTCTATATTTACAGAAAACATCATGTTTATTGTGTTATATTCAAAAACTAAAATTGAATTTATGGTTGTAGAATACATTTTTCTCTTCTACTTGGCAGTTAGAAATAGGTGTGGACGCTCGGAACTCACTTAAATCCAGCGAATCTAAACTAAATAACATATATTGGAGACTAGTTACACGTTATAGTTCAAGGCATTTTAAATAGTAAACACATGTTTACCCTTTTTAAAGTAATTGATTTTACGAAAAATATGTCACTTGACAATATTATACTTGCTAGACTTTTACTACCTCCCTGGAGGAGTAGAAAACTTACCTTTCGTTGGGTAAACACATGTTTACTTGGGTGTACAAACGAGTCACATGACCGTTACCCATGCTAGCAAGTGCTTATTTATTAATATATTTTAGATAAGGTCTTAATAGTACTTACGTCGAGGTGTACTCGATCCAGAATCGGATGATGATAATTAATCTCGAAGTTTGTCAATTCTCTTCTGCAATTTTATGTATTTATTATATGTTCTGTCCTTCAAACGACTATTCCTGTTTTTCCTTTTTGGCATTATTCAAATAATTACAACAAATCAAAAGGAAAAACAATCACAAAAATTCAACGATGTTATCACGAGAGGTACACAAAACGGAATGAATGTATGAATCAGGGTAAGGGGCCAGTTTGGTTTGCATAATCTTTAAAATGTACCGAGATGTATGACTAACGCAATACTACAAAGTGAGAATTATACCGGATGATAAGCGAAAACAAATTAATAATTTTCTAACAAAGTTTTTTACATAGGTAGTAAAAATGTAATAGTCGCAGATTTTTTTAAGTGAAATGGAATTAGACATCTCAGTAGAAAAAATAGAATCAGAATTGGATTTAAAAATAATAGAAGAACAAAAATTAGTTTTAAAATTAAAAGGTTTATTAAAGAAACAAAATCACAATAATAGAAATAAATTTTACTTACAAAAAGTTAAAATTAATTTTCCACCATATGGTGTGAAAACACTAATAATATTTTAAAACCTTACATCTCAAAGTCGAATCTCGGAAAAAAGCGCAAAGGAAATAAGCGCACAGGAAATATCCGCACAGAAAAAAGCGCACAGACATATAAACGCACAGGAAATAAGCGCACGTGGAAAGATGCGCACACGGAAAAAACCGCACACGGAAAAAACCGCACGGGTATAAAAGCGCACAAGGAAAAAAGCGCACATGGAAAAAAGCGCACATTGAAAAAAGCGCAAAGTACATGCAGTTTATATCTCGTTAAGAATAGGATACAGAACAACTGAAGATTCTCTGAATAAAAATAAAAAAATTAAGTTCTATGAATACATAATCAAAAATTATATCGGTATGAAAAGGAACCACCAAATATGCGGACTTATATCACAGATATTATATGTTAAAATTAACCCAACAAAATGTTTACAAAAAATTTAAAAAGTACCACAATAAAAAAATCATTTTATACAATTTAAAATTTTAGATTATAGGAACAATATTTGATCTAAATATGTTTTTGTAAAAGTTATGCATTTTCAGTATTTATCATTCTAATGAATATCTAAAATCTTACAAATATTTTTATTCCTAGAAATATTTCTTAGCATTTTAATCCCTTTGAAGCGCGATTATGCCGTAATTGAATGGGAACTTATAGCAGGTACCAGCCTTGTAACGGAAGTGATCGCCCCGAGATTGTTAAATTATTTTTTAATAATCGATAAGTTGAATTTTTGTAATAAACGAAATGGAGTTTTCGTCTAGTCAAAAAGGCAAGCGAGTTGTTATTTACAATGGTTTTGAATATATACATTTTCGCACAACAAATGGGATAGATACATGGAGGTGCCGTGAAAATCGACAAACTAAGTGCCATTCCTTAATAAAAACGAAGGACAAGGACATTGTACAAGATCCAGGCAGTCATTGTCATGATTCATGTCCCCAAAAAGCAGAAGCAAATATCGCCAGAAGCCAAATGCGAGAAGCCATGACAGCGGTGAATGCTACATCTCGCAATGTTATTGGAGATATATTATCAGGAGTAAGCAATGATGCACTTGCTTATATTCCAAAACAATCGTCTCTTGCCAGAACACTTCGAAATTATCGAGCAGAGAAGCACTTGCCAAATCCATCTACGATGCATTTTGCAATTCCTGACAAATACTCGGACTTAGTGCTGCATGACTCTGGAGTCGAAGATCCAAACAGAATTTTAATTTTGGGAGATCGCGAGTTATTGCGCGAATTAAACCAAGCCACTCTATTCGGCGACGGAACATTTGATAAAGCACCAACGATGTTTTATCAACTTTATACTTTGCATGCCAAAGTAGGAAATTCGTATCCACCATGTGTGTACATATTGTTACAAACTAAGAATGAAGCAACATACCTACAGATGTTTCAAATTGTAAAAGGGTTAGTTCCAAGCATGGCGCCCCAGAAGATACTTTTAGATTTCGAGAAAGCTTGCATGAATGCTGCAGGGCAAACTTTTCCAGAAGCCGAAATTAAGGGATGTTATTTCCATTTGTGTCAAAGCCTTATAAGAAAAGTTAATGCAGTTGGTTTAAAATCGGAATTCGAATCGAACATCGACACAAAATTAAAACTAAAATCCTTGGCAGCATTATCGTTTGTGCCGTTAGAAGATGTACGAGATAATTTTAATAGCCTTGCAGAAACTTTTCCTGATGAAGAGAGATTTAACGACGTCCTTACATATTTTTTTTCAACTTATATACAAGGTGCCGCCGGAAGAAGTCCACAATTCCATCCGAAAATATGGAACCATTACGATGCCGCTCTTGATGAAACGCCAAGAACGACCAATTGTTGTGAAGGGTTTCACAATGCCCTTAATTCCATATTTCATTGCAGTCATCCGAGCATATGGATGCTTTTCGATGGATTGAGAAGAGATTTAGCATGTCACAAACTTACATTGGTGAACTCCCAAGCTAACAGACTGGAGCCCACCAAAAAGAAATACAGACAACTGTACGCGCTTGTAGCCAGTTCTGTAGAAAAGTATCAAGAAACAGATAACAAAGTATCTTACTTAAGGAGAATAGCCAACTTACAGTAGTACGTCTATCAAAGTGCGTTTATCTTTTGTTAATTTATTCATTTTTTCGTTTTTAATGTATTAATATGGAATAAAAATATATTACACTAAAAACCTATATGCATTTTTCGTTTGTACCTACATTATTATATAAAAAAATATAGTGACCCTTTAATTATTTTCGAAAAATTTCGTAAATTTCGCCAACTTAAATGGGAAAAATGAGCTGCCAAACTGTTTAACATCCATGCATATGCAAATGAAATGTCTGTTTCCGTTACCTTTTGCTTGTTAAAAGACGAAAGTATACAAGTTACTTGAAACTGCAATGTGTGCAACTTATAAAGAAAGAGATTGACGGCATGGGATTTATCCTGAATTAAAAATTATTAACAAAAAAGCAACTAATAAATGAAATAATAAGTACCTATCTTAATTTTATAATCTCTAGTAAAAATAAATGACCACTTGCAAATATTTCGTTTTAATTAAGATAAGTAAATGAGATAAGATAAGGTACAGATCTATTCTTTGTATCGTACTTATAATAATTCCGAATAAATAACTGAGTAGATTCCTGAATTATCAGCAAAAATTATGGTAACTACTGTAAACAACGATAATTAAAGTTTTAATCAAACAACAAAAAATTGTAACAAAATATAAATATAAACTACATGCACTTTGCGCTTTTTTCAATGTGCGCTTTCTTCCATGTGCGCTTTTATACCCGTGAGCTTTTTTCCGTGTGCGGTTTTTTCCGTGTGCGCATATTTCCTCGTGCGGTTATTTCCTGTGCGCTTATATGTCTGTGCGCTTTTTTCTGTGCGCATATTTCCTGTGCGCTTATTTCCTTTGCGCTTTTTTCCGGTCACCCTCAAAGTCACATCGTTATAGTATTTTTATTAAGATACATAACGTCGCACATACAAGACGTAGGTAATTTTGACACAACATTTTTTGTATAACTGTTTTTTATATTTTAAAATAAAATTATTTTTATTATTTACTCAGATCCTGATTTCCTGCTTACCGATATTGCTACCTACAGTCGGTTCACAAATTAATAGAAAATTCCTTTTCCTGTGGAGGATGCATATTTACTAGTATAGCTGAGCAAATCTTTCTATTTTTTTTTATTTTTAAATTTGTTTTTCTACCGATTATTCATAAACAAATCATTTTATACTAAATTATTTTGGGAAACTAAATTTTCAAAAAGAAACTGAACAGCTTACCTTATCTCGTTATACCTCGTTATGTTAATAATAAGAACAAATTGTTGGAAATCAATTAGTTTTGATATACGAGGAAATTAACCAAGATGGCTTGAACTCGAGCAGCATTAATGATCTTATAACGTAACTATTATCACCCTAAAACCCTCACACCTTGCTTCTATAATAATAAAGTTGAAACGTTTTGGTTAAATTGACGTGAGTTTGGAACGTTCCGCTGATAACTTCGATATTAATTTCGGTTTAATTAAACTCAGACTTTTGACATTCATTTCGCTGCGTTTCGCGTTGTTTTGGAGCTTACAAATTTGTTACTAATTTCAGAAGTTTATTAATATGTTTTCTAAAAACTTCGCATGTAGATTTAGACATTAAGGGGACTCATTTTGGGTGAAACTTCAGAAATATTTTTCGGCAGCACGAAAGAATACGCAAACACGCAATATTAAATATGGAAGTACCATTAAAAAGGGTTAGAGATAAAAAAAGATAACTGTAATATCTGTTTAAAAAAAATACATATTTATTTGTGGCTTTTAACTTTTCTAAACGCTATTTTTTGGGAGGTTCTACTATAAACAAATATTTAATATTTAAAAAAATTAAAATATTTAATTTAAAAAAATTATTCAGTACAGTTATAAACTTGTAGAATCTATATACAAATATATTGTATGAATTTTTCTTTTTTTAAATGTTTCTAGCTTATGTATGTGAGAAAGATAGATTTAGCGTCTTATTAATCTTGGAACTTCTAAATTAATTGTAGACAGGGTTGGCCTGCTGTATCAGTAAAATGTGTTAGATGTATTTCCAACATTTTTATTGTTCAATTTATAATGAGGGTAGTATATTGATATAATCTTTTATTTTAAATTAATTTGTAATCTTTATGATCCCTTTATACCTTTTGTAGTTTATTCGTCGATAATATGAACTATTTTTATTTAAGTAACTATTGTCAGTTTACTAGAAATTTTAGTTTGTTCTCTTATTTCAGCTCCTTTGTGGTTTATCCATGACTCATTTTTTGTGCAGTACCAAAAAAATAAATAAAAAATAAAGAATTATCCGAATATTGTTATTTTTTCTGGTAAACAATTTAAATAATATCCTTTTAATAGTTTAATACGTCTCCCATCTGACTAAGAATTTTACATCTTGTACATCTTACTTTTAACATACCCTACACATAATTTGACCATATTTTTAACATACTTTAAACATACCTTTAGCATACATTCAGCACATACAGATTTCCACATACTTATAACATACTTTCAACCTACTTTTATCATACTTTTGACATACTTTCAACATACTTTCAATATACTTTCAATATACTTTCAATATACTTTCAATATACTTTCAATATACTTTCAATATACTTTCAACATACTTTAAATACACTTTTAACATACTTTAAATACACTTTTAACATATTTTCAACATACTTTTAACATACTTTCAACACACCTTTAACATATGGAGTAGGTAAGTTTTTCCGGTTTTTTTCTCTCTCTTGTAAATCAAATGGCGCCATTAATCATCTTTTAGTCGCGATGAAGCGCTACGGAAAATAATATTAATAATAGCCGTCCCTTCCCCTACACAATCCGCTTAGTGGGCTTCAGGGGTTGAAATTCACTCAATATGGGGTGAATTAGAAAGAATTTTATTATTATACTTTCAACATACTTTTAACATACTTTCAACATACTTTCAACATACTTTCAACATACTTTCAACATACTTTCAACATACTTTCAACATACTTTCAACATACTTTCAACATACTTTCAACATACTTTCAACATACTTTCAACATACTTTCAACATACTTTCAACATACTTTCAACATACTTTCAACATAATTTCTAGATGCTTCTGAAAGTTTATGGGCGTTTCTGAATGCATCTGGAAGTTTCTGGATATTTGAGCAAAATTAGCTCCAACAACCTTTGGGTAATACAGTTTACAAAATCATATTTACTAGAATAAAAAGTGCAATAAATGGTTAGGAAAGAAATCAGCGATTGTGGGGTTATATTCGATGATTTACGAAATGGTTTTAGGAAAAGTAGAGTCCCAACTAATATTCAAGCAAAGGATACCCTTGTTATTATTTATTATTCGGAACATCTACTCTTTTATACATCAGAAACTGATAGTTATTACTTTTCAGTAACTCAAGTTTAAAGTTCTCTACTCCATAATGGCCAAAGCTTAATTTATTGTTATTATTTTCAACCATAAGCTTATGCCAAAAAGATATTTTAAGCTGTGCTTCAAAATTTAAGGAGAAAAAACCTACCAAAGAAACATTAATCTGTGATTTCAAGGTACATTTTAACACACTTTTAAATACAAAATACTACAGAAAAAATACTTTTCGTTCAACCAATGGACTTTATTTTTTCCCCAGATATCACTAATGTTTACTAAAAATTTTTAATTGTGAAACATTACAAACTAAATAAAAAAAAAACATACAGGTGTCTCAAGTAAACCAATAAGAGTCTTTTTAATGTTTTTTTTTGTAGTACCGTCTATTTTACGAGACTTCATATAATTCGACGTTTATGATAATATTTTTAACTGATTCAATCCTTCTATTTAATTATCTATTCCATTACATCGTTTTTGTAAATTTTAATCAATCTAACACTGGTTATATTTTTGTCCAAAGTTTGTAGAAAAAACGTGTCTGAATCCATTCAATTTAGTGAAGTATTTTTATTATCACCCTATGCAAATACTTGATTTAATGTGTACCTACAGAATAATTTCTTGTTTTTCGCATCCACTAGGATTCATTCGGACAGTAAAACAAAATTTATTGATTCGGGTTTGGCAGAAAAGCAATTTGACGAAGAATTAACGGAGATGAGGGTCTCGTTTACAAAAACGAGTGAAGTAGAATCATTAAGATGCCGATATTGGATTTTGTTTATGGAGCCCTTTTTACAAAATATCTAAAAATATAATTATATTTCTATTTCTCAATTAGAGAAAAACTTTGTAGAAAAAATATATATCGAAAATATAGTAGTTAAATATCATCTTTATGGTACATAATCGTAGAAATTAATAAACTTATACCGAATGTGAGAAGTATTTAACCAATTTAACTAAGAGCTATTGATAACGTGTCTGATCCTATTTTAAAACTAAGTATATCCAAAATAATAGTTTTTTTAATACGAGTACGAGTATGATTTGTATAAGAATAAAATAAAAATTTATGATTTCATTAAAGTAATAACATAAACTTAATTTTACACTTACTCAACCAGGAAAACCATATTATAATCAACAGGAAAATAATGAAGAAAAGAAAAAACACAGTCTTGACAGCAAATTTTTTTATCAGAAATGGTGAAGCGACTAAGTCTCAGCGATCATCATCAGTTCTAGTAAGAGAAAATATATTAAAAGTATGGTGAAAATATGTTGAAAGTATGTTAAAAGTACGTTGAAAGTATGTTGAAAGTATGTTGAAAGTATGTTGAAAGTATGTTAAAAGTACGTTGAAAGTATGTTGAAACTATGTATGTTAAAAGTATCTTGAAAGTATGTTGAAAGCATGTTGAAAGTATGTTGAAAATATGTTGCAAGTATGTAAAAAATATGTTAAAAGTATCTTAAAAGTATCTTGAAAGTGAATGGATTCAGACACGTTCTTTCTACAAACTTTGGAGAAAAATATAACCAGTGTTAGATTGATTAAAATTTACAAAAAACAATGTAATGGAATAGATAATTAAATAGAAGGATTGAATCAGTTAAAAATATCATCATAAACGTCGAATTATATAAAGTCTCGTAAAATAGACGGTACTACAAAAAAAAAAACAAAAAAGACTCTTATTGGTTTACTTGAGACACCTGTATGTTTTTTTTTTATTTAGTTTGTAATGTTTCACAATTAAAAAATTTTAGTAAATATTAGTGACATCTGGGTAAAAAATAAAGTCAATTTGTTGCACGAAAAGTATTTTTTCTGCAGTATTTTGTATTCAAAAGTGTGTTAAACGGTACCTTGAAATCACACCAGATTAATGTTTCTTTGATAGGTTTTTTCTCCTTAAATTTTGAAGATTTACAAAGCACCGCTTAAACTATCTTTTTGGCATAAGCTAATGGTTGAAAATAATAACAATAAATTAAGCTTTGGCCATTATGGAGTAGAGAACTTCAAACTTGAGTTACCGAAACAATTATCAGTTTCTGATATTTAAAAGAGTAGATATTCCGAATAATAAATAATAACAAGGCTATCCTTAACTTGAATATTAGTTGGGACTCTACTTTTCCTAAAACCGTTTCGTAAATCATCCAATATAACCCCTATCCGGGACATATACTTTTATGATGTTATGACAATCGCTGATTTCTTTCCTAACCAAGTATGTTGCAAGTATGTAAAAGGTATGTTAAAAGTATGTTAAAGGTATGTTGAAAGTATATTGAAAGTATGTTGAAAGTATGTTGAAAGTATGTTGAAAGTATGTTGAAAGTATGTTGAAAGTATGTTGAAAGTATATTGAAAGTATGTTGAAAGTATGTTGAAAGTATGCTAAAAGTATGTTGGAAGTATGTTGAAAGTATGATGAAAATATGTTAAAAGCATGATAAAAGTATGTTGAAAGTATGTTAAAAGTATGTTGAAAATATGTTGAAAGTATGTTGAAAGTATATTGAAAGTATGTTGAAAGTATGTTGAAAGTATATTAGAAGTATATTGAAAGTATGATGAAAATATGTTGAAAGTATGTTACAAGAAACATCCAGAAACATCTACAAACATCCAGAAACACCCAGAAACATCTAAAAACGTCCAGAAACATCCAGAAATGTCCGAAAACATCCAGAAACATCCAGAAACATTAAAAAATATTAAAGAACATCCAGAAACATCCAGAAACATCCAGAAACATCCAGAAACATCCAGAAACATCCAGAAACATCCAGAAACATCCAGAAACATCCAGAAACATCCAGAAACATCCAGAAACATCCATAAACATCCAGAAACATCCAGAAACATCCAGAAACATCCAAAAACATACTAAAACATCCAGAAACTTCCAGAAATATTAATTAATATCCAGAAACATCTAGGTCGTTACATGCTTGCCAAAGCATTATTTTTGCCATCTTAAATAAATTCGTGTGAATATGACGGCGCGTACTGTTTGTTCTTAAACACATCCGGTCAAAAAAGTCGCTTCTATTAAATTTTATTAAATAGCCTCTATAAGTCCTGCGTCATATTGACCTCTGCTCTGCCCTTAAAATATAAATAACACGTAAATTTAAGAGTGGCAGTAAAAATAACGATAAAAATTACAGATCCATTACTTTAATGATAAAATTTATGAAACAATATGATATGACAATCTTTTTAAAGCCTAAAATTTTAAAATTTTAACATGGATTTATAAAAGATAAATCCGCCATAACCAACCTTTGAGAAAGCATTTGACAAGGTTAATCACAAATTTTTACTCTAAAAGTTCGCAAATGTGGGTATCACCAAAGATATCAAATCATACCTATCAAATAGACAAAGTAAATCAGAAACCATTAGTACAACTTCAGGCGTCCCACAGGACAGCGATTTAGGGCCTTTATTCTTTTATGTTTTATCAACACATTGCCAGAATGTCTCTTAAATTCCACAGGACTACATTTTGCAGATGATTTCAAACGGTACAGAGTTGTCAAAACACAAACCGATTGTGATTTGCTTTAGCTATACATCAAAACTGTAAATAAATAGTTTGCAGACAATAAAATTATATATTATAATAAAATGTGCATCATTTACAAGAAAACACAACTCAATTTTAAATAATTGCAAGAACTATGATGTCACACTTAATCGTGATTATAATGTAAAGGATTTGGGAGTTTTTCAGCAGTTTTTGTGATTTTTAGTGCAACGTGGCAAAACCGCCACATTGCCAAAAGCACCGACCACTGTTTAATAAATCTTTAAAACTAGTAGTAACAAATTATTTACACGTTAACAGGAGTTACCTTTCAGTCTAATTTGAAGTTTAATAACCATTTATTACACATAAATAAAAAAGAAATAAAAGCTCTGTGTCTTTTTAATCAGAAATGCTACAAATTCTAGAATTTCCACCAAAATTAGATTATTCGTGCCTTAGTAAGACCCCATCTGGAGAATTCTTCATAAATATGAATGGCCTTGAAAGCCACACATATTGATCATTTTGAACAATAACAAAAAATATTTTTTTCTACGAACTCTTACAAAAAGACATCTTTCGCCACAGGATACTTTCAGCGAAAACTTTCGTCTCTAGTGACGAAAGTAAGTTGTTACATATTTTCATATATCAGTCGCCTCGTATAATATTTTGGCAGCTTATAATTAATAATAATGAAATAAAAAGATGCTCATTAAATTCTATATGCGTTTTTACCTAAACTTTAATGAATTAAAGATAAAATAAAAATGTATAAAAATAGTGCAAATTAAACCAATCTACATCTAGTTTCCTGGTTTTCATTTGTTTATTTGAAGTTTTATCACTTTTGAGAACTGTCAGTTTCAGTTCGTTCTAAATTTAACACATTTTCATGATGTCTGAGTCAGAAAGCGATTGTACTCCCCCAGAAATTATTTTTAAAGCTGAAGAAACCTCTTCAGATTTATTACCGGCCAAATCAAAAAAGAGATATGAAGAAATTTATATCAAATTTTTGGACTGGAGAGAAAAAAACAAAGTGAAATCATTTTCGGAAACTGTACTACTAGCATACTTTGGAGAAATTTTAAACCGTCGACGTTATGGTCCATTTATTCGATGCTAAGAACTACATTCTCTGTTAAAAATGATGTCGATATTAGTAAATATCCAAAGTTACGTTCGCTTTTGAAAAGAAAATCTGATGGTTTTAAAAGCCTAAAATCCAAAGTTTTTTCGCCTGAAGACATGAAGACTTTCCTAAAGAATGCACCTGACTATAAATATTTAATAACAAAGGTAACGGAATTATTATTTTTATTTTAACAAATACTTAATACATAACTACTAATATTTGTAGATAGAATTAGTTTTTGGATTATCTGGCGCTTGTCGTTGCCACGAACTAAAAGATTTAACAATAAGCGATGTAAAGGATACTGGAAGTATTCTGTTAGTTAAAATCCGTAATACAAAAACAAAAGTTCCGCGTTCTTTTCATATTTCTGGACCCTTTTATGATATTTCTAAAAAATATATGAGCCTACGTCCCGCAAACATGGATCAAATTAATTCAAGATTCTTTATTAACTATCAGAATGGAAAGTGTAGCAGACAGGTTGTTGGAATTAATAAAATCAGTAAATTTCCTAACGAAATTGCTCAGTTTTTAACGCTTCCGAATCCTCAAGATTACACTGGGCACTGTTTCCGCAGAACATCCGCAACGCTATTAGTGGATGCAGGAGGTGACTTGCTTCTGTTAAAAAAGCACGATGGTTGGAAATCTAGTAGTGTTGCGGAAGGATATGTTGATGAATCTACGAACAGTAAAAACCAAATACAAACCAAAATTTTACAATCTGTACAAAATAAGGAAACTACTAGTTCATCCGATTATGGCGCATCATCATTTGAAATGACATTTAACAGTAGAACAAATATGTCGGCATCTACCTCAATAAATAAAAAGCTTTAAAATATTTAAATAATAAATAATATTTCTGAAATATTTAATTGTTGGTTAATTTTTTGTTATTCCTAACACAAAATAAAGCATTTGCTAACGTTTGTTTTTTTTTTTTCATTTTAGTAGGTACCTACATGACATAATAGAGTTCGTAGAAAAAGTATAGTGTTTTACTCGTCGAAAATCATTTTTCGTCACTCGTGAAACAATATACTATTTTAAGATACCTCTATGTCATAAAAAACAATTTACACCCTTGTTAAATCTCATATAGAACTATGCTTGATAGTTTTAAAGTTAAATTTCTTTTACAATGAAGAAAACAACAGGCTGTGATATATTTGTACTCCATTTTAAATAATGTGAAGTACAAAGATTGTGATTTGATTAACTATGCAAATTTTATTGTGCCAAAGTTTAGTCTAAAAATCCCCAGTAACAAAAAATTATTTTGTGTAAATCCAAATAGATATATTTAATGTTAGCCTAATTAAGTTTATTAAATAGTAAGGTTTGTTTTGTTTTTGTTAATACCAGGTCTTCAACAATACCCGAAACCCACGTGATCTGATAACCATCAAAAACCCATCGAAAGGGCCTGATTTGACGTAAAAGGAACCAAACTGAACTGTCAGTTCTGTCAGAAATGTCACTGGCGTTCATTTGGGGACTGACAATATTTATATATTATATTTGTTTACATTTTATTAACAACTATATTCCAGTTTTAAATTAATATTAATATAGCAATTAGTTATTTTTAGAGATTATTTTTGGCTTAATTCTTTTTTGTTGGTAAGTACAAATTTGTTTACTGTAAACCGTAAAAGTTAATGACTATATAATTTATTTCAGCAGGGTTATTCTACTAAATTTATAGCCCGGCTACAAGTTGGATTTTGGCTTGAACTTTATATGTTCCTAACTTCAAAATCTAACTTGTAGCCGGGCTATAAACTTTTAGCCGGGCTATAAATTTAGTAGAATAACCCTGCTGGTGTTACACAGGAACAACAAAATTATTTTATATTCGTAATTGTATTCGAAAATTTGAGGAACGTTTTCCAGGTGAATAAATGGAATGTGATTCGTTTTTGTCTTCATAAACAAATACATGTTCAAAATTATAAAAAAGGAAAAAGCTCTAAAAGGCCCACAGTATAATAACAAAAGCTGTTGAAGATGTGCGAATTAACATGGTCCAAATTCCCAATAAATTAGTAAAAAAAAAACAGCACCTCAAACAGGTATGAACAGTGTTTCATAGAATGACTCTGACGAATGAAATTCAAAACATATATTTTTTAGGTTTGTCGTTACGAACTAGCCATAAAATATTGAAAATATTTCTGATAATTCACCCCCAAGAAAGTTTTGGTACTGCAACAATCATTTTACCTTAATTTTGTTAAACCTACCCATGGAATATTACAGATCACTCAATATTTTTTTGTATACATATAAGTAACAATGTATTTTGTAAATGTAACAAATATTAGAACAAACTTAAAAAAATATTTGTTTATTACTTTCCATTGCCCAGGTACAATCCCAGTAAGTTTTAAATTCGTTTACTTAAACTGCAATAATTGTCAAATACTGCCATTATCTTCTGCCTGTCGTATTTAAAGTTTCAGTTGTAGCTAAATATCTTAGAGTCAATCTAAAGTAAATTTTTAATTTTATTCATATTTTAATAAATAACATTTTTTATCCATAACTTTCTGCAAAAGGTTTTTTTTTGTAATAGTGGCAATAACCATATTTCAGTTTATAAAATTATGTTAATTATATCATAATTTAAGAAATTAGATTATTGCATTTGACTAAATCTAATTAAAATATCGAATTCTAACGTGAAAATACAATAATGTAAAATATATCTAATTATTATTATGATATTGTGTTGTAATTCTAAT
The DNA here is from genome assembly GCA_927349885.1 of Psylliodes chrysocephalus. Classification (NCBI taxonomy): domain Eukaryota; kingdom Metazoa; phylum Arthropoda; class Insecta; order Coleoptera; family Chrysomelidae; genus Psylliodes; species Psylliodes chrysocephalus. The sequence continues at coordinate 3,619,984 of OV651828.1, forward strand.
AGTTACCTAACTAAATTTTGTTCTCGTAGTTGCAGACCATAAAAAAAAGAAGAAGATCTATTTTGTAATAAAATACCTACGGCACTGGCTCAAATCTAGGGATTTTTACTTTTATTTTCACCAATCGCTGTCATGACGTTTTGGTCACGTGGGTTTTCGGTATTGTTGAAGACCCAGTACATTTCTTATTGTTACTTAACTCTACATATAACTACTATTAATTTTTACAGTGTTTGTAAAGTATCCAATAAATAACAAATAAATAAAATATTTAATGGCGGTCCCCGGTTTTATAGGTATAGATCAAGTACCTATTAAATACATTAGTCAGAAATAGTTTATAAGCTCTATACATTTCTGTACACTAAGTACATTAAACACGTGTAAAATTGGCTAATTTTCTATATGTGGTAAAACTGTAGTCTGGTTCATCTAGAATTCAAGCTCCTGCATCAAATTACTATTATTATACGCTAGGATGTCACTTTGTACCAATCCGCAATTCAATTTTCGCCCGTTTACAATAATTCAATCAATAAATTTCGCTCGAAATCCTCGTCTCTCGAACGAAGCACGAAATTATGAGATAAAACTATAAAAGCAACTGCAGTAAAGATGCAGCGCGGGCTCTATAATTTAGTCAAATTTATTCGGACTACAAAACTAACCTCACGAAAACGTGACACTGGATGTTTTATTGAGTCTTTGTCTTGAGTGCGCGCTCGCCACAACATTTGCTCCGGCTCTAATTTTATTAGTCCTCTTTTACGCCCGGGATCGTTTCGAATCTTGCCTCGGATTTTGGGCTTTTATATTATCTTTGATATGATTTACGGCCCCAACGAAGTTTACTTACACAGCATGGTCTGCTTTCCCGTGCTTGAACCCACTTATCTCGTAGAATAGGAATGAATATGGATTTTAACATTTGAAAAAGGTCAATCTAGCAGGAACGCTGCATCAGAAATTTAAGGCGTCTATATTTGAAATGACAGCATTTTTTTAATAGAAAGAAATTGATTATACAGGGTGATTCACATAAGAACTGACATAGAGCAGGGGCATATAGGGGGTCCCAAAATATGGCAATTTAACGCAACTTACCTCTATACCAAGTTGCTTCCCTAAGGAGTTATAGGCTTTGAAAGTGAAGTTATACATTTTGAAAAAAAACAATATCTCCGTTAATCTTGAACTTAAAGCAACCAAATTTGGTACACTTTGTGGATGTATTTAGGGCGTTACTTGACAGTAACTAGAGTTTAATTGAAATTTGTAAAGGGGGTATACTGGGTGGCGCACCATTAATATTCAACAGAATTTTGTTAACCCTTGATGGATTTTAAAAATCTTTGCTTTGTTTTGTGGGCAATTCAATTCTTAAACTTTTCTTACTCTAGTAATTTTTCGAAAAAACTCATCATTTTCATCAAAAACTCGAATAACTTAAAACGCGCGCTCTAGGTGTGTTATTTAAAATCAGCGAAAATTCAAAAGTTGGCTATGAAAATAAACGTCAAACAAGAAAGTAGGTCATTTAATGTGATCAGTAGGAATTGGCTGGCAAATTATTATTTAGATACGTAACAAAATAACTTAAAGTAAGTACAGATACTGAAATGTGAAAAACTGGGATTAACAACTAACCAAAATAAACACAAAAAACTTAAACAACAACCAGAACAAACAATTGTTTATCGATAAATTAAAGAAATTGTTCAAAATGATCGCCGTTTTCTCTTACGCATAAATTTATTCTTCTTCGAAAATTAAAATCCACCCTATCTAATAACTGTTGATTATTCCTAATAGATATGCATTTATGAATAATGCGATTCCATAATTCTTCTTGAGACGCAACGGGCGAAGAATACACAAATTCTTTCAACGTTCCCCACAGAAAGAAGTCACATTTGTTCAGGTCAGGTGATCTTGGGGGCCAACGTTGTGGGCAATTATTTCCTCTTCCTATCCATCTATTGGGATACTGGTGGTTTAAAAAATTTCTTACGTTCATACTAAAATGAGGCGGTGCTCCATCGTGCATAAACCAATGTTGCAACCTTAGTTGTAAAGGTACCTCGTCAAGTAGATACGGAAGGGTGTTTTGTAGAAATTCTAAATAATTTTCACCATTCAGCCGATTCGGTAAAACAACAGGACCAATTAAATATCGATCAATAATTCCCATCCAAACATTAATTTTGAATTCACGTTGGAAATGCCGAGGAGTTATTGCATGTGGGTTTACGTCAGAATACTCATGATAGTTATGGAGATTTGTGATACCTCTGCGAGTGAAAGTCGCCTCATCCGTAAAAAGAAATTTCTTTTGGAAGTTATTATCTTGGTGTAGAATAAACTGACAAAAATTGACACGTTGAACCAAATCTCCAGGTAAAAGTTCTTGGACTTTTTGTACATGATAAGGGTGTAGTAGATTGCGACGGATAACTCGATGCACAGAACTCTGCGATATACCAATTTGTCGAGATAAATTCCTAGTACTAATATGTGGATCATCTTGAATAGCATTTAAAATGGCTACCTCAACTTGTGGCCGGAGTGCGACAGCACGTTCTCGAGTATTATTGAGAAACTTGCCCGTTTCTCTAGCTCGTCTTTCAACATTAGAAAATGTTTCTCTATGGGGAATGATACGGTTAGGAAATCTTCTACGATATTCTTCTACACTTCTTCTACAGTTTCCTTCACAAAAACCTAGCACTAACAGCATGTCAACTTGCTCGTTAAAAGAAAACTTCCCGTTCATTTTAAAAACACTCAAACAACAATTACTTAATTGAACAACTTACTTGCTTCATTGTCAAGTTTGACGTTTATTTTCATAGCCAACTTTTGAATTTTCGATGATTTTAAATAACACACCTAGAGCGCGCGTTTTAAGTTATTCGAGTTTTTGATGAAAATGATGAGTTTTTTCGAAAAATTACTGGAGTAAGAAAAGTTTAAGAATTGAATTCCCCACAAAACAAAGCAAAGATTTTTAAAATCCATTAAGGGTTAACAAAATTCTGTTGAATATTAATGGTGCGCCACCCAGTATACCCCCTTTACAAATTTCAATTAAACTCTAGTTACTGTCAAGTAACGCCCTAAATACATCCACAAAGTGTACCAAATTTGGTTGCTTTAAGTTCAAGAATAACGGAGATATTGATTTTTTTCAAAATTTATAACTTCACTTTCAAAGCCTATAACTCCTTAGGGAAGCAACTTGGTATAGAGGTAAGTTGCGTTAAATTGCCATATTTTGGGACCCCCTATATGCCCCTGCTCTATGTCGGTTCTTATGTGAATCACCCTGTATTACGCACAATGTTTCGTTAGAGATAAAACTTTAGAAAACAAAGTAGAAAAATTGCAAACTAAATATTTGTAAAAACAATATCATAATTTTTGGTTAACATGGTCAAAATTAGGATATACTAAGCTTTGTTATTGATACAATAAATTCCTTATTTGAAACCACCTTTAATGAAGCTATTAAAAAAGATGCCTAGTTCATAGGACGCAAAGACGACAAAAAAGGTTTATTAATTGAATTTATATAGTTCTTCCAAGAGCAGGGAATTTTCAAAAATATTCAAAATCTTCGATGGGAAAATATTTCAGTGGGTAACGATCTATGTCCAGAAGATAGAGACAATCACAAAATACTCGTCAAACATTTACGAATTGCAAAAAGTCAACAGAAAGAAGCTAAAATTTAAGGGTTTAAATTGATAGTTGAAGGGAAAGAGTTCTCCGCTCATGACTTAGAACAGTGGTCGCCAACCTCTCAATGTGTTGAGCTACTTTGTTAATCTTGAAATAAACAGCGAGCTACCCACACGGAAGCCACGTAACGCAACGTAAATGAAATAATCCACAGTTAATTAATCTTTCATTATATGTATTTATTTTACTATTTAACTGGTAATACATAATACATAGGTACAAATAATAAACTAATAACAAAATAACTAATATTACTAGTACGTACTTGTTCATAGCTACATTCCTACCTACCAAACGAAGGTATTTGAAAAATAAACACAAACTTTTATCCAGCCACAACGGCATGTCACGTAAGATTTAAAAATAGTTAATAATAACAACAAAAAAGTAACGCACTATCATGAACATAAACATTGAAAAATAAAAAAGCACGTTCAATGAGAAGGCTGACACTCAAACTCATGGATAATTTGTTTAATGTTTGCAGTATAATTTGATACAGCTATTCGAATACAATTATCCAAATGTTTACCAGTAAGTCGATTGCGATATTTGTTCTTAATAAACTTTATATTGGAAAAAGAAGATTAACACAAATAGGTTGAACTGAATAATGCTTTCACTTTCAAGGCAACACGGCATAGAACTGGATATTTGTCTTTACTTACAATAGGCCAGATACATTTGGTACTTGAGACTAACGATTTTAAGGCTAAATCATTTTGAAACTCAATTACTTCCATTTCTGTTGCAGCGATGTCTTCGCCAAAATTCTGCATGACACAAGTTGCAAACTGTTAGATATCAATTTCCATAAAGGGTGAAACAACAAACTGCGCTACTAAAGCCATTTCGTTGAAATCCTTAAATCGATTTTTGAAGTTATTTTTCGAGGTAGAAACTATTTCTACATGATATTTGCTGTCATAGGGTTCTAATGGATTTTGAGATATTTTTTCTGAAAGAATAGAAAAATGCTTGGCATCGCTGTTAATTAGGTTTTTTTCTCAAAACTTTTTGATAAATGCTTTTATATCAGAAATCATTTCCGCTAGTTCTTTGTCTCTCCCCTGAAGCTGCAAATTAAGTTCGTTTAATTTCTCTGTAATGTCCACGAGAAAACCAAAATCTCTAAGCCAGATTGAATGTTCTAGTTCCGGAGTCGGTTCATCGCGTTGTTTAAAAAATTGAACTATGCCAGGTAGGACATCATTAAAACGTTTCAGCACCCGTCCTCTACTTAACCATCGGACTTCAGAGTGAAGGAGTAGGTTCCTCGTATTGACAGTCAGCTTCATCGGCCAAGGTTTTGAATAATCTTCTTTGTAACGCTTGAGCTCTAATCTTGTTCACAAAATAGAATACATTTTAGAAACCACTCAAATCCAAAAAAAACAAACTTTTGAAAGTGTATATATTCAAGAAGTCACAACAATATTAATGAAAAATAAACGTACTTTATTCTTGAGCAAAATTCATATTTTTTGACAAACCTCGTATACGGCTTAAAAAATTTGATATCTGATGACTGTATTTTAAGTTTTGGGTCATGCAGGACTTTTTATCAAGAATAACTTTTTTCCTTAAATCAATAATAAATTTTTTTTCCATATGGTTCCAACTTAAGTAGACATACTGTATATTAGTGTATTATTTGAGTGATATAAGAAGTGTGACAGATTGCAATAAAATCAGAAGACAGTCTTGATTATACATTTAAATGTCAATATCTCCTAGACAAGTAAAGTTGTCATAAACTGTATAAAGAGAAATTAATGTGCTGTTGTAAGTACTAGGAGGTTTCTGCTTTAATAAAATACGACAATTGAGTATCATCATAGTTTTTAAGATTGCCTTCAATTACATTAATTGTACCTGGCATTACACGTAGCAAAATATACAACTTAAACCTCTAAGTACTGCAGTTTCTTTTTCCTTCTATAAACCTATCTTAACTGAAGTTATTTCCATAATCATTTTTTTTTTTAAACAACTATTTGTTCCGACACAAATTTTACTTATTGTAATATTAAGTACATATTTAAACAGCATGCACGGCAAACCTGATGTTTTGCCAGTGAATACTGTTGTTAAATCTGCTCTTGCGGAAAAAGAAAAACTTTATTGACTTTCGTAACACTTTAATCAAAATAGTCTATTAAAATGCGAGTTGCAGAAGGCCACAAATTCACGACAAAAATTTACAAAATTTCCAATATTCACAGACATAACCTTCCAAAGTGTTAGAGCTTACTTTATAAATAGATGTTTAAAATACAGTATTTTAAAATTTTTGTAAATTAATTTAATCACTCACAAATATATTATAATGATCAACCCTATTTAATTAGAGAACGCTTGACCATACAGCAAATAACAAAACAGCAAATTGTGTAGGCAACCAATTTTGCAATTCGTCTTCCAAAACCACAGACCGAATTGTGAATTGTAAGGACCATTTAATTTTGAATACAATCTGTTCCATTAGGCCCAAAGCCGAACCGATGGCACTTCATGAAATGTTAAAGCAATTTCTACAATCGGATTGATCTCGAAATCCATTTGTAATTGTTAATTGAATATACGCATTAATTCAATACCATTTGGCGCTTCTGAATTAATATTTATTAGTTAAAAAAAATGTAAGATAAGAATAAGAATTAAAGATTGACAGGTAACTTTATTTTTCTAAATTATATTTGGAAAAATTTGAATATTAATGTAAAATCATTCCATTAGAGTTCTTCGATTTAAGAAAGTCGTTAAACTTTTGGCCCAATCGATAAGTCTCTTTTAAACCAGAATAAGGGTGACACCGATAGTCAGCTGTTTGACATGTATTGACAATCTAATGGCTTTGTAAAATATTTCGTATTAAAAGATTAAATCAAAAATTAGTTTATATAGTTGGTTGATCCAAACATATTATGTTAAAACATTAACAATCTTATAACAAAAAAAATGTTCTGTAATTAAATCTAACGATGTTTAATTGAAGAATATCCAGAAGAATAAATATTTTACTATGTTAAATCATTACAATGCTCAATAAATCTTTCACCAAAATACATAATTCATTTCCTACGATTGAAATTAGAACTGCTTTACACAATAAATTCCAATCTTATGTTTCCATTCAATTTCAGGAAGTAAATTAAAGTCTCGAGAAGGAAATTGAAGCAGGTTTACTATATAGTAAAAATGCAGCGTTCTCCTTATATCAGGAAAAGAAAAACCTTCTATCCATCAGTGTCCGAAACGACCTTTCTAACCCCACCAATGTTTGCGAGATCCTTTTTTATCCTGTCCGACCCGCGGCGAAATACTCCTTTCACCTAGATCTTTTGAAAAATAGACGAAATAAAACATAAATACCTTCAGGCTAAGGTCAGGCTCTCTCTCGCTAAACGGGGTAAAAATATGGCAGCTATACATAGGAATGTCGACTTCGAATATTAAAGGATATATTTTATACAAGTTGTCTCAGAAGTATGTGAAATTAATTGTCCAAAGTTATTTATAATAAAATATGTATTACCAAATTAAAGAGTTAAAGACTATTTAAAAAGCAGGAAAATACAGAATATACTTTTATAGAATATTTTTCCTAAATTGTTCTCGCCAACCCTGTTCACACTCTTGTAGTTAATTTACTAAAACACAAGTTTATGACTTAATTTTTTTGAGTACATACAAAGTATGTATTTTTACGAGCTATAAACTGATCAAGTTAAGTATGAGAGAACGTTTTTCTAAAACGTTAACAACATAAATTCAAAAACGCAGTCGTTAAATCCGGTATGAAAATTTATTAAGTGTATTTTTTTATGCTTGATAACTTTATGATACACTTATCTGCTTAAGATCCGCATGTTTTGAAATATCGGAAATTATTAAAAGAGAAAATTAAAGTACTTACTATTTAATAACTACTACTATTATTTAATAATTTTTTAATTTATTTATGTAGCACTTACAGAATGTAAAATTAAAATCTTTAAGCGACCTGTGCTGTAAAACTCCCATAAAATTTGAATCTATTGATTCTGCTATAGTAGTATAATAGAAAAATGAGAGGTGATGAGAATCAAATATAGAAAAAGAACTAATTGCCAAAAAAAAAGCTTTGACAGCTAGTATTATTTTATATAAACTCAGGAATATATACCCATCCGTATATTAATAATAATTTTCTAAATAATTATGACAATATACGTGAAAACAATAACGAAATCACACATACCAAAATTGCAAAACTATAGTCAAAAATGTCACGGCTAGGATCAAATTTTATCTCAGCCCTCCACAAAAACACGTCATTACGGTTTTGCTGTACCAAATACGCAACATATATTAACAATGCACCACAAAAATACACGAACTACACGTTATTAAACAGTGAAGTGCTGGGAAATGCAAATTAAAAAGTGATTATTGAATGCTTTCCATGTAGCACAAAATTTTATTCCGAATTTCCCGTTTTAAATTGAAATTCCCTTGCGGCCGATGGGGTTACTAAAAATTTCGAAACTGAATGTAGATGCACGATTTTTAACGCAATTGTTCGTAGTTAGGTGTCTGTTTTCATAATCATCATAATTTAAATGAAACAGGAAAGCTGTATCACAATTATTTTTAATTGAAAACTTTTAAATGCATCATTAAAGGGGAGAAATACGTTCCCTTCGTTTCAATTTTAATTGGTTACGTAAATTGATCAAATTGTTTGAATTCAAATATAAATTCCGATTACAAATTTTTTGTAAAATTCGAATTTCGTGTTTTATTTATATAAATTTAATTGAATGAAAATTTCCTTACTTTTCAGCTTATTTTGTTATTTGTATAAAAGATAGTACACAATAAACATACTTTAGAGTTTTCTTCATTGTTTTTTCTTCATTTTGCTCCACAATGATCTGAAAATGTTGCCTATATCATGCAAACATAGTACAAGTTGTCTGTCTTTAAGAAAATTTCATTTAAAAATAGAATACAGCAAAGAAAATCTTTAACGATTTAATATAATATAGAAGACTTACACACACGTACTCTAGTTTTCATAGTTCTAAAAAAATCGGAAATAATAATGACGCATAGGTGACACAAGCCCAAAATGAAGACATGTGTTGTCAAGAAAAAGTCAAAGCAAGGATCAATCTGTGGGTAGAGACATTTGAAGTTATAGGTTGAATTTGAAGCCATGAAATAGTTAAAAAAGATTGGAGAAAAATAAGTCGAATTGGAAAAATAGAATGTCGAAAGATGAAGACAACAAATACAGTTAGGTGTAAAACTGGACTAAGAGAAATCTAAAGTAGTAGACCAGAATATGTTAGATAATGGATAAAAGACGTTGAAGAAAACATAAATCTACATTTAGACATATTGATTAAGGAAAGTAAATTTGGCACAGATCCCTTCGGTGGTCTATAAAAAATACCAACTGAAACACATCTGCTGTTAATTTTTATTATAACCCATAAATACTCCAAATCTACACTTTTCCCAGATGTGATAGTTTGACAGTGATATTTACTTTTGACAAAAACTCCAACTCCACCACCACGGCTATTACTTTCATAGCGAAAAAATTATATTTATCAATATGTATTAGAGAAGATCTTATATCAGTTTTAAGCTATGTCCTGACACAGCTACAATATCAAAATCTTTATCACGGACAATAGCCGAAAAGTCATTAAAACCAGATAAGATCGATCAAAAGATAATATGTCCAATTTTTAAAGTATTATGCTCATAGATATTCTTTTTATTCACATTGTATATTAATTTTTAGATAAGATATATAATTTTGAATAATTTGACATTTACGTGTATCTTTGGCAGCGTGGTTACAATTTAAGCTAGTTTTGTACTTACTATTATTAATAAAACAATTATTACATTTCTTATGATCTGCTTAACAATCTTATATAGAGTGCTCGTTTGCACAAATAGGACGAATCCTTTTACCTTCACATTTTGCTTCTTCATGACCTAGATCCAAACACTCATAACATCGAATAACCCTAAAATAGTCATTTACCGGACATCCCTTCCAGCCAATATACACAAGATTTTTGCAACAAGTGGTTGCTGAACAAAGGGGAAACTTCCAAAACAATATCACAATATGTCTTTTGAGATTATCTCAGCACAGTAACAATTTTAAGATCACAGGAGCTAAAGGCATCCATTTGATTGAGAGAGAAAATTGTGTTAGCTTTTTCTCCGTGAGGCATATCTTCATCTATGTCAACATTTTTTATAATAAGACGCTGGTTAAACTTTTTGGTTTCACAGACAGTATATTTCTTATCAAGTTGATTATTTATCGAAGTTTTAAGTTTATCCAGAGATTTTTTATTATCACAATTTATAATTAAACCAAACTTTTAAATCTGCAGGATTTACATATTTTTAAATATCCTTTAAAACATATAAATTGTTCCCTTTATTTATTGTTTGTAATAGGAGACTAGACGATGGCATTTTGTTAGCCACTGGTTTCTTTAACATCAGGGGCGTGCGGTCCATGGAAGCACCGCTTCTCTACAATTTGAAATTTAAAAATAAATACTTTAAAGTTTACAATGCATAGAAATTAATATTAAATTAGGTACGATATATACTCTGAAACATTACGTAAACTTTGTAAATGTACTAACAATTCATTGGTGTGTAAACGCACGCACCACCCATGAAAAAATTAATTGTGTAAACGTACACACGAGTACGTCGGCGTAAGCGCGTCTTGAAATAACCGGTTCGTCTTGCAAGTGATTTTGCTTAGTGTTATTGACCCTTATTTGCAGCGACAGTGTCAGTCTGTTTGGGCACGTGAAATACGGTCGAGAGGCAGCCTTATGCATATTGCAATTCGCACCGCGAATCGACGTGTGAGGAAAATGTTAGATTTTAGGTAGATTTCGGTTTTTTTTTTTTTCGTAGTTGTTTTTCTTTTTGTAAAATGAAGGAACTATGCACTGTGCCTGTGAATAATAATGATAATGTGGTAAATTGTGTCTGTATTGTGTGCTCTTTATTCAAAATAGGATTTTCAAGTAGAAATTTTGAAGAGAAAACGGACATTATTAATTCTAATAGACTAAAGGATCCTATCAATTTAGAGACGAAAGTAAAAAATCCGCAAAGAAATTTACCAGGCATTTTCACGTAGAGTCCTATGAAAAGTATGAATGGTTAACCGGCCTACTTTTTAATATAGTCGAAAAAACACATTGGAACTCAGTCGGTATTACAGACTTGAATAATTTTCACAAAAGTGTAAACCGACATGTAAATAGCAAATCTCATAAAAGTGCTACAATTAAAGAAAAAACTTTCGGGACCTATTGCATTGAACATAGTTTGCACAATCATTTAAAAATAAGTACAGTAGAACTCCAATTATCCGAACTCCGACTATCCGAATCGCCGATTATCCGAATCACAAATGCGCGTCAAGTCTTGACTTGACTTGTCTTAACTTGATGATTTTTATTTCTAAACTTGTACATAAGTACATTTTATTTATATTTAAAACATGTGAAAATTTCATGTTTCTTTCATTTAATTCAATAAAAAAATAGTGCAATATCAAAACGTAGCTTTTATTCTCTCCAATGGCAATTTTTTTAAAAAAAATCCGATTATCCGAATATTTGATTATCCGAATGGGTCCCGGTCCCCATTAATTCGGATAATTGGAGTTCTACTGTAACAAAATTCACAATGAAAGGGTAAAAAAATAGGGGGACGTCTTACAATGATTAATAGATGTAACTTGTTTCCTGAGAGAGCGTGAACTAAGTTTTAGGGGTCACAATGAAGCAAGTGGATCCGCTAATCGAGGAAATTACATGGACTTTCTAAGTTTTTTAGCAAAATACGATGATACCCTAAAAAATCATTTTATTGATTCGACGACTTTCCGAGGTACCTCAAACAGAATCCAAAATGATTGAATTGAATGCACTGCCGACGTTGTGATGGATCACATTAAAAGTGAAATTAAAAAAGCATCTTTCGTATCAATTGCGCTTGATGAAACCACAGATGTAGCAAACTTAAGTCAATTATCCATTGTTGTGCGATATGTATAGGAAGGCATTCCTCAAGAGCGATTCTTAGGATTTTTGGACGTCACTAGTGAACGAATTGCAGATGCATAGTTTGTGACATTATTTCAAGTTTAGAATGTGGTTCTAACCTTGTTGCCCAAAGCTACGATGGTGCTGCCGTAATGGCTGGCCATTCAGGAGACCTTCAAGCTAAAGTGAAAATAAAGTTTAAGCATGCAATTTTCGTTCACTGTATAGCACATAGACTTAATTTGGTTTTATCGCGAAGCATGGATAATATTAAAGATTGCAAAGTTTTCTTTTCGACGCTTAGTGGTTTGGCTTTCTTCGGAGTTTTAGATAACTGGTGAGCTGACGGAGGCTCTAACGGTGGCTCTATGATCCCAATAGGGTAGAAAGGTATCGGACGGGGTGTTGGAGGCATCAACATGTCACCTACAAAAATTTTACCACTACCTAACTCTAATCAGACATCCGAGTTTGATTAGGATATCCATCCCAAGTACTAAGTCAGTACTAAAATTGGGAAAGTGCCTGATATCCTCAACAGTTGTTCGGCTGCCAAATTTCAATGGTACAGAGTAGGAATCCTGGACTCAGATGGTATTACCATTAGCTAACCTTGCAGAAGCGGGGTCTGCCTTAATGGGTTGCTTTTGACTAGTAAGATACTCAGCTAGCCGGTCTCCCAGGCAGGACCGGGATGCTCCAGTGTCCACAAGGGCTGAGAATGTATTCTACATGATCTTTATTTCTATGTGTGATCGTGCGTCCTCTTCTACAAGCAGAACGGCCTCGCGGGTGGAGTTTCCCTGTGTGAAGACGGTTTGTTGAGAACCAACGTTGTTAGCCTCGAATCGCTCTTGATAGCGGGGACCACGGTGGCCAGTATTGGCACTTGGATGGCATGCAGACTCTTGAGCCTGGTAACGGGTGCAAATTGCCTGGTTCCGGAGTTACTTGGCACGGTCTCTACCTCTTTCATTAACAGCTCACATTGCTTTACGGCTTGCCAAAAGGTGGACAAATCAGTGAAATCTGTCTTGCGGATCTGCTGCCTGTATTTGAGCAGACGATTACGGTACAGTCTCTCTAGCAGCTGCTTACCGGTAAACGACCCATGTCTCCTCGTGAGGGTCTGCAAGTGGGTAATGTAGGAAGTGACGGGTTCGTTCCTACGATGCAATCGATGGCTAATTTCGGCTTCCAGGTCCAAATGATAGGACACTGAAAAAAAGAATATACGGAAATCGGCCTGAAAGACCTCCCAGGTTGGCCAATTATCTCGATTATTACGGAACCACAAGGCGGGTTCATCGGTTAGTAGTTCAAGGATGTACGACAGTAGTCGGTCTTTGGTTCATTATTTGCTTTTAGTTCGCGTTTCAAATTTGATAGAAGTTCAAATAACTTTATGTTTTAAATCAGAAATATTATCGCCAGGATTTTGATCAATAGAACAATTTTCTATGCAAGACTTACATTTCCATTTCTATCTTCCCGTGAAAAATAAGTTGTAATGAATAATTACACTACATTTATTGTTTTTATAATACTTTATAAGCAGATAAAGCAATTATTCTCGGAGTGATCAACCAGGTTGGCATCCTAGACTACATTTCGAGAACAATGGCATCTGACACAAAAATTAGCAAACAGATTTTGGCAACATTGGGAAAAACCAAACTTTTCCACACTAAACAGATGCCTAAAATAGCAGACGCAACATATAAAAGTTTAAAATATTGTGGTTATCGACGATATTAATGGTACACAGAAAAAAGATTTCCAAAACTTGCACTGTAAAGGATAGAATAGTAAGGAGCGCTGAGGTCCAAACCATTATTTTGGGGGAAGAATATAGATAGATAGTTAACCTGTAAATTATTCTTTTATGTTGCTATGGTTTTGAATTGTCAAAAAGTAATATATAATAGTCAGACGAGAGGATCATTCTATTAGTATTATTGCCCGACAAAGGCGACACAAACTTGTTATTAAAATAATCGATCCAATTTGATTCCTCGCTGTGGAAATGTTCCAATCTGATCGTCCACATAGTGTTTTTCTAAACCTACATCCCAATAATGAACGTCCATATAAAATTTATTAAGGGTAATCAATTAAATATCCAGGCTATAAAACTCTATTATACGTTTTATATGAAAATTATATCGTTTTTGCTGCATCCCTTTCCCTCGATATTTTCCATTTCCCGATGGGCCTTCATGGCCAAGCCCGTTTTTGTTACTCGCTGTCGTTATTCAAGTGTTTTTGGATGTGCCTACTCGGCATCGCGCCCAAGTAGAGGGAATTGATTTAAAGGCTCGACGACATGGCCTTTGTGACCGAAAATGGCGTGTATTATTCATATGAATGTTACGCATGTACTGGACAAGTTCGACCAAAGCGTTCGTTGAATTAATTTGTGTACAGGACGTTGGGAGCTCCCCACGCACAGCTGTATAGAAATTTGTAGTTAATTAACCAATAGACATTAGTAATTACAAGCGTGATAATCTCCAATTTGACATTGATTTCATTTGTTTAACACTAGATATATTCAAATGCTAGTTGCATGGATTAACATTAAAGTGCAATGCTCGAAATGATAGAGATTTGAAACAATGGGAATTATTATATTTAAAGATAACAGGAAAGTGTTTATAAACAATGTGAATGATTTTGACAACTATGTAGAAAAAAATTTAGAAGTGGTCAGTACAAAACTTACACTATCTTCTAAAATAATTGAATAGTTGCTGTCTTTTGTTTATCTAAAACTTACTATTTATATACACACCGTGTCCCACGTAAGGCGGGCGTTACAACTTTATGGAGAATAAATTAATTTGTATTTTCGCCATTTTCTGAGTATACATAATCGAATATGCTCTTTTGAATTAAAATAAAATGGACTCTGTGCAACTTCCGGTTATACCGGAAGTGACCACTAACTTCGTTATTTTAAAGGGAATACCCCATATTTTTTTTAAATTTTAGATTCAGCATGAAATTCTGTAAACAACGATACCCCATTTGCCTATTCTAGTTATAGCGGATTTGGCGTTATTCAATTTTTTTCTACATTTTTAGTCGCCGGTAGACATTTTCTTAAAGTCGTCTATCTCAGGTACTATATCTATCAGATACTTAAAATTTTAACTAGAGGTAGTAGATGGGATGTACTTCTTAAGAATATTTAGTTATTCATTATTTGTTGTACGAGGTGTTTGAAAATTATTTTTAAAAATGAAATTTTTTAAACATAAAACACTTTTTTATTTTAAAGGGAACACCCTATATATTTTTTAAATTTAGGATTCAGCATGAAATTCTGTAAACAATGATACCATATTTGCCTATTCTAATTATAGCGGATTTGGCGTTATTCATTTTTTTTAATTTTTAGTGTCGCGCCGGTAGGCCTTTTCTTAAAGTCGACTGTCTCAGGTACTATTTCTGTTGGATACTTGAAATTTTAGCCAGAAGTAGTAGATGGGATGTACTTTTAAAAACATTTACAGTTTTCTGCAACAAAATATGTCGTTTAAAAAGTTTAAATTTTATTAATGATAAGGTACATACTAACTAAAAACAATTTTTATTAAAAGCACATGGTTTAAAAAAATCATTTTATGAAATGTTCAAAATGCCCCCCGTTAGCTTCTAAACATTTTAACAATCTTTTTTCAACATGATTAGTTGTTGCTTTACAAATCATTTCACCATCTAACTCGTTAAAGGCATTCCAAACTCTTTGCTCTAATTCTTCTTTAGTATTAATTTAGGAAGAGTACACTAAATTTTTAATATGACCCCATAAAAAAAATCAACAGGAGTTAGATCTGGCGATCTTGCAGGCCAAAGCCAAGAACCATTTGGACCTATCCATCGGTCTTCAAAGAGTGCTGTAATTTCTTGATTTACATAGTATGTTGAATGTGCTGGGGCACCATCCAACTGGTACCAAAAATTATTATTTGGTAGCTGGTTTAAAATGTCGGCAACTACTTCTCTAAGAATTCTAATGTATCTTTCTGAGGTCAGTCTTTCATTATAAATGTAATAAAAAGCTCTTCCAAAACCGATCACTGCAAATACATTAAAACTAAATTCGTACTGAAATTGTGCTTCACGATAAAAATGTGGATTTTCGTTTGCCCAGAAATGACATTGCTTGCGATTGATGATCCCTTTACGTGTAAATTTCGACTCGTCTGACCACAAAATTTTGTTTAAAATCTCGGGATCTTCTTGAATTCGTACCAATAACCATTCGCATAATTCAGTTCGTCTTATTTGATCACCATCTCGCAACTCATGAACTTTTCTTTGTGCATAGGGATGCCATTTATTTAGTGCTAAAATTCGTTGTATTGACCCTCGACTAATATTTAAATTATCTTGAGCCATTCTAATGGAGGCGTGAGGATACGCAGTAAAATACCCTAATACGTTAATTAGATTAACTTCTTCATCTCGGACATAATGTTGACGGTTTCTTCCCGGGTTTTGTTTAAAATTATTCAAAAAGTTAGCTTCGATTCTATCAAATTTCTGTCTGTTCATTGGTGGTAAATGAGGGTATCGTTCATTAAACATGCGGCAGGTTCTACTTTTGATTAGATTACATTCTCCATGAATGTAAAATAAATTAAGAATATCTTGGTTGGTATATTCTTCAATATTTTCCATATTTTCCATATTTTGAACGCAAAAAATACACAACTTAAATACATAGAAATATGACAATTCAGTTTGTTGACAGATTGTTGTTTAGCATATTTCCACGGCATACTAAGATAAAAACTTAAAATGTAAAACTATACTATATTATGTAGGCGCATGCGTAAAATTTAAATTTAAATTTTCTTAAAATTGGCGAGAGATAATTATAGGGAATTAATAGTGCAAATGAAGATCAATGAAGAATAATTTTCTGAACAAAATGAAATAAAAATATACAGGACTTTCCATTTAAAATAAAAAATTGTTTCATGTTTAAAATATTTATTTTTTAAAATAATTTCCAAACACACAGTCGAACAAACGATGTACAAGTAAATTTAAAAAAGCAAATGTCTGCCGGCATATAAAAGTTTATAAAAAACTGAATAACGCCAAATACACTATAATTAGAATAGGCGAATGGAGTATCATTGTTTACAGAATTTCATGCTAAATCTAAAATTTAAAAAATATATAGGGTGTTCAATTTAAAATAAAAAAGTTTTTTATGTTTAAAAAATTTCATTTTTAAAAATAATTTGCAAACACCCCGTACAACAAATAATGAATAACTAAATATTCTCAAGAAGTACATCCCATCTACTACCTCTGGTTAAAATTTTAAGTATCTGATAGATATAGTACCTGAGATAGACGACTTTAAGAAAATGTCTACCGGCGACTAAAAATGTAGAAAAAAATTGAATAACGCCAAATCCGCTATAACTAGAATAGGCAAATGGGGTATCGTTGTTTACAGAATTTCATGCTGAATCTAAAATTAAAAAAAAATATGGGGTATTCCCCTTAAAATAACGAAGTTAGTGGTCACTTCCGGTATGACCGGAAGTTGCACAGAGTTCATTTTATTTTAATTCAAAAGAGCATATTCGATTATGTATACTCAGAAAATGGCGAAAATACAAATTAATTTATTCTCCATAAAGTTGTAATGCCCGCCTTACGTGGGACACGGTGTATATATATCGTTTTGTTTACATTTTGCTAATATTTGTCAACAACAAAAATACTTACTGTATATTTATTTACTCTCATATAATGCACAAGGCAATTACAATACTTTTTAAGGGGCTAATGACTAATTTCTTCAGTTTTATTCTTTTGTTAAGTTTTTCATGAATTTAATCCCTTACCGCATCATGGGTCATATTTTTGGCACAATTAATATTTATACACATAACAGTTATAAACAAAGCCGCATACCAAACTATTGTCACGTTATGCGTGTTCTTTGATAAAGAATGTCACGTTTAACGTGTTTTAAATAATTTTGGGACTATTCATGTCCCGGGGGTTGAATAACAAAATATAATACTCTAGGTCTACATAACGTAAAAACTCTTTATTGCCTTAAACTTGACTTCGTAGCCCTTAACTGTATAAGGATTCTACTCTGTAACAGGGCTGAAGGAAATAATGTTTTCTTAAAACAAATATAATATTATACAAAATAAGTTACACACAAATATGGGCTAAAACTATAATAAATATCTTAATAAACAAATTAACATACCAACTCCAATTTTGGGGTGCACGTCACAACTTTTGACTCAAGTCAATACCGCGATTCAAATTTCACCGAAAATGCGATTATAGGTTTTCCATTTAGTAAGGAGGTCCAAGTTGTGTATTCTTGACAGTTTACTAAATGTCGTTTAGTTGCAACTTGCAAGGTGCAGTGTGAATTCTAGTGTGATCATGGAAAATTTGGAAGGGCCGCGTAAACGACAAAAAATCGGTCCTTTAACAGTTAATGAAAAAACATTAATATTTAATTGTTTTAAATCATTTACAGACAAACATTTATGTAAAAGTGTTGATGACAGAGTGGAATTAGTTAGTAGTACGCTTGGTGTTGGGAAATCTACGATTTACAGAGTTGTTAAAGATGAGAAATGTGGCGAGTTTCAAACAGTACGTAAAGCTCCAGGAAAACCAACATTTCAATTAGAAAATCTTCTGAAAGAAAGACTTCGAAGGAAAGTGCATGCGTTCTTCTTTAGAAAAGAATTTCCGACAGTAGACAAAGTTCTTGCCACGGTTCGAGATGATAAGGATTACCCTGAAATGAGTAGAAGCACACTATGGAAACTTTTAAAAGAAATAGGTTTTCTATGGAAAAAGCATTCCAGAAAGTCTATTTTAATAGAAAGAGGCGATATTTGTAGTATGGAGAAGAAATTACCTAAGGACTATAAAAGAAATGAGAAACCAAAAAAAGAAATATATTTAATTTAGATGAAACATGGATCAACGAGGGTTATAAACCAAATAAATTTTGGCAAGATGAAACTGTTACAAGTCGAAGACAGGCTTTTTTAAATAATTTATCTACTGGTATAAATCCACCATCAGGAAAGGGGCGCAGATTAATAATAGTACACATCGGTAGTTCAAACGGTTTTGTTAAAGGTGGTTTATTGACTTTTGAATCTACTCGTACGGTGACATGAATGCTGATATCTTTAAAGAGTGGTTCGAACAAATTATAGATCTTCTTCCTCAGAAGTGTATAATAGTAATGGATAATGCAAGTTATCATTTGAGACTTATAGAAAAAATGCCCACAACCAAGTGGTTAAAAAAAGATTTACAGAACTGGCTAAATTCAAAGAATATTAAGTTCCATCCCGGTTCTGTGAGAAATGAACTGTATCATCTGTGTTCCCTTCATAAAGAGAAATTCAAAAAATATGAAATTGATGAAATTGCAAAAAATCGTCGGATGACGGTGGTTCGATCACCACCATATCATTGCGAAGTAAACCCGATTGAACTGATATGGGCACAGATAAAGGGAGAAGTTTCAATAAAAAATAATTCTTTTAAAATGAGTGATGTTAAACAGTTGTTTTTGGAGGCTGTAAATAATGTGAAACCTGAAAACTGGGAAAAGGCAGTAAATCATACGATTAAAGAAGAGAAAATGTGGAAGTTGGACAATATTACTGATGAAAAGATCGAGCCACTCATTGTAAATATTGGTTGAGACAGTTCATCTTCTGATTTAGATTCTGAATTGGATTTGTATGTAAGAATTAGTTTTTATATTAAAATTATTATTTATGAACGTAACGTTGTTTAAAAGTCAAAGTTTAAACCCTTATACCTACATAACCCGTTTGACACAATGTTCTTAACATACCTTGTGGAAAAATAAAACATTTTAGAAAAAATCGCACTTTTTTACCTTCAGCTATTTAGAAGTTATAAGCAGGTTAATTAGGTGAAAATATAAGTGTGTACTCGAGGAATAACTTAAAAAAATATTTTAACTGTCTACGAAAAGAAGTGGATTACGAACGCGTTATTATTTTAATACTCTCTCATACATAAAAATAGACTATAGTATTGACATTTTGAATGTATTTAAGTAAACAACATTAATTTTAACACAATAAAATAAATAAAATGCAGTCCGTTTCAAATTTTTACCCCTAAAATATAAAAAAACAATTTGGACTTAAAATTTTAGTAGTAACTTCATTTGCTCAACAAAATAGATGGTATGTTACTTAATTTAGTTTTTGTCCCTTTTCAAATATAAAAACATAGACATTCAGGCGAACAATTTATAGATTTTTGTAAAAACGGATCTGGATTTCGTTTAATGCCTTTATCTTTGTAGAGTTATGAAGAGTACACGTGTTAAATGTCAAAATATATGCATAGTGGAGGAAAAAAATATGAGAAATGGATAAAATATCATGTATCATTTATAAATGACAAAAGATCCATTAGATATAGATTAGTTGGAAGAATTTTGGTGGCCTCCATCCATAGTAACGAAACACCCTGTAGCTACAGCAGATCCATCCAACTCGCAGTGAAAAGCGATGAGATACCTTTTCAACCCTGTATATATTAGATCAATTTTTAATATGAACTTAGCAAAATAAAATATGACATATTTCTTAAAATCAGTTTATTAAGTACAAACCTTACTCAAATAATATCCCGGAGTTATTATCAGTCTTATCAAAGGTTGATTGGATATTCTAAAAGGAAAACATGATTGAAAATGAACCATTTTGATTGGTTTTCTGTTGAAGCGAAACATTTTCAATACAATAAGCACTAGGTCGATTCTAGAGAAACATATTTCTTTTTACAGAAAATGTTCGGTTAATTATGTCAAAATAACTTTTATATCATACATATTTCAAATACTCAAATATAGTGGATAACTTAATTATGAATTGGATAAGATAGCACAAAGGCAAAAATATGGACAAGACACAAAGGCAAAGAAATATACTGAATAGAAAACAGTAATATTGGTACTAGAGCAAAATCATTTAATACATCTAAAACGTTCGTACAGCATTGTTGAATTACTTCCAGTTCCTTCACCTTGTGATGTCCAAAGCAATAAAGAAGCCGACTACAATGTCAGCCAAGCAGTCACTAATAAATCTGCAAATCAAGTGTTTATTGCATATAGAACCTTAATAAAATACTAGTAAAGAGTAGTCGAAATTAAATTATGAATAAAAAATAGTTAAAGAACTCTCTACATTATTATTGGTGTTTTCTGTCCATCTCGTTTTTTTTTTATAAGTTTTAAAACATAATCTTTAAATTGTGAAATGCATCAATGATCAACTGAAAGCATTTACTGGTAAAATGTCCAAAGTTTTACAAAGAAATTCCAATAAATCACATAAGTGGACATTTCTTTTTGAAACTAGTTGAAAAATGAAACATTGAAAATGTATTGTAATCATTGACGACATAACTTTAGTGTTCGTGTTAAAATACAGGGTGTCCCAATGAAAAGTAGCCCATTTACAGAGCTTGTAACTTTTAAACAAAACGTAGGAATGTGCGGTTTTTGCTGATGTATTATTTTGCTATAAGTTTTGCTTCAGTGACACAGAAATTAGGTATTATCTATACAGGGTAGGGTGTTTTTTTAATAATCTCCTCTTTTAAATATACCGTAACCTAATTTTAACAAATGCAAACGGGTTACTTTTCATTGAGACACCCTGTATATATACGGGGTATACTCATAGATAACTTAAATGAACAATGTTCTAATTTCGTAAGCTACTGGAGTAACTTATAATCACTGAACTCCCCACCAGTAGAACCATAGATAACAGAGATATAAGCAGTCATTGATAAAATATAATATTTACGGTGCCAACATTAGTTCGACTATGGATACATTCTATTTCTAGACGCGGGGCGAGGCGACGAAAGGTGAGAAGTAAGAGAAGGGATAGAGAGAAGAATTTTATATTACCTTTATTAATAATTTACAAAAGTTTAATATGATCTAAAAACGAATATCGTATACGATAGCCGATCTCTTGGAACGCTTAACTGTGTCGTAAGCCCAGTCGCACCACTGACAGGTGGCGTGACGTCTAGTTGACAGGTTACGCCATATCGAGGCCACTCTTGACTCCTGTTAGGTTAGGTTGGAAACACTGTTGACATGTTAGGTTAGATCGCTTAGGTTAGCCAACTTCGTAGTTATCAATTCTTTCCGTTAGGTTAAATTACTTTTTGACAGTTGACACATGTAAGGTTAGATCGATTTTTGACATCTGTTATTAGTTAGCTAACTTTGTACCTATGGCCACGCATGTGCAGTTCAAAAGTGTCTCAGACGGGCCCCATATCTACATATGACAGTTGGTGACTCTTGCTATATTTACTGTCAGGTTAGGTGGACAGATGTTGACAACACTGGATTGACAGATGACATATATTTGATAACACTGTCGAAAGATGACAGATAGTTGGCAACACTGTTGATTGCCGATAAGCGAGAACTGGCGTGTGACCTTGAAAGAGATAAAAATTGCCAGAATGGACCTTAGTGATTTCTCATGTTAATTTACATAAGGTTTGTGCACGCATCAGTGCTGTTGCCCCTTTACTAGAAAATTATACTGGTTGATGAATAGAAAATCAAAACTTTTAATTCAAAATAAACTTTTAATATGTAAACAAGTACTGAAGCCAGTATGGACTTATGGCATACAGCTCTTGAAATGTGCCAGTAGAACTAACATAAATATAATACAAAGTTTCCAGAACAAAATATTAAGGGCAATAGTAAACGCTCCTTGGTATGATAGAAACTCAGACCCTACACAGATATCTGAGAATGCCTACAGTCAAAAAAGAGAGGAAACCCATCGCAAAAAACAAAAAAGACTGCATGGTCATGTTAACCTTGAAGTTCTACAAATAAGAAAGTTTTATATATAAGTTGCGGTGTCCCTCAGGGTTCTGTGTTGATTCCCATTTTATTTCTTCTTTATATAAATGACTTCACACCCTGTAACTCGTTTATAAAGGTCGCAAGAATCATACTATATGTATTTTTTGTGATATCCCGGATGACCTCTATACAGGGTTAAAATATTTCCCTTTCCTAATGAAACACCCTATACCTAGGATTGAATTACGTAATGAACAATTTTTTTATAATCCATATAGTCAAACAAACATTCTAGTTAGATCTCCAATTGATTATGAGTATTAATAACGATCATGTTAACACCATCTTAAAGGCTTATTTACAATTAAAAGAATAATAGTTAATTTTTTTTATTTTTTGTACTTCTCTTTTTAATCGTATATTATTTTTTTATATTTTTATATTTGTATTTTTTTCTTCTTTTGATTATAAACAATTAATTTTCTGTTATTGGGTGATACTGTTGAAAATAATTACATTATTATTGTTATTTAATTTTTTTTTACCATAAATCACTTTTAAGACTATAATCTCTACGCTGTAGACGTAGCTAATAATTCTTATTTCTAAGAAGACAACTATAAACTAGCAACAGCTGCTAAATACATATATAAAAAAAAAAATATAATTTTTTTTTTTAATATTTTTAAACAGATATATAACCGAAAACATCTTTTGCTTCTGAATGCTTTATCATCCAAAATTTATTTTGCAAACTTATTTATTCAACAGCTATGTTTCCTATTGTTAATTCAATATTTTTTTATCACCATTTTTTCTATTGTTTTCAGTTTTTCTGAATTTTCTCTTTAATATACCCCAGGTAATAAATTAATTCTTAAAGTTTTCCCCTTTGGCTACACACCTGTTCAATATTTCTTGTGTAAAATTGAATTTAGATGGCTAAAAGTAAATACATACACTCCACCGATATGAACTTCCTGCCGTGTGTTTCATATACTTATGTATATAAGTTTCAAGTGAACTTTGAAGTATGGTACACACGAACATAGGGGGTTAATTAAATTCAGCAGAAGTTGATGTTGAAGTATTATTAAGTTCGATCGATTATTCGATATGTGTTTAACTATTAATTAAAAGTGTTAGCATGTGTATCATTTTTTATTCAAACTACCTTTTTGACCGCACACTGAATCGCGTTGCCACATGATTTACAATGTTCTGTTGTAGGTACACGATACAGAATTTTTACATGTTGCGTTATTTTTTTTAAATAGTTCATATATATATTTACAAAAAAATATTTTATGATAATATGGTGATTGAACGCCGAAAACATTCATTAATTTTAATAATACAATTAATTAGTAAATAAAAATATTTTTTAAGGTTAAGTATGGTTTTTATATAATCAAAACGTATTTGAATTCCTAATTTACTTTTTGTTTTTTGCCAACACATATTTAGCTTTAAGATTTAACTTTTATCTAGACAACTATGAAATATTTGGTTCAAATCCAAGATTAAAAGCTTCCTCATCTTTTGAACTACGTCTACGACAATATTCTGCAGCTTTATTACTACTACGGTGATACATTTGTTATAGTGCACCGTCGGCAAACTTGTGATTAATGATGTTTACCATTGCAATTGTATAGAATTGCATCTGCGGCACACTCCATCAGCAATTGCAATTATTTAATAGAAATAAGTGAGTAAGGCTAAATGATTTTCTATCAATTATAACTGCCTGAAAATTAGTTACGAGAAAGTTATTTGGATTGGGTACGTCGATATTTATGTTTAATTGGCCAATAAGTTGGGAAAACTGTTTTCCCCATTATTTTAATGGAATACATTGGCAAGAGAAAATTTATAGGATTGAAGTGTAAAGGAAATTTGGAATAATATTAAAGATTTACTGAGTTATATTAATATTTGTAGCTAAATAAAATAAAATCATAAAATAATGAAAAGTTACCAAAATAAAGAAGTAGGAAATAGTATATTACAATACTGAGTTCCCCTGCAATGATAAAATCATCTTAGAGTCGTAATTTAGGTAACAATGCTTTAATAACCTGAAAATTCAAGAGTAGAAGCAAACAAATTAACAATTTAAAGGCGTCCATACACTAAAATGTCAGATCAGAAATCAATTATTGTAGAAATTCTTAAGGACGTGAAGAAATGTTAATCAGACTTAAATAAATGTAATAGAAGCATCAGAAGCTAACATATTATCAAAAATCGAGTCACTAAACGAAAAAATTTAAATTTACAAATTAAACTTGAGTTCTTGAAAAGAAATAATAGGAAAAATAATATAAATATTTTTGGTTTACAAAGACATATAGTTGATATAACCACGGAATTCATCTGTTCAAACTTGTCTGGCTTATTGGGGATTACCATTCAGGAAAATCAGACAAACAATACAGGTACATCCCGTAGGAAAATTAAATAAAGCCCTTATTAAAATAGAATTCATATCATTTCTAAACAAAAATAAAATCTTGAAAACCTGTACAAAATTTAAAGATAGCAACATAAATATATCGCGATTTGACAGAAACATAACGTAAAAATACTGTGATTCTGAAAAGACATCTAAATAGAGTCAAAACCCCGAATAATAAGTGTTACATAAAAGGTGAAAAATTATATATAAACATCCAGCTAGCACAAAAACAATAATCTGCAATTTTAGGCTCTTTAAGTTCGCATGCAATGTACTTTTAATGTAACACTAATATACATGCAACCCCCGAATGTCCGCAACGGCAAGACTTTTATAGCACATCTCATAGATGTTACACAGTGAAGTTCAGAAAACATCACACTAGCACTTTTACGGCACTTTCTCCAGAACTTGCTCTAAAACGTTTTATAGATATTTTAATGTTAATTTATTCTACAACATTATACAATGTGTCCACGGAAGTACTTAACAATACTTGTAAAAATATTTATTTTATATATATACAGGAAAGTAAAAAGTAATTATTTATAACTTATTTTGCTTGTTAAATAACTACGATTAACAATGAGAAATTATAGAAGTTCAATAAACTATACAATGTAAAATTTTAGACAGTATGATATGTTTAGATGAATCCAATAAATAAATAAAAATACTTATATTATTACTTCATATAACAAAACAACCAAAAAAAAAAAAAACGGAAAATAAAACATAACGCACAAATTATTCATTCGTTTTTGACTCGAGTAAAAATGTATCGATCAGCCCTTATAAAGGGGTTAACTTTTGAATTGAGATCAGCGCCGAACAAATTAATTTGTTGCCTTTGGCGGGCCAATTTATCACAACCTATTTACAAATAAGCAATTAAGTTATCGTCGAAAGGGAGCGGAAAGCTGGAAAACTGGAAAATATCCTCGACGGATGTTTTCAGATTAAGTATGCGAAGTCACGCTATGTTTTTCTAATTTACGACTTTTCATCGAAATATCGCAATATAGGCTTATTATTTTGTGAAGAAATTTCGCGCCGTACTCTCTGTTCAGATGAGATTTTTAATGAATGAATATATTATAAAGGAAGGCTTGTATTTTTATTAATATAAGCTTTGGATAATATTAAAATTCACAAACAAAATTCTAACGAAAATTGATTTTAAACAATTATTGTTCTGGTGGTAATTATTTGTAACAATAAATAACAGTAGATGTTTGATGAAATATAGATCAAATAAAACAACATGATTTTGTTTTAAATAATTGTCAACGGCAGAAGTAATAATTAGCGATTTACAAATACGGGGAGAGGGAAAGTTATTGAGATGTAACTAATGTTATACTTAATTTCTTTAAGTACCTTTTCTAAGTACTTTTCCTAACTACCTTCCATAAGTACTGTTGTTTTTTTTTAATTCAATGACTATTTTAAATGTAAATAATTGATTTCTTACCTTCGGCTAGCCCATATACTATTTTATTGAAAATCTTTAATAATATAATAATAAAATATCTCAACTTAAAACTTCCGTCCATTTTTTATCCGCTCATTTTATGTTCAATAACAATGAAACAAATGTTTAGTTACCAACAATATGTTTTTAATTTAACATAAATATTCAAATTTTACCAAAATTATTCTACATATACAGTTCATCAAATTTTTAGAGGCTTTCGACGGCTAGACAGAGAAAGCACTACTGAGAGGCATCGGTTGGCGGGGCCGACGGATTTACGCAATGAAAGTACACTCTGCGCATCAAGTATTTCACTATTTTATTCAGACGTAAATGTCAGATGTAAATTTCGCTAAAACATTTCTTTTATTTTCGTTTGTGTTTTTTGCTCATTACAGTTTAATAGAACCTAAGTATGGAGTTTAATAGCAAATTAAGAGGCCGCGTGATTAACAGTCAATCTCGCGAAATAATAGCCAATGTTATAGAGTTTATGAGAAGAGAAGGAAACTTTAATTCACGTTCAATACCATTTAAAAATGTAAATGATCGTGTTGCTGCAGCCACAGGAGTATCTAAAAACACTGTCGTCCGCATTTCTGGAGAGAAAAAAAGATTCGATAACCGTGAGATATCGGAATTTTCATCACCAAGAAAAACCATTAAAAAACCAAAAACAGTTAATGATATAGATGAAGCTGACAAAGGTATTTTAAAAAGAATTATTCTGTTCATGTTAATCTCGGAAAATATTGTTCCAACATTAAAAACAATTCTGACTAAATTTAGAGAAGCTACAGGGTACAAAGGAAGCTATGAAAGTTTAAGAAAAATAATAATGTCGCTAGGATTTCGTTGGCGGAAAACAAAAACAAACAGAAAAATATTAATGGAGAGGTTTGATATTCAAAATCTACGTTTAGACTATCTGATTCGTTTAAAAAGTTATCGAGCAGAGGGCCGTCCAATTGTCTACTTAGATGAAACACATATTCATGCCTCCCACACACACCAGAAAGCTTGGAGTGATAATTCAAATGAGGGATTAAAGAAACCAATTAATAAAGGTGATAGACTAATTATTGTCCATGCAGGAGGTGAAATGGGCTTTATTCCGAATGCCCGGTTAATTTTCAAATCTGGAACCAAAAGTGCCCAAGTAACAATTTGATATTTTATAAAAGCTGAAAAAATGTTTACAAAACAAAATTTATAAAATAGAATATTAGCTAAGAACATTTCCGGAACATTCTTTCAACAGTAATAAACACAAAATGGGCGCAGTATTACAGAACTATTTGGTTCTTTTGTAAATTCTATAAGATTTGTTGAATGCAGTTACCGAACAGTTACTACACATTTACACAGACTTTAAACAAATGTTTTTTTAAACTTTTATAACTGTTTTATAAATTTTCAATTTTGAGGTTAGGTTGCATATCAAAATCAGTAACATTTTAGTTTTTTAAATGTGTCTGATGAAAACAAATTAATTCTATATTTGTCATAAAAGTAAATTCAAGGCGATATTAGTAAAATGGCAGTATTTACTTAAGAGATATCTATAACGCGGTTTAAACATAATGTATGACCTACAATAAAGTCGTTTTTGGATGCGCAGCAAGAATTACTGTTAATTATATAGCACATACAATACTAAATTTTTAAGCGCCTCGAGATTGATTCATATTTCTAATACTTTTTCAGTGTGAAACAAAAATTAAATTTATGCAATTTGATTTTTTTTAGTAATAAGATTATGCTAATATTACTAATGATTAAAATCTTTAATTTACATTGGTTTTGTCTTAAATACTAGTAAAACCGACAGTAGATTTAGCTATAAAACTGTCTTAGGTTTTTGTTAAATATGGCGGCTATTCAGAGGTATTATAAAGTTATTTTAAGACTGAATCATAATTATAAAATATTATTGTAGTAAAAACAGCTGTAATACAATAATTAAGTTGTATTACTTATTTCTACAAAACAACTTCATCATGGTTTGTTGTATAATTGTTTCATATTTCTGCACTATATGACAAAATATAACATAACCTTACTAAATCGTTTCCGATTTGTTTCTACAGCTTTATAGAGCAAGCATAATTTTTAATATTACGATAATAAGCAAGTTTAACATGGACATCGCCAAAAATATGACTTTCTTTTAGTATTGGGGCATGATTATTCAGAACATACCTAATTATTATCTGGCTGAATGATAGTTTTTTTTTTTTTAGTGTCTAGACAAACCATCAAAATGTTTTACTAATATTTTTTACTGTTCTCTGAAAAGCAGGTACCACTTATTTTTTACATTTCTTCACTATTTAAATTTGACATTTTCAGACTATACACTCACATACAATTGGTATGGAAAGTAGTTGAACAAACATAAAATACAAAAATAATATGGCGTAGGTACTACCAAATGTAGTTGCTTTATTTTTTTATAAATATTTTAAAGGGATAATACTATTCTTAACTAAAATAATTGTTATACAGTTTTCTGATTTGTAATAGTATATTTCGACAATATATTACAGTTATTTTAGAGTTTTCATCAGAAGCAAATTGCTATTGATGCGGAATTATCTCACATTAATATTTATATAACTATTTTTTATCAATAAAATATAATAGTCTTGTAAACTAAAAATTATAAAGCTACTTTGTTAGTTGGGTGGAGACTACCACGATGAAATGAATTTTAATAATTTTTCTAAATGGTTGAAAGAAAAGCTGTTTCCGAACCTCCCTCCAAGAAGCGTCATTATTGTTGATAATGCTCCTTACCATAATGTCCAGGTAAATAAAGCACCAACGTCAACTTCTAAAAAAGCTGACATGCAGGATTGGTTAAGGATTCATAATATTGCTTACGAAGAGGATATGCTCAAAACGCAATTATACAGTTTAGTGCTATTGCATAAGTCACGATTTAAGAGGTAAGCAATTGAAAAAATGATAAATGAACATGGTTTTAGTTGTTTGCGTTTGCCACCGTATCATCCCGATCTTAATCCGATCGAATTAGTGTGGACATCATTGAAACAATATGTAGCTAGTAACCACACTACATTTAAGAGGCAAGACGTACAACTGTTGTGTGAAGACTTTTTTGATACGTTTTCTAAAGAGGAGTGGCAATCTCGTTGTAATAATGCTAAAATATGGGAATCTAAATTTTATGACAAAGAAGTTACTTTGGATGAGGCAACTGATAGATTTATAATTAACTTAAACAGTGACAGTGAGACTGATTTTGAATCTGATATGGAAACTGAAGAAAGTTTTTCGGAAGACCATTAAAATTATATCTGTACCTAAGATCAAAAAAGTATTATCTTTTTTTACAACGAAGATGCACAAGAATCAAATTTTATTTTTTTATTATTAGATAGCTATTTTTGTTTCTGAGTTGTGTTCATTTAGAGGCTCAATTTTTTTCCGTTTCTCCTTTTTGATTTTATATGGGGTTTCAAGTTGTTTTTGACTTATTTCGACGTAAATCACAACAACACACTTTTTTAATAAAGCAAACAAGTGTTAAGAGGTATATGTACGTGTAAATTACAATTACAAAAAATTGATATGAAACCCATGAAACCACCAACAAAAATGTAAAGCTAGCTTCCGTACTAGAACATGGTGTCATTCGTCGAGATAATTTATCGTTTTGTTTAATAGATCAAAAAATGTAAATATTCCCCTGTTATTTTTTATAAAATTATAAGAGAAATAAATTTTTTTCTAAATAGTAGAGTTTATTATTTTCTAGAAAAACAAAATTTCGAAAATTTTAGTAATGTTTCAGAAACAACCGTTATTAATAAGAGGTACCATTTTCCTTAATAAGGTAGAAATAAAATATAAACTATTTCCACGATTTACACAGGCCTACAAAAAAATTATAGGTATTTTCCGCTATCCTATAAAATTTATATTTTCTGACTCAATTTCAAAAGGTTGAAGGAATTCCAAAACACCTTTTATGGCATAATAATTATATTCAATTCTACATACTATCTTTAGCTGCTTTTAAAAACGTTCTAAGAAAGTCCAATCAGACCAATTTAATCCCTAAACTATTCCACACTTTTAAAATTTAATTACCTAAAAACATTAAAAACTATTTAAAATAACTTGTTTAGCAGACTGTACAATAGCTATCTTAGTCACACGTAGCGCGTTCTCTGTCTGGGCGTCGAACACCTCTAGAAATTTGATGAACTGTACTATTGTATACAGAGTGGCCCAAAAGTCTGGAAACGGCCAACTATCTCGTAAATTGCTAGTCGTAATTGTACAAAATTTGGGGTACACCTATTTTGAGATACGGTGATTCCAGATTTGATATTTGCAATGTTGCCAGATTTGCCGTTTCTCTTAAATTACAAGTCACTTTGGTTTTTCAAACTTATCACCCTGTATATTCAGTCATTATTGAAATCTCCTATTCAATACAAGTTCAACCATATGTAACACTTATGATTTTATGTAGTCTGGAAGGTCTTAAATAAATAAAACAATCATGGGGAAATTTGGTTGGGTTGAATATACAGGATAATGAATTTGAAAAATCAAAGTGCTAATAATATAAGAGAAACGGCAAATCTGGCAACATTGCAAATATCAAATCTGGAATATCCGTATCCCAAAATAGGTGTACCTAAAATTTTGTATAATTA
This sequence comes from Psylliodes chrysocephalus, assembly GCA_927349885.1. Classification (NCBI taxonomy): domain Eukaryota; kingdom Metazoa; phylum Arthropoda; class Insecta; order Coleoptera; family Chrysomelidae; genus Psylliodes; species Psylliodes chrysocephalus. Next base: position 3,651,377 of record OV651828.1, read on the forward strand.
GGATTAGAAATTTACGAGATAATTGGCCGTTTCCAGTAGTGATGCCGCGAGACGAGAGATTCTCGTCTCTCGTCTCGTCTTGTGTCGTCTCGTACGAGACGAGAGAGACATTTTCTCTCGAAAAAAGATTCGAGACGAGACGAGAGAGTGGCATCTCTCGACGAGAATTTCTCGTTTCTGTCGAGCTCTCTCGAGTTCTCTCGCGCAATTAAATTTTTAATTTAAAATTTTTAATTACTTATCGCAACTTAAAATTTAAAAATATCAGATTTCCTGACAGTCAAAAAGTTAACTATAAAATACCTATTTTATATACACAGTGAGTTTTAAGTATGGAACGCCTCAATTATCTCGGAAACGGCTTGCACGATTTTTATTTAGCGCCCCGACAAATGCGCTTCTCGAAAAAAGCGCCCAAGATAAAAGCGCCACCCAAAATTTCTTTGTATAAAAACCGAACCAACGAACAGAATCGTAATAATTTCCATTTAGTCAAATTTTTTGAAGGTTACTTTTGGAAATAAATTAGAAAGACAACAATTTAAGTGTTTTTTCGAAAAACTGTCAAAGAAAAAGTAAAAGAAACGAACGTATAATATTGTTTTGATATCACACGAAAAAAATTATAACTTTCAAATGAAACCCTACCCCTTCCCAACTAACTTCTAAGACAAAGTATTTATAGCAAATAGTTTAATAAATTGTGAATAGATGTTGAAGTTTTGTATAATTATGATTTGGGTATTATAATACATGTTTAATAACTATTTATAGTCCATAAAAATATGCGATTGTCTAGTTCTTATTCTATGAGACGACACTGGCAGGTAAACTTTACTGCAAAATTCTCGAACGTGGTTTGACGTTTACCCCCTCTCTATCTACCAAAAGCCTTTCCAACTTTTGCCTCTGCTATACATTCTTAGTTAACGCCCAAATTGGGGCCACATATTACTTTAAATGTCAATTGTTTATGTCAAATAGTGTCCAAGTAAAACGATTGTGACAAACGGACAGGCAGAGAGATACCAAGGTGTTTCTTATTGCCAATTTGGGTACTGATGAGACAAATTAGTTGAAAAATAATTTGTTATTGTCTTCAAAATTTTACAGTATTTTCATGTTTCGTCCTAAGTATATCTTTTCCAAATTTAAATTTGATATATTTTTATCACGAGAGAAACGAGACGAGACAAGACGAGACGAGAGAATGGGCTCTCTCGAGCGAGAAAAGCGCCTTCTCGTCGAGACGAGAGAAGAATTTTCTCTCGCCCTACGAGACGAGACGAGAGAGGCCTCTTTCTCGTCTTGTCTCGTCTCGCGGCATCACTAGTTTCCAGACTTTTATATGAAGAGCAGTGTTCTAATTTGTATTTAAAAATTTTAGATTTCTATAACGGTGCTAAAGAGTATACAATGGAACCGTAGCCAATTTAAGAGAGAACTAAAAATTTATATACAGTTAATAAAGTTCTTCTGTTAGCTCCCCACAGTTTTGTAGTTAAATTTTGAAGCTTCAATCTTTTTTGACACGTTAAGACTAAATTTTGTATCTGCAGTCAACAATAAAATAATCATTAAAATATTAAATTCTTCAACACAATCAAAATTCTATGAATCTGAATGTATGGTGTCATATGATACAGTATTCTTAACACAAATATTAGATCCTAAATTTTATAAATAATCTTTCATTGCTTAAAATTCATGTTATCCGATATGAATATTCTGTAGATAACTAAGTTTTAGTAAACACTGAATGCATATAGGGGATAATATATTCCTAATTAGGTATTGTCTATCGAGATTAACTTGCAGCTGTTGTATGAATAGATCGATAATACAATATGTATGCTCTCTATACAAGAAAGGAAAATTATTAGTGTTTCGTCTCATATTTGGCGAAAAGAAACACTTATGGTATAACTTCTGTACAGTGGCAGCGGGTGCTCGAAATATTGGGGGTATACAATGACAGAATTTAGATCTAAGTACATATTTAGGTACAAAATTGTCAATGTATTATAAACACAAAGCTTTTTAGTTAAATCTGTGAGGAGCTCTATATTCTGTCATTGTGAACCCTAATATTTTCGTCACAGGCATTTTACACAAAAGCTCTTTGATGGCGGAACCATCTTGGGATGTTTATGCAAAGCGTATTATCAAGATTGTCACTTATCACTTTTGTCAGGACATAAACAAAGGTATATCGCACCGTTCTATGAGTCTAATTTAAAATCAAAAATTTTAACAGTTACTTCCATTTTTTAATTGTCTTTCACAAGCCTAAACGCATCTGCGTGTGTCGTTTTTGATTGGTAAAAGATTACAACATTTTTGTTTGAATTGATTTTGTCGAAGGGATGCAAGCGCGTTACAACTCCTGATTCATAAAATTTATTATACAGGGCTGGTCTTATGAATGGACGCAATATGTTGGACTTGTTTCCAACAGTTTATTAAAAAAAATATAATTTATTCCCATCCCTTTTTAACTTAAACTTAAATATAATTATCAATATGCTTAAAACCCTATTAAATAGTTTCAAAGATTTTCTTACTTTAATTTTATACTTGGACGGTATTTTTTAAAAAGAGCTTTTTCTATTTTATATTAAATCTGTTTCCGGTATCTTATACTACGAAGTGTAATTTATTTTTTTTAATCAATCTGTTTCTTTCAATTGTTCATTAACTGTGTCTTCTCAAGGGTTTTTAATAAATATTTAAAAATATTATTAAATTCATACTTATATAAGATTTTATAATATTACCCTTTAAAAATAAAATATTGTTTACTGTATTAATTAATATATATGTCACTTGTTACCTGTTAGTTGTTATATAAAAGTTTAATTAATTTTTACGATAAGATATAAACATTTAATGTTACAATTAGGTATATAATTTAAAATTTTTGCAAATTTAATCATTTTTGTCTTAAGATGTCAAAAGCGTTTGCAAGCTTTACAACTTTAAAAGTTTTTTGAAGAAAAAACTAATAAAAATTCTCTGATTTCGAGATACATTGTGTATATTTTTTGTTATTGATGTACAATATGATAGACGCTTCAAGCACAATAATGTAGCCCAACCTACCATACATAAATTTACCGAGAAGCTGTGGAAAGAAATATCTTAACGCTTCTATATTTTATAGTTTTAATTTCAAACTGAATGTAATAAATTGAATTTGTTCAAATAGAACACAACTGCGGCAAACAAATGCTGATAAAAATTAAGCACACTTTAAATTCCAGTGATACCGAATTTTAAAATACATATTTTATTGCATAAAAGTCGTTAAAATTATTTTAATTTATTACGTTTGTTTTGATAAATATACGCAATATGCTACGTAGCTAATGAATATATTATTCCAATATGGAATACAAAGATTTTCTCTTAACTTTTGTTGAAAAATGTATGTGAGTTTTTATTGCTAGAGAAGTCAAAAATACAAAAAATTTTAATAGAGTAACGATTTATAGAATTGAAATTAGCTATTTTGAAAACTGCTGAATGTATGAATTTCTCAGTAAAAATCAAGCTTTAACAGATGATAGAGTCTACTGATTCTGAAAAAATAATGAAAGCATTGGGGGTGATTCGTTACCAAGTAAAAAAAAATTGAGTGGACTCTTGTGGCGTTTAATTAATTGTTTTTTGTTGTCGTACGTAAATCGTATTATTAAAACTAATCTTTCTTTGACTTACCAAGGTATAGTGCTGATTCTTGGAAAAATAGAAAATATTCATGCTACCGACACAATTGGTGATAATTTTGTATTCGATGTGTGGTACCGATTGTCGCAAAACTCGTACTGGTACTGTCCTTCGGCTATTTCCATCAAAAATATTCGAAGGCACGATTTGGATAAAAATGATAAAAAGGGAAAAAGCAAAAACCAGAGGCGGATCATAATGACGCGAATAACCTATTTGGATACAATTAAAATAAATAATAAAAATAAATAAATCTTATATAGGATCGTAACGATCCAGGGGGGTTATTGAGGAAATGGAATTATATCCTTATAGTCAGATTTACTGTTTTTTTTTAAATATATGTATAATTCCAAGCAAATTTACAAAAAATGCCTGGATTAATGGTAAATATTGAAAACACAGCCGAATCAAAATAATTTCTAATCAAAAATGTTTTGTGATGAATAATTATAAAATAATGTTTCGATCGGGAAAACCGTTATTAAAAATGTTTCAATTTGAGCCGGATGTTTTCATGAAAATACAATATATCAAATGCCTAATACATATAAAACCGCAATTTAATCAGAATTCCCGATATTAAATCCATGCTAAATTGATACTAAGCCCGTTTTTATGCGATCTGAGTCACGTTCGAAATGATGTACATTCTCATTGTAGTCTTGCCAACAATGGGCGAAGGAAAGTGTAAAACTGAACAGTATTTTCTCGAAAGGCACTGTTGGCCAGTCTTCTTTCTTCGTTCGTGCTTTTATTAATAATTTTCTAGTAACAATAAATTTTGCTGCTCACGCGTTGTCAGCCGTTGGCATTTTTTCGCTTTTGAAGGGCGTTGCATGAAAAATTGCTTCCGTTGCAACTTTTTTATCGGCTTACATGCAGGATTTGGGTGTACTAAAAATCAATTTATCGCGTTTTTTTTATGGGAGAGTAATTGAATCTGGTAAAAAATGTTTTATTTAAAATTCAAAATTTATATTTTCTATAAAAATTTAATCAACTTATAAACAGTTACATTTTTTAAAGTTTTACCTACTTATATAAAGTTCAGTTATTCATCAATCTATCACCAAAGCAAAATCTAAGTATTGATGGTTTTACAAAAACGTTATGAAGTGATATAACGGACAGTGGCGTCCGCTTATTTTTTCACTATTATAATTTATACTATACACCGTGTCCCACGTAAGGCGGGCATTACAACTTTATGGAGAATAAATTAATTTGTATTTTCGCCATTTTCTGAGTATACATAATCGAATATGCTCTTTTGAATTAAAATAAAATGAACTCTGTGCAACTTCCGGTTATACCGGAAGTGACCACTAACTTCGTTATTTTAAAGGGAATACCCCATATTTTTTTTTTTAATTTTAGATTCAGCATGAAATTCTGTAAACAACGATACCCCATTTGCCTATTCTAGTTATAGCGGATTTGGCGTTATTCAATTTTTTTCTACATTTTTAGTCGCCGGTAGACATTTTCTTAAAGTCGTCTATCTCAGGTACTATATCTATCAGATACTTAAAATTTTAACCAGAGGTAGTAGATGGAATGTACTTCTTGAGAATATTTAGTTCATTTATTATTTGTTGTACGGGGTGTTTGTAAATTATTTTTAAAAATGAAATTTTTTAAACATAAAAAACTTTTTTATTTTAAAGGGAACACCCTATATATTTTTTAAATTTAGGATTTAGCATGAAATTCTGTAAACAATGATACCATATTTGCCTATTCTAATTATAGCGGATTTGGCGTTATTCATTTTTTTTTAATTTTTAGTCGTCGCACCGGTAGGCATTTTCTTAAAGTCGACTGTATCAGGTACTATTTCTGTTGGATATTTGAAATTTTAGCCAGAAGTAGTAGATGGGATGTACTTTTAAAAACATTTACAGTTTTCTGCAACAAAATATGTCGTTTAAAAAGTTTAAATTTTTTTAATGATAAGGTACATACTAACTAAAAACAATTTTTATTAAAAGCACATGGTTTAAAAAAATCATTTTATCAAATGTTCAAAATGCCCCCCGTTAGCTTCTAAACATTTTAACAATCTTTTTTCAACATGATTAGTTGTTGCTTTACGAATCATTTCACCATCTAACTCGTTAAAGGCATTCCGAACTCTGCTCTAATTCTTTTTTAGTATTAATTTGGGTAGAGTACACTAAATTTTTAATATGACCCCATAAAAAAAATCAACAGGAGTTAGATCTGGCGATCTAGCAGGCCAAAGCCAAGGACCATTTGGACCTATCCATCGGTCTTCAAAGAGTGCTGTAATTTCTTGATTTACATAGTATGTTGAATGTGCTGGGGCACTATCCAACTGGTACCAAAAATTATTATTTGGTAGCTGGTTTAAAATATCGGCAACTACTTCTCTAAGAATTCTAATGTATCTTTCTGAGGTCAGTCTTTCATTATAAATGTAATAAAAAGCTCTTCCAAAACCGATCACTGCAAACACATTAAAACTAAATTCGTACTGAAATTGTGCTTCACGATAAAAATGTGAATTTTCGTTTGCCCAGAAATGACATTGCTTGCGATTGATGATCCCTTTACGTGTAAATTTCGACTCGTCTGACCACAAAATTTTGTTTAAAATCTCGGGATCTTCTTGAATTCGTACCAATAACCATTCGCATAATTCAATTCGTCTTATTTGATCACCATCTCGCAACTCATGAACTTTTCTTTGTGCATAGGGATGCCATTTATTTAGTGCTAAAATTCGTTGTATTGACCCTCGACTAATATTTAAATTATCTTGAGCCATTCTAATGGAGGCGTGAGGATACGCAGTAAAATACACTAATACGTTAATTAGATTAACTTCTTCATCTCGGACATAATGTTGACGGTTTCTTCCCGGGTTTTGTTTAAAATTATTCAAAAAGTTAGCTTCGATTCTATCAAATTTCTGTCTATTCATTGGTGGTAAATGGGGGTATCGTTCATTAAACATGCGGCAGGTTCTAGTTTTGATTCGATTACATTCTCTATGAATGTAAAATAAATTAAGAATATCTTGGTTGGTATATTCTTCAATATTTTCCATATTTTCCATATTTTGAACGCAAAAAATTCACAACTTAAATACATAGAAATATGACAATTCAGTTTGTTGACAGATTGTTGTTTAGCATATTTCCACGGCATACTAAGATAAAAAATTAAAATGTAAAACTATACTATATTATGTAGGTGCATGCGTAAAATTTAAATTTAAATTTTCTTAAAATTGGCGAGAGATAATTATAGGGAATTAATAGTGCAAATGAAGATCAATGAAGAATAATTTTCTGAGCAAAATGAAATAAAAATATACAGGATTTTCCATTTAAAATAAAAAAAAAATTCATGTTTAAAATATTTATTTTTTAAAATAATTTCCAAACACACAGTCGAACAAACGATGTACAAGTAAATTTAAAAAAGCAAATGTCTGCCGGCATATAAAAGTTTATAAAAAACTGAATAACGCCAAATACACTATAATTAGAATAGGCGAATGGGGTATCATTGTTTACAGAATTTCATGCTGAATCTAAAATAAAAAAAAAAATATGGGGTATTCTCTTTAAAATAACGAAGTTAGTGGTCACTTCCGGTATAACCGGAAGTTGCACAGAGTTCATTTTATTTTAATTCAAAAGAGCATATTCGATTATGTATACAAATTAATTTATTCTCCATAAAGTTGTAATGCCCGCCTTACGTGGGACACGGTGTATATTAATTTCATATTAATGTGAAACGGAGCCAACCTTGTTTAGCGCGACCCTGGAAGTCTGCCACCCGACTCATGCTCGAAACGACGGAATCTTCTCGGTATGCCGCTGACGCTTCAAGTAACTGCTAGAACGGGCGGTGCGTGCCGTTGAGTCAAAGATGGAATTTTCGAGAGCATCTAGAGACTTCTAGTAGTATAGTTGGACTTGGTTTAAATAGCCCGACTTATTGGCAGACGGGCAGTTTAAAATAAAGTGTTGGACAAAAAAAGTAAATTGTAATAAATAAATTAGAATTGTGAGTTAGTGCCTTAGTATTATATACGTTAATTAGTACGTCATAAATAAATTGTAAATAGTGTGTTTTAAATAAATAAACTCTAAATAAATTAAACTATAGTTACATTAAATAAAATAATTATTACATTCACCAGATTTGTTGTACACGACAAACTGATAGTTTTACTTCTTTTTTTAACTACATGTTTTTTACTTTAAACTTTTTTCCAAATATCTAAGAATTTTAGGACATATTATGGTAAATATTTCGCCTTTTAAGGTCATCAATATCAACAGGTCGTGTTTCATAAACAACGGATTTAAGGTAGAGGGTAGAGGGTAGATTCAACGTCTCCTATCCTAAAAAATCGATAAAGACAAGAACTCTAAGGCCATGTTAATAAAATCAGCTGGTGATCCCATATGTATACTTCTTGTGTACTTTTGGAACAAAAACTAGACAGTGAATTAGTACACTTTGCTTACCGCCATCATGTTTACGAACTGGTTTTAAAACGTATGTTCGAAACAAAAATCCACCAAATCACAAGTAGTCCTGATATTTAGTTCTTTAGGCTGTAGAAATCAAGTTACCGTCGCATACACAGATTTTAGTAAAGCGTTTGATATGGTGACTCACAAACAATTACTTCTTAAACTAAGACAATTTGGTGTTTCAAAGAGTATGCAATCACTGTTAAAATCTTTTTTAACTGATCGACAGTTATTTGTTAAATACGAGTGCCAAATCTTTTAATTTCGGGTCAACGTCAGGGGTTCCTCAGGGCTCGAATTTGGGCCCATTATTATTTGTTATTTTTATTAATGACATCTGTCATTGTATCAACTCTAACAAAATTTTTGTTTGCAGACGATATGAAAATGTATAGGGAAATAAAAGATACCTCAGATTGCATTGCTCTTCAAAACGACCTTGTCAACTTACATAACTGGTGTATCGCAAATAAACTATCTTTGAATACTAACAAATGCAAAGTCAGCAGGTACCCCACCGAGTAATCACAGGTTCCGGTGGCATCTGTAATTTAGGAAATTTTTCTTTGTACAATTGAGTTCTTAGAAGAGCTTTAAGAAATATTTTTTTTACATTACTAATTAAATCATTTATTAAAGGAAAGTTAGACCTAATTTATTCTGCAACTCTGTTAAGGCCATGAGCCAAACATGTAACATGGATTAAGTTTTCATAAAACATTTTTAAATTTTGTGCGGCTTTTACCATGTACGGGGCAGCATCGGATAACAGCAATAAACATTTTTCTGTTGGAAATGGGCTATATATCGACCACAAGAGTCTGTTGTTTCATCCACAATAATGTAGAAATAGTTTCCAACGGTAATCTCACGAATTTTTTCACGAGTCTCAATGTACAACTGTCAACACCACGTTTGCGTAATATACTTTGCTCTGGAATATTAAATTTACAGTATTTTTGCAAAAATGATCGGAGATTTGGATTATTTAATCGTATTAAAGGGATATTCGAAGTAACTAAAGCTTTGCATAAATCTTCATTAAAAATAGCTTGTTCACTTCTAGACGATTCAGATTCTAATTATTGTTTCAAGGGAAGTTGACTTTGTCTGCGAGTGTCTTTAGATTTTTGCTTTGCTATATGTGAGGGTGTGTTCGCGTGTTGGTCGATTTGAAACTTTTTTTTACATGGAATCTAAAACAAATAAATTCCTGTAGATGTTGAAGTTTTAATTAAATTAAATAAATGCGTACGTTGTAAAGTTGCCCTACTTTTTTTTTCACTGTGAGTTGAAATAATATTTTACTGTCGTTTGATTTACCATTGTGAAAGGTCAAAATAAAATATAAAATAACAATTTTAGAACTTGTTTTACAAAACACCTGGTTATCACCTTCTACAACAAAATCTGAATAAGATTTTACCCACGACTCAATTAATTTTGCCATTTTTCCTACTGGTTAACACTACACAACAATAAAGACTGAAATGAGGTTGAAAGTAAACTGAGTCATTTAGAAATTTGAAGATATTAATACAACTACCTGAAAGGATATTTAGCAAAATTTGTTGGTTTAAGGAGGGTGTTTATAATTTAATCCTCTCAAGTAATAATAATAATAATAATAATAATAAATTGCCTTTATTTGCTTGTAATATACAATGCACATAAACATCATGAGGCGAAGTCTAGCTTGCGCTACTCAACTTAACCTCAACATAAATATAAATTTAAAATAATCAAAAGGTATCCATCATTTACAATATAAAAAAAATAAGAAATTTAATATATAATTAATTTATGATTAAAAATGTTAACCCTGTATTTAATCTAAACTGAAATCAATGGAACTTAAAATACAATTAAATAAGGAAAAATGTTTGAAATTAATAATATATTAACGTTAGCACTGTATTCATTGCTCAACTAATAGCAACGTTTTATAATTTTGTTTCAAAAATGTCAAAGAACATGTCCTAATTTCCCTAGGTAGACTGTTATATATTGAAATGGAGTTATATGTGAAAGATCTTTTGAAAAATGATAATCGGTAATTCGGAATCGTTAAGTTGTGTGGATATCTTAAATGTAAACTGTGCAGATCTTTCCGATATATCAATTTATTTTTTAAGTATATGGGAGTTGAGGTTAAAAGAATTTGAAATACCGTGGCCGCCATCTGATATTTAAATAAATTTCCTATATTGAGCCAGCTAAGTTCTTTAATTTTATTTGATATTCTATCATACTTTCTGATACCAAATACAAAACGACAACAACAATTTTGAATCTTTTGAAGTCTGTATTTGGTTATTTGATCCAAACAAGGATAGTAAATTAAAAGTCCATAATTTAGGATGGACAATACAAGACTTTCACAAAGCAACTTACGTAATTTGAAACTCAAAATACCTCGATTCCTGTATAATTGACGAATAACCAGATACGATTTTTTGACTAGGAGCGAAACATAGTCCTGAAACCTTAATTTGCAGTCATAAATAATGCCTACGTTTTTGGCACTTCTACAAGATTTTAGAGGTTCATTTTGAATGAATAGCTTAAGGTTCTGTTGTACATTATGTTCTATATTTTTAGGACAAAATAATATTGTATGACATTTACTGGCATTTAGTTTAAGGTTATGATTCATAGAAAATGTATATACTGCATTTAAATCTGAATTCATGTTTTGCGAGGCTATATCTACTTCACATGGGTCAAAGGAATAATATAGTTGCGTGTCGTCAGCAAAAGAGTGTATATTTACATGCTCCAATAATTTATAAAAGTCTGAAATATATATGGAAAACAAAAGGGGACCAAGAACCGAGCCTTGGGGTACTCCTGATGTTACACACATAAAGTTAGATGATTTCTCTAACGTTACTTTTTGGTAGCGGTTACTTAAATAAAATTTGAAAAACCTTAGTGAGGTTTCATCGAAACCAAAATATTTGAGTTTGGCACAAAGAAGCTGATGATCTATAGTGTCAAACGCTTTAGAAAAGTCAAGCAGAGTAACTATTGTAGCTTTTCCTTCATCCATTGATCTTATAATGTTATCTGTTAAATCTAAGAGTAATGTTGTAGTACTAAACCCCTTTCGAAAACCTGATTGTTTAGTGGTTACAATATTATGAGAAAATACGTATGTATATATTTGTTTACTAATTACTTTTTCTATAATTTTGGACAACGTCGGTAAAATACTTATGGGCCGAAGGTCGCTAAATGTTTCAGGCTTATTTGATTTTGGCAAAGGCTTGATTAAGGAATACTTCCAGCTATTAGGAAAGTAACCAACTTCTAAACAGCAATTTACAATGTGCGTTATGTAAAGAGCACAGACTGAAATAGAAAGTTGTAACATTTTTGCTGAGATGTTATTAATTCCTAATGCGTTTGATTTTAATTCCAAAACTATTGACCTAATTTCATTTACTGTTGCAAGTTTAAAAGGGAAATTAATACCAGGATTAAAGAGATTTGAGTTATAATAAGATGTAGTGTAAGGACAACAATTTCTCTGACTGAATACCGACGTAAAATACTTGTTTATATCAGTAGGGTCACTTAAGCCATCAGGAATATGGAATGTAGTTTTATTTGAAATTATTCAAGGATTTCATTGCTTTCCAAAGGTCTTTTTTGTTTTGCATGCTTGCACGATAATTTAAATAAGCTGATTTTTCTTTCCTAATTGCACTAGTAACGATATTCCGCATTTCTTTGTAATGAATGAAGTCTAATATATTTTGGGATCTTTTATATTTAGAAAGTGCTTTATCTCGTGTTTTCATCATGTCCCGGATTGTAGGTGTCAACCAATGAGCATACGGTTTAGTAATTTTGGCTTCTACATGTAATGTTTGGAGTTGAGAACAACAGACAACAGCTAGTGTGGTAATATGAAGGCAACACTTTTCGAAGAAAGGTTTTATTTAATATAGTACAACTAGTAATAATTGATACAGGCACTTCGACCGCAAGCCTGTCACAACTGACAACTAATGATATATGACACTACATAAGGAGCATGGTTGTCAAATAATATTGTGATTAGGTTGTTAAAAATCTGTATTTTCTTTTCAATATTATTTTCATAAATAATATTTAGCCACGGCGCACTCACTAGGTCTGCGTTGAAAGCGTTGATTGAGAAATATTTATAACATCTATACGTTTTTAATATGGGAATCTTATAACTAACGTTTAAGTCAATGTCGCAGTAAACAGCACGATGATCTGATAATTGATGATCAATGACTCCTGAATTTAAAACTAAATCTGTCCTATTTGTGAAAATTACATCTAATAGTGTCTGAGAAGTCGTAGTTATACGAGTGGGCTCTGATATTAACTGTGAAAAATTATAAGATTCCATGCAATGATTTATTTGGTTATCAACCAACTGGTTTATGTTTATGTCGCCCGTAATAATAATATGATCAGACTGAGGTAATATATATGATAAAATATTATCAAAATATCCAATAAATTTTGTAATATTGCAAGTTTCCGTTCGGTAAATAACTCCAATCAAAACCGATGACCTTTCAATTTCTACGGTTATCCAAAGATGCTCAATGCCCTGTACTGGATTGAAATCACCGATGGTTACTGAAGTACCTACACCATTAACTGTAATTTATTACAGAGAAAAGTTAATCCTTTAAAATTTTAAGAAATCGACCTGTAAAGGCATTTCACAAAATATTATTTTGGTCCAAAACTCATAATTTTAATATGTCCAGTCATTAGTACGTCAGATATATGCCAAAAAATTAACAAAATGTCAATATATGCATTCAAAATCAAAAATTGTGTATATATGCAACATATGCAAAATATGGCGTTTTGCATATATTTCTAGCTCTAATGATTATCAATTAGATAATCTTGTTATTCCCCGGATATATAATTACAGATATTTAGATATATTATTTGACAGCAAACTGACTTTTTCGGAACTTGTTGAAAACACTGTACAAAGTTCAACAAAAATCTTGGATTTTGTTATTAGAAACTGTAAAAAGTTAAAATCTTTAGAAGCCATCTTCTCTGTTTATTTTTCACTAGTTCGTAGCAAACTGGAGTATTGCAGTTGTGTTTGGAATACTAATCATTTAAAGTAGTCTGAGAAAAAGAAGAGAAATAGCAGCTTTGCTATTCATCTATAAATTAATTAATAATTTTATAGATGCATCTTCTCTGCTGTCTCAATTTAATTTTCATATCCCACGTATTACGTCGAGGTCAAATATAACATTTCATATCCAAGTGACAAATTCACAACATCACTTTCACAGTCCTTTAACTACAATGTGTAGAAGTGTCAATCAGTATTCTATTGATATATTTTTTCTAAAATTTTACCAATTTATAGAGCAATGTTACAGATTAGTATCAAATTAGGTAATTAGAATTTAATTTAGTTAAGTGAGTATTCTCAAACTTTGTATTTTTAAATATATTATATACTCCTGTAATTGGGCTGATAAAGCCTGTTGGTTGTATTAATTAATAAATACATATCACAATGATCAAAAAGTTTAGAAACTATTAAACCTACTGCTATTGAAACCTACACCGATATCGTCACACAACATTTTTGGTATGCAACAATACAAGAATTATTGACATATTATAATCAAGAATTGCAAAAAAAACATTGTATTACTGAATTTCATCTAGTGGTAAAACATACATATTTAATTTTCTAATTAATTATTTAACTTTGAACTATTGCAGATCTTCTACCAAATTTTATATTCTTTTACCAAAAGACGACTTTAAAAAGTAGAAAACGTTTGCAAGAATTAAAACTTGTTTTCTTGAAAAATCTTATAAAAATACGCAGGAGTTGAATTGTTTTAATTTTTTTATAATATATTTTTTATAATATATTGTGCCATAATTTTATGTTCTGTTTTGTACTAAGTTTGATTGCAAATAAATGTTTTAAATATTTTTAAGATTGATACTCCAGAGGTATCTAAATTTCATTAGTCCCTGCATAGACCGTACGTGTCCCATCATGTACCAATAGAGGTCCCACTATGAACCTGTATTGGTCTATACTGGGACAAATGGTTCATACTGGTACAACCATCATCTATTCTTTACTTTTAATTTTATATAAAATCTCAAATAACACATAATTAAGAATATCCGAAGCAATGATTTGATACCCTTAAACCTTTAAGAAAGTAAAATATGCGCCAGAAAAAATAAAATATTGAAAAGTGTCCCATCATCGACCACGATCCCCTACTTGAGATGTGAGTGATATTTGTACTTTATTTTTTAATTTCTAACTTCCATAAAATATTCGCGAAGCAATGCCGTCTAACTCGTTCCATGCCATTTAATCATTGCTCACTTGACTCTTTGGAGAAGTTTCGTTCGTTTTCGGTAGCCAGAACCACCCCTAATAAATTCAAAGTTGTGTAACTTACGTGTTAAGCTCGAGATCCAGTCGAAACTTGTGGTTGAAAGCTTTGATGAGTAGCGAGGTGCGATGAAAGTGCTTGCCGGTCTGTAACAATAATAAAGACAGAATTAGACGAGATTATCCGAAGATTTATAGAGGAAAATTGGATGTTCTCTGATGGTGGGTTAAAAGTTATCAGCGGGTTTTGTGTCCTCGTGATTTACGTGAGGCTGACTCTTGATTCTTACTCTTATTTCTGGCTCTTATCTCGGGCGGGCGGGCGTTCGTCTTTTTCCTACAAATTATTTTTCGCCGATAAATTTATCACAATTATTTATTGTCTCCCATTGGACCGGTAATTTATACTTTCTTACGTAAAAAACCAAATTTAGAAACTGTTTGAAAAAGTTCGATAAAATTAGGCAATTCCAGATCAAATTATATAAAAACGGGTCAAATTCAGAGGCGTGCTTTAAAAGTAGTAATATATAACACGGTTTTTTTTTAAGAAGGCAAGGAACTTGAGTAAGGATATACCCAGTATTTTTTCTTCTTCCTCACAAACTGCAAAAAAGATATAGGTACAAATATCACTTTTTTTTGAACTTACATCCATCTTTTCTGTTCTTAAGACGAATTTACTCTGCCTTGTTTTGGGACAGAAGACAAAAAGCGCTGCGTGTCAACTAAAAATTCCATTTGCGTCTGCGTGACGTTAACGCGACTGCTAAAAAACGTTCGTGAGCCCTATCAGGTATTTTCGAGGTTAAACTATACTCTGTTTTTAAACTAAGAGGAGCGATTTGAATTTAAGTTGGCAATTCTGTAGCCTTCTGATTGGTCAGATTACAGTCAGTTTCACACATTACTTTTTAGCATGAACATCAGCTAATAATTAGGCATTCCAACGACCTGTCAAACAATAGGTGCCAGTGGGAAATTCTTGTATATTTAAGGGGGTAGCGACATAGTCTTGCAACTTGGATGCTATTTTTATTCGAAGTAGTACTCGCCAAGCCTGCCAATTTATGAAGAAATGTATAGGTGGGTTTTTTAAATATTATTTTTATTGTGTTTGACATAAAATATTTAAATGTAATCCATTATTCATGATTTTACGTAAAGTAGATAGAATACACCATATGTCGCCACCCTTAGATATACCAAACCTGCCCACTGGTAATTCATTTGTTTGGAATGCCTAATTGATATTGTTGACAGTTCTGACATTTTATAATTTGATATCTCATCCATTACTTAGTTTTTTACTTTATTTCGTAAATAATAGTTCTTCAGTAAGCAATTGTATTGAAAATCTACAATTATGGATCCTTCTACACTGAGTACTATTAAAGGTAGCAATTCCTGAAAAACCTTACAAGAAAGGGAAGACACATTATTTTACATGCTGATTCTGAAAGTTTTGTAGAAAATGCATTATTGGTTTTTGAAGGTAAAAAGATGGGAGATTACCATGAAGAGATGAATTCCGAAGTATTTTAGAAAAAAATAATTTTATTACTGATTTTTTAAAACTAAAAATTGATGAATTTATAACCAAAATGATTAAAATGTAACTAAATATTCAAGCAAATTTTATTTATTAGAATAAAATAAAACTATTTACAAAATTGTTATAACATTTAAAACACCATCTACTACTTTAGGGATAATCTTAATTTGGCACAATGAGTTAACATTCCTTTACAAAAAATATTTTAAAAATACTTAAAATTAATACATAGGTATGTATGAATAGTTTACTTTAAAAAATATATGTTGACATGTAGTGTTATGAAAATGTTAGTTCCAGTTTTCAAAACAAATTCTGACTCATAGGCCTGTAAACTTTTGAATGCCTTTATTTGCCCTCTAGCGCATTAACCATGGGTTAACACTAAATAAGCCATAATATCCACATTACTCATAGAAGAGATAGCAGTTACTGTGTGATCCACTGATTAACTTTTACTTTTTATACCTATAACAAATATACCCCTAAAAATGTAAACAGATCTTTATATTTTATACTAACCTGGCTACATCTGGATATCCCATTAACAATTTTCTTAAATATTTAATATATTTTAAAAAGATCATAGTTATTCTCAAAAAGTCGATTTCAAAAGCAAGAAAAAAGTATTTCAGACATCAATCAACAACCATATTGACTTTAATTTGACAGTGACATTTCGTTTTAGACACACATTTCAGATCACAATAATGTGAAATTTGCGACCGTTGTCTGGGACCAATTAAAAAATTACTTCTATGACATTTATTCGTTTCTTAACCGCTCATTGGCCGTTTACCGACTAAGGCCGATAAAGATAATTATTTCATAAATTTTGAACACGGCTATATTTCGAAACTCGCTCTTAGTAACAAATCTAGTTACTTTTCCCTGTGTAAATACGGCTTTTCAATTCGCTCCTCCTAGTTTAAAAACAGAGTATAAGTAAATACCTTTTATAGTTTTTTTATTATTATTATTATTATTATATATTGTTATGAAATTCCTAAAGCCTATCCTGTGTAAGCGCGACCTTCGAAGTCTGCCACTTGATTCATGCAACGCTGACGTATGAAGACAGTCGGACCGCGTCTCGAATATACAAAAAACCACGAAATCTAGGTATGCCGCTGACGCTTCGAGAAACTGCCGTTTTCGGGAGCGTCTACTAGAAACTACGAGCAGAGAATTGGCTTAGTATAAATAGCCGACGTATCGGCAAACAGTTTAGTTTAAAACATTGTAATGAAAAGTTGAAGTGTAATAAATAAATTAGAATTGTTAATTAGTGTCTAAGTAATATATAAATTAAATAGTACGTCTGAAATATATTGTAAATAGTATGTTTTAAATAAATAAACTATAAATAAATTAAACTATCGTCAAAATATTAACTTACAGAAATTTTAGTAAGAAACTTTTTTTAATTTGCGGTTATTGGTTATCAAAAATATTTTTGTCAAATATTAAGGCTGTCACTTTAGACAGAGAGAGAGATATGCTTTATTGTCGTAAAAAAATTTACAAAAATTTTATAGACAAAGCGTGTAACTTAAATACTAAACATATTATAAAAATAACTAAACAGCAGAAAAAACAAACAGAAACAAACAGACAAAATAGGAATAACAATTGCAATGGATATGCAATATCCGTCATTATAATTATTCTAATTTAATTTTTAAATTTAAATTTAAATTTAAACTTTAATATTTAATTATTTAATTAATGCCATTGTATGTGGAACTCAAATGTCTAAGGTACGTTATAAAATTCTGCTACTGTGTAATATGGTCTTTCTAGAAGAAAAGCTTTAGCCAGTCTTCGGAACTTATCGTATGTATTTATAGATTTTAATTGCATCGGAAGGTTATTATACAATTTTTTGGCATTGTAGGTAATGGAATGTTTTAATAGGTCAGAAGTGGGCATTGTTAAATAAACATCAGTCTCTAAATTTCTTGTAGGATATCTACGAGTCGGTCTTTCGGATAAATTTTGAATGTGCTTGCGAATTAAGCAGACGGATTCGAAAATAAATAGAGCAGGAAGGGTTAGAATTTTGAAATTTTTGAAGTAATTTTCGCAATGTGTCCTACTACTTAAACCAAATACATAGCGGATTGCTCTTTTTTGCAGTTTAAAAATAGATTCGAAAAGGTATAAGCTACAAGAACCCCAGAAAGGTAAACCATAGCGAAGGTGAGATTCGAATAAGGAAAAGTAGGTTATTAATGCAGTAGAAGGAGTCAGCTCTTTAGAAACCGATTTAATCAGAATCAGAATATTGTTTAAAGTTATAGGTTGTAAAGTACCTCTGTAAGACAATGCTACAGTTTTACTGGTGTTGAAACAAAGTCCATTCGAATCAGACCAGGACTTAATAGTCACTAGATCTTCACTTATGATAGATTGTAATGTCTGCATGTTAGAATGATTCCAGGTTACACTGGTGTCATCAGCAAATAAAGTAATTCTACCACTTATTCTTAAGTCTGTGATGTCGTTGATGAATAATAAAAACAAAATTGGACCTAATACTGATCCTTGAGGTACTCCACTGCTTATTGCTAGATTTGTAGAATCCTCACCATTCGCCCGTACCTGATGATTTCTATTTTCTAGGTAAGTTTTAAACCATTGTAAAGGAGAACCCCGTATGCCATAAATTTGTAACTTATTAATTAAAATATCATGATTTACACAATCGAAGGCCTTTGCGAAGTCACAAAATACTGAAGCGGTGAAAAGTTTATCATTAAGTGATGTATATATTTCATTAAGAACGGAAAACATTGCGTCGCTAGTGCATTTTTTAGGTAGAAAGCCATACTGATGAGCTGTGAGGATGTTATGCTTGAAAAGAAAGGGCAAAAGACGGTTTTTCATTAGCCGTTCTACTATCTTCGATAAGGTAGGCAATAACGCGATAGGTCTATAGTTACAGGTTTTGGTTCTGTCGCCACCTTTATAAAGTGGGATTATTATAGCTGTTTTTAGACAGTTAGGAAAGAGACCAATTTCAAAGGATTCATTAATCAG
The DNA here is from genome assembly GCA_927349885.1 of Psylliodes chrysocephalus. NCBI lineage: Eukaryota > Metazoa > Arthropoda > Insecta > Coleoptera > Chrysomelidae > Psylliodes > Psylliodes chrysocephalus. Next base: position 3,670,623 of record OV651828.1, read on the forward strand.
TGAAGTTAAAATGTTGATTACTACATCCGGTATATTTAGAAATATTTTGGTGGACAGGCCATCAATTCCACAGGAAAATTTATTTTGGATGTTGTTTATGGTTTGCACTAGTTCATGCTTATCTACTGGTCTTAGGAAGAAACTTTCAGTGATCCTTTTAGTAGGTAGGAGGAAGGAGAGAGCATCCTGACTCGGAGCTATGTTAGATTTGATATTTTTACTTACATTTACGAAATAATTGTTTAGTTCATCTGGGCTAGGATTTACACTGTTTGAAGAACGGGTTTTATTCCTTAAGTACTATGTACAGATATTTGTTTCTGATATTAAAAAAAAACTCGGATCAAAACATAAATATGTAAGTCCAATTAGTAACACCGTCACAAAATTAATATATTAAACATGAAGGACATTTGCAAAATTTATATTTTTTAATTTTAAATTCAAATTAATGTGAAAAATTGGAAAACATTTATTACAGGGATCACTTGTCAACAATTTCTAAATATTCATTCGTTTTTCTATGATAATTGCTTTAGCAAACATCTAAAAGAAATGGTTGTACATTAACTATTGTGGTTTAATACGGTTTTTTATTAGATTTTTTGCAAATAATAATGAGAAAAGATTGAAGTACCACTTGATACCCAAGTGCCATCCTGTATTCCTAAAGGGTTTGCTACCCTATTCAGGGGTATTACCCTACATCTATGAATTATCAATCAAAAAAGACCATATTAAAAGCAAAATCGACCTGTCTCCGATTTTTCCGAAAGAACCTCACCCAATGCAAATATTTCAGGTGGACTGTTTTAATTGAGCAACCTGGTATAAGAAAAGTTCCCAAATGATGCAAACTTTTTGGCGGATACTGTATAATTAAATCGAAGAAAATAAATGTCAAAATTGTACAGGTGATAAATACTAATATAGTAGACATTTTTTTATTCCTATAGCATTAAAAAAATAGTTATTTATTATATAAGGGAAAAATCTAATATTTTTTCCGTGTATAGTACAGTATTTTTTTCTGTGACTAGAAAAACGACGATTTAATATTGAAAAAAATATTCTAAAGTATCTACCTTTACTTATGTGTATATATATCCGGGAAAAAGTAATCAGTTTTTTCCCGGGGAAACTTTTTTCCCGGGAAACAATAAAAAAAAGTAATTTCATAAAAAGTGACATTTTGTTACCTGACAAGAGAGACAAAATGTCAAATTTTATTTCTGTCACAGAAAAAATTAGTTTTTTCTAACTTAATTATTGTTTATTAAAAAAGAAAAATAGAAAGTATTATGAGGATTCGGTCCTTGGGAATAGGGCAGCTCAGGTTGAGATATTGGTACTTCGCATATGGATGTATTTTCCCATCAATATCAAAATCATATTAAATCGCATCCCTAGTTAAGGAAAATCATCAGAATTAGGCGATGACTAAGTTCCATCAAGAAATAGGCTCTTAGATTGCAGTTGCCAGTCAAGAAAAATCATTGTACATTCTACCAGAAGGTATGACAATTTTATTATATTTTTTATTTGAACAAGTATAATTTCTTGACCTTAGTACAATTTTGTATGAATAATTGTTTTATTTTTTAGGTTGTCCCTAATGAATTTGAAATTATAGAAATAAGTCATCTCTATAAATGGTAGAGGTATTGATAAACAGTGTCAGACTGATGAAGCGGTGAGGATTTAACTCGAATGATGGTGTTGAATGCATTTACAAAAAAATGGAAGCTAACTTATATTACAATATTTTTAAAGACGATATAAAAAATAAATATTGCACTTGGCTAAATTAATTCAAGAAACTAAATAGTTGTGTCTATGTTAGGTATGTACCTATATCATCAAGACTTAATTAAATATTTACCGATATCAGTACCTGGGATGTAAACTAAACTATGTCGTACTATTTATAGAGGCATGCTGCAGATATATGACACTATATCATAGAAAAATTGTTATTATCAGAATACTAAAACTAACAAGTCATGTATATGTATAAAAAGTTTTTATAGTTAGATTATTAGTAAACAATACATATTATGACAATAATTGGGGTTATCTTGTCGATATATGTAAATATGGAACACAAAAGTGTCCAAACAATATTCAGTCTTCTCTACTAAAAAGTTTATTAGAATGACTGCAGTTTACCTCCGAGGCACTGATTACCCATTAAATAATTTTTAAACTTTTGACTTCACCATTTATTATTGTCCCTATTTTTTTAGTCTATTATGTTATTGTTGTAGCCTTGATTATATTATTATACTCTTCTCAAAGTAGTTGGTAGATTCTTTGATAAAAGCATTGTTCTTGCTAAATCTAGAACGGTCCTATTAGTTCCCTCTGCTAAATCGTTCTGTTCAGGTGTAATATGGATTTACAGTGTTAAACATTACGCCATTTGACTGAAGTAATTCTTTTATTTTTGCATTAGCGAATTCAGTACCAACATAACACTGAAACATTTTCATATGCTTTCCGCATTGAGTTTTCACAAATTCAATGAAATTGGATTAGAAAATAAATTTTTCAAAATCTAGAGTAATCGATAAATATTTTGACCCTCTCCAGAAGGAAGATTCCATTGGGTCACATAAATCTGCATGGACAACTTCACTTGTTGTTGACGTTCTTTGAAACTACTTCTATGTTGTTTACCTTCTATACACGCCCTACAAAACTGCCCGTCTTCTATTTAATTGACTCCGTGAGATTTTAGTACTTCAGCAACGTGACGTTTACTTTGGTGTGCGAATCGTTCGTGCCATATTTGCAACGTATCGTTTGAAGTAAAATTTGCTTCATTGACTGGAGAAATGACAAGAATTTTTACCCGTATGCACATTCTGAACAACTTTTCGAATTTGATTCCTTCAGCTTTAACATCTTCTTTGACAAATTTACAGACATTGCTTGACATTGTAAAAGTAAATTTTTTTTTCGCAAATGGGACAAAGAGGACATTTTCTATATGACATAATAACCACTTTCTATTAACCTTAGCTTCAAAAGGAATAGTTCCTTTTCCAAGAGCATTCACAGTGAATTTGTGCAATTATTCAAAAGTAGAGAACCATTTAGCGTGATGCGTTATGTTGTCGGTAGCACCAGAGACAACAATCCAAAAATCACTGCCGACTTCAGCATTTTCAATTTCGCAAACAGAAGCTTCATCTTTTTTAATTGTAGAGGAAGACTTTTTATTCTCGAAAGTGACCTCTTTTACCACAATGATAACATTTGAATGGCTTTCTGGATTTTATAGATTTTTGATTCTTAGTAACAAGTTCTCTTTGTTTTCCAACTTGTTGGTTTTGGAGCATTTCTTCTGCAGTTAAAACTCCAATTAAATTATCAAGCTTCTGTTGATCATCCGGTCTTACCCACCAAGCCTGTTGAAGACTTTTTTACTGATCTGGTAAAGATGCAAGCAGTTTGACGATTAAGGATGCTTCATCAGGTTTTACAATTAATTGTTGCATTCGTAAAACTAGCCCTTCAAACTTTGAGATGTAGGTAACTATATTGTCATCTGAGGTCATGCTAAAGCCGAAAAATTCTGCTTGAACAATATGCGCAGCTTGTTTGGTTTTCTGTTCAAATACAGCATGCAGTTTCAGCCACATATCAAGAGCGACATGACTTTAGCTTCCATCGATTTGATAATTAGTAGACTTGCTGCACAATCGCTCTTGCCCCATAGTTTCAACATCTTCCAAAGCCTCCAACGATTGTGGGTGACTCACAGTGCCAAAAGCCTTTGCAAGGTCCAGAAATACGCATAAAGATGGTTTGGTTTCATCTACAGCTGTATAATTTTTTGTAATAAAGCCTTAGATTATACAAACCTTAGATGGAACATAAGACACTGCGCATAATCCCATTTCGAAATTATTCACACCCACCAATCACAGTTGAGAACATCACATGTCAGAGCGTTGTCCATCCAAATTTAATGTGTCAACGAGAATTAATTTGGTATTTTAGTGACTTAAATTTTGGAAATTAACGTTTAAAATGCCAAGATGTGTTGTAGAAAGCTTTATTTATAATAAAAGTGCGAAATGTGACGGAGATAAAAGAAACTTATATTTATTTCGGTGAGATATTTAATTTTTAAAGATTCTGTCGACGTCCATATTTGTTGATTTGAAAATAAAGAGAATCGGACTTGGTCATTGGTACATGTTATAAGTAGCAAATAAAGGTTATTTTTATAAACTGTTTACTATTTCTTGTTTCATGGTGAATCTGTTTTCAGGAAGTGGAGAGAGAAATATACAATCAAATACAAAAATATCAATTTCATTGCCAATTTATTCGTTTCAAACTTCACAACTGGTTTCAATAGTTTTTTCAAAACTATTTATTTAGTATTTCTCTATAACAGGGTTACTTAAAGTGTGCTCCGTGGAGCCCTGGGGCTCCGCAAAGCCTTTGTGAGGACTCCGCGAAGAAAATAATCATAATAAGAAAAACATCTCCACAAAATGGAGGGACCTGGCTTGAGGACCTTTTTTTGAGAAGTCATTTTTTTAAGTCACTAAGAGAAAGGAGGATATGATTTTGCTTTAGGACTTTTTTTATTTTATTTTTTATGGGTGAAATGGATTTGGGATAATTCTTGCAAGGAATCTTTGGAATTAATCAAAAATAAATTAACAACAAATTATGTTCTTATGCATTTTCAGTCTGAGTTGCCGATTAAATTAATCGTAGATGCATCAAATGTAGATATAAGGGCCATATGTCATGTTTTTGAAAAAAATATTGAAAAATCTATAGCTTCTGCTTCGCGTACCTTATCAAAGTCCGAACAAAAATATTCCCAAATTGAAAGAGAGGGCCTTGCAATAATTTTTGGCTTAAATAAATTTAATGAATATTTATATAGACATTTCTTTATCCTAGTTATAGATTACTTACCTCTGGTAACTATTTTTAACCCAGCTAAAGGTATACCCCAATTTTCAGCCAACAGACTACGTAGATGGGCAGTAATATTGTCAAATTACAATTATACAATTATAAAATTGAATATGTAAAATCGGAGCATAATATGAAGCCAATTTTTTGTCAAGTTTACCTATTGAAAGTCAAAATGAGAGTCAAAATAAAGAAAAATCTGAAAAATATTTTTTAAATTATGTGTTTTATGTGTTGAGGGCCCCGTCAAATATTTCGCTTTTCAAAAAGGTTCCGTCCCCAAAAATGTTTGAGAAACACTGCTCTATAATAATATGGGATCTATCCATTTAATTACATTTTATTTTCTCCAATTTTCACATATAAAGTAATATATTTTATAATCACAGCAAGTGCCAAAACGATCTACTTTATGCAACCAGTTGCATAATGTAGAACATTATGATAATGTAGAACATTATGCAACTGATTACGAAAAGTTGATTATGTCACCAGTTACGAAATGAAAATAAATAAAACTGCCTCTTTTTTGGTTTTTAAGTCGAAAAATCGAGAAATCGAGTAATCGAAAAATAAAAAATCGAAAAATCCAAAAAACGAAAAATCGAAAAACCAAATATCGAAAAAAAGGCAATGAATAGTGACATTTCACATTTGAAAATATGACACATTACGTTTAACAACAAAAAAGAAAACAAAAAAGAAAAGCTTTAAATGGCGTTTTATTTTTAAATAATTGAAAACCGTTATTGAAAACTGCCCAGAAATGTTGGGGGTAAAATTTTGACGTACTCCTTTGATAATGGGTAAAAATGTTTTTTTTTCAAATTTCTCGCGGGTAATGTCAAAAATCAGATCAACAACACTGCACATGTTCCTTATTTTTATTATTATTATTATTATTGAAAAAAAAAAACGTAGGGCAATCAAATACAACAATTTTCTGAAATATTTGATTGGAAGTACCTGCAAAAGAATGCTGGTGAATCATTTTTAAACACAATTTTATAAATAATCAAGTCAAAATTAGAAAAAATCTTGTATGTAAACACGTTACCAAATGCCGTTTTGTGTAACTCGTTCATTTTACTCGTTACACAAAATAAGGCATTTCGTAACTGGTTACATAAATAGCTATTAATTGACTTCCTAATATTTTAAATCATTGAACGGTATTTTCCGTAAATACTTAAATCATAAATAATTACCGGTATATAAGTACCAAAACATTGTTTTTCTCTTTGAAGAATAGGCTTATGTCAAATAAACTTAAAATATAACGAACGAAAAGGTAACCCATTTCTAATAAAATTTTATTATTTATTTTATTTTGGTGTGATCGTAGAAAAAATCTTGTGTGTAATTCGGCAAAAAGTACTTTGGCTGTTTCGATAACTTTTTGTCTCAACAGCTATTTTGTTACAATAATTTTATAAACTTTTACTTACGGTCGATTTCACCGTTTTGTTAAACGAAGTTTAAAATAGTAAACGAAGATTAAAATGACATTTTTATATTAACAAAAATAAAGTTTAAATTACTAAATGGAGTTTAAAATGACATGTTTACATTAACAATGTCATTTTAATCTTCATTTAGTAATTTAAACTTCGTTTGACACAACGGTGGAATCGCCCCTTAGCTAGTTATATATTGATAAAGTGTTATTGCCCTCATCAAAAATGAATCGTGCTGACAAATAAAGTCAAAAAAACGTCTCATAATTTTTCATCTTTTAGTTACCTACCAAAATTAGGTAGTACAATACAAATATTTAAGTCCGGTCCAGAACATCTCCCTACTCCTTCCACCCAATTTTTCGGTTTTGGCAAAATTCGCGCAGTGACAAATGCTTCCTATGTTACCTCTACCCTTTCTAACCTCTTTGAATAAAGCTGAAATAGCCCTCTTAAAAATCCTACTGACACTTTGACATATTATATTTTTTTTATAAATTTTTCCATTCTACAGTTAAGTGTTATTTTCAAAGATTTTCGTAAAAGTTTTAATCAAAAAAATTATTCTATAGTTTTTTATGTATAGGCATAATAACTGTTTTTTTTAGATTGTTTTGGACATTTACGAGATCTATTAATTTAATTGATGGCGCCATTTCGTTAGCTAGAATTTTAATTATTTCAGATTTTACGTTATCTATCCCGGTGATTTTTTGTTTTTTAATAAATTTATTAGGAATTTCATTTTATGTGACTGGCTCTAAGAATTAATTTTTTTATAGATAATACGTTTTGGAGTGTTAGGTTTAATATTAATTAAGATCGCCTGTTTCAAGTCTTCGTCTTCGTGCGATATGGCCATCATATCTACTATTTTTTTTAATATATAATATTGTTCCACTACTGAACTAAAATCTGCAACGCATCAGACCATTCGTACAGTTAGAAAATTCATTTCCGAAAGGTATTCGCAATTAAGACCAATTTCAATTAGTACCCGTTTGGCGACTGACTTCTAATTCGATACCGATGATAGTTCAGCTCTGCACCGCTTGAGATGCACAAGTGCAACTTGATAGTCCTACACAAAGTGAGAATAGAACAGAATATCGCGCTGGTAATTTGAGTCGAGTTGTTTGCACTATTGTTTATTCGAGTGAGTGTTAATTAGAGCAGAGGATATTGTTTCTGCGGAAAGTAAACTGCCAAGCCTTCGCAGTTTGAGGTGTACTCCTAAACTTTAATTACTGTTCTTAAACTGGCTCTAAAAGAAGTTGCTGGCTTTTAAAAAGTATACCAGCTGAGTTTTATTGACATTAATTTTTATTATATTCGAATGCAATTTTATAATGTAATCATGTAAGTGGATTGTATCTATACAGAATGGTCCAGGGATATTATAAAATCGATAATTAATAAAGTAAAATTGTTATTACATTCTCGAAACGTTTTTCTTTAAAATAAAGCATAAAATTATACAGAAAAATTTTGGAAATGCGCCATACTCAAAAAAGTTTTTATTATAATCATTAAAAAAGTTATGAAAATGTACATTAATAGGTCATCAATGGGCTTTTCCTGTTTATTTTCTTTTAGGTAGATATGTCAATATTATTAGTCAAATTTAAATTTTGTGTTATAATAATTGAAGAAAAATTGAATAAACGATGATTATTATTATAATAATTTAGGCCACTTTCCTTTCCTTTTCACAAGAGCAACGTTTTAAATCAAAACACACAAAATAATTTTTTTACATCTTTGTGTGTTTTTTTTTTAATGTACATAAATTATATTATTTTTTAACATTATATTTTTTGTTTCCCTAATACACAAGTTCTCTTTGAAAGCACTCATAAAGATTTGAAAAGAAATATTTTTAACCCACCTTAATGTTTATGTTAAGGACAACGTCTCCTAGGAATTTCTGAACAAAATTATGTCACTTTAGATTCAATCAAGGAGGTGCTGTTACCTACCGACTAGAGATTGAATTAGTGCAAATTATTACAGAAATCTTTAAGTAACTATAAATATCGACCGACTAGCTATTAGGGGATATTGTATTATAAACCGGTTTTTAGTAGACTGAGTTCGAAGAATCATAATAATAGTCCTGAACATAAAATCTATTTTTCAATAATTGCCGGGATTTCACCAAATAAAAAAAAATATTTCGCGATTGTGAAAACGGTCCAATCGTTTTATATGCCATTTATAATATTATAAAAATGTTAACTCTAGGACTCATTTTGGAGTATGAGCATACTTTATTTCAATACTTTTATTGTACTGTTTCATAAAATATTACCTACTTATTACATTTTATTTTTATCGAAAATTGACTTTGTTTCCTGGACCAAAGTAAAGAATGTAGATGGTAACAACCAAAACGATATCTTGCCTTACATTAAATATAAATATTTCCTAAAATAAATAATTTGGTTTATATACGGGTAGTAATACGAGGGATGTTTATAATTTCAAGTCACGAATATAGAGTCGTTTCAAAATATATTGCGACAATAATTGCGTCACATTGAGTCGGAGTGGGACGCTTATTGACGTGTTGCAATTCGCAATATATTTTAAAACTATTCTACCTAATTAATAAATTGTGATTTTAAAGTATCGAATGAAAACTATATTCTCATTGGTTAAAGATGGAAGTTTTTGTCATTTGAATGTTCAAGAATATTAATTGTGATTAATTGGTTAAACACCGAAGTTATCTGTTATCTGATGTTGGTACTAACCTAATGTTTTTGGGTAATTTTGACTGTCTTTTCCTGGAATTTCCAGACCCGCATAAATATTTATCCTATTAAAGTACAAAAACCCTACAATAGATATTATGAGTAGGTATTTAACATTCATATATCTTATCTTATCTTAGGTAGTTATTTCCCTGATTGTCAATAACACATTACCGTATATCTGTGCCAATATGACGTCACGACTTTTAATATACTTAATGAAGGCTGGAGGAAGGAGTTAAGAGTCTATAAATTTACAAACAAGCTTACGGGTATTTAGTTTTCAAAATTACATTACACGTTTCTGAAGTGTTTTATTGTGCTGTTTGTTTTTAATAAGTGTTATTTTCTTTAATAGAAAATTTATTTATTTGTGCCAAGTGTCCTAGTGTACATTTTAATCAGTTTTATTTTTGGATAAATTGACATCGACTTCCTGCATTAAAGGTAGGTAGTATTTTTTTTCTATCACTCTCGAGTTCGTCATTGAATAAAAAAATTAAACGCTATAATTTTAACATTCAAACATTTGCAATTAAAAAATAATATTACGTATTAAATTGACAATAAAAAAACTTGTTATTTAATAATAATGTTTCATTATTCTGAATATATTTTTTCTACGATTAATATCCAAAGTAGGTAGGCTTTTGCACATTAAAATCTAAATAAAAAGTTGACGTTTTCTGCGAATTGTCATAATTTGACATTATTGGCGCACATTACCTAATATTCAAACCCATTTCCATGCTTAAAAATAGAAGATGGTGACATTCATTTAAAAGAAAACCATAACTACTTTTACCAGGTGAAAAATTTCAATATGTTAAAATAATTCATGATTTTTAAGAAATGTGCTAGAAATGATACTACAATATTAATATTCTTTTTATGTTTGATTTTCTAATAATGATTTTATATACTTTTAGATTCAAGGACAGCTAGGTATAGCTCCAAGAAAATTGTGCTACTTTGTAGTATATACTGGAGATGAAAATCCACTATTTGTTGAAAAAATTAATTTTCAACCCATTTTTTTTTTTTTAAATATGGTTGAAAAATTAGAAAAATTTTACTCGGAATATATGGCACCTGAGATAATTTTAAATAGAAGAGGACGAGGATTAAAATGTCTGGATACCCCATATAATGAAAATTAAAGTGCAAAGATTAGCAAATTTATAAAAATAATAATTTAATGGACTTTAATCATACAAGTACTTGAAATAATGGTTTTTTGCGCATAAGCATGTTCATACGTAATTTGCAATTGGTAATCACTAATCACAGATGGAAAAGTATATACGTCAACGATACGTTCTTTTATTTTTGATTTATTTTAACAGGTATAATATATGGTATGTTACTTATAGTATAGATTTTTTTATTTCTTGACCTAATTTATTTGTTACGTCTTCAGCAATTGTCGCTTTCAGTTGACATAAACGAAATTGATAAAAAGTGTTTTTCGCATTTTATTTTGACTGTTTCTCTTACTTTCGAATAGAAACTGAGCTTTGTAAACTTAAAATGACGGATATGTCAAACTAAAACTGACGGTAAAATGAAACATTGAGTATCGTTAAATGCAACTTTTGAACTAGTTTCAAAAATAGCATTAAAATGATATCATTCACAATGTACTAATTTCCTATACTTTTAGTTGATAAATAACCGATAATCATAACATAACAAATAGGCGCGTGTCAAAAGGTCACCGGCGAAAAAAGAGTGCCGATGAAAAAAGGTCGTTTCCAATTGTATCATATAAACAGTATCAGAGGCAGTATTATCATCTCGTTTATCCCCCGTAAACACACATAATATAAACGGAAATAATCAAATACTAGTCAAAATATTATCGATCGGAGCACCATCTTTATTACATTACATGAAGTAATTATTGATTTTTCGGGGTTTATTTAGAGTTAAATTAGACGCCATTTTTGGTCCAAATTCGTTTTGACATGTTTTTTCAAAGAAAGTGACTTATAAATTTCAAATCTACACGTTTTGAAAAATATACAATATTTAAATATTCTGAGTGTACCAAATTCCAAGTAAAGGTTGAACTTAGGTCGTATTACATTTTTTTTTTATTATTTGTTTGACATCGAGGTTAAAATAAATCTACACGGCACCTTTGAGATGAAATAAAAGGGGGTTATTTTACACGATTGGTTTTTATTGAAAATATTAAATTTATTAATTTTCAATAGTAAGGTGACCTAAGTTAGACCTTTATTTTTAATTTGGCCAAAAATTAGATTTTTAAACACTACATATTCGGAAAACTGTCGATTTAACTTTTGGTCTACACATACACTTTTAATACACAGGGATACCCCGTCCTTAAGTTAATTTATAAAATTAGCATTTTCTACTACGTCTTCCTTAAGACGTCTCTTTTAAGCGCACTTCCATTGCAGGCACGGCAGCAAATATACAAAAAATTAGCAATTTTTCCTTAAGCAAATGACAAATCTAGAAATGTCACTGGTCTTCATGTTTTGCTGTTGTAAGCCAATTAGCACGTGATAGATTTCGTGGTTTTTTTGAGACCAAACAAGCAGATATATTTCCAATATTGCTGTCTTTAATTTAGATCCGTCCCAAACAAGCTATTATAGATTTAATTCCATTATTTTAAACTTTACTACTGGAAGAGTTTCGCAGGATTCTAGTTTTTGCCCAATTAGACCTTTGTGTCTGCAGGGATCTAATGTTTTCCCATCAATTTCTTTAAATAAGTATCACAGGGGAAACTCATTACGGTAAAATAAGCAATTGCAGAAGACGATTTAGTTGTATCTCTAATAAAATAATTACCTGATTTGTCGCTTCAGTATTTTTTATCGTTCCATCTAATTTGATTTTGAAAACGGTTGGTCATGGAGACTTAAGATAAGAGCACCATTTTTGTGTGAAAATTATAAAAGTTTTTAAATTTTATTACAAAATACTCTACCCAAACAAGTCGCTTATGACTACAATAAAAAATCTTATTTACGAAATTTTATTGGTTAGAGTCAAATAAATAAATGTACAAAATAATATTATTTAACAAAAATTTGTTATGAAAAGGTATTTCAATTAAACCGATTTTAGAGCGCTCTCTTCAAAGAGCTCTAGTTCCCTTAGAAAGCATTTTTGAATTTAGGTAATTTAGTCTCTAAATTTCGTGGTTTCATTCTATGAAGAGTGTTTCTAGACACCCTGTATATCTTGTAATACGTCTATGGAGTAATGACAAGCTGGATATGAATTTATTTTAACTTCTAAAAAATACATTATCTATTTCTCCACACTAGCAATTTTAATTTCACCTCCCTATTCTCTTCCTATATTTATGTATTTTACAACAATGTTTTGAATTCTGTGCATATTTTTATGCACTTTTATAATAAAAGCAAAGCGTCTACCAGTTTGCATTTAATCTGGATTTAACTATCTTATGCATGTGATAGTGTAAGCTAAAAATTTGAGTGGTTTCTCCCTCGTTCGCGGATTTTTCCAATTTATGCGAAAATTCGTTCTGTTGGATTTCTGTAGTTCCTCCAATCCGCGATAAGTGAAAATTGTATAATTCTACTGATTTATCCATCCGTTTCATCGTTCAAGAAAAATCAAATATTATTTTTATGCTTTAAAAATTTATCTCAAGAAGATTGCTATTTCTTTAAGATTGATACAATTTCAATTAAATCTGAAAAAGAGTTAAAAAATAAAGTAATTTTCAGACCAAAATCTATAGTGTTAAAATTTCAAAATAAATCAAAAAAGGATGTTTTTACAAAAAAAAAAAATCTCTTAAACATATCTAATTAATATCTTATGTACATCTAAGTACATAAAATAGGCAACAAAATAATTAAAAAAAAAAGGTAAAACTGGTCAATAATATCACCCAATTTAACTTTGTCGTACCGATTGATTTTTATTTCCAAAATAATTAAAGTTAGACTGCCTTAGATAATCGGTCACTGTTTTCCAATTTCCGTGAACAAAAAAGATTAAAACAATAAACATCAGATGAAAATAAATCAACACCACACTAATTTGTATTTTTCTAATCAAACTGAGTAGATGGTTAAATAGTCTCTCAAAAAAATTCAATTTGATATATATGGATACAAATACAAAGCGCGGTATTTTTTTGTTGGACCGAATTCCTCACTTCAAATTGATTAATGTTCTCCATCCTGCGAATGTTTTTATTTTCGAAACGTTGCTCGCCTGTCTTGTCGTTACTATCAATCATTACACATCAACAATGTCATTTTTTAAGATTGTTGTGATCACCTCGTGGTAGTGTTTCGGTCGTGATAAGCTGTTTAAGATATTTTTTTACTTTTCGCTTCGTATTATTTTGCGTTCGCCTTTAAAAGGAATTAATGAACTGTGATTGAGGTTTTAATTGTAAGATGTGCATCGGGGATGGACAGAATTTTATAACAAAATAATTATATTTGTTTTTTTGAGTTAGCTCTAACCATTTCTTTTTATTTTAATATATTTTATGTAAACTAAATTTTAGGTATTGATGGTGGCAAAAGTGTCGAAACCGTTTGCCTTTATTTGTCATTAAATATTATTTTGTACTACAGATTTTGTGTCTCACAAAAAATTGCTTTATTAAGTAGACAAAGCAGTAAAGTAATAGAAAATAAAAATCTTAAAATAATGTAAATAAATAAAAATAAATCAAATTAATATCACAACGTTGATTTATTTAAACAGTTTATTTAAAGTTTATTTAAACAGTTTATCTAAAATTAAATAAACTGTTTCAATAAACTATTTTAATAAACTGTTTAACTAAACTTTTTAAATAAACTTTTTAAATAAACTGTTTATATGAACTGTTTAAATAAACAGTTTAAATAAACTAAACTGTTTACATAAACTATTTGAATAAACTGTTTAAATAAAATAAATAAACAATATGTTTAAATTAAACGTTTAAATAAACTGTTTAAATAAACTGTATAAATAAACTGTATAAATAAACTGGTTAAATAAACTGCATAAAGCGTTTGAAAAAACTGTTTAAATAAACATTTTTTGCTGTATTTTTACCTAACTTAACCTACATTTTGTGAATTTTCAGCCAGATAATTGGTATTATTTTTTATAATCAAGTAGTATGACTAAACATAAATTTATTCTACAAAAGAGTAATATTATTGAATCAAAATTACATCAAAGTAATAACAATAGTAAGATTCTAAGAATTTTTGAACAACATGCAGTTATTCTGGGAAATGATTAACATTATTATTCAAAAAATTGGAAATTTAGTACCATCATTTGAGATATACGAGTAGGTACTCGTGATTTGTGATCTCACTGGCGTTGTGACCTCATCGCACCGAAAAACTTACTTTTTTCTTATTACAAATTCAACACAATGAGAGTATTAATATTTTAAATGAGCAACCGTTGTCCCTCCTATTTATTTAAATTTTTTCATGCCTTTAAGATTTTTGGTTTTTCTTTATTCTGTTTACAACTTTATTTCTTTTTTAGTAATAATTGTTTTAGAGATGATTTAATTTACTTTTTATAATTTTATTAGTATTTTTACATCTTAGATTGATGATGGTTACAGTTATTAGAAACTAGTTGGCTTTAAAAAAAAATAACTCTGTGATACATATTTGTACCACACTTTTGAGTAGTGTCTTTATTTTTAAAATTAATTGTTTATAATTAGATTAATTCAATGCAAACTTCAACTAATAATACAAATTTTAATATCTCATGTTTCTTTGACTTTTAAAATGCTACTAGACTAACAAAGTGCAATTTATTGTACTTAACTTATGCTAGAAAAAAAAATTAATCCATACTGTCATGAAAATTCATAAAGCCTACCCTGTGTACGCACGCAACCGACTCGTGATCAAAGCAACGCTGACGTGTGGAACAGCCAATCCGCGTCTCGAATATACAAAAATACGACGGAATGCCTGACGCTGATGTGCTAGAAACAGCCGGAATGGAGGGCAGTGACGTTTAGTCATGAATGGAATCTTCGCGAGTCTCTAGCATTTTCCAGTAGCGGAGTTGTACTAATATAAATAGCCGACGTATCAGCGCCGAGTTTAGTTTAATATAGAAAATTGTATTGAAAAGTTAAAGTGCAAGAAATAAATTAGAATTGTTAATTAGTGACTAAATATTATATAAATTAAATAGTACGTCCGAAATAAATTGATAAACTTTAAATAAATAAGACTTGCGTCACAATACTCTTGTTAATATTTGGGAAATTTTAAAGAAACCCCCACATATTACGCATAAAATGTGTGAAGAAAATAGAAATCCAAAATGAAATTCTCTATAAGTTGTGCCAAAAAAAAGTAGTAGGCAGTATACCAGCAGTATTATATAAGTTATCTGAAAATAATATGTATCATAAACATATTGTCAAAAGTACTTAAATACATTCTGTGTTGTTATAATGTTATTTGTTTATTTTCTTTTATATGAATAATAATGTCGAGATGACTTATTATTAAATAAAAAAAAAAGAATCTTGTCAGTCTTGATAAAGACCAATTTTTCTTTGATTCCTACAAAATTGAAAAAAAGAACTCAAAACACAACTGAGTTTTAAGTCGGAGTCATGCACAAGGACATTTATAGTAACGTCAAATCAATAGGTGCTGTTAAGAAAAGTATGATATCAGACTTAGAAAGCACTCGCATCCTTGCTTCAACAGTGACACAACTCGAAATTTGCATGTTTTAAGTTAATACAATGAATGTAATTCACTAATGACCCTACATCAATCATCAAAATTGTTCTAATTAAGCTTAAATAGTGCCTGTGTCATTTTTGAGGTTTAATGTAAGATTGTTTACTAATCCCATTCAAGGTATCAACTCAAAAGATGGGAATTTTGAATTGTGTCCCTTAAGAAGTACAGTTCATCAAATTTCTAGAGGCTTTCGACGGCTAGACAGAGAAAGCACTACTGACAGGCATCCCGACGGATTTACGCAATGAAAGTACACTCTGCGCATCAAGTATTTCACTATTTCATTCAGACGTAAATGTCAGATGTAAATTTCGCTAAAACATTTCTTTTATTTTCGTTTGTGTTTTTTGCTCATTACAGTTTAATAGAACCTAAGTATGGAGTTTAATAGCAAATTAAGAGGCCGCGTGATTAACAGTCAATCTCGCGAAATAATAGCCAATGTTATAGAGTTTATGAGAAGAGAAGGAAACTTTAATTCACCTTCAATACCATTTAAAAATGTAAATGATCGTGTTGCTGCAGCCACAGGAGTATCTAAAAACACTGTCGTCCGCATTTCTGGAGAGAAAAAAAGAATCGATAACCGTGAGATATCGGAATTTTCATCACCAAGAAAAACCATTAAAAAACCAAAAACAGTTAATGATATAGATGAAGCTGACAAAGGTATTTTAAAAAGAATTATTCTGTTCATTTTAATCTCGGAAAATATTGTTCCGACATTAAAAACAATTCTGACTAAATTTAGAGAAGCTACAGGGTACAAAGGAAGCTATGAAAGTTTAAGAAAAATAATAAAGTCGCTAGGATTTCGTTGGCGGAAAACAAAAACAAACAGAAAAATATTAATGGAAAGGTTTGATATTCAAAAGCTACGTTTAGACTATCTGATTCGTTTAAAAAGTTATCGAGCAGAGGTCCGTCCAATTGTCTACTTAGATGAAACATACATTCATGCCTCCCACACACACCAGAAAGCTTGGAGTGATAATTCAAATGAGGGATTAAAGAAACCAATTAATAAAGGTGATAGACTAATTATTGTCCATGCAGGAGGTGAAATGGGCTTTATTCCGAATGCCCGGTTAATTTTCAAATCTGGAACCAAAAGTGGAGACTACCACGATGAAATGAATTTTAATAATTTTTCTAAATGGTTGAAAGAAAAGCTGTTTCCGAACCTCCCTCCAAGAAGCGTCATTATTGTTGATAATGCTCCTTACCATAATGTCCAGGTAAATAAAGCACCAACGTCAACTTTTAAAAAAGCTGACATGCAGGATTGGTTAAGGAATCATAATATTGCTTACAAAGAGGATATGCTCAAAACGCCATACAGTTTAGTGCTATTGCATAAGTCACGATTTAAGAGGTATGCAATTGAAGAAATGATAAATGAACATGGTTTTAGTTGTTTGCGTTTGCCACCGTATCATCCCGATCTTAATCCGATCGAATTAGTGTGGGCATCATTGAAACAATATGTAGCTAGTAACAACACTACATTTAAGAGGCAAGACGTACAACTGTTGTGTGAAGACTTTTTTGATACGTTTTCTAAAGAGGAGTGGCAATCTCGTTGTAATAATGCTAAAATGTGGGAATCTAAATTTTATGACAGAGAAGTTACTTTGGATGAGGCAACTGATAGATTTATAATTAACTTAAACAGTGACAGTGAGACTGATTTTGAATCTGATATGGAAACTGAAGAAAGTTTTTCGGAAGACCATTAAAATTATATCTGTACCTAAGATCAAAAAAGTATTATCTATTTTTACAACGAAGATGCACAAGAATCAAATTTTATTTTTTTATTATTATATAGCTATTTTTGTTTCTGAGTTGTGTTCATTTACAGGCTCAATTTTTTTCCGTTTCTCCTTTTTGATTTTATATGGGGTTTCAAGTTGTTTTTGACTTATTTCGACGTAAATCACAACAACACACTTTTTTAATAAAGCAAACAAGTGTTAAGAGGTATATGTACGTGTAAACTACAATTACAAAAAATTGATATGAAACCCATGAAACCACCAACAAAAATGTAAAGCTAGCTTCCGTACTAGAACATAGTGTCATTCGTCGAGATAATTTATCGTTTTGTTTAACAGATCAAGAAATGTAAATATTCCCTCGTTATTTTTTATAAAATTATAAGAGAAATAAATTTTTTTCTAAATAGTATAGTTTATTATTTTGTAGAAAAACAAAATTTCGAAAATTTTAGTAATGTTTCAGAAACAACCGTTATTAATAATAGGTACCATTTTCCTTAATAAGGTAGAAATAAAATATAAACTATTTCCACGATTTACAAAGGCCTACAAAAAAAATTATAGGTATTTTTCGCTATCCTATAAAATTTATATTTTCTGACTCAATTTCAAAAGGTTGAAGGAATTCCAAAACACCTTTTATGGCATAATAATTATTTTCAATTCTACATACTATCTTTAGCTGCTTTTAAAAACGTTCTAAGAAAGTCCAATCAGACCAATTTAATCCCTAAACTATTCCACACTTTTAAAATTTAATTACCTAAAAATATTAAAAACTATTTAAAATAACTTGTTTAGCAGACTGTACAATAGCTATCTTAGTCACACGTAGCGCGTTCTCTGTCTGGGCGTCGAACACCTCTAGAAATTTGATGAACTGTAAGGGTGCGACATTATCAGCTAGCGATGGACATTTTTAAGAAGGTACATTTAAAATATTGACACAGAAAAACCACTTCAGATTGTTTATTTGGATAAAACGTGGATATTTGCCAAGGGAAATCATACCAAACAATATAGGCAAGATGGAACGAAAAAGTTTAGTATTGCACGTTGTTACCAGATGCAACATGAATTCGGAAATAACAAGTTTTGAAATCCCTGATTGTATTGGACAAAACTTGAGACCAATCTCCAAAATTAGGATACGCTTTAAGACGATATCATTCACCAACAGCAATAATGGCACCTCTTAAAAATAGTAATGTTGAAGAAAACTGAGTTTAAAAATTTTGTTGATTTTACTTTTATTAAAATTGATAGAGCACAAATTAAAATTTTAAGTTTGTCGTCGATTACTTTGACAATATGTACCACTGTTGACAAGACCATAAATTGTTTTTTTTTTAATTACAGTCTATAGTGGCGTTATTAAAAATGTGTCACTATTTTTCACACTTTAATACTAAATCAAACATTTAAAAATTAAAGTTTATACAGGTATGTTTAAAAATGTGTCTCTATTTTTAGACATTTGAGCACATCAAAAGTGGCTTTATTGCCCAAACATAACGAAACCTTTTCTAATATAGTAAATAACATGCTGATTATGTGCCACGATTGGTGTGTCTCTATTGCAGTACCAGAAATTTGAGCTAAATCACCTCTTAAATATAATTTGCATAGTAGAATTTAAAAGAAAAGGTAACACCACTTTTGCCCAACCCTGTATACGTATATTATTACGAAGCCGAAATTATATTCTTATTTAACGTAATATACCGGCGTTACTGACTAAATCAGCGTGTAACTTGCTGGCATACATGGAACCACGCCACGCCGTCCGCCGTAACGTCTGTCTAAATTCTAACCTAAACAAGCATCTGTCGAGCACGTTTCGAAGGGCGTGGCCCTTTTTATTGATTCGTCATCAGGTCGGTTTTCAATTAAGAGCAAGTGGTTACCAGGGGAACGGTTACCGGCGATGCTAAAGCACAGCGGCGGGCCGGGAGCACATGCTTTCGCAAATGTTATTTTATTAGGCGAGGTATGATTCTTGGTGGAGGTGATTTAATCAAGTTCCAAGCGGTTTTTAAAAAGGTAGACGCTGCGAAATTTGACTAAAATGCTTTTCGACACTTTGTCAAGTAAATGTACCAGCATGATAATATAATAATATTATTAAAACGTTTTTGATACATCAAAAGTTCTTATTTGTATAACAGTATTTATGCCCGATCTACTGTTATAATTTATCATGGGTGATAGTAAAAAAAAACGAAACGTAATTACTAATTTTACTTCAAATGTATATCACTATCTATCCTTAAACTAATTTCTCTCCTAATTCATAAGAGGTAATTCTAATAGCATAACAACCCAATGCGAGTTTTTTTAAAAGTGGATCCACATGAGATTTGAATTTCAAATCCGTGTCTTTATTTAAACACAAAAATTTTGTTGTCTATGGCTTCTAAAGTATCCATATCTATTAAAATATTCAGAAGATTACATTTAAAGTATTTTTGTTTTTTTTTTTAATTTAATGACAGAAAATTTCCCATGTTTTAAAAGATTTGAGGTCATTTCTAATATTTTCATAAAGAATATTGACGTCTTTACTATACTACAAGATAGTAGTGTCATCAGAAAAAAGAGTAAAACTTCCTGAGAAATTTAACTTAGATAAATCATTTATGTAAATAAAAAACAGGGTGGGCCCAAGAACAGAACCTTTAGGGACACCCCATTTTATGTCTTATTTGTTTTTGAGTCTGAAACAGTCCAACTCAAGGCCACATCTCTTATGCCATAAACTTCATACTTTCGCAGCAGTACTCCGTGGTTGACACAGTCAAAAGCTTTAGTCAGATCACAAAAACTGCAGCTACAGTCCTCGTTGAAATTTATACTTGTATAGGCTAATTCCAAACAAGAAACAGCATCCGATACGTTTTTTGTTGAAAACCGAATTGATTTATATCCATATATTATTTTGGTCTAGATATCTAACTAGTCGAGTTTCTACAAGTTTCTCATTAATTTTTCCCAGTGTCGAAATTAGAGATCTGGGCCACTCCCCAATTTTTTCTGTTTGATTCTATTTATTGAAAGTTAAAACATTTACCCCCTACTTCCCCATTTTTTTTCTGTTTGATTCTATTCAATGAAAGGTAAAACATTTCCCCCCACTCATTCATTTTTCTGTTTGATTCTATTCAATGAAGATATGGACTTTTGGGATATGACTGTTAACACGTGGTGCTATCTCATGGTGACTTGAAAGTAGCGAGCCACCATCTTGGATTGCTTAGCCGTGTAGTAAGCCAAGTCGCTCAACTGACTCTGCTGCTTGGCTATTCCTACGCTACGTCTTCTTACAACGAACAATTCCAGTTTTTCATATCGCCTGGCGTTAGGTTGTATGTCTTACGACCACTGAGCAGGTTTTCGCACCCCCACACTTCCCTATTTTTCCCGTTCAAATCAGGCGCAGGCCACTGCGCAGGATTTGGAATACGATAGCCGCCATCTTGGATCGCTTAGCCGTGCTGCAAGCCGAGTCGCACCGCTAACAGGTGGCGTGACGTCCAGTTGACAGGTTGCGCCATCTTGTGACGACTCTTGACTCCCGTTAGGTTGGTAACACTGTTGACAGTTGGAAACACTAAATTAACAGCTGACAAGATAATTGACAGATGTTTGGCAAAAGTTGATTGACAGCTGACAGTTGGCAACACTGGAATGACAGCTGACATGACAGAGTCTGCGTAGTTTGTAAAAGGGGCATTGCTTAAAAAAAGTGGAGGGTGTCCTCCAAAGTAAGGGAATGCCTGCTAAGTACAGAAATAGTTAAGTTACGTTTCGGAACATTCCGATATCCTTGTGCATGCATACCTACTTAAATTAAAGGAAATTAATAATTTTTTTAATTTAATAGTATCATCGTCCTTGAGATAATTTACATTTAATTCACCTGTCAAAACTATTTTAGATGATGTAGAAAATCTACTTAGCAAAGATTCTAAATTGTTTAAAAAAACTGAAACATTTGAATTTGGTGATCTATAGATATAAACATAAGGGATGTATCATCCCTAATAAAAAGGTCTAAACTGCTTTTTCAATGGTTTAATTTACGATCAAGTATTCTCAATTACAATGTTGCTGTGGTATTGCCACTGTCTATTAGCAGTACCAGGTATTGGTACTGCCCACTGCGCTGGTCTGCCTTCTCCCGCTCGTCCATCCTGACACGCATGTGTATGGACTTCAAGAATGTGTGGTGGGGAGCAGAAGAACACCGCTAACATAAATACAAATAACATAAATATTAAATGTAAGAAGAAAAACATTGGAAAACTCAAATAATTTTTCCTCTAAAAGTTCAGGATATTCTACAATCTTGAATTCCAAAGTATGAAATATGGAATCATGTATTAAGATTGCTGTATTCTCATGTTGATACAGTTCTCTCTATAAAAGATAGTTATTAAGTTATAATTTGGAATATTTAAATGTTGATCTTTTTCAAGCCAATGTTACGTTAATAATAAAATGTAAGGGAAACAGTAATCTTCTATTAATAAAAATAAATCATCAACTGTATTATGATTATTTAAAAGTAAGAACGTTAAGGAGTCAACGGGATTAATGGATGAACTACATCAAAAAAGAACTGTTACGTTTTTCTACATCACTAACAATAAGCTCAGTGTTTTCTACATATTCAAACTTTTAGTTACGGTTTACCTCAAGGAACTGTCCTGGGACCAATTTTATTTTCAAATTATAATAATGTAATGCTTACTTCGGTTTCTAGTGGAAAAATTATCAGCTTTCAGTCTGGTGAAAACTATATTTCACTGAACATTTGTTTTAAAAAAATATTGGGTGTAATTCAAATAGTTTAAGTGGGGCTTCTATTTACATTTTTTGTGTATGCAGTATTTTTAGTTCGATAATTCGATAAATTTATTAAATATTGTTTTGATGTAAACAGCTAGACTCAACTGACTTGACTTTTGAAAAAGTCAAGTGTCAACTCTGTTATAGTCGGAGCGCGTTAGGTTGTGGTCTTGACGATCTAGACCAGTGGTCGCCAACCACTCAATGTGTTGAGCTACTTTGTTAATTTTGGAATAAACAGCGAGCTACCCACACGGAAGCCACGTAATGCAACGTAAATGAAATAATCCACAATTAATTTAACATTATATGTATTTATTTTACTATTTAACTGGTAAAACATAATACATAGGTACTAATAATAAACTAATGACATAAATACCTAATATTACTAGTACGTACTTGTTCATAGCTACATTCCTACCTACCAAACGAAGGTGTGGCATGTCACGTAAGATTTAAAAATAGTTAATAATAACAACAAAAAAGTAACGCACTATCATGAACATAAACATTGAAAACTAAAAAAGCACGTTCAATGAGAAGGCTGACACTCAGACTCATCGATAATTTTTTTAATGTTTGCAGTATAATTTGATACAGCCATTCCAATACAATTATCCAAATGTTCATATGTAAGTCGATTGCGATATTTGTTCTTAATAAACTTTATATTGGAAAAAGAAGATTCACACAAATAGGTTGAACTGAATAATGCTTTCACTTTCAAGGCAACACGGCATAGAACTGAATATTTGTCTTTACTTACAATAGGCCAGATACATTTGGTACTTGAGACTAACGATTTTAAGGCTAAATCATTTTGAAACTCAATTACTTTCATTTCTGTTGCAGCGATGTCTTCGCCAAAGTTCTGCATAACACAAGTTGCAAACTGTTGAATATCAATTTCTATAAAGGGTGAAACAACAAACTGCGCTACTAAAGCCATTTCGTTGAAATCCTTAAAACGATTTTTGAAGTTATTCTTCAGGGTAGAAACTATTTCTACATGATATTTGCTGTCATAGGGTTCTAATGGATTTTGAGATAGTTTTTCTGAAAGAATAGGAAAATGCTTGGCATCGCTGTTAATTAGGTTTTGTTCCCAAAACTCCAGCTTTTTGATAAATGCTTTTATATCAGAAATCATTTTCGCTAGTTCTTTGTCTCTCTCCTGAAGCTGCAAATTAAGTTCGTTTAATTTCTCTGTAATGTCCACGAGAAAACCAAAATCTCAAAGCCAGATTGAATTTTCTAGTTCCGGAGTCGGTTTATCGCGTTGTTTGAAAAATTGAACTATGCCAGATAGGACATCATTAAAACGTTTCAGCACCCGTCCTCTACTTAACCATCGGACTTCAGAGTGAAGGAGTAGGTTCCCGTATTGACAGTCAACTTCATCGGCCAAGGTTTTGAATAATCTTCTTTGTAACGTTTGAGCTCTAATATTGTTCACAATTTTTATCACCAGTTTTATAACGTTGTTTAGTTTCAGGAAATTTCCACATAATGCTTGCTGATGGATAATGCAGTGGTAACAGAGAAATTGCGGAAAAGTTTCGTCTTTACGACATAACGCCACCAGACCCTTATCACAACCCACCATAGCTGGAACGCCATCGGTTGTCAAGCCTACCATTTTCGATATTGGAATTTTCTCGGAAGAAATAATATTTTTTAAATGAGGAAACAACTTCTGTCCAGTAGTGTGTCCTTTCAGTGGAATAAATTTCAAAAGATCTTCTTTAATCGTAAAATCACTAAAAACCATCCTGACGAACACGGCAGTGTCAACGACATCTGCTGATTCATCCAGTTGAAGTGAAAAATAAATACAGTAATCTAAGTCAGTTCTTAAATGTAAAAAAATATCATTGCTTATTACTTCTACACGTCTCATCACTGTATTAGCAGAAAGTTGCATAGATTTTATAACTGAAACTATCTCGTCTTTATTTCTAAATTTGGCAAATAATGAATCAGCAGCTTCTAAAAACGCTTGTTTTATCATTTCCCCGTCTTCATAATGTTTCTTTTTTTGTGCAATTATCCTGGACACACGGTACGATGCTTCAGTTGCAGCCTTATTTTTGTCGACTGTTCTCAAAAATATTGATTGTTGTCCAATTAACTGCTTTTTTAACTGTTTCAGTTTCTCCTTTCTGGCGGCAGAATGTAGTGGGAAGGATTTTTCAAAATTAGAATGTACAGTTTTATGATGTCTCTCAATATTTCCTTTTTTAGCAACGGAGACCGAAGTATTACATAACAAACACACATTTTTATCTTTAACTTCTGTAAAAAAGTATTGTTCTTCCCATTCCGAATGAAAGTGGTATGTCTTTACCTTCTTACAACTGCTTGCCATAGTATTATTTTTTGTTGTTCTCTACTAACCCAACCGCTGGACGTTGGTTACGCGTTCCGTTTTAAACTAAGCGCAATGTCGCCGCGCCGTGCGTATTTATCCCGTTCAAAGCAATCCTGATCGTTCTCGAACACTAACGCGCTGGTCCGGCTGGTCGGTTCTAGCCGATTCTAGCTTGATGGCGTCGGCGTCAGATCGCTTACCGCAACGTTACCGAGGTTTATGTTTAATATTATGACAATTAGATTTTTTTGTGGAATTTTCGGAAGCTTCTCTGATTTTTGCAGTTTGTATTTTTTAAATTAAAATCGTTGTGAGAGCTACCAGAATTGCCTCCGCGAGCTACCGGTAGCTCGCGATCGACAGGTTAGCGACTACTGATCTAGACAGTATACGTGTATTGAATTTAGCGATTTTTCTTGTTTACAAATCCTTGTTCATTTTGGGAAAATGGTCACAGCTGTTTCTGTCGGAAATACGGTTAGAGTCAAGCTTGCATGGTGAAGATTATTTTGTTCTCGAATTTTTGGAATGTGACGTTTTTCCGGATTATGGCCAAGTTTCTTCACTTGCTGTTGACGCGGAACAAACTGTTTAAAAAATTATACATTTTCCATATTATTTATTATTATTTATGGGCAGTTTCTGACTAAAAAACTTCCTAAGATTTTACATACTGTTTCTACAAGAGCTTCACTAAAAAAACATATGCTAGTTCTTCTTTTAAAAAAGGCACACGCATCCCAAGATATATAACCTAATTCCTATATATACATGAAAAATATACATAAACCATTTTTATAAAACAAAGTGAAAATGTTTGAAGGAAAAACTACGGTAAAATTAAAAGGGCAATATTTATTATTGTATATTAATTTCATATTACATAATTGAACGATTGGTAATTGAAGAGGTATAATTGCACTTTTTTTATTTTTTGAGTTAGTACAAATTTGCAAATTTAAAGTATTCTTCTATTTGGTAGAGATTAGATAGAAGTGAATTTATAAAAAATAAAAACCATCTGCCAACATTTAAAAAAAGCAGTACACATTTAAAGCACTCAATACTGTATGCATGTAAATTTGTATTTTTTTAATTTTTGAATTTCTTAATCTTTAATATTTTTGCATTTCTAAGTTCTTTATTTTTGTTCTCTATAATATAATACAAATATGATTTAAACAATATTTAAATCTTTCAAATAAAAACAAAAAAATAAAAAACTAATATTAAAGAAACTTTGTTTAGTCTGGTACTAAAAATGTGTTAAAAAAATGTAAATTGTATAAATGAATGATTTGGTTTGAAATGGTTTAAAAATTAAATAAAAAAAACATTTCATTTTAACCAATATCAGGCATCTGCCTTTTTTTACTTTAGACATATACATGTACGCAAGTCATTAATCAACTAATTTTAGATGATTGGGTTAACACAACGTACCCAATCGAAACAAACTTTTTTTATTATTATTTTTTCCATCTCTTTCTACATGTGCTCGAATAAATTCACATTTTCGGTTTAAAGTGTATCATTTTCCAACGATTTGCTAGAACCGTGTCAAGGGACTTCGCATATATTGCCAAAAGGTGAAATACGCAAACCATGTGGATGATGCGAAGCTTGCCCGGAGGCGCGAGAAAAACGTCAAGTTGTTACAAAACGATCGCTTTGCGTCATACGGCCGTGGCTTGTATTCGATATGACGTAAAAAATTATTTATGGCAAGAAAAATATTTTTTTTATTTTTGTTTTGTTTGTTTATCATCAAATCTTCATTTACTAGACGATTTAAGTCGAGGTAATTTTTTTTAAATAATTGGATGGTGTTTTGAGAGTATTTACAATGTCAAACTGAATTGTGATAAAATTGCAAATATTTATATTTGTTTGTAGAATTTAACTCAATTTTCATGCAGTCTCTATATTAACTGTTGGTCAAAAGAAAGTCAAACAATGCACAATAAAATGCAAATAGACCTCATTTACTCCTACATAATTTTCTAGAATATTTCAGCTGAATGAAATTTAGTTTTTTGTTACTAATAGTTTTACAACTAGCTTTTTGACGTTTCTGTTCAGTAAAAAAGTTTAATTTGCGCCACTCGAGAACAATATTGCAAAAAAGATAAATAATGTAGAAAAAGAGCTTTTTAACTTGCCTTTTTGAAGTTTATCAAGTGTCAAGAAAGTATAACTACTTGTTAGACTATATTTTACATATTATGAAACAAAAAGTCTACTTTTTATTGTTTAAACCATACGTATTGAATATTATTTGATGGTTCGATTGTAGAAGACAGTAATGTTTGTTTCTTCTTCCACTATTTAATTTGAAGAACATTCTTTAACAAA
This sequence comes from Psylliodes chrysocephalus, assembly GCA_927349885.1. NCBI lineage: Eukaryota > Metazoa > Arthropoda > Insecta > Coleoptera > Chrysomelidae > Psylliodes > Psylliodes chrysocephalus. The sequence continues at coordinate 3,697,911 of OV651828.1, forward strand.
AATTCTGTAAACTGTCAATGGCATCCACCAAAATTTTAAATATTCAGTAACTAGATGCGTGTATACACCAAAATTTTAAATTTTCAGTAATATCCTTAGAGGGATGCATCCACCAAAATTTTAATTATCGGTGTATTATGTAGGGTGTCCTCAATGCATTGTTTTGTCCTGTTTTATGTTTTTGGCAGAACGGCATCGAAGCATTGATATGAAGAGTGTAAACAGTTTGCGATTAAAAGCCATGAATCGATATAAGGTCGAACAAGGAATTGTTTATAGAGAGATTAAACAAGCACCAATAGCGTAATGCTAATTATGATTACGTTATTTTCGAAATACAGAATGTACGTTAACGTGATTTTATACAGAGATCGGGCATAGCATATTTATTTTAGGTCTAATCTTATATTATTCGGGTATTTTCGGTGTGACTTCCGCTTTGACATTGACAATATTAACACTTGGCACATTGCATTGCACTTTTTAACGTTATATGTTCTGATTTGTTTAATAATTTAAGTCGGTATTGTTGATTATATATATATATGCATATTTGAGTGAATTTCTTAAGTTTTTTTTTTAATATGGTAGAAGGTTCGAATTAACAAATTTGGAAGAGACCGATGGTTGATGTAGTATTCAATATACAGTCTACTTAAGTTGGAACCACATGAATAACTTTTGTATTATTGGTTTTGTGAAAAAAATTATTGTTAATAAAAAGTTTTGAATGGTCCAGAACTTACAATGCAATTATCAGATATAAATTTTTTTAAACCGTATACGAGGTTTGTCAAAAAATATCAATGTTACTCAAGAGTAAAATACCTTTATTTTTTTACAATACAGAAGAATGTTATAAAGTAAAGTTATTTTGAATTAAAAATAGTATATTACATTACGAGTGTGCAAAATCACTTTTCACACAAGTGATGTACAATATTTTTCCTACGACCACAAAATAAATTCATCAAAAAATTAAAACCAGGTTATTATTATAATAATTAAAATGTATTTAAAAAAATAATCAATAATAATCGTATTTATTCAATTTTCATATTTTCCAAACAAAAAAAAAATAGAAAACAAAAAAAAATAAAAAAAATAAATTCTGACCCCGCCAGGATTTGAACGCGGTCGCTCGCCAGGTCTCAAATGGCAAAAATGATAAGTTTGACACTGTAACCACCTGAGCTAATATGTTTTATGTGAATTGAATGATCTAATCGGTTATGTGTTTAACCAAAATAAAAAGCAAACATCTTAGTTATTTTAAAACATGATTTTAAAAATATTTTAATATAAAATAATAATTGTTAAAGATAAATATCTAGGATTTACAACAGTTTTAACAATTTAAGAATCATATCGATTTTAGTATTAATATGGACATTACATAGATCAAAATAGAAATGTGAAATTTTGTGACAGCTGCTGCGGAAAGTAGCATATTCGTACACGGGTAGACAGTAAATTCTTATTCATACGAGTGTGATATAGGGCACTTTTCAAGACTATATAGTGTGTTATGTGTCACTTTCCTAAGTGATCGTAGGAAAATATGTTTAAATATGCAATTACAGCCATTTAATATTAAAATTCGGCTTTGATGATTATTTAATTCATGACTACAAATAATTTATAATGTAAAACTGATTGATAGAACAATGTATCCAATATTTTTACCAAAAATATATAAATTACAAAAACTTAATAGAGGATTTAAAACGAGAGTTATGGACGAAGTTATATTCAACTAATCATACGAATAAAATTTCAGAAAACGTTACTAAAATTTAAAAATCTCATTTAAACAAAAATACAAAAAAAAATATAAATAAAAAAAATTCAAAAAAATGAACACTGGATTAGGTCAAGCCTTTTAAATTCAAAGAAAGAAGAAGGTAAAATGTATAAAAAACTAATGAAAAACCCCAATAATTTACAATTAAAATAAGACTACAACTATTACAAAAATAAAATAAGCAGATCAATTAAAGTAGGTAATGGGCCACTTGCGAGCCCCCCGACCACGCCTCTGATGTTTTTAAAGTTTGTCGACGTTTTATCTAAAGTATGCTTGACAGCGTCATCTGTAAAATGTCCAAAAACTTTGAAAAACGTCAAGAAGCATCGAAAACGTCAAAAAACGTCAAAAAACGTCGAAAAACGTCAAAAAAAAACTTCGAAAAACGTCAAAAAAACGTCAAAAAACGGCCAAAAAAACGTCAAAAAACTTCTAAAAACGTCGGAAAACGTCGATGGAGTCCTGGAGGGCTCTCAAGTGGCCCATTACCTACAAGATTTGAAATTAGCATGTAAATAAACAATCTACATATGTATAGGTTAGATTTTAATAAATGGATAAAAGTGTAAATGTCTATTAATCTTGTTGAATACTATTTACAAATTTAGGTGAGTTTTTTTTTATTTAATGTTTACTAACACTAATTATTAACTAATAATAATAACTAATTATTTGAGTACGATAAATTTCTGATCCGTAACAAGTCTTTATGGCCCCTGTTGACTGACCGTTGTATACTTATTTTTTTTCTAATGCCATTTATTTATGAAATTTAAATAAACGTGAAGCTACTATTGTAAAAAGACCGTATCCATGGTAAATCATCAAACAAAGACTATAAAACATTTTTTTTGATATAATAAAAACAGAACGTTTCCTGATTTCCTCTCTATCATTTTTAAAATTTATCTACATACATCCCTCCATGCCCGGCGAACGTTGTCACGAAAAAAATATCGACTTCGTTAGTATCGGCAAATATTTATTTTAGTCTGGGCGATATGATTTGTTGCGGGAAAGAAACAAACAGAAATGTCAGAGAGTGGAAGACGGGCGAAAATCAAGGATAAAAAAAATAAATCAAGAGAAAATATAGATGTTTATGTCTATTCAAGAATTGGGTAATGGCTGTAACGGGATTTGATAGATTATTGGGGGATGGAATGTTATCTTTTTATTATTGATTAAATATTTACAATAGGAAAAACAGGCGATACTTGCGACTTAATATTTCCTAGGTTAATATCATTTTTGTAACCAGTAAATAACTTTATGTAGAAGTATTAATTAATTTTATTTTCTCCTGTTAGCCATAGATAACCAATGTGGTATTTATACCTACCCTATGCTAGAAAATAAATATAAAGTAATAATTTTGAAACCGTAATATATATCTATATAACTTTTTTAACAATTAATATTTGATTGAATCCTAAATAACAGATTCTCTTTTACCTTATTCTATTATACCGACTCCCAGAATCAGAAGCCAACCAGCAACTGTTTCTTTAATAATGGTCTACTACGATATTAATCATCTGAAACTTCTCTATGATACGAAAAGTTTCCAAGAGCACATTTATTTTATCTTCTTGAGAAACTTTCATAAAAAAATATTATATTTAAGAGAGCTATTCCGCACACTTTTTTTCGCATCTGACAAAGAAATAAAAAATGTATTATTTTTTATTGCAAACATATTGCAGATTAACTGAAATGAGATCGTAGATTGACAAATAATATTTTTATATTTGATTCAGCTATAGTTGGCTGCATAAATATAACGTATATAAGGTTTAAAAAGGTACAATGCAGTATTGCAACTAAACTCTATCCAAAAATCAGGTAGAGAATAAAGCCGGATTTGAATAAATATATTTATAACCCTATTATTTCGAGAGGTATTGTCCGATAACCATTGTATCAACTATTTTTATTTTTAAATCCGTAGTACATATCTGTAATAGTTTAATTTTTTGGTTTTCATGTTTATTTTATTTTTCAAATAAAATAAAGTCATAAATTATTTAAAAATTAGATATTTTGTTAAAATAACCTAAAATATTTTTTAAATTTGTAGATTTTCGTTATAGTCTATTTTTATGTATGAGAGAGTAATAAAACAGCATTTCTAATGCAAAACTTACGGTCATTTTAAATATTTTTACAGAATAATCTAAATATTTCCTAAAATTGTAATAAATGTACCTGAGCTATTACAAGTTTTGGGTCTTTTATTGGTCCTTTATAAACATAAGCTGTAACATAACAATAGAAAAAGGTTTGGACAGGCCAAAAGCCCTGTGTATTAAAGACTACATAGCCGTATCTTAAGATTATTTTCAATAAATACCTATTTGCCAATTTTGTTTTATTTTAATTCCAAGAATTTCTTACAGTAATCGAATTATAAGTAGATAAATACCTTCCCAACAAATTTCACCGAAAATGCAATTATAGGTTTTCCATTTAGTAAGGAGGTCCAAGTTGTGTATTCTTGACAGTTTACTAAATGTCGTTTAGTTGAAACTTGCAAGGTGCAGTGTGAATTCTAGTGTGATCATGGAAAATTTGGAAGGGCCGCGTAAACGACAAAAAATCGGTCCTTTAACAGTTAATGAAAAAATATTAATATTTAATTGTTTTAAATCATTTACAGACCAACATTTATGTAAAAGTGTTGATGACACAGTGGAATTAGTTAGTAGTACGCTTGGTGTTGGGAAATCTACGATTTACAGAGTTGTTAAAGAAGAGAAATGTGGCGAGTTTCAAACAGCACGTAAAGCTCCAGGAAAACCAAAATTTCAATTAGAAAATCTTTTGAAAGAAAGACTTCAAAGGAAAGTGCATGCGTTCTTCTTTAAAAAAGAATTTCCGACAGTAGACAAAGTTCTTGCCACGGTTCGAGATGATAAGGATTACCCTGAAATGAGTCGAAGCACATTATGGAAACTTTTAAAAGAAATAGGTTTTCTATGGAAAAAGCATTTCAGAAAGTCTATTTTAATAGAAAGAAGCGATATTGTAGTATGGAGAAGAAATTACCTAAGGACTATAAAAGAAATGAGAAACCAAAGAAGAAATATATTTTATTTAGATGAAACATGGATCAACGAGGAACATAAACCAAATAAATTTTGGCAAGATGAAACTGTTACAAGTCGAACACAGGCTTTTTTAAATCATTTATCTACTGGTTTAAATCCACCATCAGGAAAGGGGCGCAGACTAATAATAGTACACATCGGTAGTTCAAACGGTTTTGTTAAAGGTGGTTTATTGACTTTTGAATCTACTCGTACCGGTGACTACCATGAGGACATGAATGCTGATGTCTTTAAAGAGTGGTTCGAACAAATTATAGATCTTCTTCCTGAGAACTGTATAATAGTAATGGATAATGCAAGTTATCACTCGAGACAGAAAAAATGTCCACAACCAAGCGGTTAAAAAAAGATTTACATAATTGGCTAAATTCAAAGAATATTAAGTTCCATCCCGGTTCTGTGAGAAAAGAATTGTATCATTTGTGTTTCCTTCATAAAGAGAAATTCCAAAAATATGAAATTGATGAAATTGCAAAAAATCGTCGGATGACGGTGGTTAGATCACCACCATATCATTGCGAAGTAAACCCGATTGAACTGATATGGGCACAGATAAAGGGAGAAATTTCAAGAAAAAATAATTCTTTTAACATGAGTGATGTTAAACAGTTGTTTTTGGAGGCTGTAAATAATGTGAAGCCTGAAAACTGGGAAAAGGCAGTAAATCATACGATTAAAGAAGAAGAGAAAATGTGGAAGTTGGATAATATTACTGATGAAATGATCGAGCCACTGATTGCTTGCGATATTTCATCTTCTGATTTCGATTCTGATTTGGATTTGTAGGTAAGAAGTAGTTTTTATATTAAGATTATTATTTATGAACGTAACGTTGTTTAAAAGTCAGTTTAAACCCTTATACGTACATAACCCGTTTGACACAATGTTCTTAACATACCTTGTGGAAAAATAAAACATTTTGGAAAAAAATTGCACTTTTTCACCTTCAGCTGTTTAGAAGTTATAAGCAGGTTAATTAGGTAAAAATATAAGTGTATACTCGAGGAATAACTTCAAAAAATATTTTAACTGACTACTAAAAGAAGTGATACGCCTATGGATTACGAACGCTTTATTATTTTAATACTCTCTCATACATAAAAATAGACTATAGTGGGTCGTAAAAAAAATTTACCGTACAACTCGAGTGTATTGTCCATATCACACACTTAGACTTCATCTTCATGCGTTGTGGTCAGCATATCCACTCTTGTTGCACAAACTACTATTTCCCTACAGTAATTTGCCATTTAATTATTAAAAATAGTTTTAGGATGTATTTTGAGTTCTGAATAACAATTTTTTTTTAAAAATGTTCTATTTTCTGAGATATACAAAGAAAGAGTTTAAACTTGTTTAGTTTTGAAAGGATGGGACTTAAGTGTTAATGGTAAGTGCTAAGTAATAATTTATATAAGACAAGTGTAATTCTTGTTTTTTGTTTGTTACTTACTGACTTACTATTATTAATTATTTTAATTTCTTTTTTCTAAAGTTGAGTCACTTACTATAATTATTTAAAATATATTACTCATACTTTTTTCTCAAATTTTTCACGAGTAGTTTTTAAAATTCGCAAAAGTACTTATTTTCTTTGAGTATAGTTCATATAAGAACTCATACTCAAATACTCATAAGTACTTTAACGCAGTACTCTGCCTATATATGAACATAACATTCATATATTTTAATAATTATTCTGTAAAATTACATGCAGATTATTGTTAAAGAGAAAAACATACCCATTGACAATGTCAAAAGGCCTAAGTTTATATCTCAGCTGGTATTGGTCCAATTCAAACGAGAAAAACAGTATTATGCAGACATGCCATACAGGGGTACAGGGATATACAGGGACATACAAGATATTACAGTGACATACAGGAACATACTTTCATCTGTCAACTGCAACCTAACCTAAGTGTCATATACGAAAAGCCATCCAACCTAACTCCTGATGACATAAACATCTGGAGGCGGGGGGAGGGAGAATAGGTTGAAGTGGAATAACGTTAAAGCAGAGTGGCCGTAAGGGCATAAGTCGTTGGTGCAATTAAAAAGGAAAAAAAATCACTGAAAATGTTGCTAGAGTTGAGGACGTTTTTATAGAAAATATTAATGTTACTAGTTTATACTAATAAAGCTACAGTTAACTTATTTTAGCGTTTTATCTAAATGTCAAGGTTTTAAGACCTTATCACTTTAACCTTTGTTTTAGATGCATTTTTCTTTAAATTTGTCTTTGACAAAATATTTAGAAAATAATTCTTCGGATTCTGATTAAGAAAATCTATTTGGTACGCCCATGGGGACCAAAACTGTCAAAAATTCGTAAATACTGACTTCAAACAAAGCCTATGTTAAACGCCGTTTGTTAATTATCTATATTTAATTTGTTTTTTTAAGATATATATTGCTATTTTTACTTTAATGTTCCCTGTTTCAGGGACCTCTTTATTTTTTCTTTTAACTCAAACTAATACTTGTTAAAATTCTTTTAATTAAAATAATTTAAGAAACTAGTGTTAAGGTGTTTGTATAAAAGCCTGTACAAAGAAGAAAATGAATATTAATCCTTAGAAACGAATAATTTTAGAAACTTAATTTAAATGAGACAAGGAAGGTTTTGAATGTTTTCATCAAAACTGGATTTATTCTCAAACTTCTGAAAAGTTTTAAAGTTAAAAGATGTTTGAATAATTTTATTTAAACAGTTGTAGGACAGCTCATTATATTTATAATTTCGGATTATTTAATGTTAGTTATGTATTTTTCCAGCATTTCGGATCAATATTTCACTATAAATACTCCATCAAGTATTCTTCTTTCAGGCATCAGTTTTTCAGATTATTTTGTACAGTTTCTGTGAAACATCCTAAGTGAGTAATTTTAGTTAATTTTTTGAATATGTGACTGTGTCCCAAAGTGTAGATATTTAATAACAAAGACATTTAGATTTTCGCTTCGTACAGTCAAAATCTTTGTTCGTTATCACACCCTATATACATTTAAAATGTTATGTCTTAATTTATAACTAATTATCTAAATCTACTAATTCAGAAGTTTCGACGTTTTAAATTATCTCGGGAGTTACCCAGGAGGTATATTATTCAGAAAATATTTTGATTCAACCCTTTCTTACATTTTCCGCTTCGGAGTTTCTAAGCTCTTCGAACAGAGTATATTTTTGTAGGCTTCAGATGAATCGCTCTTTTAGGGATACACCAGGGAGACTTTTTGATATTTTTAAGCACTTTTGATTAGAAATATTACCTTAAGTCTAACGGGTTTAATTATGGTTGGTAAATGATATATTTACTCTTTGTGCACAGTGACAATAATTATTGATACTGCTCTTCGATCATGTAGTAAGATAGACCTGTGGAAGTAGTGGGTTTAATGATTATCTAGACGGGGAAAGAGAAAAGGTACACAAACGGAAAACTTGGCAGTGCCGTACCGTATGAAAGGGGTTATATATTGTTAATTACTATAAAAAGCTAGTTGAAAGCGGATTGACATGATTTTAAAAATATTGTTTATAGCGTATATTTTTAACTTTCAATGCAAGAATAGTATTTGACAGTATTGTGATACTACATAGACCATGCACAGGCTTGTCATTTTGTATATTATTTACTTAATTTTACAGGATTATTAAGTTTGTACTTTAAACAATTTGTATACATTTTGAGTAAATATACCTACTATAAAGCTTGACCGATGATGGAGAAAAGAAATTAGAATAATATTGTGAAGCAAGAATATTACACATATTTTTGACAATATACCTTCCCTTATGAAATAAAATAAAGACCAATTAAAGCATTTTATTTATCAACCAAAAATAGTTATACAAAAATACGGAGATTAATGAACTCTATTATTTACAAAGTACTGTAGCAAAATTTTGCCATACACAAGTTAGAGGGAACAGAAGAAATAATGGCATTGTGTTTGTTTTCTATTTTAACAATTCTGACAATGAATGAAGTGGTGTTACTAATTTAAAATGGGTAGCGTCGATTCAAATTTTCTGATATTTTTAAATACCTATAATAAGAATTCCTTATTTAAAATGGTTTTATTTGGGTAGATGGCTATTTTTTAAAAATTTAAATGCAAATAAAAACCTACAATAAAAAAAGTTCAACTCAAAAAAATGAACCGGTGCGCACTTTTCTGAACCGAGTGTAGAGACAGTTTTTCAGTTTCAGTTCAGTCGTAACAAATATGGCGATGGCAAATGAAGAGTTGTTTCTAAAATATAAAATTTTTAGAATTTGTAAAGAAATATTGGAAACTTCTTCATCAGATTCAGACAAAGAAGATTTAATTGAGGCCAAGTTCATTAATCTTGGCAAAAATAAAAGATTACATTGAATCGGGGGTGTCGCACCTGGATGACTCCCAGGTAGGTACCATAAATATTGTTGTAAGTCCTGTTAATGCATAGTATACTTTGACATCTTAAGAACTTAAACATATGTAAGTTTATGTTAATATGTCGATAAAATATTCTGTAACAATATTAAATAAATGTTTAAAATGAAAGCTTGGCTTGGATCTTGTTTGGAATATGGAAGGTACTACTTTTATTTATCACTCAGATGATAGCTGTCAAATTCAATACAATGCACTGGGTGGTCAACTGCGTGTTCGGTTGGAATAAGCTTGTATGACGTCACTAAATTGAACCAGTTCTTAGCAACGAAAACTCGCACTTCACGAGTGCGAACTGAGTGTGACCAGTCGAAAACGCTATTAGAATACGATATCCCGCCATCATGGAGCGCTTAGCCGTGTCGCGAAGTCGAGTCGCGCCACTGACAGGTGACGTGACGTCTCTCCACTTCCCCAATCTTCCGTCGCGTCATCCTGAGGTAGCAAATGGTAGGTTAGGTTGGCAGTATTGTTGACATGTTAGGTTAGCCGACGGTAGACAACTCAGGTTTGACCGCTGACAGTTTTCAACACTGGATTGACAGCTATCAGTTGGCCATACAGGTTTGACAGCTGACATTTGGCAACACTGGTTTGTGACAGCTGATATAACAGCTGACAGATGACATTACAGCTGTCATATGCCTTGTCTGCGCAGTGCTTGGGGTCAAAGTGTGATCAACATGTCCATTAACTATTACTACTACAAAAAAGAATTGTTTAACTAGGTGTAAGTAGACGTTTGCAATAAATTCTTATAAATTACCTTTTACCTATATCTAATACGAAAGTATGTATATAAAGACACTTGTTTACTTACTCTATTGACAAAACAGATTTCAAATAAAATGTTCGATTATTATAGATAAATAAATCTTCAGGTGAAAAGTGATCTGAACAAACTTTGGCATCTTTCAGTTTTCAGATCTTCCTCATTTATTTTCAAGTAGTTCAGCCACAATGACATTGGACAATGTCTTTCGGAAACCTGTATATGTATATATCATTTAGGTATTTTAATATCACACAGTTGTTACGTCCATGGATATCTATATTATTTACATTTCATGAGATTGATTTTGACATAACCTATCTGCGAAAATAGCGAGCATTGGTTTTGGGTGGTTCTTGGTCTAAAATGTTCAGAAAACTATGCATCTCTTTACTATTTTGAAATGTATAAGCACGTTTGTAGACAATTTCTTTTATATAAATAAATAAAACAAGAATATTCCACTAAAATAAAACACCCAACACTTAAAAAACATACACAAACAGGGTTGCCAAATGTTCAGTTAAAATATAGTATTTAAACCGATTAAACCGATGTATCCTAGTGAACAAAATCTAAAACCATCTAATTTAAACACCTATTCAATGCAGAAAAAGATTAAATTAGAAATTTTATGAATATGATCCAGATTCTTGAATCTATTGTTTAATATTAAGCTCCATATTAAGTATCTTGAACCTTGAAACATTGGGAATTAATCATTATTATCCTTATACGTTTAATCGAAACAGACACTGTGGCAGCCTCTGCTGGTACTATCGTTTCTTGTGCATGTGATTATGGACCTTATTATCTTATTATATACGACAATTGTTTATGTAAACAAGGCGTATCCATTCCAATACATGATCGAATGGATATACAATAATATGTTCCTTTAATTTTGTGTAAAGCAGTTAGTATTTCACCTAAAAATTTATATTTTCTTATCTCCATGAAAAGTCGGACTTAGGTCTGAAGTAAGGCATAACTCGATGGAAAAGAAAAATAACTTTATTATATAAAGAGTAATACATGACATCTTTATTAATTAATTGACAACTCTATCAACAAACATACATAATCATTTTTATATTTGCTGGATATGCTAGTCTAGTCTATTACATCAGTCTAATCTGCAACAAGGTCTATTCTGTAGTAGTATATAGTATAGTTTTACATATAAATTAAAATTTAATTTCAAGATAGGATGTTTTTTTAGTTGACTGTTCTTTCCAAATAATATAGATAGAATTTACGCTACTTATGCATCAAATCCGTGGTGCTTAGAAATATCCTAAAATCAAAAATAACAAATTTTGGAGTTAGGTTACTTCTGCTCTAAAGCGACGCTATATTCGTACCTAATTTATAATCCAATAGTTACTTTTCAATCAAAATATACACACTTTCGAATATGTAGAATGGCTAAATATAATCATAATTCAAGCTTATAACTGACTGCCCGTCTAACGCAGCAGAAATGTCTACAAACTGCCACTAGGTAACTTCATTCGATGTTGATGTTTACTAAACTAGTTATAAAATCAAAACTCTAAGTAGGTGGAAACTGTTGGATATACGCTGCGTTAATTCCAAAACGATTCACTGTGAATAAATAGGAGGATATTATTATGGAAAATTTTCGAAATAATGATAACATTTATTCGGGTAAAAGATTAGAATGGTATTTTAAAAGATTATGGAAGCATTCGTTTTGAATAAACATGAAAAGCACTTCGAGGTAATGGGTGATTAAAATTTGATGACATAAATACGTAGAAACTAATAATATTTAGTAATAACACACATCAAAATAGGCAAATGTAACTAGATTTTGGTGAAAAATCATAATCGATTTAAGGTCCAAAATAAAAATTCAATTTAGTGGTATAACATTTTAAAATATAACTGCAAATTAAATAGGATTTAATTTATTATTTTCTAAATCATTAAAACTTCTTCTATTTGACAGTAAAATTTATTTTTTAATTGGTATATGTTAAATATATTGATGTCTCTGATTTTAAGTATAAAGCATTTAACATTGTTTTGCCCAATGACTTTTTCATCTTGCCTTCATTATGTCAGTATGTTTATCGCAAATATTTTGTTAGCAATTCGTCGTACAATCTTTTACTAGTGTAAGTTATTTTTTTATAATAGATTCACTTTTGAATATTATTTATTTTGTATAATAATTTATTGGTAAATAAACCCCAACCCAATATACAATATAAAAATAATGATTCCGTAAAAAAATTTTAAGTAAACCATAAAGGGGTTGATTTATGTTAATAATAATTTTAATGAGTACCCAATCCAAATTTCATACTCAAACCCCTTTTTTGCCATTGGCGTAGAATTTTTAAAGGTGCAATTATTTAAAAAATCAAGTTCTACAATAAACAATAAACTGTGGATTCTAAATATGTACTTAATAGATTTAAAATTCAAAAATAATAAAATTGTAATTAGAAAAATATAAAATATCCTTACATAAAGATGTTTCATTCCTTATATTTTCAAACAGGATGTTAAGTGTTTGTAAAAGTTGAACATAAGTGTGTGTGTGTGTGTGACAGATATGGCTTTAAACGGTGTCCATTTGCCACAGACTTTTCATTTAATAAAAACGGAATACAAAAAAGAAATAAATCAAAGAAGTAGTGTCTCAAATATTGAGTATAAATTTAATTAAAATATTGAGGATATGTTTATCGGTGCTTATCAGAAGGGATGTCAAATTTACTGGCAGAGGAAAATTGGGAGGTATTAAAAACTTATATAGCACAGATGTTTGCAATGCATAATTTTGACAGTCAAAGAAAAGGTTAATGGCTTCTCCAACCCACGTATTATTGCAAGTGCAAGTGGGAGAGTGTATGATTCTTATTTTATGTAGATGGGCAGGAAATCGTCCATGATTTAATTTGAGACGTTATAGAATAGAAGTATATTTTTTGGGTAAACCAAAATTGTTGAGATGAGAAATATTATTAGGAAGTTGTCTATGAAGTTAAAAATAATGACTTTTAATTTTTAGAAACATTATGGTATTGGCTTATCCATCTGTGTCTTATGTTTTTCTTATATGTATTGATGATATCAGGCAATGATGAGACTTTGGTATATACACCGATCCTACAGGCAGCTTTAGACCAAGAACTACAATTTCATTTCCAGTAAGGCCACATTGTCCTTTAACCCAAATAAAGTTAATATTTTTGTTGATAGTCCTTAGATTATATAATAAATTTTTAATTTCAAATATAAATTCTTGTCAATAAAACTTTATTGGTGAGCCTTGAATAGCCTGTAAGACCGACTTTAAATCAGACATAATAAAGAACGCTTGGACTTAACTGCACGTTTACGTTCATAGCATCACTTCAACTCTCTAGTAAGTACCCCGTATTATTGTTCCAATCTGTTTAATTACATAAATTAGCTCAAGTATGAAATGTCTCTTTAACTAACGAATCTCTCGTGTACATATAGGAAAGAAAATATTAATTTTGCTTTTGTCATTCACCGGTTTGCTCTTTGACTGATGCCATATAAAGCTTCCAAAGCTTTTAACAACGTACGTACACGACTAGTTAACTGGACGTTGTGGTTTTTCCACTTAACTGGGAAAATTCAGAATATACTTCAAAGGAAAATATTTATCGACTCGTTAAAACGTTTTACAAAAAACGAAGGATAGTTTCATGCAAATTCTTTATAAAAACTTGACAAAGTAAAAACAAACAAAATGATTTATTGCTTGCATACTAGTATTGTTGCGATTGTACACCTACCAGGTGGACAGAGAACGTCAAATAATGAGGGGACAGACTTGAGAAGAACTTATTTATTTATTATAAAAATATATAGATAATTCACAAAATTATTAATGTCAATTCAATAATATAAGTCATAACTTTTTTTTTAAACCAAGGTAACATAAAACGAAAATAAAATACATCAACAATACGGAGTACCAGTAACTTGTAGTGATGGGAAGACCCGGTTCATCTTGACGACCCGGGTCAGACAAGGTCAATCATTTGAATGACCCGTTCACAAAGATTCGTTCATATGAACGATATGATCAGTGAATGAGAATTTATACATCGCCTATGATTTGCACAGTACGCGCTGATGGTAAGTCTGTGATGGTAAGACTCTGTCGGCTCTTTTTATGAACCGGGTCATAATGGTTGCAGTCTCGTCTCATCTCAGTTCATTGTTAAACATTCGTAATTCGTAACAGATATAGATGGATACAGATTTATGATTATGACTATATTATATTATGAAGCCTTGGTACTTTTTACTTCTTTCTCGTTTCAGTGTTTAATCGATCACGAATCACTACCACGTCATCACGATCATCGTTCACTACATTACATTTTCAGTCATTCATTATATTCTGTTCAGTTACCAATCAATCGGTGAAAAAACAGCTCTTCAATTCATTAAAAATCTCATAAATAAACAGGGTCATATGAACGATAGGGTCACGAAGAGTGATTGAATCGATCACGGGTCTTCGGGATGATTCGTTCTTTTTGAACGGGTCGTTCATGAACGACACATCGCTAGTAACTTGAGTCAGTAATACTAAATGGAATGTCAAGGAGTCAGTTGTAATAAAAATATTTATAAAAGCATGAACGGACTTTGACATATACAAAATAACAGAAAAAACACAAAAGAAAGTTAAACAATAACCTTGACTCACCTTGACTAATTCCATAAAGGAAGCGCTACAAAAAGTTTAACAGAACGAGTTAAAAAAGTCATGTGTAATAAGTATTTTCTAAAAAATTTTTAATGTAGGTTAGGTTAAACCACCAGATGTCTTTTTTGAATAAAATAATTATTTAAAACACATTTAAGACAATTATTAACTAAACAACACAAAATAGTTTTACAAGCACAAACAGTTTAAAAATTTTTAAGGAAATAATGTTAATTACTGAAAGTAAAAAGTAAAAAAGTAAAAATTATCAGACTGTCAAGACATCTATCTAGATTTTTAACGAATCAATGCAGTAAACTGTAAATTTTAAATTAGCGGATAAATAGTGTTCATATATATTTATTTTCTTGTTTAGTGTTCTAATGTTTTTTCTGTTATTTTGTATATGTTAAAGTCCGTTCATGCTTTTATAGGACTCGAATTGGAATGATTTAAAAAGTCGAACTGAAAAGGATTTTAAGAAAATACAATTGTGGTTCCAACATAACCTTCTCACACTAAATATTGAAAAAACGCACTATTTACCATTTACATCATATGAAAATAATCTACCGAATTTTAATACTTTAGAAATAGATCAGTCCAGTGCAATTCCAGCTGCAAAATCAGTTAAATATCTAGGTATCATAGTTGATAGACATCTAAGATGGGACCTTCATATTAAATCGGTTGTACAAAAATTAAGAGGCATGTTAGGGAAATTTAGACACCTTAAAAAATTGTTAACTGAAGTTCACCTAAAGACGCTCTATTATGGATTAATTCAATCGCAGTTGAGTTATGGAATAATAGGATGGGGCGGAGTAAGTAACTTTTACCTACAAAAAGTAGACATTATTCAAAAATGGCTAATAAAAATATTATATGGGAAAAGTCGTACTTACTCCACAAACTCCCTATTTAAATTATCGGGGCTATTAGATATTCGGCAGATTTTTTGTTTAAAAATATTATTATTTACTAAACAAAAAAAAATTAAAATAAAACCCATTTCTCACAAGTACGAAACGAGAATTAAGAGAAGAGCATATATTACACCAAGATGCGAAAAAACTGCAGGTCAAAAATGCTGTTCCTATCTAGCACCTAGAATATTTTCAATAATTCCCGATTTTTTAAAAAATATACAACAATACAAACACTTTAAACAAAAAATTAAAAAATGGATAGGGGAAAGTGACAGAACAATATTTCATAAGTTTGTAAATTCAAATATGTAAATAATATAAAATGTGTTAATAATATAATATAGGTAAATAATATAATATAAAATAATAGACTTGAATTTGATGCTATACCTAATTACATTACATAAAATTACGACAACATGATTAGAACAATATTCCCGATTATAACAATACACCCGAATATGACAATACACCCGATTATGACAATACACCCGATTATGACAACTCATATAATTATGAACTATTCCTGATTTTGACAACTCACTTAATTTTGAAATTTCATTGTAATCTTTTAGTTCTCGAATGATAATAGAAATTATTATAGTAATAAGATTAATATTAAGGATATAAATGTATGAACTTACTAAATAAGTATATCACAATACAAGCTGAGCCTCTTCTGGGGTGACGCTTCTGTGATTAGTCGTAGTTTATTCAGCATAATATTGTAATTTTACATGTAAATATTTTTTGGTATTGAATAAACTCATTATTATTATTATTATATTATTATTATAATTGTTTTTATTACAACTGACTCCTTGACATTCCATTTAGGTGTGCCTGATGATGAAGTGACAACTTCGAAACCGGTCGCCAATAAATTGACTTGTGAGAAATAAAGGACCTTTTCTTTAACCTTTACACTTAATCCCTACTACTCACATATGGCTACCCTCACTCCAAAAGTATTTTAAAGTCTAGGTTAATTTTATAAATACAATATGGACCAAATTTTATTTTCTCACATTAAAAATTTCGTAAACTACAAAAACGAGTTTCTAATTGTTTTATTACATCCTTGTCTCAATTGAAACTAATCATTAATCATTTAACCTTCTGTTCTATAATGAAGTAGCGTCTGCTGTCTGTCTTCGGAATCCTTTAAGAGAAACTGTTTTTACCTATTTGGTATTCAGGATGGCAATCCTGTCAATCCGAATCTATTTGATTGAAGGAGATATTGGATTCTTCGACGAAATTAATTTGGCAAATTGTAGGGATGCCTCGAAGCATTAATCGTCTAACTAGTCGCTTAAAATAACATTTTTAATTCTGAAAATGATCCCTGAGAACGTGACGTTACTGGCGATTGGCGTAAATTAATGCGGAAGCACAGACATTGGTTTGCTTTGTTTTTGTATTACACGATGCGTAACTTATTTTTTCGTATATGTTACGGAGTTTGGAGTACAAATATTTTTGCTATTAGATGTATGCAAAATGGTTCACTTTAACAAATAAAATTTTTGAAGAAAAAAAAAAGTCAGAGTAATATTCTAGTAAAAATAAACAAATAAACGAAATTAATTAGGAAAACGTGCATATGCCACGTAAAAAGTTCGTTTTTTGGAAACAGGCGGAATTGAAATTAACAAAATCATAAACATTTTTTTGAAAAATATATAAAAAAAGGTTTTTTCCTTATAGTAGCTTTATGCATACAATTAGAAATGCATATTCACTCACTAGACATATCTTTTCTATACCATTTATAGTTAACAAAATTCTCTATTAAAACATCTAAATTTGCCCACCCTGTACAGTCCTGGTATTAACAGAAACAAATTAATGACTATAATTGCTTTCAATGCAAAAAATACTGTTTCCCAGATGATCTTTTAATAAGACTACCACAAATTAGTTGGAATCGAGAATAAAGATAAAAAAGCCAAATTAAAGTAGAAAATCTCCAGGGAAAATTTACGTGACTAACGGACAGACCGATAAAAGAACGTCTAACCAATATGTCTTCCTAAAAAGCAGAGTTGCCAGATATTTAGCCGTATGAACCACAGATTTGGATAGAGGAGATATGAAAAGGCCATTTTCCCCGGTGTTTCAAAATAATCACACCATGTTGGCAATTTAAGCGTACAACGCACATGCGCAGTTGTTGTAGTGTCATTTATGTCAACTAGTCTTGATTTTTTTCGAAATTCGCTATTTTAGTGAATTTAAATGAGTTTTAGAAGTTTTTACTATAGACAATTAATAAAATGGGAAATACTTTCTTTGTTTTTGGTTGTTTAAACAACGAGGATTCAGAAAACATTACATTCCACAAGTAAGACATCTTTTCTACTAGAACCGTATTCTTCACTACATTTTTTTAGACTATATTTTCATTTTCTAGAAAACGAAATATCATAGTACAATAACAAACTGTATGTAGGTATATAACGTTGATATTGCTATCATTTTTTTTAGATTGAGGAAAAGGCGTATGCTTCTTGGTTAGTAGCTATTGGAAGAAATCATTGGAAAATATAAGTGCAAATAACGCTATTTGTTTTTCCCATTTTCATAAAGATGATTTAAACGTTTCAAAACGAATAGATACAATAAAAAAATAATGCAATACCTTCCATAAATATGCCTAAAATTGAAGATTTTTATAACATTAGTGTTATGAGGTAAATATATACAGGGTGGCCACTTTTTCATTGAAATGTATTGCTATCTCGTAAACCCTTGGTAACACAAAGTTGGTTAAATGGGGAAAAAGTTGCATATTTCGAAGTACAATCTGAGGGCGTTTTAAAAACTAAAATATCAGGTCCGGTTTCCGAGATATTCGATAAAAAACAAATAAGTACTATTTCTTTATTCCGCTACAGAACGTTTACTTGCAAAAATAGACAAAAACTCATTTGGAGTTTTTTGTTTTATATCAAATTGTGCGTATGATAGCGTATTTAGTTTTTTTATCCGACGTTTCGTAAATGCAGGACCACCATCAACTTCTTTATTTGAATATGGACCAATATTTTCCTGGCTCATAATTTTAATGCATGTTCAATGTTGAATACAATGATGTAATAACATATTGTGATTAGTCAACATTTCGGAAGATTTGAACATCATCAGGTAAGTTTACAAGTACAGACCTGTGTTTTGTTAGTTAAAAATATTTAAATTAGTAAATGATGTATTATCAGTGTAAGAAATCAGGCACGTTTACTTGTACAGACCTGTATTATAAATTATTTGAAATACACAACTACATTTTAAATGCTTAAAATAATTTAATAAAAAAAAATATGTATTTAACTACTTAATCACGTCAGAAACAAATAAATGAAAACAATGATTAACGATAAGAGAAAAACTACAGTAGTTGCTCAAAATGTCCTCCTTCTTCTTGAATACATAAGTCAATACGGTCTGTCATTTGAGCTATGCTGGCAGAAACCATTTGTGGAGTGATATTATTAAACGCATTAATTATCCTATCTCGTAATTGATTTAAGTCATTTGGAATACCATCATAATATACTTTATTTTTGATATATCCCCATACAAAATAATCCATAGGATTTAAGCAGGGTGACCTAGGGGGCCATCGAATAGGTCCATGTGTACCAAACCACCTCCTGGGAAATCTTTCGTTTAAATAATTTCTGATTAATGCAGCATTATGTGGCCCACAGCCATCTTGCATAAAATAAATATTTCTTCGATCACCTAAAAGAAGAATATCTAACATATCTTCTAGCAATTGTAAATAGTTGTGTTGGTTGAGGTTTCCGTTAATAAAAATAGGACCAATTATTTTATTATTGAGTATTCCACACCATAAGTTTATTGAAAATTTAATTTGGGGTCTTACTACTTGAATTAAATGTGGGTTGTCGGTGGCATAAAAATGTTTATTTTTCTATTAAATATTCCACTATTAGTAAATGTCGATTCATCTGTCCATAAAATTCGTCCATGAAAGGATACATCATTATTTAATTTTCGTTTATACCAACGGCAAAATTCTATTCTACGATTATAATCTCCGGGATGTAGCTTTTGTACAGTTTGGAATTTGTAATCATGGTACTTATGTTTTTTAAGAATGTTTTTCACAGTACTTGCAGAAACTCCACATTCTCGGCTTATTGCTCTAGACGACGTTTCAGGGTTGATATAAACTTGAGACAAAACATTTATTTCATTTATTGTATTACGTTTTAAATATTTACCACGTTTTTTTTTTTCAATATTTCCTTTGTGAGCCATATTTAACGCTATCCTATAATAAATTAATAAAGATGTTTGCCTCCTTCCTGGATACAACTGAAGGTATCTTTCTGCAGCTTCTCCACTATTTCTGTTACATTTTATGTACACATCGTACATATCTTTTTTCTCACTTCTACTGTAACGAACCATATTTTCAATACCCTAATTAAAAATATACCAATGCTTTTATCCGATACCAGACTGTCAAATATACAATAATAAAAATGTGACATGCCAGGTTAACTTGATTTAAATTTATCTGTATAATAATCAAGACGTGTTGCTAGATATACAATTATTATTGTAAGTAGGTATCTATCTGCAGTTTGTTAACTTTTTCTTTTTTATACTATGAGGAACCATATCAGTTTAAAAAATCCAACAAAATATGACAAATCAGGCTAACTTTATGTATTTAAAAATCGGGATGTACTTTATTTATAGATTAATATTGGGATTGGTCAAGTGCAAAAACCATAAAAATGGAAAATATTTTTTAGCAAATGTGTAAACGAACATGTTGTCTTGATGTAAAGTTAAAAGTTTGACTTTGGTATTTATTATTTATAATCTTTTACAACGATAATACATCATTTACTAATTCAAATATTTTTAACTAACAAAACACAGGTCCGTACTTGTAAACTTACCTGATGATGTTCAAATCTTCCGAAATGTTGACTAATCACAATATGTTATTACATCATTGTATTCAACATTGAACATGCATTAAAATTATGAGCCAGGAAAATATTGGTCCATATTCAAATAAAGAAGTTGATGGTGGTCCTGCATTTACGAAACGTCGGATAAAAAAACTAAATACGCTATCATACGCACAATTTGATATAAAACAAAAAACTCCAAATGAGTTTTTGTCTATTTTTGCAAATAAACGTTCTGTAGCGGAATAAAGAAATGGTACTTATTTGTTTTTTATCGAATATCTCGGAAACCGGACCTGATATTTTAGTTTTCAAAACGCCCTCAGATTGGACTTCGAAATATGCAACTTTTTCCCCATTTAACCAACTTTGTGTTACCAACGGTTTACAAGATAGCAATACATTTCAATGAAAAAGTGGCCACCCTGTATACATAAAATTATTAATTTGTTTCTTTTTTATAGTTTCTAAGAAACTGATAAAAAATTGTTAATTATCCCTATTATTTTTAGAAATTTACAACCTTCAGCTTCAACGAATATTATTAATTCAGAATCTAAGGAGGAATTATAGAAATTGCCAGTTGGTTATTTTTTATTAAGGGTTTAGATGGTAATGAAATAAGAAATGTGGCGTTATAGGCTCTTCTAAAATTGCATGAATATGGAGTTATCATTACCTAATTATCATTTGATGGACTTACAATGATAACATTAGATGTAAACCTATATAACTTTGATATTGACACTGCAACTCCATATTTCTTGCATTCGCCATAGATAAAAGTATATTTTTTATAATTTTAGATGCATGTCACATACTTAAGTTGACTTGGAATAACTGGGATAATATTACTATAATTGTCGAAACTAATGGCGAAATTATTGATATTAATTATATAAAATTGTTGCATTATATTCAACAAACAGAAGGTTTAAGTTTGGGTAGCAAATTAAGAGTGGCCCATATGGATTGGAGAAAGACATGAAGGTTTGCACACTTAAACGAATTTAGAAATTACAAATACTAAGTAACATTACTATTAATTGTATAGGGACATTTGAGAAACTGTTCGATTTACTAAATTCTCGAAATCTTTTTAGATTTCAATGGAAAATGCCTTTGTCTCAAAAACGAAGAATATGTGGATGTCTGGAATATAAGCTGCAATAGAATATATAAAGAAACTTAAAACCTTTGACAGAAGTTATGTTATTCAGTGACCGAAGAAGAATAGCGGTGTTCTAGACTTTATTTTATAAAGTTTGTAATAGGTTTATATGAGAAATATGTAAACTGTCTGTTAATATATAAACTTAGTATAGATCACTTAGAGCTATTTTTCTGCAGTATATGAAATAGTATTAGTTTAATTGTATGATGTAATTACATTTTATTTCTAGGGGTGGGTATGGATGGAACAATAATCCTTTATCTCTAAAAAATTTTGATTCGTATAGACTACGATTACTTTTGTACCATGACATTAAGAATCTTAGTGGCTATTGTATTCTTTAGGACCCCATCAACATTTTACAAATGACACTACAAAAGTACAACCTATAGTTCATTACCACTTTCTTACTAAATATAACTGAGAGAAACTTCAGAAGATTCAAAATTCTTGCATAAGATGTACTTGTAATATTCCTTATAGAAATCATGTTTCTCCATACATTCGCAGGTTAAATAAATAGCTAAATTCATGAAAGGGTAAAAATATCTATTTTAATTTTAATGTTTAAAATTTCACAATATCTTACTAAAAAGATCACTTTACACAATGTAAATTTAAGAGTGAAAACTTTTACAACCCCAATGCATAGAACTTCAAAATCTAAGGTTGTTTTAGATACGTAGCACCATTATTGTTGAATTCAGAACTTAATAATTTGAATTTTAATCATTTTGTTGACTATTAGGCAAGTTCTTATTTCAAAACAATGATTTAATTTAAAATAATGATTTTGTGAAAAATTTTTTTGTTATAATGAGGATCAATTGAAAAACGGCTCAGCCGAATTCATTCATTTTGAGACACTAATGTATTTATAGTTGCTCAATAAACATTAGTTTAAATATAGTGATGTTCACATTGTCAAAAAATGTACAGTATGTTAAGCCGACGCATCAGGCGTAATAAAGATGAGAATTTAATTGTATTTGGATGTGAGAGCGATAAAGATAGTAATTGATTTTACCATACCCTTTCGATGGCAAGCATAAGTTATTGCGGTCCACACTCATTCATATCATTCTATTTCTCTCTATTCAATGGCATTGTGTTCCATACCGTTTTCCTGGAGCCAGGATGGAAAAGTTAAATTACTAAAATAATTATACAAAATGTAATTAAGTTGTTAGATATTTCAGAAAACATTGTTTATATTGCAAAAAAATGATAAAATATTCTGCTGGCCAAGATTCACCTTTCTAGCGCAACAGCTAATAAAAATTATTGAAAATTATTTTTAGAAAAAAATGGGGGTAATATAAAAAGTATTTTTAATCACATAATCAATTACCTGCTAAAAAATGTTCATTTTCAATTAGTTTAAAATAAAAACTTGTTTCGAGAAATCAATAATCATAATTATGAGTATCTACCCTTATTTATAGGAAAATCACATATCAAGATTAATAAAAACCTTAAAGACATTGTTCAAACACCAATGAAAATTTAAAAAACTAAATTAGTATTTTTTGTTCCTTATTAACTTTTATTAAATAGCTTTTTTTTATTTATAATTTATTGGTGCCATTTTCTAATGTAATATAATGTTTTAAGTTTAATAACATAATGTTATAATAATATATTTACTGTAGTATTTATTACACAAGATAAAAAAGTAAAACCCTTCGCACTTGGCAAAATCAAAGCTTTGTTACTACTTATTCTCTCACAACCTCCGTCTATGTAAGCGGGTGAATTTACCGCCTTTTCAGATTCCTTTAGTGATCGAAATCAAGAATGTCTATTCCTTGCTGATGAGTCCTAATAACGACAAAACCGGTCTAAGAATAACGTTATCTATGGTAAGCAAGATCAAATTTTCAATATTGAAATATAAATTTTTTTAACTTTGTTCTTTTCTTTGGATATAATTCAATGTCTGCTGCGGAATTAGCCAAAGAAGTAGTTGTTTTTTCGTAGGGAAACGTTAAAGTTTGGATTTATTTCCCTTTTGATAGTTTTAAATTTACTCTATTCTTTAGTAGGAATATGCCCATAATCTCTTATTTATTTTGATTGGTGATTCTTAATGTATGCTCAAGTGCATGCCATAGAGTACTTTGGAACGATATTACAAATATATTTGAATTCCTTAGTTTTGAATTTTTTAATAAAATACTTTCAAGATCTGAGCAATCAATATTCCCATGTAATAATTACATACAAAATGATAGTTTTTAATATGAAAGTTCTGTTTAAATCACGTGATTCCAGATTTATTTGCTACAAAATATATGACGGCTTTGGATTGTTGTATTCATTTCATATAAAATGGTATTTTAAATATATTCTGTTTTTATTTAATTTAAAATTTCCAAAAAACTATGATGTTTTTTATTTTTAGAAATCTCTTAAAATCCATAAAAAAGAAAATTAAAATACTATTACGAATTTTTAAGGTTATTAGTTCTACTGTATAAGTAAATCCTTAATATTTTCGAATTATGTTTAAATGTGTTAGTCCTATCCTGTACACTTCAATATACAATCAATGCGCA
Organism: Psylliodes chrysocephalus; assembly: GCA_927349885.1. NCBI lineage: Eukaryota > Metazoa > Arthropoda > Insecta > Coleoptera > Chrysomelidae > Psylliodes > Psylliodes chrysocephalus. Next base: position 3,722,391 of record OV651828.1, read on the forward strand.
AGTGCGTGGGTCGCTTTTTTTTAAAGATGCCTTCAATTCTACGTGCCTGATGAAAATGACATTTCCTATCTCCTTTATCGATGTCTGTGGTATGAACAATTCAATAAACCATTAAAATTTTTATATTGTACACTAGAATGAGCCTGCATTACTGAAAGTTGTGCATAAATAAAAGAAAACTTTCAAGTTATATATATTTTTCTTCTTTTTTAAAATAGTAAAAATCTATTATCAGTACAAAATATTAAACATTTTCCATCATCACAGAATAATTTAAAATGCAAAAAAATTATATTAGCTTCAATTTTTAACATACCGACCGTTCCAAATTTAGGAAAATTATAAAAGTGAAAAACATGTTTTCTATCCACCCACTGGGAACATTTTTGAAATTTAATTTTAAGCGAGGATCGTGACTATTTGACGAAATTTAGCGCCAACGGTTTTTTCGCCATTTAAAATGAATTTACTACATGTCAGTTTCATGATGATCAATGAAACCGATAATTAAGTGTAATTGGGTGACATAGATCAACGCTCGGTTTCGCTTTCCATTTTTTTTCTTATCCCATTTTTCCAAAAATACAAAACAAATGTTTTGTTTGGTCGACTGTGCATATATATGCTGGCAAGCTAACTCTAGAACGAAAGTTCTGATTGACTTGCGGTTTGGATTTTCTTAAATAATTGTTCTAACTTAGAACCTTATCGATTTTCAGAATTTTTGATTCATCCTAACTACGTTAATATCAGTGTTCTTAAAATACGCCCATGCATTTCCTATGTGACTTATTTTACGCATTCCAATCATTCCTAATGTCTAACATGTCCTCTATCTCGATTACGACCTTTCTCTCGAATGTAACTAATTCCCGATTATGATCCCTTTCCCAATTATGACCATTTCCAAGTATTACATTATATAAATAATTTAATTTTATTATTAACAAGTTTCTTAACATTTTGTCTAAGATACAAAGAAACTGATCCATTGGGCTAATTCATTATTTATTAGGTCATATTATAGAATTAATTTTTGATTAAATTTTTTAGTAATACCTACCACGTTTAAGCTGTCCATAACAGCTTCTGTGTAGTTCATGTTTATTTGCTTATCTTTAAATGACATTTTTATACATTGTATTTATTTTTTGTGAATAAACAACACTATTATTATTATTATTGCAAACATTCCCATATCGGTCTCTCCAACGACCTGTCAAACAACAGCTGTTAATTGTTAAGGTGAGATTTTATAGTTGCAAGCATAGATATTTTGGAGGCTATTTTTATTCGAAATAGTAGTCGCCAAGCCGGCCAATTTATGAAAAATATATAAGCAGTTTCTTAAAAATTACTTTTTTATGATGTTGCTTACTACTATTTCGCCAGTGACACCTTCATTAAATTTACTGGCTTTCTGTCGCAACACCATAGAACCATTTTATTTGGCAAAATCAGAATTATGCTTGTCAAGTATCAAGTTGTCAAGTGTGAAAATATACATTCGAAGTAACCTCAAAACTATGGATGACATTAAGAAACAAACAAAGTGGAATTCTAGGACTTCTAAACCAACAAGTATAAAAGATTCATTTATTAAGATAAATAATGGGATAAATCAAAATTTTAAATTGTATATTTTTAAAGCAAATTTGTATTTCACTTTATGAGGTCATATCTGTTATACTATTAGTTTCCAAAATTTTATATTCACACTATAAATAATTATTTTTTATCAATAAACCCCATTTTAATCAAAATTAATAGATACATTGTTAAAACGAAATTGTGACACAAACCGAAATCTGATAATTTGAAAATTAGATTCAGTACAATATTGCAATGATAGGATCTTTCCAATTAGCCAAATTTCATTAATGTTTCGAAGCAGCAAATATTCACTATTTTATTCAATTAAGCGATCCTATTTCATGACGTCAATATCATGAAATGTCCCAACAATAATGCTGTAAACGAATAATTTTAAAATATATTATCATTAAAACGGATATAATCGTTACAGTGTGCGTCATATATGTAACTTTCTTGCAGAAAACTTGTCTAAAAAAAGTCCATTATTATTTATGTGTAGATTTATATGTGAAAATTTTAATTACAAGAATATTCTAATCTAGCTCAATTGAAGGCGTTAAAAAAACACAGAGATTGCAATAGTGCGAGAATATACACGTGTATGTTTTTAAATATTTTATGGAGACGTCATATTATATTGTATGCGCTTATCGTATAATTTTTAGACCTGATGATGGTTTAAGCCCGAAACCAGTTGTCACCTAACATTATAAAATTTATTTGTATGAGACTGTCTGTGAGTATTTTAAAAATTGTCAACGGTCAATTATCAACAAAAAACTAATTTAAAAAAAACCTCAATTCATCAACAAGAAATGTCAATTATTAACAAAATACCTAAGTTATCAACAAAAAACATCGATTTTCAGCAATAACCGTCAATGTTAATCGAAAAACATCCATTATAAATAAAAAACGTCAATCGCCAACGAAAAACGTTAATTGTCTTAAAAATACGTTAACTGTCAAATAAAAACGTCAACTGTCAAACAAAAACGTCAAATGCCAACAAGAATGTCATATTTCAAAAAATTGTCAACGAAAAACGTAGAGTATAATGGTCCGCTAATTATCCACTAACGTTACCTTAGCGACATATATCTTTTAATGCTTATAACAAAATGTTACAATCTAAGTTTAAGGTAACGTTAGCATAAACGTGTATCGTTTAGTGAATTGACGTTTGAGTCACCATTTTAGGGAAACTGCGTCCCTAATTTAACTGGGTTTTCATGAATGTCAACAAGCAGCGTGGTTACTTTTGGACCAAGTAAAAAACGTAACTATATTAATAAGTAACGTCAATTTTCACATTAGTTGTCGACACACACGTTAATTGTCAACAAAAAACGTCAATTGTGAACAAAAACCTTTAATTGTTAAGGAAAAAAGGCAAAAATCGACAGGAAAGGTTAAGTCTCAACAGAAAACATTAACTGTCAACACAGACTGTCAATATGATTAACGAAAAACGTCAATTGTCAACAAAAACCATTTATGTCAATGGAAATAAGGCAAAATTAACAGATAACATAAATATTTAACAAAAAACGTTAATTATCAACAAAAACTGTTAAATATCGGACCATACAATTGATTTTTGTTAAAAAAAACATTAATTTATTAACAAGAAACGTCAATTTATTAACAAAAAACGTCAACATATCAACAAGAAACGTTAATTAACGTTAAAATGTAAATTGTTAACCAAAACCGTTAAATATCTGACCATACACTTGATTTTTAACAAAAAAGTTAATTGATTAACAAGAATCGTCAATTTTCACATAACTTGTAGACAAAAACGTTAATTGTCGATAAGAACTGTTAATTGTTGTCAATAAGAACTGTTTATTGTCAATGAAAAATGCCAATTGTAAACAAAAACCTTTAATGTTCAACTAGAAAAGGCAAAAATCAACAGAGAATATAAATAATCAACAACAACAACGTCAATCGTTCACGAAAAACGTAAATTGTCAACAAAACTTATTAAATATCGGATCATACAGTTGATTTTTAACAGAAAAACGTCAATTTTCACATTAATTGTCGACAAAAACGTTAATCGTCAACGAAAAACATTAACTGTCAATGAAAAACGTCAATTGTGAACAAAAATATTTAAGTTTTAACGAGAAAATGCAAAGATCAACAGAGAACATAAAGATTCAACAAAAAACGTCAATGGTCCACGAAAAACGTAAATTGTCAATGAAAAACGCCAATTACGAACAAAATCCTTTAATTTCCAACAAGAAAATGCAAAAATTAACATAGAACATAAATAACCAACAAAAAACGTCAATCGTAAACGAAAAACGTAAATTGTCAAGAAAAACCGTTAAATATCGGACCATATACATGAATTTTAACAAAAAAAAAAGTTAACCTATTAACAAGAAACGTCAATTTTTACATTAATTGTCGACAAAAACGTTAATCGCCAACGAAAAATGTTAATTGTCAATGAAAAACGCCAATTGTGAACAAAATCCTTTAATTTCCAACGAGAAAATGCAAAAATTAACAGAGAAAATTAATAACCACCAAAAAACGTCAATCGTCCACGAAAAACGTAAATTGTCAAGAAAAACCGTTAAATATCGGACCACATACTTGATTTTTATCAAAAAAAAAGTCAATTTATCAACAAGAAACGTTAATTTTCACATTAATTGTCAACAGAAACGTTAATCGTCAACGAGAATCGTTAATTGTCAATGAAAAACGCCAATTGTGAACAAAATCCTTTAATTTCCAACGAGAAAATGCAAAAATTAACAGAGAACATAAATAATCAACAAAAAACGTCAGTTGTCTACGAAAAACGTAAATTATCAACAAAACCCGTTAAATAGCGGGTTTTAACAAAAAACACGTCAATTTACCAAAAAAAAAAAACATCAATTTTCACTTTAATTTTCGATAAAAACGTTAATTGTCAACGGAAAATGTTAATTGTCAATAAAAAATGCCAATTGTAAACCAAAACCTTTAATTTTCAATGCAAAATCAACAGAAAACGTAAATTATCTATCAAAAACGTTAAGAATTACTGAAAAACGTCAAATCTCAACAAAAACCGTTAATAAAATTGTCAACAAAAAAAAGGCAAAAATCAACAGATAACGTAAAAATTAACAGAAACCGTCAATTGTCCAAGAAAAACAAATTGTCAACAAAAACCGTTAAATATTAACGAAAAACGTATATTGTCAATGAAAAACGTCAGTTATCAACAAAAACGTGAATTATTGTAAATAAAAAGTAAATTGTCAATAATAATTTTTTGAATACAAGAGGCATTCTTTATACGTATACAAAATTTTAATTATTGACAGATAGGCAGATACGAGATGATTCCATGTGTACCTTTTTTCTTTCTACCAAATTTGAGACAAGCACTAAAAATTACTTATTTCCTGTAATTTCGAGTATAAACCCAACATTAACAATTTTAATAAAATACAGTTTTAAAAATTGTAAAACTTACAAAGCACGCCTGATTTATTATGGCCGTAAAGGAAAGTTTTTCCAGTTTAAAAAACTATTTTCCACCGGCTCTTTTGTCGCATGAATCACCAATAGCGCCTTTATAATTAATTGTCCTTTTTTAAGGCCATTTGAACGCGATGAAAAATTGGAGTCCGAAACTTTGGTTAACCGTATTGAGAGGTTAGCCGCGGGAACATTTCGGATTCAAGAGACGGTTGGTTGCTAGAGCTTTTGACAAATAGATTGTCACAGGAAAAGAAACGGATCTCTTTAGAAAACAAGGATAATAACAAGTCCTATTGCGATGTATTTTTCGAAAAAACATTATGAAGATTTATCGGTGTCTACATAAGAAAAATTATACATGAATTCCATTATTAATAGATCCTAGCTGTTTTCTCTTTTTAAAATTTTTAATAACGATTTAGGTATCTCTTCAATTTTAGATGGATTATTAATTATAAATAAAAAACAGTTCATTAAATTCAATATGTCAGTGTATGTATTTTTTTTAATTATCGATTGAAACAATATAACTAATAGATTAAAATTTTAAAACTGTAAGTAATTTCAACCATAAAGGAACGTCAGGATGTACAAATAAATTTCACGCCACCACAGCTTTCAATGTAGATTGGAACTGACAATATATCTTTTTGGAGAAGAGTCTTACTAAGGACCTGTAAAATACAAGATAAACTAACCGTCCAAATATATTTTCAAAAATGATCCAAATATGGAATAGAACCAGAAACAGTAAAACTTATAAAAACCAGATATTAAAATATCGATTTGACTTTTTTTATTGAAAAGATACTTCTAAAACATATATAATGACAAATATAATTAAAGCAATCAAGTTAACAAAATACATACTGAATTTTACAAAATAAAAATGTGATTCAGTTTTAACATTCTCTTGATCTTGGTAAAGAAGACTCAATAGCTATATCTGTCGACCTCATTATCCGAAAATTCTTCATTTCTTTGTTTCGGTAAATCGGTGTTATTGTCTAAAATATCATATACTTCTTTCATTTGTCAGATTCGTCATGTGCAAAAACTTCTAATGGATAGAGTCTCTGAACAGGTCTACTAAGAATTCCTTCCGATGTCTTCATTGTTACCAAACGTACTTTTCCATCCTTTTCAATAACAACCTCTTGAATAATACCCAAAGGCCAATCGATTTTTTTAGCTTTTTCACTTTCAATTAAAACAACTTCACCTTTGGTTATTGATCTTGTCCGTAACTCTTTATTACAAAATACTAATTTCCCTAAGTATTTATTCCTAAATCATTTCCTAATATACTCAACTAAATGTTGCTTACGTTTTAAATGTTTTTGCAGAGAAACTGATTTAGCTTTATCTAAATTAAGAACTTGATTCTCTAAAATAAACATTGCAGGTAAATTCATAATAGCTTCACAATAGCAAATGACAGTTGATTGCTAGAGCTTTTGATAAATAGATTGTCACAGGAAAAGAAACGGATCTCTCTAGAAAACAAGGATAATAACAAGTCCTATTGCGATGTATTTTTCGAAAAATATTATGAAGATTTATCGGTGTCTACATAAGAAAAATTATACATGAATTCCATTATTAATAGATCCTAGCTGTTTTCTCTTTTTGAAATTTTTAATAACGATTTAGGTATCTCTTCAATTTTAGATGGATTATTAATTATAAATAAAAAACAGTTCATTAAATTCAATATGTCAGTGTATGTATTTTTTTTAATTATCGATTGAAACAATATAACTAATAGATTAAAATTTTAAAACTGTAAGTAATTTCAACCATAAAGGAACGTCAGGATGTACAAATAAATTTCACGCCACCACAGCTTTCAATGTAGATTGGAACTGACAATATATCTTTTTGGAGAAGAGTCTTACTAAGGACCTGTAAAATACAAGATAAACTAACCGTCCAAATATATTTTCAAAAATGATCCAAATATGGAATAGAACCAGAAACAGTAAAACTTATAAAAACCAGATATTAAAATATCGATTTGACTTTTTTTATTGAAAAGATACTTCTAAAACATATATAATGACAAATATAATTAAAGCAATCAAGTTAACAAAATACATACTGAATTTTACAAAATAAAAATGTGATTCAGTTTTAACATTCTCTTGATCTTGGTAAAGAAGACTCAATAGCTATATCTGTCGACCTCATTATCCTACAATTCTTCATTTCTTTGTTTCGGTAAATCGGTGTTATTATCTAAAATATCATATAATTCTTTCATTCGTCAGATTCGTCATGTGCAAAAACTTCTAACGGATAGAGTCTCTGAACAGGTCTACTAAGAATTCCTTCCGATGTCTTCATTGTTACCAAACGTACTTTTCCATCCTTTTCAATAACAACCTCTTGAATAATACCCAAAGGCCAATCGATTTTTTTAGATTTTTCACTTTCAATTAAAACAACTTTACCTTTGGTTATTGATCTTGTCCCTAACTTTTTATTAGAAAATACGAATTGTCCTAAGTATTCATTCCTAAATCTTTTCCTAATACACTCAACTAAATGTTGCTTACGTTTTAAATGTTTCTGCAGAGAAACTGATTCAGCTTTATCTAAATCAGGAACTTGATTCTCTGCAATATCTTGAATAAAAATTGCAGGTGTTAATGGTAACAAATCTTTATTGCTGCTGTAAGTATAAGTTAACGATCTAGAATTTATAATAGCTTCACAATCGCAAATGACAGTTGATATCTCTTCATAATTTAAAATAGATTTATCCAAAACTTTCCTTAAAATTTGTTTTAAAATCCTCATCAGTCTTTCCCAAAACCCACCCCACCATGCAGCAGCTGGCGGGTTAAATCTCCACTCTATTTTTTCAACAGAAGAATACTGATGAATAATATCCCAATCTAAATGGGCCTTTTCGTAAGTAAGCAAAATAAATGCACCAGTGTTAAAAATTTTCTATATCTACTAGTTTTTCTCCGAATATAATCCAAAGCCTGTTAAGAAAGAAGCGATCGTTCAACGTGTTGTATTAAAATTTTTCTTCTTGTTATAAATATAAAAATATAACAATTTATATATTCATAAATTGTTCTATACAATTTTTAAAAACGTCTTCATGTGAAATAACTCGAAAATTTTAAATATACGTTTCCTTTTATAATAACACAGCAGATATCCTATTGTAATAGACTATAACTTTCAAAAATAACGTTCGTTTTGCTACACTGGCAACTCAATGGTACCCCATAAATTTATTAAGTCCATTCCTTTAAAATATATAAAGCATATTGTTCAACGTACAAATTTATTTCGAAACATTTATTATTTTCGACATACACCAACTTACAGCTTTCTTATTGTTAAGTCTGGCACTCACTTTAAAAAAGAAAAATATATTATTCATTGTTCGAAAGCAGGTTCAAAGGGCAAGCTGAAAACGGCAGCAGGGAAATTGATTTTTCATTGTATATTTCCGCTTTTTGTACATTATAGCACCTAGAAGTGACAATTCCCAAGAGTTGAATTCCCGGTTAACCAGGGATATTTTTTTCAGAACGTTTTTGCCATTCCCGAAATTCCCTAAGGGAATATTAGCCATTTTTGTTAAAGAGAAATTATACTGAGTAGAGAAGTATGCAAATTCTGAGCGGCGATTTTTAAAGGCGATTATTACATTATCTGAATATGTTTCTGTTGAGTTAAAAAATCGGTGGGTCCCAAATGGGATTACGGAGAGCTTCGAGTTTTATAATAGGGAAATGTCAAACAAAGCTGCTGTCTAATGACTACGAGATTTTAAAATATGTTGTTTCCGTTTGATAACCCAACGGATTATAGTAGTTTGTAGCTGTTTTTAATACTTTTCTGGTCTGCCGCATACAAAATAAACATTACAAATATTATAACAGAAAATTTAGAAGGGCAGTATTATTTATTGATGACCAATTATATTAATAATAATAATAATAATAAACCTTTATTCACACATAAAAAATAGAATTACATAAAAAATTTCAGACGCATAAATAATTTGTAGAATAAAGTATTTAACGATAAGTACTACTGTACTTGTTTCGCTGTAATATAACGAATAAATATTAAAATATTAAAATATCCACATATATATACACACATACATACACATAAGGGTAAATATATACATACATATACAATAATATATATATATATACTACACATTTAAAATAAAATATTATACAATTTACAATTTTGGCATAATTTAAATGAAATCAAAAAAGAACGAGAAAAAAATAATATATTATACATATTAGTCTGTCGTGACTTGGTATATAATATGGGTTTTTCTAATCCAGATAATAATGTGTCAATTTGGGTTGTGTCAAGTCCAGTAGTGTGTCAAATCCATGTATTAGTTTGTTAATCCAGTAAGTATTGATAATTTTAATTTTATTGTTTTTTTTTTTATTATTATTTGAATTTTTATATTTTGTTTATTATTTTACTATTATTATTTTATGATTATTTAGTTTCTTCTAAAATATCTAGTGTAAATAATCTAGGCCTTTCTAAAATAAATAATTTTAGTTTTTTTTTAAACATGGTTGTATTGTTTATTTTTTTTAATGGTTCAGGAATAGAGTTATAAAATTTTACAGCAATATAGCAATATAGCAATTAGTATTACTGGATAAGTAAGTTTTTTATTATTACGCGTATTATAGCTGTGTTTATGACTAGAGGCTTTCTTAGTACTAAAATGATATTTGATGTTTGTTTGAAAATAAAATAGTTGTCTTAGGTCTAGTACTTTAGTTTCAGAATATAAACTGTCTGAAGCATATCTAAAATTTTTTCCCGTAATTAACTTTAAAAATCTTTTTTGCAGTGTTTCTAAAGGATTTAGATGCACCCTTAAAGCCCCTCCCCAAACTGGAATTGCATACCTTATGTGGCTTTCGACCAGGGCGAAATATAATTTTTTTAATTGGGTTTCTGGTAAACATTTTTTTAGTTGTCTAAATTTATACAAGATCATTTGCAGTTTTTTTATTACAAAATTTACGTGACTGTCCCATTTTAAATTTGAATCTATATATACCCCTAAGTATTTAATCTCAGTTACAGATTGGATTTTTATCACGTCTTCCTGTGACTGAATTTCCAGTATTTCAAAAGGCGAAGAGCCGGTAATATTGCAACTAAACGGTAAGAAATTTGTTTTGTCTAGGTTAACTGTCAATAACTTTTGATCGAACCAGTTTTTTATAAGACGAAAATCAAGCTGAACTTTGGTTTTCAGCTCAATCCAGGTTTCCGCCTCATAAAAAATTGCTGTATCATCGGCATATCCAATAATGTCTCCAGCACTGTTGAGATTAAATAAATCATTAACATATATATTAAATAAGACAGGGCCCAAAACAGTGCCTTGGGGCACACCACATTTTATATATTGACGATCACTGAGATCGTTACCCACTTTAACTAATTGTGTTCTTTTTTTAAGATAATTTTCAAAAATGTTTAAACAATTTCCTCTTATTCCGTTTCTTTCTAAAGTTGTTAATAGTAAACAATGATCAACAGTGTCAAACGCTTTGCTAAGGTCAATAAAAAGACAAAGACAAGGTTTACCTTTTTCTAGTGATGCATGAATTTTTTCTGTTAGTGTAAGTATGGCATCTTCGGTTGAAACTTTTTCTTTAAAGCCATATTGATTTTTAAAGATTAGGTCGTATCTATTAATAAAGCTATTTAACCTGTTTTTTAAAATCTTTTCAAATATTTTTGATAAGTGAGTAATCAAAGAAATCGGTCTGTAGTTACTGGCTGATGTTCGATCGCCTTTTTTATATATGGACACACAATTGTTTCCTTAAATACATCCGGCCAGACACCAGAATCTAAACATTTATTTATAATATATTTAAGTGGTTTTACTATATTATTTGCAACAGATTTTAGAAGTTTTGCTTTGATTTCGTCAGTTCCGACGGATTTGTTATTTTTGAGTTCTTTAATAAGAAATAATATTTCTTTTTCATCAGTATGTGTTAAAACAATAGAGTTCGGTAAACCCGTGATACTAGGAATACATTTTGAATTTTTTTTAATGTCTTTTGCAAGGTTATAACCCATATTTATAAATTTTGTGTTGAATTCATTAGCCATGTCAACAGTTTTTATGAGGAGTTCTCCGTTATCGTTCTTTATAGGGCCAATAGTTTTTGTTTTAGTGTTAGTGCCTGTAATTTCTCGTACAATGTTCCATAACCGTTTCGTATTTTGATTGTCTAATTGTATTCGTTGTTTGTAATAATTTTGTTTAGTTTTATTTATTAAATTAGTTAGTTTATTTTTACAATTTTTATATAGTTGTTTTATATAATTATCATTTGGATGTTTTATTAAATTTCTGTATAGTTTATTTTTTTCATTAATTATTTTTAATAAGGAGTTCGTCATCCATGGTGCTATTTTGGTATTTGTTCTTAAAACTTTTTTTGTATCTGTACATAATTGGGTAATTTCATGAATAGTATTAATAAAGATATTAGTTGCATCATTTGGATCTGTTTCAGAGTATATTGCCTCCCAAGTAGTCATCTGTAATATTTTATTAATTTTAGTATTATCTCTATAACCTGCACCTCGTAGTGAAGGGCTAAGGTTTTGAAAGGAGTTAATTAAAAATGGATTATGTTCAGTTTTCAACAAAGAGAGGCTGAGTAAAAAACTATCTTCAAACGATCCTGAAGGAACACCTTCCAGAGAAGTGGAGGAGCTGGTGAGATTATGTAGGAGCAACGGAATGCAGATGATCATTGGCTGTGATGCAAACGCACACCACAGGATCTGGGAGAGCTCCAATACCAACGAAAGAGGTAAGTCATTACTACAATTTATTATGGCAAATCATTTAGACATAACAAATGTAGGCAATAAACCGACCTTCATAACAAAAAACGAAAAGGAGGTACTCGATGTAACAATAGCATTAACAAACTTAAGTAATTTTGTTACAGGCTGGCATGTGTCTGACTAAGAGAGTTTATCAGATCACAGACACATAAACTTCAATATTAATGGTAATAATGCAAAAGAAACTTATCGGAATCCCAGGAAAACAGACTGGGGGGCATACAATGCTTCAATCAATCTTCCAAATATGAGAAAGATGATAAAAACAACAACCAACCTATACATGGCTGTGGATAAGTTTAATGACCCAATCACTAGCACTTTCAACAGTACCTGTCCCTTAATAGCAAGGAACTCTATTAGGAAAGTTCCATGGTGGAATGATGACCTTGTTATACTAAGGAAACAGTTGAGACAAATATTTAATAAGGCTAAAATAACCGGCGAATGGGAACTATATAGAACCATACGCACCTGTTACAACATAGCCATACGAAAAGTCAAGGAGAGTCTTGGAAAAGGCACTGTGAGGAGATAGCAGGCACTCAAGAATGTGCCAGGCTCCAAAAAATTATTTCAAAAAATACACAATAAACACACTTAAGAATGAATTGAGGGAGTACACAATCACAGGGAAGAAAACAGTAAGTGAATTCTTCAGGGTTTACTTCTCTGGTGCACAAGCCATAGCACATACACCGGCTAACTGGAATCTAAACGGACATAATAGAGCCAACAAAGAAGATTGGAGGATAGCAATTAGCTCATTCGAACCATATAAATATTTTATACAGCAGACTCTGTAACATACTCAGAACTAACCTGGCCTTTGGACACATGCCAAAAGCTTGGAGAAATATTAGGGTAACTACGTTTCGTTATTGTTCAAGACGACAACTACTCGACGACCTAAAAAAGATAACTCTAGTCGCTTTCTGACATTTGAATATTATCTAAAAAAAGGATACTGAAAATCTCAGAATTTGCAAAAAGATGTTTTTAAACACTTTGGATTTGAAGGAATGGATGGTAAAAAATTGGTTAAACCAAGCGGCTAACAATAAGATAAAGGACAGCAACGATATAGCTGTGCCCACTAAATAAATAATTTATGTTAAAAACATGCATCTAGCTGATGTTTAAAATTGCAGCATTAACAGCACAAGGAAGATGTCAAAACCAAGTATCTAACACTACCAATTAAAACCTGCAAATTATTTTCTAAAAAGTGTACAGACACTAAGATAATAGTTCCCAAGTGGTTTGTAACTATTTTCTATCAAATCCATTTCAATAACTCAAAATTGAGAAGTTTTTAGTGCCTCCTAAAAATTTTGATTTTTGCTGTTGGGTTTGCGGTTTCGCCGACGATAACGAGAATCAAAATACTTGTTACGTACTCTATCTTCTATAAAATCCAAATGAGAATCAAAACGTTATATACTCTTAAAATGTTAAAAAAAATCATCATTAGTTGAAGGAACACTGCCTTGAATAACTCGCTGCTTATTGACCGCTTGCGGATTATTCTGAAGGTGATTGAAATTTTTGCACAGCACTTACGTCATCTGGAATATCAGGGTTTACGATTTCTCATCAAACTTCGTCAGATTCAGATTGCGTATTTCCGATCCGTGTGTTTGAACAGACCATTTTACTCACTCTATAGAACGTGGGTACATTCAAATCGAGGGGATGCCTCTATTTGCTCGCTTTCCTCGCCGCATTCAATAAAAACACTCCTAATTCCTGCAAATGCTTGTATAATGGACCGGAGCCCGTATTTGATATATTCGGAATGTGGCGAAATTATTACAGATCATTCTTATTTCTACGTAAATGGGATTTTTACGATGTTTTGTGGAATAAGAATATTGAAACTTTATGTATAGCTACTAAGTACTATCTGATTATCTAAACAGTTTTAGCATTTGTAATTTTTAGATCCTTTATTTCATATAGTCTATATATTCGTTTGTTTGTTTAAAGTTTAAAAAAAAAATACTGACAGAATTTTGAAAAGTAAAATGTAATTTTATTTTAAATCCCTATAAACTTTATTTTACAAGAATTTAGACTGCCATTTGCTATAGAAAGTAGATAGATAGTGTCAAATGAATAAATAATATTTTTAATTATCTCAAGTACTTACAAGACTACCTAAAGTAATATAATTATTTTGAAGCTGAAATTCACAGTTCAACGCGTCAATTAAACAGGTCAAAGTTAAGAATGTTTCGTAATTGATGGATTCAGGGACTCCACCTTTAATCATTGTATTAATTCCCCGAAATACAACTGTACGTCGCCCGGTCAAAGCACTCAAATCTAATTAAACCTACCTTCTTGAATTTGATGGTTTTATTGTGACGAAATATTCAGACATTCCAGAACTTCAATTCGAAACGCCACCATTACAAAATTGCGAGCTTTTCTGAGAAGCAAGGGTAAATATAATACAAATTTGCGAAAAGTTTCTGAGAATTTGCGAAAACTTCTTTATTGGACAATAGGCCATGAACGTTACGGGTTTACGTAAATAGCAAAAATAAATGTAACAGAAGTCAGAGGAAGAAAGTTTTATTGTGAGTAGGTAGATGGCGGAGCTTAAACATGTTTAATGCAGGTTTATATTTTTGAAACAAAAATGTATATACTGGATGTCTAACTACATTTACTACTACTACTACTACTACTACTACTACTACTACTACTACTACTACTACTTTTATCTTCTGAATCAATTAAGATATCCATTTCAAAGTTCATAATTTAATTTTCTCTAAATTGGGTACCATGTATATTAATACATTTTAAAAAACCTTATGTGCTTATAGTCCAATTAAATAACGAAAAAAAGCCCCTTCGAGCTAACATTAATTTGTAATTTGATGAAACAAAAAGGACCTTGTGTATTTTGATGTGATCTTTCCAAAAAAAAAGAAAAAAAGATGTAGCAGTTTTTCAATTTTTTTTAAATTAGGAAAAACCGGGTTTTCCGGAATTTTCCATTGTAAAAATGCTAATTATCTGGGCAAGTATAATTCCGATAGTGAAAATAAATGCACCATTCGAAAGAGGAGGCAAAAATAGTTCGGAAATTCATTGCACAGGTAGTTTTAATGGCGAATTTCTCGCCGCCAGAAGTGCTTTTACCAAAAAGTCGTTTTTTCGTTTTTTTGATCAGAACCATGGACATGAAATTTGCGATGAATTTGTGGCAAAATTATAAATGTTAGACATATGTGCCTATGAGAGAAGTTGCGTATTTTTTTGTTGGCTCTCAAATAAAATAAGTCCCGCGGCGAAATCCGACATAATTTTTCGGGAATTCGCAGGAAACCAGAGGCGTAGTTTTTTTAAAATTTTTTTCCCATGTGATTTTTTTCGGGTTTTCCGAAAATATCTAACAAAATAAATATATTTGAAAAAACTAACTTCACCATCGAAAAGAGCACAAAAAATACACTAAAAGGTATACTTTAAAAATGTTCCAACTTGGTGATCAGCTTGCTTTTTGTTCGCTAATATCTGGTAATTCTATATTTTGCACAAAACTCAAGAAACGTCTTATAACAAGTCAGTAAAATACAATTTAATAAATTTTAAGCCTAATAAATTTAGATATGCAAGAAATTTAAAACTGGAAATCGCAAAAAAATCAAATTACAGTAATGTAGTGTATACACGAGTTTTGGATCCCGCGGAGCGCGTGTAATGGGACTTTTGTCGGGAGAATTCTACAACTTAGAATAAACATACACACTTTAAACTTTGTATACACATTTAGAAGACATGAAATTTGGGTTTGTTTAATTTTCAGACGAAAAAACTAAAAATTGTCAATTTTAGGCAATTTTTCCCAAAAACCGTGTTTTTTTGTCGTCACTCAATGAACAGTGGTCAAAAAAATAGATAAAATATATTTGCAGAATTTTCCGTAATGTAATCGTATTCTAGACATAATAGAAGAGTACTCAAAAAAAAAGTTTTCAGCTTTGGGTGCATTTTTGGCATTTTTGTGCCACTTCATACATTCGAAAAAAAAATTATTTTTTTTTTGGAAAAAAAATTAATTGTTTGATATCTTAGCAAATTATGGTCCGATGTCGGTGAAATTCACACACACATAAGATTCCACATTTAAGAGTAAGCTTTGTAAGTGGCATTAAAAAAATTCAAATAGTTTGGCCGTCATAGGCAAACAATGAAATTAGGACCGCGGTGCATTTTGCCCTTCCGCCATATGCCCAATTTTGGGATTTCTCTTTCCCCCTTCTAGGAATCACTAGTCACATCCCTTAAGTTCAAAACGCATTTTTGTTTTTTCAAATATCTTAATTTTTACCAATGTTATGAAGAATTTAGTGTTTGAACATTTAACAAATTCAATTTTTCGACCTTCGTCGCCTCAAAATACTAAACAAATTTCAATCGTCGATACCGCGAGAACGGAGCAGTGGATAAAAATTTCTCAAGAGACATAAAAATTAGCATTTTTCCTAAGCTTTTAAAAATATTGATTTATTTCCGAAATGCGCCTGCGCAAAATTGAAAAATTGACAAAATCCAAAATTTCGGCACTTTCGAAAAACTGCTACATTTTGTTTTGCCTTTTTTCGAAAAGATCACCTCAAAACACATAGAATTCATTTTGTTTCATCTAATTACAATTTAATGTAAGCTCAAAACCCGTAATTTAATTCGATTATTAGTTTTAAAATCTTTTCGAAAATGGCTACAAAATTGGATCGAAAAGAAAGTGATCTTTTATGAATTATTAAATAAGAGGATTAAAAATAATTTTAAATTTAGTAACACCATCTGTAATTACATGTGAGAATTACCGAGAAATTGTGATAGTGACAGGGAATTGTCGGACATTATAGAAATTGCCTAGAAATTACCGGGAAAAGGCGTGAATTGCTGAAATATAATAATAAATATAACCAATTCCTTAAAATAGAATGACGTCAGTTTTAGTATAACTAAAATATTAGAAAATTTCTTTAAAAAAACCCGGGATAATCAATAAAAACTCATCAACACTCGTTTTTCTTAAGATCTACCGATAATATTAAAATAAAAAATCTGATGTGTCCAACACATGACTTTCCTATCTAGTTATTACAGGCTTTCTCCGGTTATTTTGTACAACTTATTGCAGCACCTCCATAAATGTTTAGAGGATAAAATAAATATATACATTTTCCACATACATCTACCTCTCTACCTCGAAACATTTTTCTATAGATGTTCATTGAAAATGAAAATACTAAAAAATTTAAATTTAGCACTTTTCCTACAATTTTTCCATCACGGTCCATTTTAGAAAAATCATGTATAAACAAAAAATATAGAAATCAATATCGCAAACAACTTTTATTTCAACAATTTTCATAAAAATCGGAATTTTGCACATTTTTTCAAATTTCTCGAATACGGACCATTTCAGGAAATTTTGACATTAAGCACAAAATTATATATAATAATATTAGAAATAATTTTTGTTTGAACAATTTTTATAAAAAAAATATTTTTTTACATTTTGTCAAATTTCTCGAATACGGACCATTTTAGGAAAATTTTGTATAAAAAAAATTTTAGATAATAATATAAGAAGTAACTTTTATTTGAAGAATTTTCTTCCTCAAATGTAAATAACAGATATATTTCATAAAATATAAAAATGACCACCTATAAAGTACCCCCCCAGATGTTCCGACACTGCCCAAAATCTAATCAGCACATTGGACGCTGGAACAAAGCTTAAGTTTGAAATTTGGTGTTTTTCTGTGTATTGGTTCATGAGTTATGCGACACACACACACACACACCCACGTACGCACGCACGCACGCACGCACGCACGCACGCACGCACGCACGCACGCACGCACGCACGCACGCACGCACGCACGCACGCACGCACGCACGCACGCACGCACGCACGCACGCACGCACGCACGCACGCACGCACGCACATACGCACGCACGCACGCACACACACACAAACTGATTATTTTGAAATATATTTAATTTTCGTTAAACTTTTTTTCCTAAGGGAAAAACGAATCCCGGGATTCCTTTCCAGTATGTGCCCCACTGCCGCTAGTGTCCACGAGTCGCCACTGAGTAATTGTATCATTTTCTGTGTTCACTGATTGTTGCTAGTTTGTTTGAGACATTTCGTATTAGTTTTTTAACGTTTAGAATTTTTTGACAATAACTTCTGAAGGAATTTTTATGTTGTCATTTAAGACAATTTAAATTTGTGATGTAAAGTGATCTGTTACATTGTTTTTTGCTTATGTTAAACTGTATTTATAATACATTGTACTCGCAACATTTTAGCTAAAATATTACTATTACAAAAACCGACAACCGACTATATAGGTAACTATTTTTAAATTACAGTCAAAATAATCACAACTGTACAATAACGACAGACGTTCCACGTAAACCGTTCCTTTAAAATGATGGCAATATTTTATCAGGACTACTGCAAGCATATTGCTTTCTCTCTTTTCGACCGCTATATATCACTAAAGTGGAACATATAAAATATATGAGATAAAAACCCATCAACGGAATATCTTATAATATCCTCAGGCGGTTGTTTAGTCTTTATTCCCGAATAGCTATATCGACAAACAGCGAATTCTCGTCGCTTGGGACAATGGGGAAGTATTTCGATGCTTCATCCCAAAGATATATTGATAAAAGTTTTAAATTTAGAGTTGTCTTAATTATTTGCAAGGATTAGTACTAGAATGACTCGAAATATCTTTCAATAATATGGACATATCGATAGGTCCTGTTGATTTACTATTAATAATAATAATAATATTTATTGACCATTTAAAATACAATATTTAAAAAAAAAAACAAATATGGTCAAAAGGTCCTAAGATCAGATAAAGCTGTTCTTCTTCAAAGGTCTGCAAATGTAGTCTAATCTAATAGGGTGTAAGATAAGTATATAATAAACAAAACTAAAAACAAACAAAAAAAAGTACTATAAGCCATTGGCATTCCTGGTCATCAAGAAAAAAAACGACTTTTATTGGTAAAAGATACATACCGAACAAAATCAAATTACAAACTTACAAATTTGCGCATTGGTCATCATATAATATTTTAAACAGTTTTGTTTTAAATGATGCTAGGGATAAATTAATTAGGAAAACAGGAATATTATTATACTCTTTCGCTATCTGGTATGAAAACTAGTTTTTAAATTGTTGTGTTTGGTGTTTTGGAACCTCAATAGAATTTCTTTTTGTGTATTTCTACTATGAACATCAGAACGATAAATAATTTTATTCCAAAGATATGGAGGACTTTTTTTAATTCAAATTTTGTGAAACAGCCTGTTTCATTCTAAACAAAAAATGTCTCTTGGATTGTTTGCCCAAAATAAAAGAGTTCGTAGCAAAAAATTATTTTACGAACAACTACAGAGATACATCGTCATAAATGCGAACTGGATTTATTGTTATTTTGTAGTTACTAGATGCATTAAATGATTAAAAAGGGGAATAGTCAAAACTAATTTATTAATAACAAAACATACAACATGTAGAAATCGGAAATAAATTTTTAAATGGTAAAAAAAATATTAAGACAAAAAGTTATGTTGGAACGAAATTTTAGGGGTTGCGTTTTTCACCCCTTACAACCATGGGGTAAACCAAATAAATTACTGGCTAAGTGTTTTTGGTAGTAGAAAATGACAGGTTAATTTCAATATTGTAACTTGTTTAGTGCTTGTAAAACAATTGTTATACAAATTTTATGTACCCCTTTTAAGGGGCTGTATCTTAACAAGGGATGCTCCAATGAAGTTTCTTTATATGAAAGATCCTATCTTTTCTTCGATGAGGAATCACCCCCTTTAATGTTTTACACTTATTTAGTTACATTATATATATATACACTCATTACATTTCAATGTGTATGGAGTAATGAGAGGCACTTACAATACTCAATACACATGGTGTATAAGGTATTTGAAAAGTACTTACTATGCAATTCATATTCATAATATACACGCCTGAGAGGCACCCGCTTAAAGCTTACGATTTTAAACTGATATAATTTGGATATGGGCGCTATTATGCCTATTATATACCCTCTCTAAAAATTCCCAACTCTCCTATGCTATTCATATTATACAAGTCTGAAATTGGGTGGGGTTCTACCTCTTCCACCAATGTTTACGTGGCCCGTGTCTGCTGAAGACTAGCGCTTCACTCTAGCTATGGCGGACTTATTTTCCCTATACCACAATAGTAATCACTGAGATGTATTAAGACTAAACTCATTATATGATATACATAGTAATTAATATCTAAGAGGCACTTACACTTTGATGGGTACTTACTATGCTCGTTACACATTACATAGTAAATACTCTCTGAGAGGTACTTACACTTCTGAGAGGTACTTACACCTCTGAGAGGTACTTACACCTATAGGTATATGGAGTAATAAGAGGTCCATTACACTACGCAATTACACTATGCAATTACACTTATTACAGTACATAATAGTAATTGGGAGGTACTTGCTAATTGCGCGATGGGTGGGGGTGGGTACTTAGGATAATTACTAATTACCTCTCTCTGTACCTCTGACCTTGGTCCAGAACTGGCTAATCTCATCTACTGTGTTGAGTTTGTAATCAGAAGAAGTAACTTTTAAATGGAACATTGTCTTTGTAGCAACACAGGGTGTGTTCGAAAAACTAACCTGAATATAATGCCTTTAATTTGTCATTCTTGAGACCAATAGAACATTTCGTGTTGGCTATAAAATGTGTGTCCAAAAAATTTACCCGTCAATTCAATGCAATGAATTTTATTTTTGCCACATACCTATAAGTAATTAAATACTGACATTAAATGGTTAATGGTTATTTAATTTTATTTTAATAATTTTAATGAAAAAAATAGGACTATTTATCATAATATAACCCCTACAATTATTCTTTTTGCTGTTTATTTTGTGTTATTTTAATAACTGTTCAAGTAGTAAGTAATTATTATTTTTATACCTTTTATTATCATTATTATTATTTATATTATATTGTCTTTACCATCCTATAAAATTTTTTATGAATGGAATTACAATATTTTTCGTTTTGACAAAACACTATCTGTAAAACAAATTAAAAATTATTCAATAAGGCATATAAAAAAACAAACTTAAAACCAACCATACCTTTATGGAATCTTTATAACCAGATTTCTAAGTTTTACATTTTTTTTACATAATGTGTGGCCGTAGGAAAAATATTGTACACTTCTTGTAGAAAAGTGATGTTTCAGACTCGTGTGAAAAATTTCACTTTTCACACACGTAATATAATATAATTCTTAAATCTGAAGACTATCACTAAAAGTGTCACTTTTATACATTATATCTGTCACTGTTTTCTCTCTCTAATAATCTTTTTCTGTCTAAAATTAAAAGCTTTATATAACACATAATATTATATTCCCGTTAAACAATTTCTGTTGCTTATTTTAGTAAACATAAAAACTAACTACTATTTCTACTATAATGTAAAATCTGTGTATGTATATCAAATTTGGATAATAATGAATTTTAGTGAATACCAAAACTGTTTAATTACACCCAAGCTTAAAGTTATTGATTACGAAATAAACATTACCGCTACGGTTACTTCAAAATATTAATGGTTATGATAAAAGTTTAATTGTTTTCTTTATACTAAAATAATTAAAACAGTCTTATCTTTAATATAATAAAAAAGAATTTGATTATATAAAAAGATGTATTTCGTCTGTATTCTCCTCTTCAAAAAAGTTATGAGAGAATTGTAGTACGGTACTGTCTAGTTGTATGTACTTCTACCATTTTCTCTTTTGTTATTTTATATTCAATTATATAGATATTATTAAAATTTTTATCATATTTAGTAATTTCTTTTTTATATCCAAAATTGACTCTCTTGTTCTTTAAACAAAACAAAACTATAATTTTCATTTAGTTCACGAATATTTGTAAAGCACATTCTCACCTTAATCTGACTGCTTCACAACCAACGCAAAACCATACACAAAGTGCATAAAAGCGCAAATACAAAGACGTAGAATAGGGTAGAGAAAAGCGCTATTTCAGAAATTTTAAAACTATAAATAAATATTTAGTTTAGCTGAAATAGATAGAAAGTATAACAGAAAATTGAATAGAAGAACAGTATGCAGGGTGATTTTTAATTTAGTTTTTTGTATTTTAAGTTTAACCCATTATTTCCTAAAATCTGATTGTATAATTAAATTCTGGAATAAAAACAAGTCTACTTTCTTTCGGGCTTCAAAAAGTATTTAGTCCGGGACTGTATTATCTGCATAAAGAGTTCTACGTTTACAGTCGATTCCTGAATCAGATTTAACACGAAATTTAATTTAGATCGTTTTTAGATGAAAAAAGACTTATTTTCTGTCTGCAAAACGTATAAAAATATAAGTGCTAAATAAAAATGAGGCCAGAAAAGAACTTTTTTAACTTAAATAAGAGAAAAAGCTTTTTCCTCATATCGAAAAAGAAAAGAATACAAATTAAGCTCTAGTCTAACTGCTAGGGAGGATAAAAAAAAAAAAAAAGTTAAATAGTCTAGTTAAAAATACTGTTTAACTTATTTATTTTCAAATAGTCCTAATATATTAAATATTTACATAATAATTCGTCTAACGCAGTACCTGTCAGTCACCGAAATTATCGTATAAGCACGTCCTTGGTTAAGGGACTGAAAATATTCGCCCCGCTTACCACGTGCATTACAAATGGAACTTTTGTTCTCGTAATTATGATGGCGAAGCCGTTTGTAGAGCCCTCTGCTAGGGCACATATTAAAAAGGGCGCAGCTCGAATATATATTCCGGACTGAATTTCTTGACCTTCTTAAAACTGTTCTCCTCACAAAAATGCTTATAATTTATGCTCTTTTGTCAACGCTAATTTTCTTCTATTCTTTTAAGCACGGTCTATTAGGACTGCTTTTCTCAATTAACTTGATATAATTAAATCGCGTTAGTCAACGTCAAAAAATAATCTAAAATTAGACAGATGTATGAGGTAAAAGGTTTCTAATTTATTCTAACGTTAATCTTAGATTCAAATTGAATTGTCAAAAAAGAGGTAAATAAAACAAGGGTGGTCCTTAAGATCTCACAAAAGTAATTTAATACGACCGGTTTCGAGGAGATCAGATCCTCATCATCAGGTATGGTCTAAAATAGAGAGGTAAAAACGAATGAGCTCATAACTAATAAAGTGGGTTTAAAAATTATGAAAGTTGTCAAATATCAAGAACTCACCCGTATTACTCATCTATTTAAGACTAAGCTTAGAGATTATCACAGGGTCAGTGTGAAAAAACAAGTATGCGAGTATTTTTTAAGAAATACATAAAAACAGTAGTTGCAACAAAAAGTTGATGTCAAAACACAAGTAGGTCTAAAACTATTAATTAAAATTATTAAAATATTTCACGAACGGACAGACATTAAGACAAAACAAATTTAAAACTTTTTTAAACCCTACAAGATTGAAGATACTAATTAACGCCCTCTAGATATAAATAGACGAATTAACAATTCTAATATTTAAGAAAAACAGTTTAGAGGTTGTCAAATTTAAATATTTTGACATCGCCTAATAGATGGCGTTGGCGAAATAAATGATTCTTAATTAATAATATAGGTTTTAAAATGAATTATTTGAATTTGTATGTAATAATAAACAAAATGAAATAAATTAATTATTATTGTTACACGTAGAGTCTAGCATTAGCGTCGGAAAATAATTTTTAGATGTACTTAATGTTCAAATTAAGAAGTTGGTAACATATCAACGGAAAAAGAAAGGAAAGTGTTATTAAAAGGAAAGAAAGAAAGAGAAAACTATTGATTTGGTTAGTTGTTTTTTTGAAGTAATGTGCTGAAAAATTAAAATGGAAAATGGAGACAATAAAAATAGGGAATAGATAAGATAAGTATAACTAATAATTAAAGTCAATAGAATTTCATAGGGAGATTTTAAAGTAAAAAGGGGGGTAATTTAAGGGAAAACGTAGATTTTTAAAAAAGAACTGAGAACGTGGGTGTGGATTCGGAAAAGACTTGTGAGTTTAGTGATAATGCATTGGTACTTTTTCTTAATCTAAATATTTCTAGGTTCTCCAAATTATTCAATATCAACTTGTTGTGGCAAATGTGGAGTACCCTAAAGCCATCCCCTGAGTCAAAATCGTGATTGGACTCTATTAGATGGGTGGCAAAATGTGAGAAGCCGGTTGTGGCAGTATTCAAACATCTTAAATGTTCTTTAAGTCTAGTCCTAAAATTACGAAAGGTTCTACCTACATATTTGGCTGGGCAAGACTTACAACTGAGTTCATATATGCCTGGTTGATCCATGATGTCCACTTTATCTTTATTCTTGATGAAAAAGTTACTAATTGAGTTGGAGGATTTAAAAGAAATTTTTAAGTGATTTTTGAGGATATTGGAGACTTTTTAAGAAATATTTCCAATATAGGTAAGTGACATATACTTGCTAATGCTAGCCTCTACAGGTGTAGGGTTAGTTATAAATGTTGTATTTTGAATAATTCTATTTTGAAAATTCCAAATATTATCCATATCTCAAAGTGGTCCGAAGTAGATTAAAGGGAAGTAAAAGGCTCAAAGTCTATCGACCACATAAATTTATTAGGTTGGGTTGCAAGCGCTTTCGACCTAAAAGGTCATCATCAGGCAAACATTTTTTTGTCAGTGAGTAGGTAGGTAGGTACAATCTGCAATAATAATTTAGGATAACAAAACGTTTTTTATAGAAATGCTAGGTGTCTTACCACTATGTGTCCACAGAAAAAATTAAATATGTTGAATTAAAATTTTAAATTGTAAAAATTGTTGTAAAAATTATTTAAATTGGCACGTACTGCCTCCCTCATTCGAGGTTGGATATTGTTCAATCTTGAACCTCGCCTGCCTCCATCTAATGAAGGTGGTTATAAAAGATAATATCAAATTTAAAGTTCCACATGTGTGCTTAAGGCACCATGTGAAAAATGTAACTTTTAGAAAAATACCGTTACTCCCTCTATCCCCAGTACAAATGGGGTAGACGGAGTTTGGTTTGTGTACACCCTTAAGCCTAGGCTTAAGGGGTATCATTATTTAATAACTTTACTTAACTTAGGGAATTTTACTTAGCACCTTCGTCATTCAAGGGTGAAGTTGAATGAGAAAATGGTGGAGAATTTACGACATTTGACAACTGACATATGATGGAAGACACGTAGTTACAATTATGGTTGAGATAATAATAATTAAATTTGACATTAGTTAAATTGAATATGCTAAATTAGTTTTGTGACAAATTTTATAGTATAAATTTAAACAATTTGACAGAATGTCCAAGACTTTGGAGAGACCACGAGTAAATTCTGTTGGTGTTTTAAAGTTAGAGTGACATTTGATTTTTTTTAAAAAAGAAGAATTTGACATTAGACATTAGATTTAGGTTAAGGAAATTTATGATATATATGAATTTTTTGAAAAAAAAAGGGGGCTATTATATATATTATTACAAATAAAAGGTTGAAGGATTTACAAAGGATTTAGGAAACTTTAGAAGGATAATCTGGAAAAGATAGGCTTATATGTAGGTTGTAATTGATCATTTAAACACACCACATCTGGGTTATTAATATGTTGATGAATGTAATACATTTCAAGTAAGTCCAGCCTAATGCCTTTGGGGCATTGGATAAGAAGAGAGGCGTTATCTGGAAAGGTGAAGTTATGTTTAGTATAGAGAACATGATCCAGATAACGCCTCTCTTCTTATCCAATGCCCCAAAGGCATTAGGCTGGACTTACTTGAAATGTATTACATTCATCAACATATTAATAACCCAGATGTGGTGTGTTTAAATGATCAATTACAACCTACATATAAGCCTATCTTTTCCAGATTAACCTTCTAAAGTTTCCTAAATCCTTTGTAAATCCTTCAACCTTTTACTTGTAATAATTTTTTTTCAAAAAATTCATATATATCATAAATTTCCTTAACCTAAATCTAATGTCTAATGTCAAATTCTTCTTTTTTAAAAAAATCAAATGTCACTCTAACTTTATAACACCAACATAATTTACTCGTGGCCTCTCCAAAGTCTTGGACATCCTGTCAAATTGTTTAAATTTATACTATAAAATTTGTCACAAAACTAATTTAGCATATTCAATTTAACTAATGTCAAATTTAATTATTATTATTATCTCAACCATAATTGTAACTACGTGTCTTCCATCATATGTCAGTTGTCAAATGTCGTAAATTCTCCACCATTTTCTTATTCAACTTCACCCTTGAATGACGAAGGTGCTAAGTAAAATTCCCTAAGTTAAGTAAAGTTATTAATTAATGATACCCCTTAAGCATACATGTGGAACTTTAAATTTGATATTATCTCTTATAACCACCTTCATTAGATGGAGGCAGGCGAGGTTCAAGATTGAACAATATCCAACCTCGAATGAGGGAGGCAGTACGTGCCAATTTATATAATTTTTACAATTTAAAATTTTAATTCAACATATTTAATTTTTTCTGTGGACACATAGTGGTAAGACACCTAACATTTCTATAAAAAACGTTTTGTTATCCTAAATTATTATTGCAGATTGTACCTACCTACCTACTCACTTACAAAAAAATTTTTGCCTGATGATGACCTTTTAGGTCGAAAGCGCTTGCAACCCAACCTAATAAATTTATGTGGTCGACAGACTTTGAGCCTTTTACTTCCCTTTAATTCTATTTTGTTTTTTTTTCTCAACATTTTATCGATTAAACTGTGATCATAATTGTGTAGATGAGCTATGTTTTTTATTGTGTTAAGTTCTCTGTTGTAGTTTTCAATGGATAAAGGTACATCACCCTTGTTTTATTTACCTCTTTTTTGAACATATAACTCACACATGGCTACTACCTTCAACTTTAATTTTGAATTGTCAAAGATTGGAAAAAATAGGAAATGTGAGAAGATTATAATATACAGGGTGTTTCATAATATATGCGCAGAACTTCAGGACGTAATAGCTCGTCCACAAATATGAAAAAACGTTTCTATTAACTTATCCTCTAAAATGCACCATTTTCGAGATACAGGGTGTTGAAATTAAAAAAAAAAAATTTACGCCACTGGAAAAAGTACGGTTTTGAGACGCCCATTTGAACCGCCAATGTTTTCCCATAATCGTTGGTGAATGCGTTGAAACAAGTTATGATGTGGTACTTGGCGATCAGGATGTCTTTCTTGATACAACCGCCTTGCTTCTGCTGTATTACCTTCCGCCAATCCGTAAAGGTAATGCATTTCGCACATTTCAGCGCTTGTGGAATTATTTTTGAATTTATAATACAAATTTTTCTTTTGCATGCCCAAACTAATTGTTATTTTGACAGGAGGTAGCTTCTGTTTTGAAATTTAAAACCTACTTGATGAAACAAAATTTGATTTTTCTCGAAAACGGTCGACTTTAGAGCGTATGACCAGGAGTACGTCCTGAAGTCCTGCGCATATATTATGAAACACCCTGTATATTGTTATATTTGTTAGTTATAATTTATATATGTTTGTATTATAACAATAATTGTTGTTTTCTTTTTAAATTTTAATTTTTTTACACCCTACATATACATTAAATTAACATTGATTATAAATAATCTACCGATTTTAATTTTAATAAAAGTATTTTTGTTTTATTTAAATTTAACACTTACATTTTACAGCAGCCATTTCTTTGATATTTAATTAAATTTTTCAAAAAGCATTTGAACATAGTTAAGTTTGATTGTCAATTATTATTATTCTCTAATATTAAGTTTTAATATATTCAACATTATTTGGGACCTCGTTTTAAAGGTTGTATTTCACTCCAGACATTTAATCTATCTATCCTTATCACTTTCAACACCGCATACCTATAAGGATAATAAGTTACTCAATTTGGTATCAAATTTCTGAATTATAATTCATGAATTCAAATGATCCTTCTTAATGCACTTATATTATAATTTATTTCAATAAAGGAATTTTTGTAACCCGATTCTTGAATTTAATGCGACACA
Source organism: Psylliodes chrysocephalus (assembly GCA_927349885.1). Classification (NCBI taxonomy): domain Eukaryota; kingdom Metazoa; phylum Arthropoda; class Insecta; order Coleoptera; family Chrysomelidae; genus Psylliodes; species Psylliodes chrysocephalus. The sequence continues at coordinate 3,750,564 of OV651828.1, forward strand.
AAAATTTGTTTTTAAAAAATTAGGACATAATCATGAATAAAAAAAGAGAACAATATTTCAAAAGTCATTAAATGCGTCACAATATAATTGAGTAAAAGAATTCAGAAATAAATTTCAGAATCCGAGGGGGGATAGGAAACAAGAGAAAAATTGGCTTCTTTCTGGAAATAGGCGCATTTGACACCATACCGAGAATGTTGTGAGAATTTAATTGTTATTAAGTTTTCTCAACAGTCCTGTTTTGACTTATCACAGTTTTTTTATTAATTACCAAATGTCAGCAGTCATTGATGGGTTCTATTTCTTTAAAAAATATAGAAATCTTTAAAGCACATTTCCGTAATACCGTTTTTCCCCAACAGAAATATTGGCTTGGAAAAAGTTGCTTAGTGCGGTCCTGTAAAATAGCGCAAAAAATTTAATTTAATGCATTGTGAACATCTGTGTAAAAAAAGATTCCATATCCTAAACTGTTTAATCCAGGATTATAAAATTTGAATATTACAATAATTTTAATAGTTACACTCACAAATTAGTTTTTTTGAAATTTGTGATAATAAATTGATAAAAAGGGAACTGATTGTGTTTATAAGAGTAATCTCCTTCCATATTAAAGAATTTAGCGTAATAGTGTTTTCCAAAAACTAATAAAAAAATAAAATTAATGACTATATGATCAAACTTTTAGTCAAACATAACATTTCCTAAATGAAACAAATACCCAAAATATATTGTAATTAATGACAAATTAATCAAATTTTACATTTGTAGAAAGGTTTGTAACGAATATGATTAATTTTAATGATCCTGGAATTTATATACCACTTCAATTATTTAAATTTAGTACTAGATATAATTTTATTGAAAATAACATAATTTGCTTCAAAATTTCATATTCATGTTCAATGAATATATAACTCATTTTCAAACATAATTGAATTATTAAATGTTGAATAAAAAAAAAGGGAAAATATTTTCATGATAATAGGCTGTTGCACGTGCTAAATATTATATTTTTGTACATACCTTAAAAGATAGGCTTAATATGCCTGCTGATGGATATACTACCCTCCTAAGCTAAAAAGCTGTATCTTAGTTAAAACGAGTTTTGAGAAAAAACACATTTTCTAAAAGTTGATCAATTTAAATTGGATATACATCCATTTAGCTTAATAATAATATTATAGAGTCTTTTACTAAATACAAGTGAAGATGATATATGCAAAATTGTCAAGTTTTTTCATGTTCTGAGTATTCTATTTTATTATACATATACAAGATAAAATCAGACTTGTCACACCCACGTCGGTTCTTAACCTTAAAATTCTACTCTCGATTTATGTCGGTCCATGAAACATACGAGTGGTCAAAATCATTCGGAAATACGTTCGAATTTTTCGACTTTAAACTCATCTTGATTACTCATTAAAACCCGAATTAATCGGAGTTTCGGCCTTCTATCAGCTTTACCCACAAACATCGATATTCCATCAGTTGCATTTACATACTATTAAAACTTCGAGTGTAGAGCCGAATATTGGATTTTGTATTTTGATTGGTTCATTATCCGAACATGGATGCCTCGCAATATATCTCCTCAGCTTTCGCCATTATCTGAAAAATAAGATTCAGATATCCGGTATAATTGACGATGATTTTTTGCTCTTTTACAAATATTTACCATTTTTCTTATATCGTATGAAACGTAAAACTATAGGGAATTAATGAAATGTTTCTGGAAAATTCACAAAAATGGGAAACTATATAAAGAATGTTAATAAGAGTAATATAATAAGTGGTACATTGTCATAAACTGTTTTATTTCTGAAATAATTTCAACATGGTTTTTCGTGATTTCAAATTTTATATATTAGCTTTTACTTGAATTTTCTTTAATAAAGATTTTTTCTTTAGAGGATAAATTAATATTGCACTAAAAGTGATTGATTGATACTTCTTTGGATATTGGAAAATAAAAATCTTCTCATGCAAGAACGAAGTGGTAACTTAGCTGACTTAGGGTGTTTTTCAATAAAAATTTAAACAAAGTTCAACAAATGAACTGAGTTTAATTGAAAGATGGTGTATTTTAAATGTAGTTCACGTCTGAACTTAATTTAAACTATCCGAAAAACTGAACTATCAAAGTAAAGCGCTAAACTTAGATCAATGTTTTGACACTGACATAATATAAGTATATTTCACAGTTTTTTGTACGTTTTATGTTTGAAGTAATAAGTAAAGACGATGGTGAAATTGCTACCTATTTATTGTATATTAATGTACCATTTACTTAAGAAATTTTTATAAGAATATTGGATAAAAAAATACAGGATGACCCTTCATCTTATTTGCAGTCAAATCGGAAGTGACATTGAACCTAAAGTCCTAAAACAAAGTAAAACGTTCAATAGTATAAGCAAAAAGAAATACTAAAGTTACGTCACATTTTTAATAAAATGTTACATTATAAAATCCTAAACAACTCGATAATAATTGGTTTACTAAAAAATCTAAATTCTTGCAATATTTAATATCATACAATTGAATGCAGTTTTAAAGATTACAAGATCAAAAAATCTGAATATCTAAATTTTGGAGATAAAATGCTCGGATATAAGCAAGTGACCAATAGGAGTTGCAAAAATAATCGATTATTCGGTTTTTTAAGAAAATCTATTTATCAGTTATAATTAATCGATTATTTTCAATCAATCGAATATTTTTAATAAATTATTTTAGTTTTTTCAAAGATCATCGAATAATCGATTCTAAAGGAATTACAAAAATAAAATAGATTGATGATTGATAATTCGATTATTTTTCTCGGAAAAATCGATTTCATGGTGAATCGGCTTTTTAATTAATCGATTATTTAAGACTTTTCAAAGATAATCGATTTTAAAGGATATACGAAAAAAAAAAGATTGTTTAAAACTAATCGATTATTAGGTTTAAATTTTAATTATTTCTGGTTTGAGAAATATGCATTCTTTGTCTAAGAAAATGACCAATTAATAAAATAGAAGATAAATAGAAGATAATGACGTTCATAATAACATATATTTTATTTTCTAGAAATAATGCTTTAACTCCTAAAGTCATGTTTCTGTTTACGATTTTTTGCATCGATATTTTTCATAATTACCACCAACAAGTAGAGTACATAAGTACAGCAACTAAAATTTACCAACAATTCTCTTTGTTACTCGAAAAATTGGTAATCCGTCAAATTTTTGCTATTTCGTACAATTTTTTATCTTCACTGGTAATGAATATGTTTTTAAAATCTTTAAACTGACATAAAGCATTCAGTTTTGTTGGATTTAAAACTACCAATATAAATTAAACTTAGTTCGCATTACTGTAATACTGGCATAATTGAAAAACGCTATTGATGGTAATCTGAGTTCTATATTTGATCCAGATGAACAAAAGTTTAAACTGTGATTGTAAAACTGGCTCTTAGAATCTAATATACACGAAGCACTCGCAGACAAGACAAGGAACGAAATTTCAGAGTACGAGTTAATAATTGCAATTCTTCGACCAAAACTCAAAGTAATGGAACTCCACAAGGTTCTGTAATAAGCGCTACTCTTTTCCTTATTGCAATTAATGATATTTTGGAACACTTGTTAAAGGTAGATTTATGACGATGATCTGGTATAATTTTCTAGAGGACAACAAGGTCTGAGTTCACTAGAAAATTGTTCAAAAGTATCGGGATTGCAGTTTTTGACCAACAAGACGAATGTATGATATTTTCCAAAAAACATCGACCTATTACTCTAGAACTAAAACTTAACAACCGCTCTCTAAACTATGTAGGCAACATAAAATTCTTAGGTATAATTTTTTCCTGGAATTACCACATAGAATATATTAATAAATCTTGTCAAAATTCATTAAATTTGCTAGAACACTTTCAAACATCAAATGGGGATCAGACTATTTCATTCTAATGCATGTATACAAAGCACTAATACGTTCCAAAATAGACCATGAATCCATAGTACAGTTCATCAAATTTCTAGAGGTGTTCGACGCCCAGACAGAAAACGCGCTACGTGTGACTAAGATAGCTATTGTACAGTCTGCTAAACAAGTTATTTTAAATAGTTTTTAATATTTTTAGGTAATTAAATTTTAAAAGTGTGGAATAGTTTAGGGATTAAATTGGTCTGATTGGACTTTCTTAGAACGTTTTTAAAAGCAGCTGAAGATAGTATGTAGAATTGAAAATAATTATTATGCCATAAAAGGTGTTTTGGAATTCCTTCAACCTTTTGAAATTGAGTCAGAAAATATAAATTTTATAGGATAGCGGAAAATACCTATAATTTTTTTGTAGGCCTTTGTAAATCGTGGAAATAGTTTATATTTTATTTCTACCTTATTAAGGAAAATGGTACCTATTATTAATAACGGTTGTTTCTGAAACATTACTAAAATTTTCGAAATTTTGTTTTTCTACAAAATAATAAACTATACTATTTAGAAAAAAATTTATTTCTCTTATAATTTTATAAAAAATAACAGGGGAATATTTACATTTCTTGATCTATTAAACAAAACGATAAATTATCTCGACGAATGACACCATGTTCTAGTACGGAAGCTAGCTTTACATTTTTGTTGGTGGTTCCATGGGTTTCATATCAATTTTTTGTAATTGTAGTTTACACGTACATATACCTCTTAACACTTGTTTGCTTTATTAAAAAAGTGTGTTGTTGTGATTTACGTCGAAATAAGTCAAAAACAACTTGAAACCCCATATAAAATCAAAAAGGAGAAACGGAAAAAAATTGAGCCTGTAAATGAACACAACTCAGAAACAAAAATAGCTATCTAATAATAAAAAAATAAAATTTGATTCTTGTGCAGCTTCATCTATATCATTAACTGTTTTTGGTTTTTTAATGGTTTTTCTTGGTGATGAAAATTCCGATATCTCACGGTTATCGATTCTTTTTTTCTCTCCAGAAATGCGGACGACAGGGTTTTTAGATACTCCTGTGGCTGCAGCAACACGATCATTTACATTTTAAAATGGTATTGAAGGTGAATTAAAGTTTCCTTCTCTTCTCATAAACTCTATAACATTGGCTATTATTTCGCGAGATTGACTGTTAATCACGCGGCCTCTTAATTTGCTATTAAACTCCATACTTAGGTTCTATTAAACTGTAATGAGCAAAAAACACAAACGAAAATAAAAGAAATGTTTTAGCGAAATTTACATCTGACATTTACGTCTGAATGAAATAGTGAAATACTTGATGCGCAGAGTGTACTTTCATTGCGTAAATCCGTCGGGATGCCTGTCAGTAGTGCTTTCTCTGTCTAGCCGTCGAAAGCCTCTAGAAATTTGATGAACTGTATATGCATCAGCTAAAAAAAACATTACAAATCAACTTGACTCCATCCAAAGCGCAGCTCTACAATTAATAACAGGAGCCTTTTGTACCCATTGTAAAGTTTGAGATGTGAAATTGGCGAACCAACTCTACAAATTAGAAGAAAGTACCTTACTCGTTATCTATAGCGAAAATGATTTGGACAGTTATTTATATATGCTCGTCAGAGAATTGATTTACATAAAGAGGAAAGTGAAAAATAGGAAGAAAAAAGCTAAAAAGAAGAGAAAATAAGAAAGAAAAATAACCAATTTAATATTAGAAATAAATAAATTGAAACTATGAACATATAAATAATTTTGTTATATATATATTTTTCCTATGTAACCTACCAAATGAACTCTGCAACTTCCAGTGAGGAGAACTGCTAAAACTAAAATAAAAAAAGAATTTACCCATAAAATTTGTCCACGAGCAATTGAAAATTTCCAACCTACACCTCTGCTTACATACGTACGGATGTATGTAGTTTCATAGTCTGTTTCGCGTTTCCTAAATCGATATCGCTAAATTACCGAAGAGATGTCATGATGCATGGCATCCTTCCTACTATACCATTGAAACTGACTTGATTTTGAGTGATGAATTAAGTCTGCCATCGAGCGGTATCGCGAAACAACTGATAACTAGATATTCGCTCGAGTTTTGGCGCTAATTATAAGTCAACTTCAAACAGCTTTAAGGTACCTATGACTAATTTAAATATAATCTATAAGCATATTCGTTTTGAAAATGTTTCAACTGAGGTTTTAGGTAATCAGTGGCTTGTTTTTAATTTTTCCTAGAGATAGAGTATATAAGACATCAATTTATTGATTTGTGAGTGCCTGAGGAGTGTCATCAAATGTATATTGTTATGTAAGAGCATGGTAAAAGCAGGTAAGTATCGGTTTTTTAATACCCTGTATCTCACTAGTAGATGAAATTTGACTTAGTGTTATTTAGCAAGATATTAGTATTATGTGGTCCTGAATATACTAATTAGAATAAAAAAAGAAAAAATGAATATATGAATAATTTAATTAATGTAAGGTTAATTATCTTCAACTGTATATTATCATTTTAAACTAGGGTGTTATAAACAATAAGGGTTGAAGTATTTGGGTGATCATTGGTTTCAAATTGGTGTAATAATAGGTTTTATAAACTATTTTTTTTGCTAGTATTTCTACAATTTACAACACAGCAACTTCAGTTGCTCATTGTATCGATTTGAACAATTTTTTAAAACAAGTAAAATATATACGTACATTTCATACGTCCAAACGTATGTGAAAGTGACATTTCACACAAGTGATGTACAATATTTTTCCTACGACCACAAAATATTATCATCTAAAAAATGTAAAACCAAGGTTATTATTACTATAATAATTAAAATGTATTTAAAAAAATAATCAACAATAATAATCGTATTTATTCAATTTTCATATTTTTTAAACAAAAAAAAAACTAGAAAAAAAAAACAAAAAAAAAACAAAAAAAATTTCTGCCACGCCAGGATTTGAACCATCGATTGAACGCGGTCGAAAAATGGCAAAGTTGATAAGTTCGACGTCCTAACCACCTGAGCTAATAGCCCTTGTGTCAATTGAATGATCTAATCGATTATGTATTCAACCAGAATAAAGAGCAAACATTATTTTAAAATTATTTTAATAATAATTGTTAAAGATAAATATCTAGGATCTAATTTACAACAATTTCAATAATTTAACAATCATATCGATTTTAGTATTAATATGGATATTACATAGATCAAAATGGAAATTAGCTGTTTGACATTTTGTGACAATAACTGCGGAAAGTAACATATTCTCACTCGGGTGGAAAGTAAATTCTTATTCATACGCGTGTGATATAAGGCACTTTCCATAGGACTATATAGTGTGATATGTGTCACTTTCCTAAGTGGTCGTAGGAAAAAATATTTATTTCATAACTTTCTATTAAAATTAGTGGTTGTCAAGGATTATGAATTTCTTCTGTTAAGTCAGTAAATACTTTTCTAAATGCAACAAAACCAATATATATATTTTTTTAAATAAAATTTTGGTTGTTTCCAAAAATTCTTCCTGCAACTTTCCTTTTATTCTCTATTATTGGATCGTAAATAACAGCATTGCAAAAAGTTTGTTGAAAGACAGTAACAAAGTGTACAGTATATTGAAGACCAAAATAATGCCTAGAGTTCACGTTTGGTGGATTTTCCAATGAGTCAATTTAACGCTGATAATAATAACACACAAAAGATTTAAAAATATGAAATTTTTGCATTTTTTTGTCCAATTTTCACCGACAATAGTATAGTTCTTCAGTTTAAATTTGGTTAGTTTGCACACGGTACTCACTTTGGTTGGACGCCCTCTTCCAGAGTATCCAGAGGAAGAAGATGATGTGCTGCTGTCGCTGCCCTGACCTCTCTGGAAAAAAAAATAAAATTATAGAAATTTGATTAATAAATTAAAAATATTGCAGACTATACAAAAACTAAGCGTGCGGATAGGCTCAAAAGCTAATTAAATGGAAATTTCTATGATATGGTACAAAATGAACAAAACTAGTATGTGGGTGGTTTCATACAAAGGGAGGTGATTTAATAATTAATGAAAGTATATGCGCTATATTAAATTTTTTATTAATAGCATGAAACGCGAGTAAATTCAAAAGTATGTAAATTTCGCAAAATATTATTTATAATTAAAAGCAGGTTTGTATTGTGTAATTGGCCCATGTAGCGTCACGAAGTTTGGAATAGTTTTGGATTTACCAGTTTAAATACAACTCTTACATTATTTCAACTCTTATAATAATAATAAACTTTATTGCCCAACTGAATAAATCCAATTATAGGACAAATAAATATATAACACACATTTCATACAAAGAATATATAATAAATCTAATAGATAAATAATAATCTAAGCCATGAAACATAAATATAAATATTTTAAAATTTAAAATACACAAAAAGATACAAAAAATAATAATAAAGCAGGATAAATTTCAACTTTTAGTAATTGATAATTTTGACAGTATTAGTAGCTTAAGTAGCATAATTTATTTGCCAAATCATCAGCTCATATTATTCCATTTCACTCAAATATCCAAAAGGTTGCGCGTCAAGACAAACGAAAGTTGACATTGTGTGTCATTTTTGTTTATTCGAACAGCACAAAATAAAGAACAATACAGAAAAAAACATAGGGCTAAAACAGGAACCTAGCAATTGAAGCCACACCTTCTTCATGGTGGAGCATTGTCAAAAGTAAACCGTTTGGTACCTTAATCGATTAAAACGAAAGGTAAAGATACCAGGTTCCTGTTTGCAACCACTTAGACAGAGGTCGTAGATTTGTTACTTGTTCGAAGTGCAACAGTAATTATTCGTATTGATGACCTGATCTTAAATAGCGGTCTTAAAACACTAGAGTTTCTGGAAAGAGGGTATCGTTCTAATAAACTATCTATTTAAAGCTTGTTTCTCAATATGGGGTTGGTTTAGATCGTGGTGGTGTCTGCAGTGCAATGCCTTCTGTGGCAATTATTCCACTTTTTCCATATCTGAAACTACATTGAAATCTGCTTAGGGAAAGGCGAGATTCAGAGGCGAGTAAACCTTATCAGCATTGGATATAATTCCATGTAGGTCTGAGATGTCGGCTTTCCTATAAAAAAACTATCGTAATTTTACTACCTGTCGAGAGTTAATAAGGTTAAACCCTTTCCTCCTTCCTTCCGAGGTAGCATTGTTCCAATAGTGTAGGCCTCTGAATAGCCTCCAACTCGGTTTCTGTCCATCTTAAGATCCCAAAGGAGTAAGTTAAAACTGGAATGGCGTAGGTGTTGATTGCCTGCACTAAATTGCCTGAATTTAACTCAGACTTTATAAGTGATTTTAACTTTTTTGTGTATTACTACCTTTTGCCTGCTTGTGGTCCAGTAACCTAGCTTGTTGGATTGCTAGGTATTTGTAAGCTTCCCGTATATGGCAATGTCTTCTTCGATGTAAAGGGTTTTGCATTTGGAGAGACCAAACTCCATTTTATTATATAACTAGATAATCTATGGGTTGTATCTAGAAAATGATTAATTTGAGGCTGGTTTGCTACGTACAGCTTGATATTATCCATGTTAAGAAGATAAAAAATTGTACAGTTAGTATTTTTATTAGCCTCAATTTTAAATCCGTATTTCGTGTCATTGAGTATGGTGGAGAGGGGATTCATTGCGAGGCAGAACTACAACTTAAAGAGGTACCTTGGTAGATTCCTCTACGGATGGGTACTTCGTCAGTATAAATGGAGTTTGGGCCGAGATGCAGATGCAGGTTTGCTCTTTCATTATTGTTGAAAGGAAACTGACAATAGTTGGGTGGATGTTGTAAATCTGCAGGACTTTAAGAAGTCAGGGATGAGGTACACTATCAAATGCTTTTTATCTGTCTATGCTTTCTATCTGTCTATGCTTTCTATATGTGTATATGTCAACTTTTGGCTTCTGGCAAAAACTCCCGCTCTCATATCTTATCCAGTTTTGGACCCTTTTGTGTAGAGTACAGCGAGACTGACATTATGCCGAGGATCTGGTGGTTATTAATCTCACTCGCCAATCCTCTTTTGTCCCATTGTATTTCTTTATTACATTGACTACCAACCATCAAGCCTAAAGGAGACCATCTCGAATATACAAGAAATGGAATCTTCTAGGTATGTCACTGACGCTTCGAGAAACTGCCGTTGAGTCATAGAAATGGAATTTTTCGGAAATATCTAGAAACTACGAACACAAAATTGGCTTGGTATAAATAGCCGACTTATAGGCACACAGTTTAGTTTAGTATTGAGCATTGTAATGAAAAATTAAGGTGTAATAAATAAATTAAAATTGTTAGTGTCTAAGTATTATATAAATTAATTAGTACATCTGAAATAAATTTTAAATAATGTGTTTTAAATAAATGAACTATAAATAAATTAGACTATGGTCACAGTTAGATTTTAAAGTATCATCACCAAAAATTATATAAGTGGGCTTCTTTAAAATGTTTAAAGTTTGTTCAGAGATTGTTTAGAAACCAAATTATATATATTGAAACAAATAAGTTAATTCAGCTTCAGGATATAAAATAGTTTTGGCCAAAATAGTGGACTTCTGTACCATAGTGCATACGTTTAACATGAACTTATTTTTGTAAATAATTTTTAGTGAAAAGAATAAATAAATTCTCAATTATGATATACAAAACACCTAGAAATACAAACTGAATTTTAAACTTACCCATTCAAAATTAATCAAAATAATCTATTTAAATGTAATATAAGTTTTTGTGTTTAAATGACTTTCAGTTTTTAAAAAAATAAATAAACTATTAAATTGAAAACTTGCGAGTAGTGTAATGCAGTGCTCCGCAACCTTTCCTCATCTGAGGCACACCAAACTGCTCCCTAGAATTTCGTGGCACACCAAAATCTAAAATATATTTATAGCAGTGGCGTAGCTAGGTCGGGGGTCAGTTCACTCCATGTATACTAATTATTTATGGATGTCCAAACTACCTTAGTTTTTTTTATTGTTTTAAAATGTGAAGAAGCCCCTTTCAGATTTGGGGCATCAAAATTTTCACTCAGGACATAATACATATTTTTTTTTTATTTTTTTTTATTATTCAGATAGAATGAAAAATACAAATAGGTACATACATGAGAACTATACTAAATACTAGGTAGGACAGGTAGGTATACTAAATTTACTTCTGTTGACACGTCAATAGTAATAAATATTTTGACATGATGATGACTGATTAATGTGATACCTGCGCTTGCTTCGTTGAACACAAAAGTTTTATATTCGGCTCAATTTTAGACAGCGCAACTCTCATTTCTTGGTCAAGATCTTTTAAGCATGACCGTTTATCATTTTTAATTAATACAAGCGTTGAAAAACTTTGCTCACATAAATATGTTGTGGAAAACGGAAGTAGTGTGAAGATGGCCTTGTCGGTGATGCGTGGATATTCTGTCTTGATGGAAATCCAGAAAACATCTAACGGAACTTCGTCGAATTTAAGTTTTAGGGTCGTATCATTACTTAATTCTGTGAACTCCTCTCGAGTTTGCAATGGCAGTGCTTCCGTGGAACTTATTGCATTGGTTGCAAAAGGATTTCGAATCCAATTGTATTGTTCCGTGTTGATAGAATGGAAATAGTATTCAAATTTTTGTTGAAGCATACTTAAATGTTGTTGGGCCAAATCCACAATCAACTGCTTGTTTTCGATCGTACTGTGGTTGGTCCTGTGATACATTTCTAGACATCCTTTTTGCAACTGTTCCTGCCAAAGTTCAAGTTTCTTTTTGAACCCTTGTAATTTATCGGAGCACGTCAATATATTTTCATTCCGTCCTTGCATTTTTTTATTAAGTTCATTCAGATGTTCGAATATATCCGCCATGTATGCAAGTTTGGCTATCCAGTATTCATCATGAAGGTGCTGGCATAGATCGTACATATCTTGACTTGAAAGAAACTCACGCACTTCGTAGCGAAGTTCAAACAGTCGAGCTAAAACTTTTCCCCGGGATAACCAACGAACTTCTGTATAAAACAGTAAGGATTCATGTTCGCTTCCCATTTCTTCACAGAGCATTCCAAAGATTCGCGAATTTAAGGTTCTCGATTTAATTATGTTTATGATCTTAATACATTCATTCATTGTGATCGAAAGCTGTTCGGGCAAATTTTTGACCATCAATGCTTCTCGATGTATGCAGCAATGTGTAATTTGTATTGACGGATTTTTTTGTTTTACACAAGATACAAAACCTTTCTTACTGCCCATCATTGCAGCAGCACCATCTGTACAAATAACAACGCAATTGGTCCACTGAATATTATGTATTTTAAAAAAATTATCAGTTACTTGGAAAATTTGTTCACCGGTAGTTCTCTCTGGAACCTCCTTACAAAATAAATAATGTTCTTTAATAGAGTCCTCGTCAACGAAACGTACAATAGCCATCAGTTGTGCTTTATTTTTAATATCGGTTGATTCGTCGATTTGAAGCGCAAAAATTCCAGCCGAAATGATTTTTTTAATTAGTGTTCCCAAAATATCACTTGACATATCTTGGATACGTCTTTTAACAGTATCGGCCGACAAAGAAACTTTACTCACGTCCTTAACTTCGTTTGGCCCAAGCATAAGTCTAACAATTTCCATGCATGCTGGTTTAATAAGCGTTTCACCGATAGTGTGCGGTTTTTTTTGTTGTGCAATTAATTTTGCAACAAGGTAGCTTGCTTCTAATGCCTTTTCAGAAACCGTAACCGCCGATTTCATAAACTGCTTTTGTTTCTTATTTTGATCCAAGCGCCGTTGGAAAAATTGAATGTCTTTTTTGACGCAACTGGGATGATTTGTGATCAAATGACGGTTTAGTTTGCTGGGTACCATTGCTTCATTTGACAACTGTTCACCGCAAATGACGCATTCAGGCTTTGGAGCCGCTTCGTCGCCACACCAAGTGAAACCATATCGAAGGTAGTCTTGATTGTACTTCCTTTTCAGCACCTTTTTTGCTCTTTTTGCAGCACTTATGCTGGAGCTTGTGCTAGGTTCTTCGTCATCTGCTCGTGATTTCAGCAAAAATTTATCCATATTTGAAGCACTATAGTTATTTATAAAAGTAGATACTGCAACAAAACTTAGTCCAGTTCACTTATTTATAAGGCACAAGAATTTATTTATATAGCAATTCACTATTTATTTCACTCTACGATTTATTTGTTTGCCCGCGTATTTATCTGATTCACTTGACTATTCGACTCTCTCTGAGTCTCTGAGCGACGACAGGCGCGCTTATATAGGCAGTGGCGATGTTTAGGAAAACATCGAGTCGCGCCTCGAACGGCACGGATCTTTCTAGTTTAGTCGCCTTCGAGAATCAAGCCGCCGCGCCGCGCCGATAGACGGATAGACGTTTACCATCGGCGCTGTTGTCAGATTGCTTTATTTTTCGCGGGTCTCGCTACAATACGAATCTGATTCGTATTGTCTGCAAGAGCGGCACACCTCAAGTCGGCTTACGGCACACCAGTGTGCCGCGGCACACCGGTTGCGGAGCACTGGTGTAATGTAAGATTTAAAAAATTGGAGATTATCCAGTCAGTCCCTGGAAATGGTAACATCTTCAGTACGTTCAAACGTGAACAGCAAATAGGAGGAGCACTTCATCTACTTACTACTCGAAAGAGATGTGAGGAGTAATAAGACAAGTAAGAAATATATAGCGTATCTAACTTTTAAAATCATTTTTAAAATGTTATGAAAGTTTTAAATTTAAAATGACTGAATTTATTACTATTTTGTTACTATTTAAAACATCTAAATTCCAACCAATATTTTAGCAGTGAATATGATTGGAAGAAACTGAAAAATCGGTCAAACATTTTAATTTAAAAATATTGAAGAACGAAGTCTTTACGGTGAATGTCTACTATCTTTGTGAAAAATTAAAAGATATCATTGCCATAAAGATTGTAAAATTGCAGGTCGTAGGAACTAAATTAAATTTGGAAAAGTTATATTATATCCCCAGCAGATATCTGGAACAAGGATATTGTACCCGCATTGAATAATTTAGATTCAAATATATGCTTCTATTAGTTATATAAAATGCCATATATAATTTTGTAAGAAATACTTTGTTTCTTCGGAACTATTTTTTAGATATAATAATATATTATAGTGTGTTAGATTGTTATTAATTTTCGAATTATTAGTTTAGGTGATTACTTACGTTTTACATTAAAAATTAATTATAGGTATAAACTAAATATTCACCAAACCTAAATTTTAATGATAAATTGCTGTTATTGTATATTTATTTGAATATTACTTTGCTTCATAACATTCTACTGTAAGTTTCACCAAAATCCATCCAATGAAAGATAATTTCTGTAAATAATTGTTTTAACTACGTAAAATACACTTAAATGGCGGCCTTAAGACAAACTACAGTTCAGATAAGATTAATAAAAACGCAACAACAATACAGAAAACAAAAAGTA